>CAMZMU010000053.1:41160886-41779534 GCA_947311845.1 Poa pratensis
TTGCCTCGTTGTACCTCACGGGACATGCAGCATTGTGGTGGCAGGCTTACAAGCGAGTGCATGTGGTGACCAGTTGGGAGATGCTATGTGCAGCAATTAATCAGGAGTTTGGTCAAGATGAGTATGACAATCAGATGAACAAGCTGTTGCAACTGAAGCAAACTGGGACAGTTGCGGAGTATCGTATAGCATTTGAGGCTACCATGTATCAGTTACTTTCACTGGACCCTTCTTGAACAAGAAATTTTTCGTCTCTCAGTTTGTGTTGGGGCTGAAGGACGACTTCGAATAGCAGTTAGGTTGCAGTCTCCATCGAGTGTGACCAGAGCAGTTTCTTTAGCTCGTATTCAGGAAGAAGAAATGGACTTACACAAGCCTAAGCAGAAGCCATATGTTGTCAATAAACAGCCAATTTGCAAGGTAACATTGCAGGGCAAGCTATGACATCAGGTCGAGAAAAGTGAATACTGATGATTATGGCAGAGAAAGACAATTGAGGGATTTTCGTCGGGCAAATGGACTTTGTTTCCGTTGTGGAGACAAGTATAGTAAAGAGCATCAATGTAAGAAACCAATGCAACTTCTGACTATCCAGCTAGGGAGTTCGGTGAGGTGTTCACTGATTACACAGTTCAGGCTCTAGAATTGTTGACTGAACCTGAAGCAGGTGCTGAAACAAACAGTGTTGTCATTTGTCGTTGCAAGCGGTTTCAGGTGGAGAAGCTAATGAAACAATACAGCTGTGTGCACAAGTGGGAAACCAGACGATGATCACTCTGATCGATTCTGGTAGTAGTAACAGTTTTCTCAATGCTGAATTTGCTAGAAGAGCACACTGTCAAATCACTCAGGCTCCACCTGCCCAAGTCAAGCTGGCTAATGGAAGTATGGTGGTGTGTGACAAAAAGTGTCGCAATTGGAGTGGCTAACTCAAGGATATACGTTCATCACTGACATGAGAGTGATCGAACTGGGTGGTTATGTGCTGTACTGGGTATGGACTGGCTCAGGAGCTGCAGTCCGATGACAGTAAACTGGGTGGAGAAGACTTTGAGAATTCCACATCTTGATTCTGAAGCAGTGTTGACAGGAATTCAGTCTTCCCAGAAACACCAATTACCTTGCAAGCCATCAGTGTTGAACAGTTACGGAAGGCACATGCTAGCAATGATATTTGGCCTTTAGCAGTGGTGGATTTCACCAATATTACTGAAAAGGTGTCACACATGTTGAGGAACCCTCTGAATTAACTGAATTGTTGAAAGAATTTGAAGTTTAGTTTTTGCTAAACCAAATGCTTTACCTCCTCATAGAGTTTATAATCATGCTATATCTTTGGAAAAGGTACTTCACCGGTGAATTGCAGACCTTACAGATATCACCATTTTCAAAAAGATGAAATTGAACGGCAAGTGGCTGAGATGATTTAAATATGGCGTGGTAGTACCCAGTATGAGCCCATGCATCTCCTGTCTTGTTGGTCAAGAAGAAAGATGGTGAATGGAGATTCTGTGTTGATTACAGGAAATTAAATTCTATCACTATTAAGAACAAGTTTCACTGCTAGTAGATGAATGACTTGATGAACTGGCAGGAGCACAATTCTTTTCCAAGCTGGACTGCGTGCAGAGGTACCATCAGATATGGAAGAGAGAGTCTGATGAGGAGAAAAATGCTTTCAAAACTCATTCAGGACACTTTCAGTTTCGTCGTGTGATGCCATTTGGGCTAACAAATGCTCCAGCAACTTTTCAGTGTCTAATGAATTCGATTTCTCTGACCAGTGCCGCAAGTTTGTGATTGTTTTCCTAGATGATATTCTGGTGTACAGTCGCTCTTGGGAGGAACACATGTCACACTTGAGTTTGGTGTTGAAAACACTACGAGATCATCAACTCTTTGCAAAATTGTCCAAGTGTTCATTTGCTCAGGAAAGCATTTCTTATTGGGACATATCATTTCTAGGCAAGGAGTTGCAACTGATCCAGAGAAGATTCAGGCTATGGTGAACTGGCCAACACCAACTAATATCACTGAATTACGCGGTATCCTGGGGATGACAGGATATTATCGCAAGTTTGTGGAAGGCTATGGCATTTTGGCAAAACCCTTGACGACGTTGTTGACAAAGAAAGGGTTTGTGTGGACTGAACAAGCTGAAACTGCTTTTCAGAAATTGAAAAAGGCTATGAGTTCTACTCCTATTCTTGCACTTCCTTATTTCAATAAGCCTTTCACAGTTGAGACTGATGCTTGTGATACTGGAGTTGGTGCAGTGCTGGCTCAGGATGGTCATCCAGTTGCTTTTCTTAGTAAAGCCTTGGGCGTGAATAACAGGAAGCTGCCGGTCTATGAAAAGGAGTTTATTGTTGTCATGCTGGCTGTGGATAAGTGGAGGCCGTATTTGCAGAGAGGTGCTTTCACTATTTTGACTGATCATAAGAGTCTGGAAAATTTGCAAGATCAACAACTTACTACGGAACTTCAGAGAAAAGCCATGGCTAAGATGGTGGGTTTGCAGTTTCAGATCAAATATAAGAAAGGTAGAGACAATGGGGCAGCTGATGCTCTGTCCAGAGTAGCCCACCTCATGGCTACAACAGTTTCTTCTTGTCGACCAGTTTGGGTGCAGGAAGTGATTAATTCTTACACCACTGATGTTCACGCTCAAGAGTTGTTGTCTCAACTGGCCATAGTGAGTCCTGATAGCAAGGGTTTTTCTCTGGAAGACGGGTTGATCAGATTTAAAGGCAGGCTGTGGATTGGGAATAATTCTGCTTTGCAAACAAAATTGATTAGTGACATGCATTCTAGTGCAGTTGGAGGGCATTCTGGCATTAGAGCAACTTATCACCGCGTGAAACAACAGTTCTATTGGTCGGGCATCAAACAGCAAGTTGAGGATTGGGTTAAGCAATGCCAAGTGTGTCAGCAGGCTAAGCATGAGAATACCTTGCCAGCAGGTTTGTTGCAGCCTTTGCCTATACCTTCTCGACCATGGTCACATATTACAATGGACTTTATTGATGGGTTGCCAAAGTCTGAGGGTTTCGAGGTTATTCTGGTGATAGTTGATTGGCTGACTAAGTATAGCCACTTTGTAGCTCTCAAACATCCTTATACTGCGACACAAGTGGCAACTGCAGTACTGGACAATGTGGTAAAACTGCATGGAGTGCCTGAAAGCATTGTGTCAGATAGGGATAAAGTGTTTACTAGCAAATTTTGGCGTCAACTGTTCAAGGCAGTTGGCACTAAACTGTCTTATTCTACAGCTTATCATCCTCAGACCGATGGACAGTCAGAGAGAGTGAACCAATGTTTGGAGCAGTATTTACGATGCTCAGCTCATGACAGTCCCAAACAGTGGCGGAAGTGGCTTGCCATGGCCGAATTCTGGTATAATTCATCTTACCACACTTCTCTGGGATGCTCACCCTTTAAGGCGTTGTATGGAATTGAACCAAATTTTGGTACTATGCCAAATTTGAGTGCTGATGACACTGATGCAATTACTGGTGTAACTGAAGAAAGGCAAGTGTTCCTGGATTTGTTACGCGAACATTTGTTGCGTGCTCAGTTGCGAATGAAGAATCAGGCGGATAAACATCGTTCTGACCATTAATTTGAGGTTGGGGACAAGGTTTTACTCAAACTACAACCTTATGTCCAGCAATCGGTGGTCAGGCGTCCATGGGCAAAAATAGCTTTGAAATTCTATGCGCCTTACACTGTTTTGGCTCGAGTTGCAGCAGCTGCTTATCGTTTGCAATTGCCACCTGACAGCAAAATCCATAATGTGTTCCACATATCACAGCTCAAAACCATTCACTGACAATTATGGTCCAGTTTTCACGGAATTGCCAGTTTTCATGGATTTGTCCTCAGGAGATTTTGTGCCAGTGGAAAATCTGGAGAGGCGCATGGTGAAGAAAGGTAATGCTGCAGTTCCGCAAGTCAAGGTGCGTTGGTCATCATTACCTGTGGACTGTGCGACCTGGGGAGGATTACTATGTTTTGCAAACTAGGTTTCCTGATGCTGTAATCTGGGCGGGAGCTTCATCTCAAGGAGGGGATAGTGTCGTGTCTTCAGGTGTGTCGATAGACACGGAGATCGATCCAGGCTGATCGATTGTGCTATCTGCCGAAAGGCATCTTCAAGATTAGAAGGCGTATTGGGTGTGAGTTGTATCGGCCCCACCTGTCGGTGCGGTGACCATGTTGTGTGCGTGTGTGCTGGGGTTATAACCAGCAGTGCTCGGGTTGGACAAGTCATGGATGATGGATTGAATGAATGAACTCTATGATTCCCATCCTTGCTTGTCTCTGCTTCTCACCTCTTGCTTCTTTGGTTTGAATCCCCTCTGAACCCCTAGCTCCAGGCAGCCGATCGTGAGGCTCCCATCTCGGGTCCTCACATAATTATGACTAGATCAGCTATAAAACCAAGAGAATACAGTATACAACAAAATAAGGATGGTTCTGAACATAAAGAACTCCCACTTCCCCTGTCACTGCATGCATAAAGAGAGACATCGATCTAAGAACACTAATGTAACAATTGACAAGTTTTCATGTACAAGCATGATTCCAAATACAAAAGGCTACTGCTTTGCTATGGGTAGTCAAATTACTATTTAACCAAGGATTAAAAAAATGTGTAAGCAACTGTGGGACACTGTAAACCACATCGACAGCAACACTGAAGCACCAACAAGTGCTCGGAACAACATTTTCTAACTAGCCACTAAAGGTCTTCTATGTGAACATGTTGTACAAGAAAACTGACACATTAGACAACCACAAGGTATCTAGCACCAGACATTTCCCCTTTCTGCCATGTAAAGGATGAACAATAAGTAAAAAAATATTTTGTGAGCAACAAAAGCATCATCAAACTGAGACATTGACCAGATGCAAATATTGACTTAACAAAAGGCAAAACATCAGCAAAAACATATTAACTTTCCACTATATTAAGTAAAACTACAATTGTTATGCCAACAAAACAGAAACAGCTCAATGAAAGATCAGTGGTATAAATACCACCAAACTTGGAGATTTCCTAAAATCGTCAATTCCCAAATCCTTAACGGAGCCAAAACCTGTGAGTCACAGGACCTACAGACCTGTCCTGGAGGCCATGGCACGAAAGCCATGACCCAGAACGCCACCTCAAGACACAAAACAAACTCCTCCTTAACATATTCTCGACTGAGCAAGAACATGTTGTAGTTTACAAGTACCACACCAAACCACCATTGTTGGAGAGAGTGAGATTACCTCAGTGTCGTACTCGCCATGTCACCCACAGCCGGGGTGGGCGTCCTCTCCGGAGGCCAGTAAGTCCTGGTCGTCCAAGGCCAGGTCGGCCTCCTCTCCGGAGGCACTAGCAGCACACCGCTGGTATGAGATCCCCATCAGCGACCAACCACGAAAGCCCTTCCTGCCAAATCGAAGTCGGGATGGAAGAAATCGGTCAACTTGATATCATGTTCTTGGGCTTTGGATAGCCTGTTCACCTACAAGAAGAAAACATGATGAGTATGGAGTTTTTGCAATGCTCAAGAAAATGGCATTGTTGTTACCGAGACAAAGAGCATGCAAAGGAAGTTAACAACATAATCTGGTCAAACACATGTCCATTGTGCACCTAACATACACATGGTAAGAGTAAGGATGGTTAACACGATTGCACTACACATACACATACACCAAGTGATTCATATGTGTGCTAAGAGAACACATGTTAATAAATCACAGCGAATCTACTATGTATACACAGCAGCATATAAACAGCCAAATGATAGAATAAGTTAAACACCTAATGTGCATGTCATATTCAAGCACATCGTTGAACTGTTGCGGATTCAGTTTGCAGTGTTGAATATGCTACAGAACGACCACAAGGAGAAAAGGTAATTATTTATACCATACCAAAGCATGCATGCTAATTGCACAATAAGTTAGGAAGGTACTATAAATGGTGGATCAGATCAGTCGCAGATGCATGAATATATTACATCTAAAAAAAGTAAAAGGGTGTACTTTAGTGCAGCAAATCTTCTAAACAACAATCAGTGATCGAATTCCGAAATGCATGATCATGTGGAGAAACAAGTGCATTTTAGTTGATAACAACTATTCCACTTTAAACTGATCTAAAACAAGATTGGGGTGGGATCTAATCGCAGAACTTTCAGATCCTAAAGCTCAGTTTTCTAGCATGGGATGTAATGTATCAAATTCCCAATAAAAGTGTTAGGAGGCTACTAGCTATCATACGGGTAGTCGAAC
This sequence comes from Poa pratensis, assembly GCA_947311845.1. NCBI lineage: Eukaryota > Viridiplantae > Streptophyta > Magnoliopsida > Poales > Poaceae > Poa > Poa pratensis. The sequence continues at coordinate 41,167,184 of CAMZMU010000053.1, forward strand.
AACCTTTGTTGTACAAGCTTACACTCAAATCAATCTGAAGCAAGCCATGCAGTAAACGATAACCTTTGAAGGTTCACCGCCAGGCTTAACGATAACCAAAAGCTAGAACATATCTTGCTACAGATAATTATAAGCACTGCAAGAGAGTGCCACATAATAACCAAGACTGGAGTTCTAATCACATTAATTGCCAGAGTATCTGCTGGTCAAACACATGTATTCACTTTCACTATATTAAGCAAGGGTACAATTATTATGCCAACAAAATAGAGACAACTCAAGTAAATCTCACAAGGAAGATGAGTGGTATAAATAACACCAAACTTGGAGATTATTAAAAACGTCAATTCCTAAATCCTTAACAGAGCCTAGAAACATGTCCAGAGGACGTCATGATCAACAAATGGCTAGCAGAACATGTTATGGCACGAAAGCCATGACCCAAAGCACCATTTCAAGACACAGATAAACTCCTCCCGAAAATATTCTCACAGTGAGCAAGAACGTGATGCAACAGCCACACCAAACCTCCAGGGTTGAAGCGAGTGAGATTACCTCAGCCAGGGTCGGTGTCGTGGGGTCACTCTTCGACTACCCCACGGTGGGGATACCTGGGTCACGCCAAGCCCATCAACCTTATGACGAGGGCCCAAGGAAGGCCCAAGGAGGACGACGTGCGGCCCAAGATAGTCGACGCTAGGTCATGCGACCCCGCCATGCTTGTAAGCGCCATCGGCACCGTTCACCTGAGACCTAGCCTACCATATAAAGGCTAGGAGGGTCCTTCGTCTAGGGTACGCTCATAGCCGCCACACAAACCCTAGCGAGATTGCCATCTCGCCATTGTAGCCACAGCTCACCATCAATAACCAGACAAGCAGGAAGTAGGGTGTTATCCTCCGGGAGCCTGAACCTGGGTAAACGCCTTGCTTGTCAGCCGTCGTGATCACCAGCGCTCATCTCTCTCCCCCTCAATCAACCCGGGGTACACAACTCAGGGATTTGCCGAGTCCACACCTCGTCAATTGGCGCCGTCTGTGGGAAAGAACGAGCGCTGGAATCATGGTCGCACCGGCTCCATCAACCTTGAAGACCGACGTCTGCATCACCAAGGAGCCAATCTGCTTCGGCTCCTTCGAGTACACCTTCCACCCGCCGGCCCACCGCTCGGTGTACGCCGATCTGCATGTAGGTATGTGCCTCACCTTCGGTACCATGCACTACTTCGTAGACAGCTGTGGAGTACTCAGATCCACGGCGATCGCACCGCCTGTGGTGGTGGCACCCGCATCTGCCGCGGCCGCACCAACCACGCCCCCACCTGCTGCGGAGGTCGCATCTGCTGCGACTGCGGCGACAGCGTCTTCGACTGCTGAGAAGATCGCGTCCGCCTCGACTACTCCGACCGCCTCCGCTGCGGCAGAGATCGCGCCCAACGCGGCCGCGCCACCAGCGTCTCCGGCTACCACGGAGATCGCATCTGCTACGACTACGTCGACCACCTCGTCGACCACCGTGCGGATCGAGTCTACTTCGACTACCTCGACCGCGTCGTTGACAAGGCCAAGATCTGCATCAACTTCGACTACGTCAACCACGCCTTCGCACGCAACGAAGGTCGCGTCGTTCCTTACCGCGCCACTCGCGTCTCCATCGACTTACAAGATCGTCAACAAGCCAATCGCGCCCACGTCAACAGCGACATCACTCCTCGCGACCGCGGCGAAATCACGAAACTCCAGGAAAGACCGCGGCAGCGACTGTGGTACCCACCACGTTGCGGCCATTTTCGACTCCGAGCACGGCTCGGACGAAGGAAGCAGCAGTGGCAGCGTCCATCCCGCTGCCCAGATCTACCCCGCGCAAGTCTTCATGATCGGCCAGAGGCCGCAGGGCAACGACGACGAACCCGCATACCCACTGGAGGTGGTCATGCCGGACCAGGTGACACGACTCACCATCACCCGCGACATGGCAATCAAAGCCCTGAAGCACGTCGAGGAAGGCACGTACCCCCCACCGGACGCACCCCGAGGACCTTATGGCGGTCCAGTACCTGCTGCGGAAGGAAGGCGAACGACTCCGCGCAGAGAAGGCCGAGCTCCTCCGACGCAAGGAGGAGGCCGACGCGTCGAGCGCCAGGAGGGCCGCTTACTCGTTCACTGCCTCAACAGAGGTCTCGCAAGGAGCAAGGCGCCACAGAGCCCGCGTGCCCCTGATGACGGAGGTCGACCGCGCTAGAGTCACCCGCAACCTCGAGTCATCATACATAGAAGACGCAGACGGAATACCCGTCCCCAAGACACCCGGAGCCGCACTCATGGCAGTCGAAACATACCTGCGGCTGACACAGCCGCCAGAGGGCGACTCGCGCGCTCTCCTCCACAAGCAGCAGATCATGTCTATCAAGGCACTCGAAGACGCACTGGTAAACAAGGCGCCGACAGAAAAAGCGCGAGAAGATCGAGATCGCCGCGACCACGAGCCCGCAGCACTCGCAGCCCCGGCGACAAGACAACTGCGACAACCGCAGCCAGGTGAAGACCTCCGCAACGTCATCACACAAAGGACGGTAGACCGCAGCCGCATCCAGCGGCCGACAGCACGTCCAACTTCGACTACGACCGCAACGACGGCGACTACGAGCCGTGCGGCGCCGCATGCTTCAGCTTCAACATACGCGACACAAGAATGCCCAAGGGCTTCAAGCTCACGGCAGAAGCAGTCAAGTACGACGGGAAGCAGGACCCGAGACTCTGGCTAGAAGACTACCTCATAGCCTGCAGCTGCCAGGGCGGTACTTCGACTACGGCCATGCAGTACATCCAGCTGATGCTCACGGGCTCTGCACGCGGGTGGCTCAACACTCAACCCAAGAACGCCTTCAGGACGTGGGACGAGTTCGCGGAGCCTTCGTTAAATCCTTCCTGGGGACGTACTCGAGACCGACGACGTTCGTCGAGCTACAAGCATGCAAGCAAGGACGGACGAGCCGCTCCGGTCATACATCCAGCGTTGGACCTGCTCCGCAACACCATGGAGACCACCTCGGAGGACCGAGTGATGGATGCCTTCATGCACGGCGTCTCCCGCCGCGACCTCCGCGAGGAGTTTGGTAGGCTCCGGCCGAAAAACATGATCGAGGTCATGAAGATAGCAAACCAGTGGGCAGACGGAGAGGACTCGGTCCGCAATAGTTCACACTACTCCCCGAAGGACGAAGCCGGACCAAGCAACTGGCGAGAAGGGCGCCACAAGAAGAAGCCGCGTTACAACGGCAACGACTCAATCGAGCTAGTAGCGGCGGGATTCCAAACCCCCCGTGAGGATGAAGCGCGCGACAGCAGTCGCCAATACAGCCACGCACAGTACAGTCGAAGCGGCGGTGACCAGAGTCGCCAATACAGCCAGGGGCAGTACAACCGAAGCGGCGGCAGCAACTACCGCAGCGACGGAGGCCATAAACGCGAGTGGCAGAAACGCACACTAAGCCCAGCGGAAGAGCTGGAACAACCCTGCAGGCACCACATGTTCAGGAACCCGGAAACGGGCAAGTGGGGATCCAACCACCTGTTGAAGGACTGTCGAAAGGCACGTAAAATATACGAAGCCATGCAGAAGATAGTCACTCCAGCACCCGCAGCGCAGCCAGCCGCGCAGCTGGCCATCAGGCAGCACCCCACCCGCAGTCGCTAATCCAGCACAGGCGGCGGGAGCCTTTCTGCAGCAGCAGCAGCGCAGCAAGAAGCCCCACCGGCGGTCCAGACGCATATCCAGCGGCACGCGGACAACTCAACATGATACAGAAGGGGCGCCCTCAAACAGGGCTCAGAAGCTCATCACCCGCCAAGTCTTCCAAGCCATCACCTGTCCACCCGCGTACCAGACTACCTGAGAGGATCAGAAACACCAATCACCTTCTCCAGAGCAGATCACCCGCCTGCAGTACCACGACCCGGGCACGCCGCCCTGGTAGTCGAAGCTCTGATCGGAGATTACACCCTGAAAAAGGTGTTCATGGACGGAGGCAGTGGCATTAACATCATCTTTGCCGACACCCTCAGAAGGATAAACAGGCCAACGACGGACTTGGCAGCATCAGAGACTACCTTCCATGGCATAGTACCAGGGCAAGCAGTCACGCCCATGGGAACGATCACACTCGATGTCATCTTCGGCACACCCGAAAACTTCAAGAGGGAGTCGATCGACTTCGAGGTAGTCGACTGGAAGTCGCAGTACCACGCGATACTCGGGCGCCCAACCTTCGCCAGATTCATGGCGGTACCTCACTACGCCTACCTCATGCTCAAGATGCCTGGACCCAAGGGCGTCATCACGGTGCACGGCGACTTCGACCGCTCCAACAGCTGCGACCGCGAGTTCAGCAAGATCTCTGAATTCTTCGGAGTCGAAGAGCACTTCGAGGCAATGGCAGTCGACAACGACAAGACCATCTTCCCAGCCCGCAAGAAACCAGCCAAGGACGCTGCCTTCAACGCGGCTGACGACACAACGACCCATCAGGTCCATCCGACTGACGCCAGCAAGACGGTCAAAGTATCGTCGAGTCTGACTCCCGCATAGGAAGGCGCGCTCGTCGAGTTTCTACGTGAGAACTGGAGAATCTTCGCATGGCAACCCTCTGACATGCCAGGAATACCCAGGAACCTCGCCGAGCACTCCTTAAAAGTCCACAAGGACGCCAGACCCGTCAAACAGGCCATGCGACGCTTTTCCGGGCCCAAGCGAGACGAAATCAGCAGAGAAATCGATCGACTGCTGAATGCCAAGTTCATTCGAGAGATCAAAGACTCGGACTGGGTCGCCAACCCAGTCCTGGTGGAGAAGAAGAAGACGAAGAAACTCCGCATGTGCGTCGACTTCACCGCCCTCAACAAATGCTGCCCCAAGGACCATTTCCCGCTCCCGCGGATAGATCAGATCATCGACTCGACTGCAGGCTGCGAACGCCTGTCCTTCCTGGACGCCTACTCAGGTTACCAGCAGATCAGACTGAACGTCGAAGATGAGGAGAAGACAGCATTCATCACACCCGACGGCGTTTTCTGCTACCAGACGATGCCCTTCGGGTTGAAGAACGCTGGTGCCACGTACCAGCGCACAATGCAAGCATGCCTCAAAGGGCTCATCGGGCAGATCGTCCAAGTCTACGTCGACGACATCGTCGTCACCACCCGCAAGGAGGACACCCTCATCGCCGACCTCCGCAAGGTCTTCGCCGCCCTCGACGAGTATCAGATCAAGCTGAACCCAGACAAGTGTGTCTTCGGCGTGCCAGCCGGAGAACTGCTTGGGTACCTCGTCTCTGCAAGAGGAATCGAAGCCAACCCTGAGAAGGTGCAAAACATACTCGCAATGCCAGCACCGACCAAGCTTCACGAGGTGCAACGCCTAGCCGGCCGAGTCGCAGCTCTCAGCCGGTTCATAAGTAAGTTGGGAGAAAAGGCCCTGCCTTTCTACCAACTGATGAAAAAGACAGACAAGTTCGAGTGGACAGAAGAAGCGCAAGTCGCGTTCGACCAACTCAAGAAAACACTCACGACTTCCCCAGTACTGGTGGCTCCACTGGAGAACGAGCCGCTATACCTTACGTGTCAGCCACAAACAGGGTGGTCAGCACGGTACTCGTAGTCGAACGAGAAGAAGAAGGGCACAGCCACCCTGTCCAGCGACCTGTCTACTACCTCAGCGAGGTGCTGACCCTGTCCAAGCAGCGCTACCCGCACTACCAGAAGCTGGCCTACGGAGTTTTCATGACTTCAAGGAAAGTAATCCATTACTTCTCCGAGCACCCGATCACGGTGGTAAGCTCCTCCGGGCTCTCCGACATCCTGACCAACCAATGCGCGACAGGACGAGTCGCTAAGTGGGTCGTCGAGCTAGGACCCTGGGGGCTGAAATACGCTCACCCGAAGTCAATCAAGGCCCAAGTGCTCCCAGAATTCACCACCGAGTGGATAGAAGCCCAGCTGCCAGATGTCCCCGACCTGTCCAACGCATGGACAATGTACTTCGACGGCTCCAAAAAGTTCAGATCAGCCGGGGCAGGAGTCATCCTCATCTCCCCCAAAGGCGACAAGCTGAAGTACGTGCTACAGATGGACTTCCCAACACCCTCCAACAACGAGGCTGAGTACGAAGCCCTAATCCATGGCATGCGAATGGCCAAGAACTGCGGCGCCACTCACCTCATGATCTACGGCGACTCCTACCTCGTCGTGCAGCAAACCATGAAGGCCTGTGACGCCATCGCCGACAACATGATCGCCTACAGAGACCTGTACAACCAGCTGGAGGGCACCTTCGACGGCTGCGAGTTGCGGCACATCGGCCGCGAAAGCAACGAGGAAGCCGACGCCCTCGCCAACCTGGGCTCAGACAAGGCGCAGGTGCCACCCGGCGTCTTCCTTGAGCGCATCACGCAGCGGTCTGTCAAACTTCGACCCACGCCCGGATCCTCCACACCATCAACGAGCACCGCCGACCCGCCAGGCAAAGAGAAGGAGCCAATGGAGGTTCTGCTCATCGAGCCCACCTGGACGAGCCCATATCTGGCGTACATGCTGCACCAGAGACTGCCAGTCAACTCAGTCGAAGCCAAGCGCATTATTCGCCGTTCGAAAGGCTTCACCATCATCAAGGGGGAACTATACAAGCGAAGCATCTCAGGAGTCCTGCAAAGGTGCGTCGATCCAGTCGACGGTCAAGCCATCCTGCTCGAAATTCATACAGGCACCTGCGGGCATCACGCCAGCAGTCGTGCCTTAGTGGCCAAAGCCTTACGAGCCGGGTTCTACTGGCCCACCGCAATGCAAGACGCAGAAGAACTCGTGAGGAAATGTCTCGGCTGCCAGGAGTTCGCCAACAAGCCGCACGCGCCAGCTTCAGCGCTAAAGACCATCCCACTTGCCTGGCCCTTTGCTCAATGGGGGCTCGACATGGTGGGTCCACTCAAGAAGTCCTCGCCAGGAGGACACACGCATCTCTTGGTGGCAGTCGACAAGTTCACGAAGTGGATCGAAGCCGTGCCTATCACAAGTTCGACTGCATCTTCAGCAGTTAACTTCATCAGGTCCATCATCTTCAGGTTCGGGGTGCCGAACAGCATCATCACCGACAACGGCACGAACTTCACAGCCGAAGAATTCAAGGACTTCTGCTCCGAACAAGGCATCAAGCTCAACTACGCATCAGTCTCGCACCCGCAATCCAATGGGCAAGTCGAAAAGTCCAATGGTTTAGTCTGCAAGGGTATCAAGAAGCGCCTGCGAGTACCATTGAAGCGCGCCGCAGGCGCCTGGGTCGAAGAGCTGCCTTCTGTGCTTTGGAGCCTACGCACAACACCAAACAGATCAACCCAGTACACGCCATTCTTCATGGTTTATGGTGCAGAGGCGGTCATGCCCTGCGACATCAAGTTCGACGCACCTCGAGTGGTGGCCTACGACGAGTCTGACGCAGAAGAAGCACTCGAGGACGACATGGACACCTGGACGAAGCACGCGACATCGCCCTCACCGCTCAGCTGTGTACCAGCAGGACCTGCGCAACTACCACGGACGGCGACTGCGGCCAAGAGCTTTCGTTCCAGGCGACCTGGTCCTTCGCCTCAAACAGAAGAAGGTGCACAAGCTCGCCTCCCCATGGGAGGGCCCATACATTGTGACAGAAGCAATCGGCGGAGGAGCTTACCGCCTGAAGGACTCGAAGACAGGAACAGTCTGCCACAACCCATGGAATGTCGCGCAGCTGCGACGCTTCTATGCCTAGTCGACTCCCCCGTTGTAACAAAGCATACATGTCAAGGCGGCAGGTTTCAGACGCACTCTTTCCCTTACCAGGGTACCTGAGGGGACTGGAAGGGTTTTAATGAGGCGGCCTGCTCGCAAAAATCAATGAAGTGATTTATGGAACAAGCTCTCCCTTTACTTTTTCAGTCAAAAAGCAACATAAACCTAGGCCGCACCCGACGCACTCGGGGGCTGCGCCATACAGGTTCAACTCAAAAATCCTCGGCCGCCACCCGAAGCACTCGGGGGCTGCGCCACACAGGTCTAAGTCCAACCTAGGCCGCACCCGACGCACTCGGGGGCTGCGCCATACAGGTTCAACTCGAAAATCCTCGGCCGCCACCCGAAGCACTCGGGGGCTGCGCCACACAGGTCTAAGTCAACCTAGGCCGCACCCGACGCACTCGGGGGCTGCGCCATACAGGTTCAACTCGAAAATCCTCGGCCGCCACCCGAAGCACTCGGGGGCTGCGCCACACAGGTCTAAGTCCAACCTAGGCCGCACCCGACGCACTCGGGGGCTGCGCCATACAGGTCAACTCGAAAACCTGGCCGCACCCGAAGCACTCGGGGGCTGCGCCACACAGGTCTAAGCCAACCTAGGCCGCACCCGACGCACTCGGGGGCTGCGCCATACAGGTCCAAGTCGAAAACCTGGCCGCACCCGAAGCACTCGGGGGCTGCGCCATACAGGTCCAAGTCCAACCTAGGCCGCACCCGACGCACTCGGGGCTGCGCCATACAGGTCTAACTCAAAAAATCCTCGCCGTACTCGAAGCACTCGGGGCTACGCCGCACGCGTCTAAACTCACAAAATCCTAGGCCACACCCGATCCGCTCGGGGGCTGCGCCATACAGGTTCACAGACGTCTACAAGATACAATTTACTAACTCGGGGGCTACCCCCACCTCGACATACATACTCATATTTCCACTTGGAAAAATTTCTTTTACAAGCTAACGCTATACAACAGCACTCCATGCTACTATTCTACAGGCTCGCCCTTTGGCGCATCGAGTGGCCCAACAAGGTGCTCGCTGAAGTTTGGACCTGCTGAATCATCTGGCGCGCAGCCGCAAGGGTATCGGCATACTCACCCTCTCCAGGCAATCCGTCAAGCACTTTGTGCAATGGAAGATTAGGCCGGTGCATTCGAACATACGCCAACGCCACGTTCGCCCCGGCAACAAGTTGAGCGTGCACGACTTCCTTCAACGCACCGCCTTCACGGAACCTCTCCAGAAGCGCAGTTAGTCCATTCGGCTGCTCGTTGTGAGGAAAGTACACCTTGTTGATCTGCCAGAGGGTTTTTCTGCAACCTTCTAAGAGTACAGCAGCCCGCCAGGTACGATCCAGCATTCGTGCCAGTATACTACCTCTGGACTTGTTTGACCAAAACTGGCGCGCTTCGGGTGAGTCGCCGGCGGCCTCTTTCTCTACCCGCTCGTCCACTCGAAGCTGCTCCGCCGTCAGGTCAGAGTTGACATCTGCATCAAGGCCAAGCATTGAGCATAGCAAGTAGACACAGAAGCCGAAGGAAAAACGCTAAGAGTCCAACCTTGCAACTGTCGACCGATCAGGTCCATCTCGCCAAGCAGAAACTCTTCACGCTGGGAGAACGGCGCAACGGGCCGCGACCTCAATCGCTCCAGCTCCAACTCAGCATTCTTCAACTTCGACTCGAGCTCAACCACCTTGTTCCTCATGAAGGTGAGCACTCTCTGGTCGTTTACGCTTCGCACAGGAGCTGGAGGAGCTTGACGGCGGCGACGAGTAGGCGCAGCCGAAGTGGTATCTTCCTCATCACCCGCGCCAGTCGTTCCAGCAACGTCAGGAGCTTCGCCCATATCAGACTGCCAAGAATCGACAGCGTCAAGCCAGGAAAAGAATCAACATAACATTCAAGCCAGATATAAAAAATACTCGGCGACTGCACCCCCGAGGGAGTGAATTCACATTTCATCATCAGCATGTTCACTCGCACAATATAAAGTGCATTACAGACTCAAGCCCAAAAGCAGAAGCACAGTCCTAAAAGGAAAAAGTCTACACTACAGACTCAGACTGGGAACGGCTCTTCCTAGCAGCCAACTCTGCAGCTTTGGCAATTCTCCTCTCGAAGGTGGCGACCAACTTCGCAGCTAGCTGGCTCGCCTGCACCTTCACACCGCTAAGGGACGCGGTTCTGCCATCAGGCTTCCGAGGGAAGTCGCTGACAACCTTCTCAAAATCACCTACGACTTGGTGACCAAGAAGCAGCTGAAAGTGAGCTCTGAGCCGCGTACCGTCTGCGCGCGCGTGAAGTCCGCCAGGACATTCGAATTGCCTTCGAATGGAGCCGCGAGTGCGTCAACAGCAGCTGGTGGTGGCTGGTTCGGAAAGATGTTCCGGTGCACAGTCGCTAAGGCCTCCGTCGACTTCTGCAGGGCCGCCGCCGACTGCTGCAGCGCTGCCGATGCATATGCGCAGACGCGGTCGACGAAGCCAACAGCCTGCGCCAAACCGACACTCTCGCTAGAAGTCCCTTCTGGAGGAGCACCTCCGCAATTCTCTGCCAAAGGAAATCCACACCCATAAGGCGCCAGAAGTCGACAAAAGACAAAGTAGGCATGAAGCCGAAAAACTTACTTCCAACAACATCTGCGAGTGCGAGCAAGCGGTCGATCTGGGTCTTCTCCAGAGCATCCCGAGCTTGTTCCCGCTCTTGGGCTTCACCCAGTGACTTCTCCAGCTTTGCGACCCGCGCCTTCATGTTCTCCTTCTCGCCTACGGATCAACGGAACAAAGTTAGCAATAAAGGCAGTCGAAGCACTCCTCGAACACAAGGTTTCATACTTACTATTCGCTTGCTCCAGAGCAGCGCGGAGCTGATCCCTCTCCTGCTCCATGCGAACGAAGGTCGCGGCTCCCTCCATCTGCTGGCGATAAAATGGCTGCAGGAAACACAAGACATCAATCTGCGCCCGACTGTTCCAGTCACGCGCATCTTCGGGGGCTACTCCCATCGGGAGCGCTGTACGCGCACCCGAACAGATCTTGCAGAAGGAATCGAAGAACACTTACATGCTCAAGCAGCCCAGCGTCAACTGGAGTCGCATCAGCAGGCCTCTCAGGCATGGCGGAGGTCGAAGCCTTCAAGGCCAAAACGTCACCCGCCAGAGCCTCCTCTCCGGGGTCCTCACAGCTGCTCGATCATGGGAGCAGAAGTGTGCTCCATCTCACGAGGGGAAGAAACAGCAGCGCCGGTACGGTCGCTGTCATAAGAACTCTCAATTCAAGGACCCGCAAGTGAAAAAGCACACTCGACAAAAACAAAGCAAAGGTTACGCGACTAACCTGACTACATCATCATCTTCACTCCCCAAGGAGACGGAGGCCATCCTCGCAAACTCGATCGGCGGTGCAGAGCCGAGTGGAGGCACGACCAACGGTTCCGCCAGATCACTCGGGTGCTTAGTACCCGAAGAGGACTCGCTCGTCTCTTCCTCGATCACACCCGCCTCCTTCACAGGCGACGAGGCAGAACCAGAGTCGCCACCCTTTCGCCTCTGCCGCTTCCGCAGCGGCTCCTCGTCTTCATCATCCTCCAACTCTTCACTCGGAGAGGTGGCGGAGGGAACTTCATCGTCATCACCCTCGTCCTCGGGAACTCTGCCTCTTCGTGAGGTCCATTCTCCATCAACGGAGGGAGACTGACGTAGCTCGAACGACCCTGCCAGCAAATGAAGCATTCGAGTCAAGCAAAACGATTCACAGAAGATACAAGACAAAGCAAACGAAGCTCACCTCAGGTACAGGATTGTTAGGCCCATATGGCTCGACTGGGCACTTGACGTTGCACGGGTCAGCGGCTCGGAGACTAGTGATGCTCCTCACCTTCGACTCGACTGCATCATCATCAAGCTCATTGCCAGCATCCTCACGCGCCCACATGGGGTGGACGCGACTGCGCAGCGGCTGCACCCGAAGCCTGAAGAAGGTGGCGATGAGGTGAATTCCACCTGTCTCGCGCCCAAGACTCTTCAGAAGGCCACGCAGTAGCGTCAGCAAGGGCTGAATCGCCTCCCTGTCCTCCTTCGACAGCGGGTGCGCCCACGCGTTCGTCTTCCGCAACTCGCGATCAGCCGCGAATCCAGGAAGCCCTGCTTGGTCGCACCTGATGTAGAACCACTTCTTCCGCCAGCCCTGGACGGAGTCGGACTTCTTCATCTGGAAGTAGGAGGTGTCGCCACGCACCTGGATGCCGAAGCCGCCAACTGGGTACACCTGCTTGCTCTTCCCCACATTCCTCCTGACGAGGAATAGCGACTTCCACAACAGCCAGTTGGGGGCGATCCCCAGGAAGCACTCGCAGAGCACGAAATAGCTCGCGATGCTCAAGACGCTATTGGGAGTCAGATCGTGGATCTGAATCCCATAAGCATACAAGAGACCACGGACGAAATCGTGGAGGGGGAACCCGAAACCCCGCGGAAGGAAATCCACGAAGCAAACGCGTTCCCCCTCGCGAGGAGCGGGAAATACCTCTTTCCCGGAGCGCGCACCGTCGCCTGGTCTACCGGCGGCAGCAGCCCCTGCGCGCGTAGGGCCTCGAGGTCGGCCTTCTTCACCGACGATTTGACCCAATCGCCGTCGGGCTTCTTCATCACGCTCGCCTCGGCGGCGGCGCGGCGCCAGCAGCAGCTTTCCCCTCTTCATCACGGCCTTGCTCATGGAGGGTGGGGAAAGGAACTAGCAGAGGAGCAACAATGGTGGAAACGAAGCAGTGGAGACGATGACGGAATGGGGATGGATGAACTGTTCACCGCCGCGGTGAAAATTAAGTACCGCGCGGTCAGTTAATCCTGGCCATCCCTGCGGAAACCGCTCTCCGCAACATCATCTGGCCGTCCACGTGTCGCGCAGAGATAGCAACCGTCGACGGCCACGCCGCCCACTACGCGCGGGAATCAAGGCGCCATCATCACATCGCGAAATTTTCGCGCCCAACGGTCAGAAAAAAGCGGCAACCACTGTCTCCAGCCAATACTGACAGTGGGACCGCACTGTCACGTCCCATCGGACACAGAGTGCGTCAAAAACGTCAGCGCTGACGTCAACCACGAAGGCGAAGGAAGCCAACGAGCTGATGGGGAACTCGAACATTTCATTCGAGTGCAAAGAAAATTCAGTAAGCTCTCAGAGCTGAATAAGTTCGTACAGTAAGCCAACGAGCTGATTGAGAACTCGAACATTTCATTCGAGTGCAAGAACATCCAGTAAGCTACAAGTGCTGAACAAACTCCTGCAGTAAGCCAAACCGCCGAATACACAGTAAGTCACACAAAGCCAGTCGCGACTCCAAGTAGAGTCCCTTCTTTACTCCCATCGGGAGCGGGCTTTTTCGACTGAAGAAAAATTGAGTTTAACCTCAATTGCAAGCAATTCAGCTTAATCTCGGGGGCTACTCCCATCGGGAGCGCTGTTCGCGCTCCCGAGTGACTCAGAACAATAGCAGTCGAAAATCACCAACTAAGGCTGTACTCACGGTATTTTACCCTGGAAGTGACAGTTCGACTAAGGAATCCTCCATAAGCCCTGAACGGCAGGAGTCGACCAATTTTACTCATCTCATTCAGGAACCCGACGGCGTGCCCAGGAGGAAGGAGTCCTTTACCCGACTCTACGATTCGACTAAGCACTCGGGGGCTCCTGTCGTGGGGTCACTCTTCGACTACCCCACGGTGGGGATACCTGGGTCACGCCAAGCCCATCAACCTTATGACGAGAGCCCAAGGAAGGCCCAAGGAGGACGACGTGCGGCCCAAGATAGTCGACGCTAGGTCATGCGACCCCGCCATGCTTGTAAGCGCCATCGGCACCGTTCACCTGAGACCTGGCCTACCATATAAAGGCTAGGAGGGTCCTTCGTCTAGGGTACGCTCATAGCCGCCACACAAACCCTAGCGAGATTGTCATCTCGCCATTGTAGCCACAGCTCACCATCAATAACCAGACAAGCAGGAAGTAGGGTGTTATCCTCCGGGAGCCTGAACCTAGGTAAACGCCTTGCTTGTCAGCCGTCGTGATCACCAGCGCTCATCTCTCTCCCCCTCAATCAACCCGGGGTACACAACTCAGGGATTTGCCGAGTCCACACCTCGTCAGTCGGTGTCCTCCGGATGCTGCTGCAGAACTCATCGGGCAGATGGCGCGAGAGTCCCATCAGCAACCAGCCACGGAACTACGGAAGCCCTTTCTGACAAATCGAGGAAATCTGTCAACTTTGATATCATGCTCTTGGGCTTGGGATAGTCAGTTCACCTACAGGAACAAAATGGCATTACTCTCAAGTACATGCAATGCTCAAGAAAATGGCATTGTTGTTACGGATACAAGGAGCACGCGAAGGAAGGAAATTAACAACATAATATATTCAAACAAAATAAGCATGGTTGGTCCAGTCCAATGAGGCAGAAGACTCCAAAACCAAGTCATTACAGTACACAACAAAATAAGCATGGTTAAACATGAAAAGAACTCCCACATCCCTTGGAGCTTGTTCTGGCACTGAGTTCGACAGGTATAATTTGCAAACAAAAGAGTTCTAGACCTGGAGAAGCGCATGCATTATCCAAGATAGATAAGATCCTACTTGGTCTGTGTTCCCTAAAATAACACTACTGCTAGCTGACTGCAGCAACAAAACTGGGCAGAGCAAAATTTATGTTTTTAGCATGTACCAAAACTGAACAGAGGAAAGTTTATGATCCTAGGTAGTAGATAGTTTTACATAAACTAAATGCTCATGTAACGGCCTGAAATCAAATTATGTTGAGCCATATCTAGCGCTCACCAAAAAGTCGCCGAGGACATGCATGTCAGCCAACACAGACAATCAGATTTCACCAAAAGCTTCAACATGAGGCATCGATCACCGTTGTCCAGCTAGTGTATCTGCCATGATTTTTGAGTCGCCGTATAGTCGCTGAGTCATTCCGGCGTCGCCAACTCGCGCAGGCGACTTGACTCATGGAGCGAGTCGCGCGCCTCGGCGGCGACTCTGCCGGAGTAGTCGCCAGAATGCAGTCGCGAGTTGCGCGCCTCGGGTAGCTATGGCCCGCGCTGCCAGAAATTTTTGGGGGCATATAGAGCACGCGCGTGCTCGCCTGCCCAGACGCGCGCAATTCCAGCGAGGGAGAAAGGGAAAGGGCGGGAGCGGCTCTGACCTGGAGCCATGGCGGGAGCGGCTCTGACCTAGGAGCCGCCGCCGCTGCTCACCGGCGACGTGCGCCCTTCCAATCGACCACGATTGGAGATCCTGGGTGACGGGGAGGCCTCCTCTGCTCACGACGATGACGCGCCTGCTGATTTCGCCGCCTCTCCAGGCTCGACGACGACCTCCCCCACTCGCTGTTGCCGATTCCGGCGGCCGCCGCCCTCCAAGCTTCCCCACGTGCCTCCTCTACCTCCGCCTAAATCCTCTACGGTCTCTCCACCTCCGCCTACTGCGACAGGAAACCCTAGCTCGTCAGGTAAGGTTGCTCTGCTGCTGTAGCCTGTAGGTTGCTCTGCCTAAATCCTCTCCACCTCCGCCTCCGCTCTCCACCTCCGCCTAATGTTGTAGGTTGCTCTGCTGCTGTAGGTTGCTCTGCTGCTTCTCTGTTTAAATAAAGATGGCTGTGTATGGGCTCAAAATTCTTAATTTTGCACTGCTTGTGGATGCTCTGCAGCTCTATTTACATGCTTGTGCTTCTCTGCTTGTGCTGCTCTCAATTTCATGTGCTGCTCCCTGTGCTGCTCTCCCTGTGCTGCTCCTTGTGTTGCTCTGCTTGTGCTGCTCCCTGTGCTGCTCTGCTTGTGTATGCCCTGCAGCTATATTTACTTGCTTGCTTGTGCTCCTCTGATTACTGCAGGTGCCAAGTCAAAGATGGCTGACCAGAATCATATCGTCACAGCCGCAGCAATGGGCCTGTGCCTGAGCCATATGATCCATCCAAGGATCCTAAGCGTAAGGCAAAGTCAGGAGACCCCGGATGGAAATATGGATATTGGCATGAAATTGACAAAATAACGTAATTCTGTGGCGCATCTAGGTAGGGATGCGCCACAGAATTCCTTCACTTACCATTTACATGGGCCGGGCCTCCCCTTCCCTTTTCTTCCCCATCCACATTCAAATTTCAGTTAATAACCACCACCACCGCGCGCGCGTCCGCCGTCGTCGTCGACCACCACCGCCGGCTGCCCTCTCCTCCCCTCCCCCGCCCGGCGACCTCCCCTCCCTCGCCCGGCGACCTCCCCTCCCCGCCCCCGCCCAACCCCTCGCCGCGCGCCCACGCACACGCTCGGCGCCGCCCCGTGGCGCTCGGCCTCGAGCCGTCGCCGCCGACGAAGGAAGCCGTCGCCACCGGCCCGCCACTTCGACACCGACGCCGCCGCCCTCTCCATCCCCTCCCCGAGGTGCTGCTCCTCTCTTCCATCCCTCTCCCTCCCCTCCACACCTGCACATAAGGTGTTTGGTCAAATGCCAAACCCACAATTTTAGAAAATTTGATGATTTGATTGTTGATTGCTTGCTGCAAGTAGTTGCTAATGCTTCTAGTTGGTGCTAGTGGTGTTAGGAAAATTTTGGAGACCAAAAAAATTTAAAATTTTGCTAAGTTAAATATGGTCACTATTTAAACATGCCTACAAAAATGTCTTCATTTAAGGTTCTAGATGTATTCAAAAAATTATTTCTGGGGTTTATCATGAAGTACTAACTTAGTACAAGAGATCCATGAGGGTTAATGTGAAATAGGATCAAGATTTGATGCTTTATACATGCTCCAAAGTTGGTACTTTGTAAAGTAAATGAAGATATATATGGATGTGAATTTTCTTTTTTTTTTCTTGTGCAGACCACCGGCTTCGACTACATCAACTATCTCCTCAACTATTGTTCCCCTTTGGTGAGCTATTGGTTAACCCGGTGACCATGTGTTCTGTGCTACCACGACCATTGTGTCGTGGTTGTTTGTGTTCCGACCAGCGTGTCGTGTATGTGGATGTTGCCGGCCGTAGATATCGGCAACATGATTTGTGAAATCTATGCAGGTAACCATGAGGCCCTTGAGTTTGCCGGAACGTCGATTAACTTACGTTCCGGCAAATTCGGGTACTCCATATGTCCCTTTTTTTAGCAAAGGTCATGCCAATAATTTTCGTGAATTTTGGCATGACTTTGCTAAAAATAGGACACGTGGAGATGTGGATGTGGTATTGTGTTTGTTGTCGGCCGGCAGATGTGGATATGTGTTTATTGTTGGCCGGCCGGAGATGCCGGCAACATGATTTGTGAAATGTCTACAGGTACCCATGAGGCCCTTGAGTTTGCCGGAACGTCGATTAACTTCCGTTCCGGCAAATTCGGGTACTCCATATGTCCCTTTTTTAGCAAAGGTCATGCCGAAATTTTTCGTGAATTTTGGCATGGCTTTGCTAAAAACAAGACATATGGGGTATTGCGACTAATGCATGGGCCGGGTATCTTAGTACTTAATTAAGTGATTTTTTTCTTATATTTGGTGTACTAACTTCGACATTTTTTTCTTATAGGTGAGACGAACATGGCTGACAATAACGAGGCCGGGGGTTCTCGAACAGGAGGCGAGGAACCGATAGAGGAAAATAGTATGATTCAGACGGTCATCGCACAGGCAGTGACAACGACGTTCACGTCGATATTTACTACCGTCTGTGAGTCTGTCAGGGTTTGGATTGAGGGAGGGAGAAAAGGGCCTCCCCCAGTTATCAGCTTCGGCTCCAACAAGTACTCAATCAATGTGCCTACTACAGAAGATGCACCCCCAGCATCCCCAGAGGTAAAGAAGAAGAAGCACAGGAAGAGAGTAAGCCAGCTCCTAAGACGACTATCCGGGGGTATGAAGACATGGTATCACCCCGTGCGGATGGCTTAAGCCGAGTTCATGAAGCTGGTCAACCGATCCTGTCTCGGGAGCTGCTCCACCTCGCAGAAGGATGCATGCTCTCTTTGCAAAATGCTATCTTGACGCGAGAGAGCAACCTTCTTAAAGAAGATAATCCAAATTACCCGGTGTTCACTGTCAAGGTGCCAAAAGACTTGGCCGAGTTCGTCCATGAAACCCCCGCGGATCTGTTTTTCATATCGTACGAGGACGTCTTCAGGCTGTTTCACTTTAGACGGCTGGACTATAACTTGGTCCGCCTATACGCGCTCAACCAAGCGATGAGGATCAGGAGAGATAATACCCCGTACATCAAGGTAGTGGATCCCTACTACATGCGTGACAGCCTGCTGGTGGAAGGATCAACGACACGGGCCAAGGCCACGAAGTTCCTCCAGAGAATCATGTTGAACAACAAGGATAAGAACAGCTTTCTTATGCCTTTCTTTTCCGAGTAAGTGCACATCCGGTCGCCGCCGTCGTATCTTATGCTTTCTTATAGATTTCTTCCGTTGTTGATCCTTTCCAACATTCCGTTTCAATTGTGTTGAGCAGTGACGAGTACGCAGTACTCATCGTCGTAAGCCCGAGGTGGTCCGTTGCCACTTATTTCGACTCGGGGAGTCTAAAAGACTACACCAGAATAAAGGGTGTTCTCGATGAGGCTCTCGAGGGCTATACCCAAAAGGGAGGCCACTTCCACAAAGAAAAAATGGGGAACGTTTAACGAAGGACAACAAACACATTTTCTGGCATGGGACCGGGTTCCATTGCATCAAGCATGCGCCTGGCAGCGTGAAGGATGCCTTCTACGTCCTCCATCACATTAAAGGGCTTGTCCGGGATGTAGAGACAATGAGGTGGCCATCTAGTCTCCAAGAATGGAGCAAAAATGCGGGGGAAATCACCGATTCTGAGCTTAGAGAAGACTTCCATCGCATCCAGAGGCAGTTATCGCTAATCATTTTGGAAGATGTCATGGAAGCATGGGGGTGCTTACACAACGCCAGAGGTAGGATGTATTGTAAAAGAAAGCCTTGCCTCACTCGATAGAAGTGCTTCTTTATTTTTCTTTATTATAGACTTATCCACTTAATTAGATGAATAAATCATACTCTATTTATATTATTAATCAAATATATATCCCAATTCATCTCCAGGGTTGTCTAAGTGGGAGATCGAAGAACGCCTAGACAAGCAAAATGACATGAGGACGTGGATGACGAAAGAATGCTATAAACCGTTCCCGGAGCCGATACACCAGAAGGCTCAATCCTACAAGTGGAGCTAGATGTGTTCTCCGTCAGCGACCCATCAAGAGACCCCAGCGGCGACTCAAAAAGAAGAGACTCTAGCGGCGACTCAAGAAGAGACTCCAGCGGTTCCTCCCGCACCCTCGACAAGTGGGCTGAGGCTGAGAAGCCAGATTCCTCAGCCCACTTGTCGAGGGTCTCTGCGGGAGGAACCGCTAGAGTAACTTTATTTGTATTATGACTTATGTGACATGAGATGAACGTTTGTACAATTAATTTGGCACTTAATTGTCACTATGTATGTATCTCGGGCTCTAAGTGGTGATGTACATATTTATCTGTCTGTTTTAATACTGTGTCAAAATATATTACTGTTTCTATTATTTTCTGTAAAAATTCTGCAAATATACCTGTATTATTGTCAAATACAGCAAATAATCGATAATACAGCAAATAATCGATAGTATATACGGCAAATAATTTAGTGGCGCACGGTAAATAATTTTGTGGCGCACCATATTCTGTGGCGCACGAACAAAGTGCGCCACAGATACATTATTTTCAAATACAGCAAATAATCGAAATTCTTTCTGTGGCGCATGGATAATAATTTAGTGGCGCACTCTGGAGGTGCGCCACAGAATTGTATACTTTCTGTGGCGCATGGTTCCGTGCGCCACAGAAATAATATTTTTGTGGCGAGGATTCTGTGGCGCACCGACCATGCGCCACAGAAACAGTTTTTGGTGCGTCACAGAAAGGCACTTCCCTACTAGTGTGAGCTCAAATTACTTGCATGAGTTTGAAGCAAAAAAAATGAATGCAACTTCCAAGAGATTCGGAACACCCACTTGTTGGAAAATATTGAATACTTTTCAACTATAGCAAACAAACTTTGAAACTGTTTCGCCCCAAAGAACATCGGAACACAGAAACAAAACCGAGAAGATTCTGCAAGGTTATAGGAAAGGGGAGGCGACAAGTCAGAGCACACGCGGCTCGGAGAGGTCGTCGTCATGGCCGCAATTGAGAACCAACATGTAGTTGGATGGCCAGAAGGGTGAATGTAACTTCAGCCCATCAGAGTTCAAACCCCATATTTGAAATGTGTGGCACACAGAGGCAGAATATTGTCTCAGTGGAGGAAAAGGATGGTCGCCAGCGCGGCACAGTGCCCACATCCAGAGTGATGTTGTCGTCATTGTGCTAGTTTCTCGTTCATAGTGACGGCGGTCACTTAAGTTGCAAGTAAATCCTCTTAAACTAGTTTCTATTTTATTTTTGTTTACATGTGAATTGTTGTTTCTTATGCGGTAATTTGTCCATGGCTTTCTTCAAGAGATGTACATGTCATCTAAATTTTCTGGATAATAGTTTCGATATAGCTAAAATTTGGCACGAACAAAATGAGTAGACCTAGTTTCCGTGTGCATATATTATTCTTATTTATATTTTGTAAATATGTAGACCTAATCAAAATATGTATATGCTGGATTCTATTTTTTAAATTTACAGTACTGAAAATTTGAAACAATATAAATTTTATAAAAAGTGATACATGTATTCTTAAAAAATTATGCATGTACTTTCTCTAGCCAAAGTTTATCGAGATAAGCTTAGTCGAAGAAATACTAGTCGGACACTCTCCCTTAGCATTACAATATCATGACAGATCTTTTTTTAAAAAAGCTAGCATTACAGCTTGTGACTGAATGGATTTCCATGGCAGGCGCTAGAGCCAGTCGACAACGCCGTCCGGCCCAGATTGAGGTGGTTCTGTTACTGTGGCCTGGAGGCCCATCTTGTTTCGCTGCAGACAGAGACGTTAAGGAGGCGGAGCGGGCCGGTACGCCTGTATACCGTGGTAGGCGGAGGGAGCGAAGCTCCGCGTACCCTTCGTGGGCCTGGCCCACACGAGGTCGTCTTCAACCTCGACTTCATTCTTCGCATTTCTTCCTCTTCCCGTCGATCCCCCGCCGCCTCCGCCGGTCTAACCGCCAGCTCCGCCCCCCGCGCTCGGCGCCGCTGCCGCGCCGCCTCCGCGCCCCGCCTGCTCCAGCCGCCACCTCCGCCGGTCTGCCGCCCCCCGGCCGGCCTCCCTCTAAACCCCCACCCCGAACCCTAACCCTAACTCCGTCGCCGGTGAGCTCCGCACTGCACATGCACCCGCACCCCCCCTGCGTTAAGTTTCTTTCCTCACCTCCGCGGCGACGCCGCGGCCCGCCGCGTCGTCCCCGTCGTCGGTGAGTGGCCAGGGCGCCCGCTGCCGCCTCCTTCTTCCCGTCTCCGGCGTCCTTCCCCGTCTCCGGCGAGCGTGGCTCGCGCGTGGGCCGCGGCCCAATCGGGTACGCGGAGGTTAGTAACCTCCGCGGTACGCGCGATATAGGTTTTGCTGGAGCGGGCGGCGCCGCCGATCGGCGCCGGCAACGGAGTTCTGCGACGAGGGCCGGCGATCGCTCACGCCGACGAGACCCGTCCATCTGCGGTGAAGAATCCCTGTCCCGCCTCTTCTCTTGGTTCCGCTCGCCGTTCGCCGACTAGGTTAGGCAGGATCAGATGATCGAAAGTTCTTCCTTGCATTTTGCGAATCCGTGGCTGCTAATTTGCGAATCTCAGGTCACGTGATGAAATGAAGGAGCAAGCAGAGATGCAACATCATTCGTTCCACTGGGATCCAGATGGATCAAGCGCAGAAGCCACGCTGCAACTGAGATGCAGATGGATCGTGGTCGCAACTTGCAGGTAATTGAACTTCAATTCGCCATTCGGTGTAGTTTCGTTCTGGGACAATTTAGGACAAGTACACTTTGAATATGAACTTCAGGTCTGACCTGTGAACATCCGACAATACTGATTGGTTAAGAGACCGAGTTGACATTTCATATGTTAAAATTAATTATCGTGCATCTGTGTTCACCTGACAACCATGTGAGATGACATAGAACTGGACCTAACTTGCTGTCCCTCGATTCCCAGCTGGCTATATCCCCTGAAAAGGTTAGACCAGTGCAGCGGCTGCCATTATGCACGTGATCTAATTGATCTTTAGGTTATCGACCCTACTTTTTCTGTTGATACTAGTTAGACGTTTGGTCAATACTGCACCTGAGAAAAGAACCGGGACTAACCCTGATCACAGGAAAACACCATCTCGAAACTCCATTAAGGAAGCAACAGCTTTAAAGAGATCGACCCCAGCAGCCACAGTGGAAGTTTACTGAATACTGTGATCGGTTTCATGTAATTCACTCGTCCTGATTAGATTATATACTCATGATTTTTGCTTCCATGTATCATGATTTTTTATGAACATTCTAGTTTGCCTTGCTTCTGCTAAATAACAGAAAAAATGAAATGAAAAGAAGAAGAGAGAGTTGAGGGCAATCTGGGAACATGATGATCCATCCAAGCTTGGTCCATCATAGTATATTACTACTAATACAATAATATGCACATAACTCTGTCAGCTCAGCTACAATAGAGCCGAGCTGTATAATGCACGCACCTAGTTGGTATTGATAATAAGTAACAAGGCTATATAATAGGTAGGTAAACTATATCAGTAACACACTAGAGGCTAGGATTAGCAATCAATTGAGCATGGCTCCTCCTCCTGTCCATCTGGATCTGGCCACCCTTGAAGCAAAATCCCACAAAGAAGTTTACGAGCAGGTCCGGCAGGTGGTGTCCACCTACGAGATGGTGCCCACCGGAATTGGGGATTATTGCCACCGCCACCCCGACGGCTGGTACATGGGCCTGCCGGAGCTTGTCAGCTCCATCATCATGCAGCAGCACTTCCAGGCGCGCGATACCGACCTGCTCCTCGTCACGATGCCAAAGTCCGGGACTACCTGGATCAAGGCCCTCCTCTACGCGGCGGCCGCCGCAGCGATGGCATCTCGCTCGTCCTCCAGCGATTAGACCAAGGTGTTTTTTAGTTGGCTGACATGAAACACTGGGTGGATTTGCACTGTTGGTGGTAGTTGGAGACGATAAGCCACCTGTCCAATGCACTGAAGAACCCTAAATGGACCATAGAATTTGCTCTGCAGTTTAAGAGAGGACTGAGACCAAAGGCGGCCAATCTATAAGGTTGGAGTTTTATATAGACCATGTCTCCTTCAGAGAAACTCCTCTCACAACGGTTTAAGTCTGCAAACTTTTTCATGCGTTCTTTAGCTCTTTGTAGGTTCAGTTTCGGAGAATCCATGATTTGTTGTCTTGTTTGCATGAATTCCTGGGCTTCTGGTGTAGCATGATCAGCTACAGAGAATTCACCAATTGCAGGTGGGGAAAAGCCATACAATGCTTTGAAGGGAGTGCATTTCAGGGATGAGTGAAAACAAGTATTGTACCAATATTCTGCCTTGGACAGCCAAGAAGTCCATTTGCGAGGTGCAGCTGAAACCATACATCTCAAATAGTTCTCCACACACTGGTTTACTCGCTCTGTTTGGTCATCAGATTGAGGATGGTATGCGGAGCTGTACCTCAACTCCACGTTCATTGCTTTGAATATGGATTTCCACAAGTGACTAGTGAATATTCGGTCTCTGTCAGACACGATAGCAATTGGAGGTCCATGCAGCTTAATGATATTGTCAATAAAAGCGTCAGCCACCGATTGCACTGTGTATGGGTGAGCTAAAGGAATGAAGTGTGCGAACTTGGTTAACCTATCAACCACCACCATTATCACTTCCTTCCCATTGGATTTAGGTAGACCCTCTATGAAGTCCATGGAGATGTGTGTCCAGGCCATGTCAGGTATCTTGAGAGGATCCAGTAGTCCAGGGTATTTACAAGTTTCACCCTTGGACTTTTGACAGGTAGGACAGTGACTGACGAATTTCTCAGCGTCACTTTTGATGACAGGCCAATAGAAAATTCTTTTCAGTCTGTGGTAAGTGGCTTTTACTCCGGAATGACCACAAACGGCCGAAGAATGCAGAGCTGTGAGCAGTTTGGTTTTCAATGCATCATTGTTACCGACATATACTCTTCCTTTGTACTTGAGGATGCCAGAATTTAGTGTGTGATTCACCTTGCCATCAGGTTCAATTGCCAGTTGCGTAATGAGAGCTTGGCAGTGTTGATCATCCTTATAAGAATCTTCCACTTTTGTAATCCACTTGGGAGTACCACTGAAAGTGCTAGCAGGTGGTGTGGCTTCCTAGACAAAGCATCAGAAACAATATTTTCTTTTCCCTTTTTATATTCCAAGGAAAAATCGAATTCCATGAGCTTGATCATCAACTTGTGCTGTATGGTGGTTGCAACTCTTTGATCTGTCATAAACTTAAGACTCTGCTGGTCTGTTCGTATGATGAGCTTGTGGCCAACGAAATAGTGGCGCCAGCGCTTGAGGGATTCAATTATTGCAAGTGCTTCTTTTTCATAGGTTGATAGAGCAGCATTTTTAAGACATAATGTTGCACTATAGTAGGCCAGAGCTCTCCCTTCTTGCATCACCACAGCTCCCAATCCACTGCCAGACGCATCGGTCTCCAAAATAAATGGGATAGTGAAATTGGGCAATGCCAGAACTGGAGCAGTGATCATCGCATTCTTCAGGTGCTGGAAGGCAGTTGTGAGGATGTGTTGCCATTGGAAATTCCCTTTCTTTAAGAGATCATGCAGTGGTCTGCAAATCAGTCCAAAATTCTTTATGAACCTTCTATAATACCCACACATGCCAAGGATGCGTTTGAGTTGAGTGACTGATGTCGGAACAGGCCAGTCAGCAATGGCAGCAATCTTTGCTGGGTCAGTGAGACACCTTGTCCTGAAATCACATGCCCCAGATATTCCACTTGCTTGGTTGCAAAACTGCACTTGGATAGCTTCATGATACGTCTCAAACGTATCTATAATTTTGATGTTCCATGTTGATATTATACCAACTAGTCGTCAACCGTGCACCTGCACGGGCTAGCTTCATTATAAACATATTATAATGTAGAACCTTTATCATTTAAGTATAATTAATACACCATTGTTGGTTTATGACGTCGCAACAACTTGTTACTAATTTAGTTGGTTCACTGTTTGATGGTCTATTGTTCTCGGTACCACATCGTGACCATGCATATTAATCAACCGCAAATAAGTCATCATTTTTTTCTACCCGTGTGTAAATTATAAGATATATGAATATTTAGTAACTCGGAATTTAAACCTACTTTGTCCTGCCCTCATGTTGATATTTGATTTCTATAAATGAATTAATGAAATATAAAACTCTACCTTTATATCCATGCAACACCATGGCATGTCCATAGTTTAGTATGCTTTGTTTTTAATGAATTGCTAAGGACCTTAAGATTCCGGTTTTATCTGACTAAATGATCTTATGTCATAGAAATAATGCGAAATAGCTCCCATCTTATTTATCACATAGGTGTAAGTAAAACTACGGGAACACCTTATTGGAGTAAGTAAAATTGAACAATCCGACTGGCCATCCATACATGCATTCTACTTTTAAAAATCAGGTTTGTATAGTTTAATCTCTTTTAATATATCTCACACAATAGCCAGTTAGAGGAATCACTGGAATGATAACCGAACACCACCTTCTGGTTGCTGCCATTTCATTTGAAGGATGAACATGTCCCATTTTATTTCAAGGCCACAGCTAAATTAGATTTACTTTGTGAAAAAGAACAAATTAAATGTTGTTTCTTGTAGAGTTTGTACAGGGATTCATGCTATAGATAGAAGGCTACAATGTTAATCCTTGATAGCCTGTCCGTTAGCTCCTGTGCCTATTTGACGAACCTGCTGAAGTATGCACTTTACATCAAGCATTAGGAGAATGAGCGATACATAAGAGATGATCCAAAATCAAGATTCATTTTAAAGGAAAAAAAAACAGAATCAATATGTCCCAAAAGTTGTTGTCGAGGTAAATATTGTTTAAGAAATTCAGAATGTTTATTTGGTTGTTCAATAGTGTTATGTGAGTACTCAGTAGAGACCTGGGAATAATTCAGTCAGCTATAGCACCTATTAATACAGACCAAACTTAAAGCCATTTACCTATATCTTGTGTTTGGCGAGCAGGACTGATTGTTACTGTTGTGCAGCCTCTTATGAAAGTCACCATGAATATATAACACACAGGTACATAAGATGGCACAACTGAACTCTCGACCCTCTCCACGCGTTCCCCACCCGAACAGTGAACAGCGGCGATTTTTGGGCTCTTCTCGTGCGCATCAGCTCGCCGGCGGCGATCCGCCCGATTCCTCGCCTCCGCGGCCGCTCCGGCGGCGGGAGGATGGGGGATCGACGGATCCCGCCGTGTATATAGCTAGGTGTGCGTGGGTGGCTTGCCGGCGGCGCGTTGGAGGCGGAGGCGCGGCCGGTGGAGCTTTTTGGAGGCGGCGGTCCCCTCCTCTTCCCTTGGCGCTCCGGAGGAGGCCCTGGGCAGATCTGCCACCTCTGGCGCGTCCGCGGCTTCCCGGAGTTGCGGCGTGCTTTCCCGAGCCGGCGACCGTGGTGGCGGTGGCGGCTCCTGTACTTGGGGTCCTGGTTCCCCCGCCGACGGGCGGGGAGGTGCTTTTGCTTAATCTCTCTGGAAGTTTGCAGGTGAGTTCTTCTCCTTCCTCGGCGGGCTCGGTGGGCTGTGTGGAAGTTGGGCGGCGGCCCCGTCTTCGGCTCCGGCGCGAGGCGATGATGGAGGTCTGGTGGCGGCTCGAAGCCGATATCCTTTCAGCGTCAAGATTCCGGGGCTTGCGTCGGATGATCTCTGCGGCATGTCAACAAGGTTGGTCGACGTCGCTGCTTCGGAGTGAGGTGTGTGTGGTGGTGCCGTGTTCGTCGTCTTCGGCGAGTTCTTCGTCTGCGTTCGTGCGTGTGTGTGCTTCTTTGGGTTGATCTTGTACACGAACTTCCTGTCAAAAAAAAAAAGATGGCACAACTGAATTACCTCATTCAGATATTCAGAATTGACGCTACACTCTACTTATGTGCTGCTCACTTTGGACAGAATACTAAATCTGAAAAATGTGAAAACTGTACTACGCTAAGATGCACGTTTCATAAATGAATATTGGGTGAGCATAAATTCAAAGAACATATCGAAGTAAACAAATATGTAGTTTCTGCTTGTGAGAAACCGAGAAAAGTAGACTGAAGAAACCGGGTAATGCTCCAAAACGACTTATCCACTTTCCAGAAATATTAGAATAGGTGCTTGAGTTCGATGTGCAGAAGTGCGCCGACGGCTTTGGTGAATTGAATCACCTACTTAGAATGTACAGAACCTACAAATCATAGCCATCCACGTACTATGTATCTAGACATGTCTGAATGTCAGGAAAGTGCAGCATCAAAATCCTGCAAAAAGTCTTAGGCTCTACTTGCTCGTCAGATACTAAGTCTCAAATCGCAGGAGCGGAACATAAAAATCCTCACAAAACGAAAACTTACTTCCTTCGTGGTCCTTGTATACCTGCAATCAGTCTGCCATAGTTCCTCCACGCTGCAGCTTCACCACCTTGTCCGTTGCATTGGATCCAGTTTGGTCGGGCATGGAAGGACCTCTTCCTCAGCCAAGATGGATTGCAACGTGGTTGGGGCAGGAATTTGAAAAAGAGGCTCTTTTTGGTGTAAGAGAATGAGGTCAGGTGTATACAAAAAAAGGGAAGATCACCAATAACTTTGAACATAGTTGAGAATTTGTATTACATATCAAACTTGCCATCCCTAATTGTGCATAAACTTTTCCTCCTCCCGGTGCTCTTATAAACATTATCTAACCTTCCTTCTCATCTAAATAAAAAGCTTAAAGCTCCTTGCAGGTGATAACTATGCTACCAAAGTTTATCTTTGTATGCGGTCAGAGCAAGATTTAATAATCTATTGTTTTCGAAGACTACTGGTAATAGACATTTTGTTTAAGGATTTTGTTCTCATAAGTTTACGGGGATGCCAGATGTAGAGCACAGAGACAACCTTATATGATCATACGGTTATAGATAATAAGAAACAAACTTTGTGAATTACCCAGCCACGTATATTAGACACCTGGAAATAACTAAAAGAAAGCAAATTATTACGTATTAGTATTTAACTCATGGAGACTACCATAAACCTGAGTTCATGAAATCCCAAAAGCTCTGCAATCTGGACAATAACTTTACTATAAAAATAAATCTCAGAACAGACCATTTAATATAATTATGAAGCGGAGCTCCTTAGCATCAAGGATCTGAAAAGGTTGGAAGATTGCTTGCCGCCGGTGCTCATAGTAGCCTTGGCTGTAGCCTGGTTGGCACACAGGAGTTGAGCAGCCCTCTATAAATTTTTGGAACGACGACATAGTGAATATGAAAGCAACTCGTTCTGAGGCTGCTGGCGCCATCGATGTTGCTTACTACCATGGAATCAGATTTTGGTTACTACCTACGATCATGGAGATAAAACCATGGAACGAACAGAGTTCATAAACCATCGATGTTGCTTACTACCATGGAATCAGATTTTGGTTACTACCTGCGATCATGGAGATAAAACCATGGAACAAACAGAGTTCATAAAGCCAACAGTTGATTTTCGTTTATACTTGCATGCGGTAGTGTGCAAAAATCAATCACTGGATGATCTAGATCTTCCGACGTGACCTGACCAGTCAATTCACCGAGCAGCTCCTTCCCTGGAAAAAAGAAGAAAAACAGGTAAAGAACAGCTCCTGGATATCTACCGCATTGAGTATGAGCGATCAGCCATATAGATACTACTTTCAGTTCCTATCCTCCGAGTACATGGCCGTGATCCAAGCAGATGGTGAGGCTGTCGAAGCTAGGGTTCTGCCGCGCGGAGGTGGATGAGCATGGGAGGATTGGAGATGTATTGCGGCCGCTTTTCTCTTTCATTTTATTACGGAAGAGATAGGAACGGAGGGAGATAAAAAGAGTAGTCCGTCCCGGATGCAACAGAGAGAGCCAGGATTAATCTACGATGAAGTGTACGTGGGATAGAACGTGAGGACTCTTTGTCTATTTCATCTGACGGCTGTACATAGGCAATACGGAAAATCGGATGGTTAATATTCTTAGTTGTTGAGGATTAACGTGGTGCCTCCATTGGTGCCTCCAATTAGTAAATATAAGATTGTTACATGTTTTATATACACTTCATAGCATTTTTATGCATTTTCTGGGACTAACCTATTAACAAGATGTCACAGTGCCAGTTCCTGTTTTCTGCTGTTTTTGTATTCCAGAAAAGCTAGTCTGGAAATATTCTCGGAATTGGACGAAACTTGGACAGAACCTCCTATTTTTCCAACACGAAGACGGAGTCCAGAGGAGAGACGGAGGAGGGCCACGTGGCACCCACACCATGGGGCCGCGCGGCCCCCCTGCCGCGCCGTGGGGTGGTGTGGGGCCCACGTGGCTCAGCAGCCGCCGCCCTTTCGCCTATTTATTCTTCCCGACGCGAAAAACCTAAGCACCGAGCCATTATCCACGAAAAGTTCCAGAGACGCCGCCGCCGTCAACCCTAGCTCGGGAGGGTTCGGAAGCTCTTCCCGGCACCCTGCCAGAGAGGGGAATCATCACCGGAGGGCTCTACATCACCATGCCTGCCTCCGGAGTGATGCGTGAGTAGTTCATCCTTGGACTACGGGTCCATGGCAGTAGCTAGATGGTTGTCTCTCCACTTTATGCTATCATGTTTAGATCTTGTGAGCTGCCTATCATGATCAAGATCATCTTATTGTAATGCTACATGTTGTGTTTGCTGGGATCCGATGGATATTGAATACTATGTCAAGTTGATTATCAATCTATCTTATATGTTATTTATGATCTTGCATGCTTTCCGTTACTAGTAGATGCTTTGGCCAAGTAGATGCTTGTAACTCCAAGAGTGAGTATTTATGCTAGATAGTGGGTTCATGCCTCCGGTAATCTGGGAGAGTGACAACAACTTCTAAGATTGTGGATGTGCTGTTGCCACTAGGGATAAAATAACCGATGCTTAGCTTAAGGGTGCGCCGTTAGGTCTAATACATTTGTTTACATTACGCACATTACTTAATGCAATTATCCGTTGCTTGCAACTTAATACCAACGGGGAACTCGGATGACAACCTGGCGGTGGATTATTAGTCATAGACGCTGTTGGATAACGGTCTATGTATTTTTCGTAATGCCCACATGAATATCATAGTAATCATCATGTCATATATATGCATTGTCATGCGCTCAATATTTTGTCAATTGCCCAGCTGTAATTTGTTCACCCAGCATGTTAGTTATCTTTTATGGAGAGACACCACTAGTGAACTGTGGACCCCGGTCCATTCTTTTACACTGATAATACAACCAACTGCAAACATTGTTCCTTTTCATTCTCTGCAATTTACTACTGTTTTCCACACCATACGTTTAATCCTTTGTTTTCAGCAAGCCGGTGAGATTGACAACCTCACTGTTTCGTTGGGGCAAAGTAGTTTGATTGCGTTGTGTGCAGATTCCACGTTGGTGATCGTAAACGGCACCACCAACAACCTTCAGAAGTGATTTCTTGCTCCTACTGGTTCGATTAAACCTTGGTTTCATACTGAGGGAAACTGCTGCTACACTGCATCATACCTTCCTCTTGGGGTCTCCCAACGAACGTGTGATCCACGCAATCAAGCTCTTTTCTGGCGCCGTTGCCGGGGAGCAAGAGGATTTCTGCAAGGCGAGTTTCACGCTTCCAATCTCTTTACTTTGTTATTGTCTTGCTTAGTTTATTTTTATCGTGTCTTGTTTGCTTTATTTATCAAAAACACACAAAAAAAATAGTTTTCTGCATCTAGTTTATTTCGGTTTGTTATTATGTCTAGTTGTTTACTTGCTATCAATGGCTGGTCTCTCTGAAGCGAAATCTTATTGGCTAAGTGGGTTCACAGAGGAACAACAAAATTATTATAAGGAATACCGCTTATCTCAAAAAGGGAAATATTTATGGGAACAAATAAGTAGATTGAATTATTTTGCTAAAAACTTGTGCTCTACTTATGATGAATCCTACTGCTTTAATGAATCTTTATGTTGTAGAAGGCATAAACACCTCCCTTTCCAATGTGATTATAATGATAATGAAACCTTGGCTGCTTATGCTAAAGGAAACTATGACTTTGTTAATCTTGAACAAATTGAAGAATTTTTTGTTTTTAAGGGTGCCTATGAAATTGCTGGTTATATTCAAGATGATGATGCTCCTTATAGATCTGATACTTTTGCTATGCTTGGATATTGCCTTGAGTATTATAATGATAATCCTTATATTACTGAATTTCTTGAGAAAAGACATCCTCAAAAAGAAGAGACCATTGTCTTGCAGGAACCTGTAGAAGAAGAAACTACTGCTGAAGCTGAAAGCTCATTGGATGAAAAAGAGGAGGAGAGTGATGAACAAAAGAAGGAAGAATGGATTAGCTACCCATGCCTACCTTCTAATGAGAGTAACTCTTTACCTCTTACATTATTTGATCACCCTCCATCCTTATCAAAGGAGGATGAATGTTATGTTCCTGTGGATTCTCTTGAAATATTCCCTATGAGTAAAACTTGTGGAAATGAGTATGCTACTGTTATTTATGATAATCCATGCTATTTTGATAAATCTTATGATAATCCTTTATTTGTGCGTAATTTCGAAATGCATGGTAATGAGAAAGTTTGTTTAGAAAATGTTTATGATAAAGCTCTAGATGATGGTCCTATATTGCTTGATAATATTATGTATTCTACTAATGAAAATGGGATAGGAGAGGTCTTGAATTTATCTAGATGGAGTCCCATACCTCTTGAGAATGATCAATCATCTTGTTATAAAATGGTTAAAAGTGGGTTTGAAAGTTTTAATCCACTATTTTGGAGCTTGATAAAAAGTATGTGTTTGTAGATCATGAAAAGCATGCTTTATGTGATAATTATATTGTTGAGTTTGTTCATGATGCTACTGAAAATTATTATGAGAGAGGAAAATATGATTGTAGAAATTTTCATGGTACTAAAACACCTCTCTATATGCTGAAAGTTTTGAAGTTGCACTTGTTTTGCCTTCCTATGCTAGTCACTTTGTGTTTCATTGACTTGTTTTCTTACAAGGCTCCTATGCATAGGAAGAGTGTTAGATTTAAACATGTTTTATATATGCTTTTTGATGCTCTCTTTTATGTTTCAACTCTTATCCTTATGTGAGCATCATAAAAATTCTATGCCTAGCTAAAAGGCGTTAAAGAAAAGCGCTTATGGGAGACAACCCATTATTTTATTTCTGCAATTTTTCTTTTCTTTTTGAGTCAAGGAGTTGTTTACTTCTGTAACAATTCCTTTGTATCTTTATTTTATCGCATTGTTGTGCCAAGTATTGCCTCTAATAGGAAGATGATGCTAGATTTGGATTTCTGCGCAGGAACAGATTTCTGCTGTTCACCGTTTTAATTCTGTAAAATCACAGAAAAATTATTTAAATCTGCAAATTTTTGTGCGTGATCCTCAGATATGTACGCATCTTTCGTTAGTTTAAAGTTTTTCGATCTGAGCAACGTAAGTGCCTCGAAAAAATTCGTCTTTGCGGACTGTTCTGTTTAGACAGATTCTGTCTTTTATTTTTCGCATTCTCTCTTTTACTAGTGTTGAGTGGAATTCTTTTTTAGGGTGAAGAGCTTCACATAACATCAGTGGCAGTAGCTAATGTTAAAAGTAACGGTCATGTTTGTGTCCTTATAGAACATGTGAGTTTTTGATTGTGCACTAACCCTCTAATGAGAATTACTTTGAGTTTGGTGTGGCGGAAGTTTTCAAGGGTCAAGAGAGAAGGATGATATAATGTGATCAAGAAGAGTGAAGAGCTTAAGCTTGGGGATGCTCCCATGGATCACCCCAGCATATTTCAAGAAGACTCAAGCGTCTAAGCTTGGGGATGCCCAAGGCATCCCCTTCTTCATCAGCAACTTATCAGGTCATCTCTAGTGAAACTATATTTTAATTCTTTCACATCATATGTGCTTTACTTGGAGCGTCTGTGTGCTTTTATTTTCAGTATTTTATTTTTCTTATGGTCAACTTGATTGGACCCCAGCATTCTTGATTGGGAGAGAGACACGCTCCGCTTTTTCATATGAATACTCCTATTCTTCACTTATACTTGTTGAGTATTCTTATCTAGCTATTGCTATGCTTTTAGCTCCTGTTTTGCATGCATCTCTTATTCAGAGCTGTTAGTTCTTTTAAAGAAAGTACTCTCTTGCTTCACTTATAATTGTTTGGAGAGTTTATGTTGAAATAAATTGATTGGTGTTTGGTTGGAACAGAAAATGTTGCATGTGGTAGATGGTATAATGGAAAAAGCTTACATATTCTTGTAGATCATTGTATTGGATAATTTGATACTTGTCAATTGTTTTGAGTTATCAAGTAGTTCATGTTTAAGCTTTTGTATCATGTAGTTAAAACCTATTAATGAAGAACTACCGTAAAGCTCGTTGAAATTTGGTTTGCATGATTGGTATCTCTAAGGTCTAGATATTTTCTAGTAAAAGGGTTTGGTTAACAAGGAAGACAGTGTAGAGTCTTATAATGCTTGCAATATGTTTTCATATAAGTCTTGCTGTGTCGGTTGATATCCTGTGTTTGCTTCAAATAACCTTGCTAGCCTAAACTCTGTACTGAGAGGGAATGCTTCTCGTGCATCCAAAACCTTGAGCCAAAATCCATGCCATCTGTGTCCACCATAACTACCTATATGTGGTATTTCCTTGCCATTCCAAGTAAATTTTTCATGTGCTACCTTTAAACTATTCAAACTTTATTACTCCTATTTTGTGTCAATGTTTACCAAGCTCATGAGGACGGGGTGGATGTCTTTATGTCAACTGTCAAACAGACTTTACCACCGGACTAGCGGCATATACATCCGCTTATCCATTAATTTTGCAAAAAGAGCTGGCAAATGGGGTGCCCAGTCCCAATTAATTACAACTTTAACCGCTTAATTCTCTTCACATTTTTGCCCTGATTTATCAGTCAAGCAATGACAAACAGTGAAATATCTGCATGTGTAAACAAAAGAGAAAGAGGGATGATCTGCCTTGCTGGTAGAAATAACGTCCTTCATGGGAGCCGCTCTTAAAAGTCTGGTTGGCAGGGGTCATATTGTACTTTCCATTTTCTGATTCGTTGACAATTAACAAACACCTCTCAAAACTTATTTTTACTCTCTATATGATTTCAAAAACTTAAAAAGCTCTAGCACATGATTTAATCCCTGCTTCCCTCTGCGAAGGGCCTTTCTTTTACTTTTATGTTGAGTCAGTTTTCCTACTTCTTTCTATCTTAGAAGCAAACACTAGTGTCAACTTTGGTGCAACAATTTTTATATGCTTGTATATTGCACTTATTATATTGCTTTGTGTTGACAAATATCCATGAGATATATATGTTGAAAGTTGAAAGCAATTGCTGATGCTTAAATCTTCCTTTGTGTTGGTTAAATACCTTTTACTTAGAATCTATTGCTTTATGAGTTAACTCTTATGCAAAACTCTTTGATGCTTGTCTCGAAAGTACTATTCATGAAAAGTTTTTGCTTATATGATTCAGTTGTTTGCTCATTATCTACTTGCTAGCAAACTATAGACCATTGACCTGGATCACTTCATTCATAACATGTGCTTTACAATACTATTTGATCAAGATTATGATTGTAGCATGTCACCTCAGAAATTATTTTGTTTTTATCGTTTTACCTACTCGAGGACGAGTAGAACTAAGCTTGGGGATGCTTGATACGTCTCAAACGTATCTATAATTTCTGATGTTCCATGTTGATATTATACCAATTGTTACATGTTTTATATACACTTCATAGCATTTTTATGCATTTTCTGGGACTAACCTATTAACAAGATGCCACAGTGCCAGTTCCTGTTTTCTGCTGTTTTTGTATTCCAGAAAAGCTAGTCTGGAAATATTCTCGGAATTGGACGAAACTTGGACAGAACCTCCTATTTTTCCAACACGAACACGGAGTCCAGAGGAGAGACGGAGGAGGGCCACGTGGCACCCACACCATGGGGCCGCGCGGGCCCCCTGCCGCGCCGTGGGGTGGTGTGGGGCCCACGTGGCTCTCAGCCGCCGCCCTTTCGCCTATTTATTCTTCCGACGCGAAAACCCTAAACACCCGAGCCATTATCCACGAAAAGTTCCAGAGACGCCGCCGCCGTCAACCCTAGCTCGGGAGGGTTCAGAAGCTCTTCCCGGCACCCTGCCGGAGAGGGGAATCATCACCGGAGGGCTCTACATCACCATGCCTGCCTCCGGAGTGATGCGTGAGTAGTTCATCCTTGGACTACGGGTCCATGGCAGTAGCTAGATGGTTGTCTCTCCACTTTATGCTATCATGTTTAGATCTTGTGAGCTGCCTATCATGATCAAGATCATCTTATTGTAATGCTACATGTTGTGTTTGCTGGGATCCGATGAATATTGAATACTATGTCAAGTTGATTATCAATCTATCTTATATGTTATTTATGATCTTGCATGCTTTCCGTTACTAGTAGATGCTTTGGCCAAGTAGATGCTTGTAACTCCAAGAGTGAGTATTTATGCTAGATAGTGGGTTCATGCCTCCGGTAATCTGGGAGAGTGACAATAACTTCTAAGATTGTGGATGTGCTGTTGCCACTAGGGATAAAATAACCGATGCTTAGCTTAAGGGTGCGCCGTTAGGTCTAATGCATTTGTTTACATTACGCACATTACTTAATGCAATTATCCGTTGCTTGCAACTTAATACCAACGGGGAACTCGGATGACAACCTGGCGGTGGATTATTAGTCATAGACGCTGTTGGATAACGGTCTATGTATTTTGTCGTAATGCCCACATGAATATCATAGTAATCATCATGTCATATATATGCATTGTCATGCGCTCAATATTTTGTCAATTGCCCAGCTGTAATTTGTTCACCCAGCATGTTAGTTATCTTTTATGGAGAGACACCACTAGTGAACTGTGGACCCCGGTCCATTCTTTTACACTGATAATACAACCAACTGCAAACATTGTTCCTTTTCATTCTCTGCAATTTACTACTGTTTTCCACACCATACGTTTAATCCTTTGTTTTCAGCAAGCCGGTGAGATTGACAACCTCACTGTTTCGTTGGGGCAAAGTAGTTTGATTGTGTTGTGTGCAGATTCCACGTTGGTGATCGTAAACGGCACCACCAACAACCTTCAGAAGTGATTTCTTGCTCCTACTGGTTCGATTAAATCTTGGTTTCATACTGAGGGAAAACTGCTGCTACACTGCATCATACCTTCCTCTTGGGGTCTCCCAACGAACGTGTGATCCACGCAATCAAGCTCTTTTTCTGGCGCCGTTGCCGGGGAGCAAGAGGATTTCTGCAAGGGGAGTTTCACGCTTCCAATCTCTTTACTTTGTTATTGTCTTGCTTAGTTTATTTTTATCGTGTCTTGTTTGCTTTATTTATCAAAAACACAAAAAAAAATTAGTTTTCTGCATCTAGTTTATTTCGGTTTGTTATTATGTCTAGTTGTTTACTTGCTATCAATGGCTGGTCTCTCTGAAGCGAAATCTTATTGGCTAAGTGGGTTCACAGAGGAACAACCAAATTATTATAAGGAATACCGCTTATCTCAAAAAGGGAAATATTTATGGGAACAAATAAGTAGATTGAATTATTTTGCTAAAAACTTGTGCTCTACTTATGATGAATCCTACTGCTTTAATGAATCTTTATGTTGTAGAAGGCATAAACACCTCCCTTTCCAATGTGATTATAATGATAATGAAACCTTGGCTGCTTATGCTAAAGGAAACTATGACTTTGTTAATCTTGAACAAATTGAAGAATTTTTGTTTTTAAGGGTGCCTATGAAATTGCTGGTTATATTCAAGATGATGATGCTCCTTATAGATCTGATACTTTTGCTATGCTTGGATATTGCCTTGAGTATTATAATGATAATCATTATATTACTGAATTTCTTGAGAAAAGACATTCTCAAAAAGAAGAGACCATTGTCTTGCAGGAACCTGTAGAAGAAGAAACTATTGCTGAAGCTGAAAGCTCATTGGATGAAAAAGAGGAGTAGAGTGATGAACAAAAGAAGGAAGAATGGATTAGCTACCCATGCCTACCTTCTACTGAGAGTAACTCTTTACCTCTTACATTATTTGATCACCCTCCATCCTTATCAAAGGAGGATGAATGTTATGTTCCTGTGGATTCTCTTGAAATATGCCCTATGAGTAAAACTTGTGGAAATGAGTATGCTACTGTTATTTATGATAATCCATGCTATTTTGATAAATCTTATGATAATCATTTATTTGTGCGTAATTTCGAAATGCATGGTAATGAGAAAGTTTGTTTAGAAAATGTTTATGATAAAGCTCTAGATGATGGTCCTATATTGCTTAATCCTTTGTTTAATCCTTACGTTTAATACCATGCATTCTCTGCAAGTTACTACTGTTTTCCACACCATACGTTTAATCCTTTGTTTTCAGCAAGCCGGTGAGATTGACAACCTCACTGTTTCGTTGGGGCAAAGTAGTTTGATTGCGTTGTGTGCAGATTCCACGTTGGTGATCGTAAACGGCGCCACCAACAACCTTCAGAAGTGATTTCTTGCTCCTACTGGTTCGATTAAACCTTGGTTTCATACTGAGGGAAAACTGCTGCTACACTGCGTCATACTTTCCTCTTGGGGTCTCCCAACGAACGTGTGATCCACGCAATCACTTCACTGATAGACTGTGCTGCTTCAGAATGTTAAGTGCAATGCCAAGGTGTTCCGAGTGTTCTTGCATGTTTTTGCTGTAAATGAGGATGTCGTCGAAGAAAACTAGAATGAACTTCCTCAAATAAGGTGCAAAAATTTCATTCATTAATGACTGAAATGTGCCAGGTGCATTTGATAGCCCAAACGGCATGACCAAATATTCATAGTGCCCTGAATAGGTTCTAAAAGCTGTTTTAGGAATGTCCTCTTGATTCATCCTGATCTGGTGGTAACCGGACCTGAGATCCAGCTTTGAAAACAATGTTGCTCCATGAAGTTCATCAAGTAGATCCTCTATGATTGGGATTGGAAACTTGTTTTTAACTGTGAGAGCATTCAATTTTCGATAGTCCACACATAGCCTCCATGAGTGATCCTTTTTCTTCACTAGAATGATGGGAGAAGCGAAAGGGCTCGAGCTAGGTCTAATTATCTTAGCTTTCAACAATTCCTGTATTTACTTTTCCAATTCCTCTTTGTGTTTGTGAGGAACCCTGTATGGTCTTGTATTTGGTGGTGTTGCATTATCCACCAATGGAATTGTGTGGTTGCAATTTCTGTCTGGAGGAAGACCTGTTGGTTCTTGGAATACTTCAGCAAACTGCTTGATTACTATTTCAATCTCTGCAGGATTGTCTATTGATTGGTTACTTGTGTCTGTGATTAACTGTATCACGTAACCTGTTGCTCCCTTAGCGAGTAACTTATCCACTTGCGATGAGTCAATTTGGACTGCCCTTGACATTGTATTGCAAGCTAGAATGGATGTTTGATGCAATACATCCTTAAGTAAGAGTAACGCTCTTTTCTTGTAGTCAAAAGTTGTAGGACTGTGTTTAGCTAACCTGTCACATCCCAGAACTATGTCATGTCCGGCAGATCTAAAATTCTAAAAGAATTTGAATAGACCTGATTATCAATTGTGAAGTTTGTCTCAGGTATATAGACTCCAGACCATAGTTTTCCTCCCCCTGCAACAACAACTTCTTGTGCTGTATCTTTGATAACTTCACAACTTGTTTGCAAAGCAAATGCCAGATTCATGAAAGTTGAGGAACTGCCAGTATCCACCAATGCTACTGCTGTTCTTCCACCTATCTGAACTTTAACACAGATGGAGCTAACACTATCAGACAAGGTATTGAGTGAAATGTGCATGCTATTGAGTGCCTTCGGTGGTGGTTCTTGTTCTTCTTCTGGTGGAGGAGATTCTTCATCGCTTTGCTCAGTAGGTTGTTGTGCTTCACCAACCAACAAGTTAATGGCTGGTGCCTGCTTGCACTTGTGCCCAGGGAACCATAAATCTGCACATCGCCAACATTTCAAAGGATCTCTAGCCTTTTTGAGTTTGTTGTTGATTCCTTCCTTCTGCTGACTTTTCGTTTCCAGGATCACTGCGATTAGAGTATTGATGTGGCTTGTTGTTGAAACTTGTGTTTTGAGAATAAGACTTCCTGTTTTGCTGACCTTGCTCCATGTCTATTGCCATCCAATATGCCTCAATCAGAGAGCTTGGACGTAAAGGTCGCAGCTGGTATTTTATGGAGGAGCGAAGACCATTGACATAGCACTTTACAAACCACGCTTATGTCAAGGTATTGTTTTCATCCTGGACATCAGCCATGAGATCCTCAAATTGATCTGTATACTCTGCCACTGACAGTGTGTTTTGCCTGAAGGAGTTAAATCTCTCTGTTAAATCATATGATCCAGATGGCGAGAACCTGTTAAGGATTTCTGTAGTAAATTCAGGCCAACCGATTGGTTTTGTCAAAAGTTTGGACCGACGTAACCACACGTCAGCTCTGCCAATCACATAGACTTGAGCCAAAGAAAATTTGTATTCTTCCGGCACTCCGGCCATCTGGAAGTATTTGTTACACTGCCTGATCCAGCCTCCTGGATTTGACCCGGTAAAACGAGGAAAATCCATTCGAGGTCCTTTTGTGATCGACCTCAAGAACTGATTTCTCATGTCCTGCTCAAAGTCCCTACATAACCCTTCCCATCCACGTCTCACGCCTGGTGGTTGGAATTGATGGAAGGTTGGTGTTCGAGCCGTTCTAGGAGTCACTGTTGGTGTTCCATTGTGTGAGAGAATTTCATGATGTTCCCTTCTGTCGAACCCTGGAGGAGCAGTTTTCGGTCTTGCTCCAGTATGAACTGGAGGTGGCATTTGTTTCTGTGCGAATGCACACTGGCGGGTAAGTTCCTTTTCTTTAGCCAATCTCTGCTCCAACTCAACTGTCAAAGCAGTTTTGTTTGCTTGGTCCTGCTGTGCTGATTCAGTGTAGGAGAGCGTTGCCCCGCTGTGTTACTTGTTTCTGGAGGTCTTTGTTGCTGTGGATGCACTTGTCCTTGCTGCTTGATTGACTTGAGAAGATCACTCATGGCTGTCATCTGCAAGTTCACATTGGCCACAGACGACTCCATATTTTCCAATAACCCCACGAAAGTGTCCTGTTTTGAGTGAAGTTGCTGCAATTCTTGCATGGCTTCGTCCAGATCGGCACGAATCTCGGTCGTCGCTTGACCATTTGCTACCACCTCATCCTTCAAGGACAACAGCTCAGCGAGCTCAGATTCATCGAGGCTAGCCTTCTTACCCATCTCCTTGACCTTGGATGCCCTGCCGCGAGCTCTAGGTCCTGCAGTCGCCAAACTCCACGCCGCCAAGAAAGTACACGAATCCGCCCGTCCGTCGGAATTTTACCACCGCAAGAGGATCTTGCAGCAACCGTGTTCGTCAGCGAGATTTGTACCCGAACTGTGTCGCTGCCGCCACGCCGCCACCGTCGACTCGGTCAAAAGAGGTCCGCTCGTCACCTGTGCGGCCGTCGACCCGACTACACCGCCACCGCTATAAGGGGAGGAATGAAGGGGATTTTATAGGAGATCCAAACCCTACTTCTCCGCCAAATCGAATCGCCTCCAAAGATCTAGTGGTCTCTGATACCAATTGTCATGCCCTAACTAGGCAGATCAAGGAAGAATGTATGGAATTGTAAGAATAATCAACAAGAACACGAATTTGAGCTAGGAATCTATAATTTCAGATACGCCTCTTGGCAGAGTATAAGGTACATCTGATGTGATTGTTCTCGAATGATTGGATTACGATCCCAAGCATAACAGAAACATACATTCTTACAGTGTTTTGGTGGAGAGGTCCATGCATATCGTGTCTGAAGCTAAGATCTCAAGAACAGCCTCAGCGGCGGAACGGACTATGTCGTTGCGATCTCGCGCTCCCCCATGGCAATCCCCTTGCCCCCACCCAACCCCAACCTGCTGCCCGCTCTCCCCGCACCGCCCCTACCTAGACTCCGACCGACGCCACGACGCCTCTGCGGTGCCACCTAGGCCTGCAGCGGCGGGCTCGGGAGGAGCTCGCCGACGGAGGATGGGGATGCGAGTTTCCCGGTGGGATCGGTGAGAGTTCCGTTGCCGCTGCGGGCGCGGGACTCTCCGAAGTTTTCAAATCGAGGTTCCCCACATGGCAGTGGTGGTGGAAGGGCGAATGGAGGAGAGACACATGGGTCGATCCGAGCCGCTCGCCCAGATCCGAGGTGTGTGTCAATGGCGGGTCTCAGAAATACGCCTTCGGTTCTGGCTTCGGGGCCTGAGGTAGGGTTCCGCACTTCTCAGAGCTGGGCTACCCTGCGGCGCGCGCTAGGGTTTCAAGCGGGGCGAGTAGACTGGTGTGGATCTGACGAGCTAGGGAAGGCAGTCGAAGGATCCCGAAGGTATTCCGATTCTCGAGCTGGTGGAGCCAGAAGGAGGGGAAGAAGACCTTTGGTGAGATCGTGAAGATGATTCCTCAGGCCGGCCGCGGGGTTGGTAGAGGCAAGGCGGCCTGTGGGCGGCATGCGGCACCTGCGTCGGGGAGGAGGGCTGCGTCTGACAGCGCCTCCAGCACAATAGAGCCAGCCGCCGCGTCCGTCTGCGCCAGCCCAATCTGCATCGCCTGTGGCAAATCAGTTCAACAGTACAGGGAATTTTGGAGGGTTTCAGCAAAATTGGGGGAATCCCAATTCCAGCCTATGGGACAGTGGCAACCGCAGTTTCAGATGCCATTCATGCAGCCGAATCAGGTGATGAATCCTATGATGCAAATGCCGACTGGTGGTTTTGCTGCTCCCCCTCAGTTCCGGCACCAAATGTTTGGTAACGTCCCTGCTGGGTTCCAACAGACATCTGGTGCACCAAAGAAGAAGCCTGCTAAGGTGGTTCCCCAAAAGGATAAAGCGTAAAATGCAAGCTCAAGCGGTGCTGGGGCGACTACATAGTCTGTTGAGCAGAGTGGGAATGAGTCTAACAGCTTGATCTTCGATATGAAATACAGAGATGTGATTTGCTACAATTGTGGAGTGCCATGTCACTTTGTTGGCAGCTGTCCAAAACCCAAGCTGTGTTTCATCTGTAATCTGCCAGGACATCATATGGACAACTGCCCTGAGTGTCTAAAGCCACACCCTGTTGCGCAGTACTTTGGTAGTGCAAACAGTGGTTTGGGATTCTTCCATATTGAAGCTGAGAGTAAGGTGGCAAGTAACTGGCTAAACTTTGACAATGTGTGTATTGCTGTGATCAAAGAGGGGTCTGTCACTCTGGAGGAACTAGTGCATAATTTTTCTGACATTTGGAAAACAAATTGGCCCTGGCAAGTGAGACAGCTTGAGGTCAACAGATTCCTAGTTAGATTTCCTCCAGCAAAAAAAGTGAAGGACCTGATCAGCTATCCCTCTATCAACCTGATGAAGAAAGGCGTTTCTGTCTCTTTCGAAGACTGGAATGGAGAGATAGATGCATTTGGTGAGCTTCATGAAGTGTGGGTCTGCATCAAAGGGATACCTCCAAAATTCCTGTCATGGAGAGTCATGGCACAGGTGGCAACTAGCCTGGGGATTTTT
Organism: Poa pratensis; assembly: GCA_947311845.1. Lineage (NCBI taxonomy): Eukaryota > Viridiplantae > Streptophyta > Magnoliopsida > Poales > Poaceae > Poa > Poa pratensis. The sequence goes on from CAMZMU010000053.1 coordinate 41,209,945, forward strand.
ATGATGTGGATTGGCATGATATCTTCAAAAGCCTTTACAAAAACCTGAAAGTGAAAGTGGCTGTCAAAGATTCTTCAAAAATTCCGAAAGACAGAGTTATGGAGATCTGTGGCAGTTTCTACTTCCTCACCTTTATAGTGGAAGCAGATGGACCACTTGTTGCTGATTCAAATGGCGGTGACCCTGGTGACGATGACATGAGAGATGATGAAGCAAACAACTCTGACGTTGTGGATAAAACTGGGGAAGCCAATGATCAGAGAACTGGGGAAATAGGAGGTAATGGTGCAAGCAGTTCGATTGTACCTGCTGCTACCCCAAACACGGGTGCTCGTGGATCGAGGACGATGAGACAGGATTTGCTGGCGTACGACACACCTGTTTCATCTAAGGAAATGGAAAGCAGAGTTCAAAGCAGAATCCAGGATACTCCGGTTATTCTGCCCAAGTCCTTTGGGATTCACTCTTTCAGGGAATCTGCCGACAACATTGTTGTGTAGCTCTTCTCTTAGATGGAAGATGAAACTGATGAGGAAGAAAATCTTGTGGATGGGCGGCGGTGGCTATCGGAGAGAGTGAAGCTCTAACTCTGCCTAACAAGGGCAGTAAAGCTCAATGGGGCCCGGTGCTCGCCCCCAGGATGAGTACAAGGCTCAAGCGTGATGGGAGAACCATGGTTGAGAAGGCGCAAGATCTCAAGAGGGCTCAAAATCTGGAAACTGTGAAAGGTATACATTATAACTCCTTTGCTGTTTTAGATAATGAGGTCCTTATGAACAAAGCTGCTAATGCTGGTATAGTTCTAGGAAAGGATAGTTCTCAGGTTTCTGAAAACATTGAGGCTATTAAGAACTTAGAGACAACCAGAGCTAGTTCTTTTAAATTTGATAATCCTGATATGTTTCTACCTGATAACATTGATGTTATCAGGGAAGAGGTCTTAGCCTCGATGTCCTATCAACAGGTAGTTGATGTTGGGGAGGATGAAACACATACTAATGTGGAATCCTCGGAGGAATCACCTTGGATTGAGGTGTTCTCCAATAAGAAAAGTAAATCTAGTAAAAGAAAACTTATATTTAAATCCAATGGTAGTAGGCCTTATATCGAACATTAGAGGTCTTAATAGACCTGGCAAGCTTACTAGGACGCAAGATCTCATTAGAGAATCTTGCCCTGATATAATTAGTTTCTCTGAGACCAAGAAGGAAACCTTTACCATACAACAACTTCTATCCTTAGACAGTAGGGAAGATTTTGTCTGGAATTGGCTGCCAGCTATACAAACAGCTGGTGGGATCCTTGTGGGTATCAAGAAGGAAACCTTTGATATTATTGCGTTTGCGTATTTTAAATTTTGTACCTCATGTGTTATCAAATGGAAGAGGTCCGGTCAGGTGTGGAGATTTATCTCGGTTTATGGGTCTGCGTATGATGAGCATAAGCTGGAGTTCATTAATGAAGTACACAATGTCTTTAGTAGTTGGGTTGGTCCCACGCTTATTGGTGGTGATTTTAACCTGGTTAGAGGGAGTCAAGATAAAAACAATGGGGTCATAAACCAACATTGGGCCAATTTATTTAATGATTGGATCAATAAATTCTCTCTAGTCGAAATTGAAAATTCGGTAGAAGATACACCTGGGCTAATAATCAAGATAATTTGATTATGGCTTTACTAGATAGAATTTTTGTCACTACATGTTGGGAAAGTATGTTTCTGAATGTAGTTGTTAAGACGCTGGCTAGATTGGGCACTGATCATACACCATTAGTGTTTGATACTGGGGCCCTGCCAGTGCCAATTATGAAACAATTTCGCTTTGAGAAATGGTGGTTGAAAGTAGAGGGGTTCAAAGAACTTGTTTATAAAGTTTGGAATACCCCTTGCCATTTTGTTAAAACTATTGATAGATTCCAATTTAAAATTCGCCTCTTGCTAAGGACTCTGAAAGGTTGGAATGCAAATATTGAAGCAGCCCAACGTAAAAATAAACAGCAACTTATTGCTGAGTATGACTTGCTTGACATTTTATCTGAGTCACAGCCTTTATCCCCGGGTGCTAAAAGCAGAATGAAAATTATTTCAGGAGAGCTTAAGTCTATTTGAACTAACGAGGAAATCAAGGCTAGGCAAAGATCTAGGGAACGGCAAATTCTAGAGGGTGACTAGAATACGGCCTATTTCCACACAATGGCCAATCAAAGGAGGAGGAAGAAGCAGATTGCTGCTTTGGAGGGTCCTAATGGTGTTGTGAAGATACAAAGGTATTTTAGACATTGCTGCACGTTACTATAAATCTCTGTTTGGTTTCGAGGAAAAGTTAGATATTAATCTAGCAGGAAACTTTTGGGACACAGAGGAGATAGTTACTAGTGATCATAATGATATATTAGATGCTAAGTTTACTGGAGAAGAGGTCAAGGAGGCGGTCTTTGCGTCCTATGCAGAGGGAGCCCCTGGACGTGATGGGTTTTCATTTCTGTTCTATCAACAGTTCTGGGAGTTGGTTAAAAATGACTTGTTGGACCTTTTCAATGATTGGGAATCCAACAACTTAGACCTATTCAGACTTAACTTCTCTTTACTTACACTAATTCCTAAGGAACCTAATGCAACATTGATCCAGAAGTATAGACCGATTGCACTGACTAACTGTAGCTTCAAAATCTTTTCGAAATGCCTCACTACGAGACTGAGTCGAGTATGTAATGATTTAATTTCACCTAATCAGACAGCCTTCTTGAAGGGGAGATATATCCTGGAGAGTGTTGTCTCGGCTCATGAAATTATTCATGATGTCGTGAAAAATAAAGAATCTGGGCTTATTTTTAAATTGGACTATGAAAAAGCCTATGATAAGGTAAACAGAGAATTTCTTATTGATATGATGAAACAAAGGGGATTTAGCCCTAAGTGTATGCAACTCATAGTCTCTTTGCTGTATAAAGGGTCTGTGGGGGTTAGAATTAATGACTGCAATAGTGATTTCTTTGAAACGGGTAAAGGTGTTAGCCAAGGAGACCCTATATCTCCGATTCTATTTAACTTAATGGCTGATGTCTTTACAAAAATGCTTATAAAAGCTGCAAATCATGGTCAGATTACTGGTCTTTTGCATAATTTCTGTCCTTCAGGTATCATTAGTTTGCAATATGCAGACGATACCTTGTTGTTTTTAAAGAATGACATTGAAGTAGTCCATAATCTTAAATGGATCTGAGCGTGCTTTGAACAAATTTCTGGTCTCAGAATAAATTTTCACAAATGTGACCTTATCCCTATTAATGTGGAGCCTGAGTTGCGCAGTCTTTTACCCAATCATTATCTTGTAGAATTGGGGAATTTCCTCTAAAGTACCTTGGAGTTCCGCTCCATTATCATAAGCTGAGGAAGGAGGATCTGCAACCAATTATAGATAAGATTTTAAAAAGGGCGGCAGGATGGAGAGGGAGGCATTTATCATATAAAGCTAAACTCATTCTTATCCAAACCTGTCTAGCCAGCATTCCGATTTATTTGCTGAGTGTTATTAAGTTCCCCAAGTGGGCCATTGATCTCATAAACTCCCAAATGGCTCACTGCTTTTGGGATGATTATGAGGGACATCACAAATATCACTTAGCGAGGTGGGAAATGCTTACACAGAAAACTGAGTTTGGGGGCATTGGTATTCCAAACTTGGCTGATATAAATCTTTGTTTACTAGGTTCTTGGATTAAGAGGTATCACTTAGACCAAGATAAACTATGGAAACAAATAATAGATTATAAATATGATACACACAGTCCTAATATGTTTGCCTGTCCCGTGGCTGGAGCGTCACCCTTTTGGAAAGGGGTACTTTGGGCTGCTAAAGCTGCAAAGATGGGATATAGATGGAACATTGGGGACGGAAAAAGGGTAAAATTCTGGGAGGACCACTGGTTCGGTTCTTCCAGTTTAGCCATCCAGTATTGGGATCTATACATCATTGCAAACGAACAGAATATATCGGTTGCGGATGCTTGGGATGGAACTAACTTGAAAATCTCTTTTAGGAGATGCGTTGACCAGAGACTAATGCTGAAGTGGTATGAACTTATTCATATTGCCCAGTCGATTAACTTCTCTGGTGAACAGGATGCTATCATATGGAAATATGAGGCTAAAGGGACCTACTCCGTTAGTTCTCTGTATTCTATTATCAATTTCCGTGGTGTTATTCTTGTTCATGTCCCTGCGGTTTGGCAACTGTCCATTCCCCCATGTATTCACATTTTCTTGTGGTTCCTTGCTAATAACAAACTCTTAACTAGAGATAACCTCTCCAAAAGACAACAGTTAAATGATTTGACTTGTGTCTTCTGTGGTGAACCTGAATCTGTTATACATCTCTTCTTTGAGTGTGTTGTGGCCAAGGAAATGTGGAGGAATGTCGCACCTATTACTGGTGCTGCTCTACCGGTCAATTTTGAATCAATTGCGGGGTGGTGGTTATGTGATAAAAAACATAAAGTGGCTAACATTATTCATGCGGCCTGGAACGATCTCTGTTTTAACAGGGTGAGTTGGCAAAAAATGCAGGTACTTTGGTGCCGTGTGGCCACAATGCTCCCCTCTGGCTCTTGCTTTGTCCAGAGGCTGCAAAAGGCCAGTTGACCTATGCAACTGGGATGATTCAACAAATGGGAAGATGTCCTCCTCTGTTGCTATGGCCGGATCCTGGCTGACGACTCTGGGATGGCAGGGGATTATGCCTAGAGAAGGTCAGCAGCAGAGTAGCCCGGCGCTGATGTCAGAAGATGAGGAAGATAGGGCTACTACCACTGCGAAGCTTGCTGAACGCTTGAAGGACTGGGACTGCGCTTGATGGATGATGGGATTCATCTTCGTGTGGTTCCTCTCTGAAGATGAAGGAGGTGCTGAGATAGGCGTGCGGTAGCTGATGGTGGACTTTATTTTCAGTTCTGCGTTAAAAAAGACTTTTAGCTGTGTTTTTATCTGTCGTAACCTCAGTAGAGCACGGAGTCTGGTGATGGTACTCGGCCATTGCCCGAGAGTGGAATAAGTGTAAAAGACTCTGTAAGGTTTCATTATTCATAATGGAACTGGGGGAGCCCTGTTTTTCTAAAAAATAAAAACTGAACAGAAACATAAGTAGCTACAGGTCTGGGTAACAGAAAACATAACCAGAACCAAACGGTACAGTAAAGTAACAAAGACAACGGCGACGCTTGGAGCCGTTGGATGCCGACGCTTCATCCGCGCCCTTAGTTAACTGAAGAACTTGTCGTTGGCAGTGTCATGCCTGACACCTCTCCCGGGCCGCGTCCAGAAGCCCCTGCATGTACAACAGGTCTTCCTTGATCTTGTCGGAGTTGAGGCCGAGCTCCTTGCTGGCCACGTAGCCTCCCACTAGGTCATCGGACAGCTGGTTCAGCACCTTGCCCAGGAGCCAGCTCACCGTGCCGACGGCCGTCTCCATCTCCGACGAGGTAGTGGGCTCTGCTGTGGAGATTTGGTGTATTTACAGCTGGATGCAACTGAAAGCGTGCAGCTTGGATGGAGGACCCGGGTCTTTTTATAGCGCTGGTTGTGTCATATGATGCGTGCGTGGCGCAACAAAGGATAATACATCCTTTACTCCATTGATCGGAGGTGGCATACATCGAAGAATAACTTGAAACGCACTCATGTAAGGGAAGGCCTTGGATGATTGGCTCCCTGGAAAGAAGGGGAGGAGACGCCTTTTGCTTTCTTTGATAAAAAAAGGAATTAGTTCTTATTTTGGCGGAGAAGGCCTAAGACAATATCTGAAACGAGATGAAAGGATTAGATTCTAGGCCATGCAAAGTCTTTGTTTAGATTTTAGGCAGGCAAAGGATATATAGGACAGTATGATCTTTTGAGTGAGATGGCCGGTGCTCCAAACGCGCATCAAGCTAGGCATCCAACTGCCAGTTTTTCTGCTGAAGCATTCCAACAAACAGGTGGTATGCATCCAAATGACAACAACAATAGAAGGAACCAGAAAGAAATTTTTCCAGATGCATCAATCCTCTGTGAAGGGATTACTTCTATAAAGACCCAAAGCCTACCCGCCTCCTGCCCCCAGTTGCCCTCCCGATCATTTTCGTGCGTTAGATCCGTAAAAACGTGCTGCTGTTTTTCACCTGTGGCCGTTGGATACGGTCAAAACTTTTTTCACCCATTTCAATGAATAGTAACATCTCAGTAGTCCATGACCGATGGGTCCAATGGTCCACACGTCAGTGGGCGAGACCTGCTCCCTGCGTCGCTCTCTTTTGCCTTTTCCCCGCAGCCACACAAAACTCCAGCCCGGGTGAAACCCTAGCCCAATCCGCACTCGCCTCTCCTCCCCAATCCCGTGTCTGCTCTCTCCTCTACTCCCGTGTTTGCTTTCACCTCCAGATCACGCCGCCGCCGTCATCCCTACCAGCTCGCGCCGCCACCGCTCCTCCAGCTCGCCCTCCCAGCTCATCCGCTGCTCAGCCTCGTGCTCTCGAATCCCAGCGACGGCGGGACGGCCGGCGACCTTGTGGCCCATGACCTACATCTCGACACGAGGAAATGGCGGCTGTAGTAAATCCACGACCAGCACGGGAGAGTCAGCCGGGCGGCGGCGGCTGGGCCAAGCAGGACGACAGAGAGCGGTCGGGACGCGACGGCCGCGCACGGAGGCGGCGGCCAGGCAGGGCGGCTGCGGGCGGCCGGGCCGCCGTGGCTGCGCACGGAGGCGGCGGCGGGCGGCCGGGCCGCGGCGGCTGCCGGCCAGGTCGGCGGCGGCCGGGCCAGGCAAGGTGGCGGCGGGCGGCCGGGCCGCGGCGGCTACCGGCCAGGTCGGCGGCGGCCGTTCCAGGCAAGGCAGCGGCCAGGCCAGGGAGGAGGCAGAGGTGCGGTAGCTGCAGCAGCTCGTGGATAGACGCAGCTCGGTTGTGGTCTATCTCCTCGAGCCCGCCGTCCTTCTCCACCTTGCCGGCCTCCTCCACTCCTGGTCCTCCTTCAAGCCTCTCTGCCCCTAGGACGGAAGCACTAGGTGAGGTGTCCATCTTTCTCCATGTTACTTCTCAAGTCTTTGTTTGTTCTGCATATGAACTGTATGATGACAGGAGGAGGTGCTGCAGATTCAGTTTTGTCTTCGGTTTGCTGCAGGTGCGATCCCATCCTCCCCACACCCGTAGATATCCATTTTTGGGGAACTCATTATTTGATTCTGGACGCCATAATATTACATGTTGATATTAACTATTGGCCTTAGATTCCCCATTTGACATCAACACGCTTAATTCCAGTGGCTGCCAAAGGCCCTGGCGAATGAATTTCTTGTCACTTCTTTCTCTGTCTCTGGTTGAGCAAGCTAGCTGTTGTAGATTCTCTTGGTCTGATCTGGTTTCCTTTTGTGTTTCTTCATGGCATGTTTAGCAACGGTGAGAACGCAAGGAGATGACCAAAGTGGAGGTCTGTTCCTGACCCAAATGCAGTGTGGTATGCAACGATGCAAATTGTGAAACATGCTGTCATACCCTAGAAATGTAAACCAGGTAACAGTTATGTTAAACACTAGGAATTTGTCAATTTCGTAATGACTATTTGCTTCATTGGGTATTAAATACTGAAAACATGATGATTGACCTGTTTGTTAATATCGTAAGCGTGATCTGTTCTGTCTTGCACTGTCATAATTAGAACCATTTGTCCATTTATAGTCACTACTATGTGGTGATATAGGTTTGTGGTGATGTTAATATCACTTCTGCATATTTGCCATTTGGACAAGAGAGTATCACAAAGGTAGAGGAGATCTATAAATACATGATTGATCTGGTGGTCTGAAATTTTTATAGAAGCGTTTGTGTTCTCGAATAGATGGTACAATTACTGGCATGTAAACTTAACCAACGGAAATAACCATAAAAAGACCAGTCAAATGAAATTATTTTATTTAACAAATCTATATATTTGTATGTAATGGTATACGTTTCAAAAGTATTGAGCATCAGTTTGAAGTTTGCCTCTGTTTACGGACTGTGGATTAGATACCCTTAAATTGCCTCTTTTGTGCTTTATCGCTCGATTTGCTAACAAACAACATTTTTCTGTTGCTGATTGCTTTCCAGGCTTATTTGTTTTGGTTCAGATAAAAGAACTGCAGGCTTAGGAACGTTTTCGTTCAGATAGAAGATCCATCCGACGGGTAAGCACTTCGGGTTCTGTCTCTGCGCCACATAGTTTGTTTAAGATCTTAATTGCTAATTCGTCTTTGTTAGTAGTTAGGTTCCACTAGCTATAGGATTTGTTCGAATATATGTAAAATTTGGTAGCGGGTTCTGTCTCTGCGCCACATAGTTTGTTTAAGATCTTAATGTCGAATTCGTCTCTGTTAGTAGTTAGGTTCCACTAGCTATAGGATTTGTTCGAATATATGTACAATTTGGCAATAAAATCATAGGAAACATGCTTCTGTTAATTGTGAACCAGTACATTTTTTTTTTCACTAGCTAGCTTCAACATGAATATTCCCTTTTGCGTTGCAAGTGGGAAATAAGTTGGTGGCTTCAAATTAGCACTAAAATAGTCAGGTGCTAAATAACTTGGTGACTCCGATCCATTCAAGGTAACATCGAACAATTTAGTCATATAGCTGATGTTATCATGAGATTAACATTTTGTTGTACCATTTAGTTGTTAAGAACACACATTATCAGCGAATGTTGTCTAGATAAATGTTCTTGCTCATAGTTTCATCAACTTGTTCTTGCTCATGGCATAGTTTGGTAGCGGCTGCGGCATAAGACGCTGTAGGCAATCAATAATTTCTTCTGTCTATATTTCTTACATTATTAGATGGATCCATCTTGCTCTAACATGTTTGTTTGCTTTTCTTCTTTCTTTTTTATCATAGGTTGTGATTCCTTTTTACTAAGATTGAGATGGCACTCGGCAGCCAACATCGAGACACATCGTGCTTCTGGCTGCACCTCCTTGCGTGATTATTAGAATATGATCTTCTAGAATGTTACTTGATATTCCTTTCATCTATGCCTCTTTTGATATGTTACAAATAATTAGAATGTAACAGACCTGCAGTTTCAGTTTACATCTACGCTTCATCAAAGTTAGATCGAGCTTTTTTTATGGCTGCTCTATTGCTTATGGTTTTGAACTATGTATGTGGTTATGTGTAAACATAAAGGAATGACAAGAAGCTATTATTTTCCTTGGTTGCAGTCATTATTCTGGATAGTAGAATAATGACTGCAACCAAGGAAAATCAAAACCATGATCAAAGGCTTTGATTTGGTTTCAGGCCTTTGATCATGGAAGTTAGAAACCAAATCAAAGCCACGGTATGCTTATTTACTACAGATCAAAGGATTGGAGTCAAGCTTAGGTTTATGCCGTGGGCCTATCCTACAATGCTTATTTGGCTTGTTAAAATACATGTAGCGTGAGGTACTTCTCTCATTGTTTTGCTATTGGACCTTGTTCGTTGCATTGTTGTGTGTTACGACAAGAAGCAAATATTTTACGTCACGTCCGGCAGGCGGTAGGAGGCGCTGCAGGAGCTCGTCCCGGAGGAGTGCGACGACGCGGACGGAGCTGGCCGTGGTGCCAGGCAGTATGAGGCGCTGCTGGATACCGAGGCTGCGAGCACCGGCGACAAAGACGCAGGCGCGCTGGTTCTGCAATTTCTCGACTCGAGGTATGGCAAACGTTACGGAACCCTAGATTATTTTAACCTCCATTCCTTCCGTCCAATCCAGATTTGATTCAGAAAATACTCTGTTTGGGAATTGTGTAGATCACGAATTTGCCCAGGTTGGTTGGGGAGAATTTGCTCACTGCCTCCCTCCCCGTCAAGCACCACCAAGGCAGCGAGGTACTTCTCCACATTTGCTCTCCTCTATTATGTCTACAGATTTGTTTCTTGGTAAGATGAATGACAGTTGTTTATAGGCAGATTAAGATGGGCTTTGTTGTATGCTTCTGGGTCCAACGCAAGCACACCAGTAGTTGTGGTTACGCGGACAGAGCTTTAATTAGTTGTAGATGTTTGGATTTTTGGATTGTTGTAGTATGTCATGCTTCTTTTGTTAATTGGCAGTTCTTGTACATTTTAATTGTTGTAATATGCCATGCTTCTGACAATCCACCTGCACTCTAGGTCTTCTAACCAAGCTCCTCTCTCCTTGTAAAAAACTGTTGGCCAGTGAAGAGTCTCTCTTCCATCATCGACTGACGCTGTCCGGTGGAGCTAGAGTGGAGAGGCGGGTCTGCTGAAGTGGTGCCGGGCGGAAGGAGCTGAGCACGGCTCTTCCTCCAACGCTCCAAATCGAACAGGCTTAGGCGTACGGCTGGAGGAGGCACCACCGCTCGGCGGCGAGGCCCAGCGTACCGGAGCTGAGCAGGAGGTGCGGCCAGATGAACTGTGATGTGAGTTTCTTTTTTGGTCTATGTAGACTCCATGGCTGCTGTAGGTAATTTTCTTGGTTTTGTAGGTAATGGTCAATGCAGTGCACTGCCGGGGACCTCCAGCCTGTACTCCCTCGGTTCCAAGTACAGCTGGTCGTCGCCAAGATCATCCTCCCTGGTGCCATTTTTTCCTCTTCCTGGAGCAGTGAATATGATTTCTTGGGAAGGTAATTAGCTCCCTCTTTTATGGTATAGATGTCATAAGCTAAAGGTGTATTTTTCTTGATGAAGAGTTGTCCTCATGTAGCATCTATCTATTTATCAATAAAAGTTAATAGTCGTTTTTAGAAGGATTGTTCCCTGTTTACAATTGATATTTATATTTTCTTACTCTGAAACCTAGATTAGGATTGTCCCGAATTTAATGTGTGTGGTTAACTGGTTATACCTACTGCTAACCTTTTACCTACTTGTATCATGTGAAAGTTCAGACACTTCAGCATTAGTGGATGTCTTTTGGACAGCTCTTCATGTGCTAACCGAGATATGACTTTTATCTATGTTCTCTGATATGTGGTTTTACCTCAATTAAATCAGGGATTTGTTTGTGGTGAGTGGCGACTATGGAAATAGCAGCACTGCTCTCAGCTTGCTGCAAGTGCATCTATGCTACATATGGTAGTATCCTACTTTCAGCTATCCCCATGAACTCCTCTAAAAGGAATCAGTACAGGTTGCTTGGGCATTTTCAAGCATTTCAAATAAAAATGGTCTTGATCCATACCGGTGTGCTGCTTTGGGATGTAAAGCATTTAGCAATTAGCATATTTCCTTGCCTAAGCCCTAAGCAGATAACAACCCTTTTGCTTTGTGTTCAGGTCTACTGTCCTACGCTGATGGCCATCAAGACAGATGTGCAAGAGCACTACAAATCCTAAAAAAACTTTAGGAAACAATTGTTTAATTGTTGGTAAATCATGCATTTTGAGGCTTCGTGACGCTATTTTATTGCAGGTTAGTAAGCAAAGATACCAATGTGTTTCTTTTGAGTAGTTATAATTTATCAAACTGTCTTCATCTTGCATTGTTTCTTTTGCCAATAGGCTTTCAGCATAAAATGTGTAGATTACGAGCTTTTGCCAATAGGCTTTCAACATAAAATGTGTAGATTATGAGCTTTTGCCAATAGGCTTTCAGCACAAAATGTGTAGATTACGAGCTTTTGCCAGTAGGCTTTCAGCACATCTTGCATCTTGATATCGTTATGTGTTGCAATCTTCATGTTTTATACTGCACCATTTTAATGTTTGTGATATTTCAGAAATATGGGAGACATTAGGCATTTTATTATGATTCCTGTATTCCTGCCCCATTTCTATACTTTGTTCACTGGAATGTGATTTAGATAGCAGTCAGCTACATGTATCATGATCGCATTGGAGACTGGTATTAAATAACTTATAGTAGCTAACTAGCTAATACTAATGCCTTGCAGGTCCCGAATGAAGTTTTTTATGCACCCGAAGGCATTCAAACCTATTGGTATCTGTGTGGTTCTTCTTCCAAGTGTTATCAGTCAGCCATAAACCAAAGCAGTACAGGAATACGTTAGCCTGCTGCTGCTAGAAATAATGATGGGTGTTTCCAGGATCTGAGAAAATAACAATCTTTCCCCCATATTTTGAGGCAAGGAATATATATGAGATTGTAAGCTGGATGAGATAAGCAGCTACGTTCTGAGGTAAGAAATATATATATTGCTTGAGCGCTCGATTTTTGTAATGGTGTTTGGAGGCTAAACTGAATTTAAAACTGCTTTGATTCAGTTTATGTCGATGAAGCTCGCCACTCTGAACCCAATGATGGTATACGAGCTTGGGCTGGACATTCGCAGCATTTGCCACATGTAATTAAACAAGGCTTGGTAGTAATATTGAAGCAGCATAATCTGTAATGTTGTTTTGGGTATCACCAGTAGTATCAAGATGTACATTGCAGGTACTTTTTCCTCTTTTTATCTAATTGTGATTGTCGAATGTTGGTTTGGGCATCACCAGTAGTGCCTATAGAAGTTCTCCAAATTTTCATCCTTATTTTACTTTTGCTTTATGATAACCCACAAGTATAGGGGATCGCGTGTAGCCTTTTCGATAAGTAAGAGTGTCGAACCCAACGAGGAGCTAAAGGTAGGATAAGTATTCTCTCAAGTTCTATCAACCACTGATACAACTCTACGCACACTAAACGTTTGCATTATCTAGAAATAAAACTACGGTAGCAATACGGGTATGAGAGGTAGTTTTGCAAGATAATAAATACAAGAAAGTAAATGTTAGTGCTGCAGCAATAAATACACTAAGTAACCATATACTAACAGTACCATGAGTGTGGAAAAGTGGTGGTAATTGTGGTGGCTTTGTCCAAGATTAATTAGTGAAGGTACTTGGTTCATTGTCTTCGATGCAGTTTTCTATGTGGGAGAGGCTAAATATACATGCACTCCACTACTTGGGATTACAAGTACTATATGATTGGATTGTTAGAAAGCATCCGCAAATACTAACAATGCATTAAGGTTTCCCCAACCATAGCCTTAAGTTCAAGGTCCTCTTACTCCCATACGTGCAACTAATCGGTTCGCGTTCTCAGGTTTCTGTCACTCCGGCAGAACTTCCCCCGCTTCGTTACAAATACTACCAACCCTAGGGTGTTTGATCCATGCGCGCACAATATAATGGACACCAAAGGACAGCACCATATAGACATACAACTCTAATGAACCTCATGCATTCAATTAAGCAATCAAAAGACAAATAAACTACGGAAACATGATGTAAATCATAGGATAAATATTATAGCATCAAACACCATGTTTACATAGGACGGTACAGAGGTTTGTGGGAGGATGAACCACTGAATACAAGGAGGAGATGGTGATGGAGATGGCGGTGAAGACGGCGGAGAGGGGCAGCGCGGCGGCGCAGGGCGGCGGCGGCGCCGGCGGTGCGGGGAACTCCTTTCCCCGCCGCCGGCAAGCTTGGGGAGCGCCGCCCCTTAGCCTCCCTCCTTCATGGCTTCTTGGGAGCCCTCCCCCATGGAGATGGGATCCATGGGGGAGGCAAAAACGTGGCTTTTGGTGGCTGAAATTCGTGGGTGGAGGAGTCCTCCACGAATTAGGTTTCCTCCCTTTATATATCTTCTCGGATTTCCGTCACCCCTTTTAGGGTTCCACCAAAACGGGCCTACAGGCCGCGTCCGAACTCCGATTGGGCTGATCTCGGGCTTAAAATCTTCGTATGGAAAATTGTGACAACTTTCGTAACAGCCAGGTCTCCATTGACGTCATCTTCGAGGGTCAAACTGGCAATCTTCGTAAAAAGTTCTCAGACAGATTTCAGGAAAGTCCCAATTCGACTCCAACAAGGTTTCCTCTTGTATTCTTGATAATTTCTACACATCAAAGAGTAAAACAAGAACATTGTGCACTTTTGCAACTATTAGTAGGTTAGTCCAAATAAATAATAAACTTAATATAAAACAAGTGCTAAAAGCATAAAAATGGCATGAAACAATCAAAAATTATAGATACGTTTTGGACGTATCAACATCCCCAAGCTTAATTCCTGCTCGTCCTCGAGTAGGTAAATGATAACAAAATAATTTTTGATTGTAAATGCTATGATCAGGTCTTTAACAATTGCATGATGTATGGATAATAAAACTTAGCAATCATGTTTCCTAATGAAAAGTATCAACGAACTAAGAGCTTATAACATGAAATTTATAAACATCAACAAGATTGTAATGACCATAATAAAGCATGATAGAGTGGTATCTCGCTTGCCCTTAATTGTGGAGCAAAACATAAATGCCAAGGCACCTCTGAAGTTCAAGTGAAGACTAGATATAGAGATATCAAAGATAAAAGCATCATGGTTATACCTCAATTAATCGTATTCTGGGACAAGCACATTACACTAAGAACGACAGCTATGCTCTCGAAGAAGTGCTCAAAGAAAGGATGGTGACTCAACATAAAAATAAAAGATTGGCCCTTCGCAGAGGGAAGCAGGGATTAACACGTGCTAGAGCTTTTTGTTTTAAAAACAGAGGTAAAAATGTTTTGAGAGGTGTTTGTTAATTGTCAACGAATGGTAGCGGGTGAGAACAGTATTCTACCTGTCAAACGGACTTTTAAGAGCGGCTCCCATGAAGGACGTTATTTCTACCAGCAAGGCAGATCATCCCTCTTTCTCTTTGGTTTACACACATTCAGGTATTTCACTGTTTGTCATTGCTTACTGATGAATCAGGGCAAAAGTGTGAAGAGAATTAATTGGTTAAAGTTGTAATTAATTGGGACTGGGCACCCCGTTGCCAGCTCTTTTTGCAAGTTATTGGATAAGCGGATGTATATGCCACTAGTCCAGGTGTAAAAGTCCATTTGACAAATAGAATAAAGAATAACCACACTAATTCCTCATGAGCTAGTAAACATTGACACAAAAAGAGAAATATTTTGAAGGTTTTAAAGGTAGCACATGCAAATTTACTTGGAATGGCTTGAAATACCATGCATAGGAATTTTTTGGTGGACTCTTTGGGATAACTTGGTTTTAAGGATTTGGATGCACGAGCAGCATTCCCGCTCAGTACAAGTGAAGGCTAGCAATAGACTGGGAAGCGACAACCACGAGAGCGATAACGGTCATAATCATGCTTGCGACAAAATAAAATTAACGGAGGCATAAAAACGATACTAAAACTCTGAGGCAAAATAGATCATCAAGGCTTAATTGACTTTTATTTTTCAGTCATAACATGTGTGAGCATGTGCCAAGTCGATTCAAGTGAATTATTCAGAGGAGGATACCACAATACCATACCATCTTATGAACAGGACAATGCATGTTGATATCAAAATAACATAATATGCACTATTAGCTAGTTGAGACTAACCATAAGAAAACATAAACTACTAAACAGTATTATTCACACATCATTTTTAAGTTTCAACAAGTAATCCATTAACCAAGTAAACATTGAAAACAGAGGATAAATAAAATATGTGACGATCCACTTATTAATGTAACTGGTGTTTGATGCTAAGATAAATAGATAATAAAATACAGCCGCTTCAAGTTTAGTTAAGTTCCTATGTTGCTCAAAAAACAAAGTTTAAAGGTTTGCAAACCGTGGGGTTATTGATGAAGAGGGATGCGGGGACATCCCCAAGCTTATGACTTTGGTAATTCTTCAATATTCCATAGTTTGGTGTTCCTTCATTCTCTGTGAAAAAACTTCAACACAAAAACTTTCCCATTCTTTTCTGCGGTTAGACATTAGTACAATAGATAATATTTCCCAAGTGCTACTATTAAACCAAATAAAATTTTGTTTTTAAGTTACAGAAAGGTTGCTTAAATGGCCAACTTATAAATGAAAGGTAAGAACCATTAAAAATCAAATGAAAACGAAAAGAGGCCACTCTTGCAACAAAAGTCAGAATCTGTCCAGAAAAACAGCAGCTGGAAAACGCAATTTTTAGGTGCACTTAAACATGCCCGAAATTTTAGCCAATTTTTGTACATGCAGAGGATTAGGTGCTACAACATCAGTAATTTTTTCGTGATTTTTAGAGCTTCCAGTAAAATATGAAAAATCGCGCAATAAGCAGTAGATACCGAAAACAGAAAATCACTTTTTACATATGTATCAACTAAGCTAAATGGATAAAACTTGGTACTTTATTTTTGATAAACTAAGAAACCAGAGGCTAAGCAAGACCTAAACATGCTAGCTACAGCAAGGAAAACTCTAAATAAAAATCAAAAGTAAAACCCAAATAAAATTAAAATAAAGAACCAAACAAAGAAGCAAAACAAAAGAAAATATTTTTGTTATTTTGAATTTATAAGTGAAAGTAAAGAAGCAATCGAAACCAAATAAGGAGCCTAATAAAACTAAAGAAGGTAAAACCAAGACATATAAAAGCAATTATAATACAAGTTAAGACAATACATATCATGTGGACGGGTAATATAGAGTATGAACGAGACAACCTCATGTTAGTTGATGAATAGGGGGATGACTCGGGCATCCCCAAGCTTAGATGATTGTATCTTCTTGAATATGTTCTTGGGATGCACCTACACATCCCCAAGCTTGAGCTCTTGCGTCTTCTTATTCATCTCATATCACCATATTGATTAGATCTTATAAGCTACATCCACATAAAACTTCACAAAACTCATTAGTAGGGTTAGTACTCATTAAATAAAATCCACTCATGTTCAAGCATTGACAAGTTTTATAATTTTTACTCAACATTAGCCACTGTATATACTAAGGTGTTCATGATTTCCGTTGTCCGTCGAAAAACTAATGAAACTAACAACACCAAGTACAATATTGAATAAACAAAGAAATCTGTCAAAACTGAACAGTCCGTAAAGATGGCATTCAACGAGATAGTTAAGTAGCTCAAATCGAAAAACTTTAGTCTAATGAAAGAAAGATAATAATCTCAGGTTTATGCACAAAAATTTTCAAGTCAAAATACTATTCTGAGATTTATCACGATTTTATTTACAGAGAAGCACAAAATCTGTCTAAACAGAACAGTCAGTAAAGATCGAATTTTTCGACCTATCTACGTACCTTAAATCAGAAAAAGTTAGTCTAATGAAAGAAAGCTAATAAGCATCACTTTGCACTCAAGAAATTTCAGATCAAGATCACGTTCTGGTGATTTTAAACATTTAATACGGTGGAGCACAGAAAATCTGTTTCTGGACAGCAAAGTAAAACTATCAACTTTCAATTAACTAAAGACTATAATTAGCATTTTATTTTTATGTACAGAGGTATATACACAATATTTACAATATTTACATGTTTTTAATGAAAAGCTTCCATGGAAAGATTTGTTTTGGTTTCATAGGCATGAACACAAGTGTTCAAGGTCGACCCCCATTTAACCATTACTCATCTTTCCAATCACTTTTCTTTTTGAAAACGTTTTTAGATAACAACTACACCTAATTTTTTTTGTAATTCGCATTCCCTATCCATAGTAAGATAAAGAACAACTTAATACTGAAAATAAAAACTACTTAGAGATAAAGCAAACAAGTGCACACAAGAACATTAACCTACGCTATGGCTCCCCGGCAACGGCGCCAGAAAAGGTCTTGATAACCCACAAGTATAGGGGATCGCGTGTAGCCTTTTCGATAAGTAAGAGTGTCGAACCCAACGAGGAGCTAAAGGTAGGATAAGTATTCTCTCAAGTTCTATCAACCACTGATACAACTCTACGCACACTAAACGTTTGCATTATCTAGAAATAAAACTACGGTAGCAATACGGGTATGAGAGGTAGTTTTGCAAGATAATAAATACAAGAAAGTAAATGTTAGTGCTGCAGCAATAAAATACACTAAGTAACCATATACTAACAGTACCATGAGTGTGGAAAAGTGGTGGTAATTGTGGTGGCTTTGTCCAAGATTAATTAGTGAAGGTACTTGGTTCATTGTCTTCGATGCAGTTTTCTATGTGGGAGAGGCTAAATATACATGCACTCCACTACTTGGGATTACAAGTACTATATGATTGGATTGTTAGAAAGCATCCGCAAATACTAACAATGCATTAAGGTTTCCCCAACCATAGCCTTAAGTTCAAGGTCCTCTTACTCCCATACGTGCAACTAATCGGTTCGCGTTCTCAGGTTTCTGTCACTCCGGCAGAACTTCCCCCGCTTCGTTACAAATACTACCAACCCTAGGGTGTTTGATCCATGCGCGCACAATATAATGGACACCAAAGGACAGCACCATATAGACATACAACTCTAATGAACCTCATGCATTCAATTAAGCAATCAAAAGACAAATAAACTACGGAAACATGATGTAAATCATAGGATAAATATTATAGCATCAAACACCATGTTTACATAGGACGGTACAGAGGTTTGTGGGAGGATGAACCACTGAATACAAGGAGGAGATGGTGATGGAGATGGCGGTGAAGACGGCGGAGAGGGGCAGCGCGGCGGCGCAGGGCGGCGGCGGCGCCGGCGGTGCGGGGAACTCCTTTCCCCGCCGCCGGCAAGCTTGGGGAGCGCCGCCCCTTAGCCTCCCTCCTTCATGGCTTCTTGGGAGCCCTCCCCCATGGAGATGGGATCCATGGGGGAGGCAAAAACGTGGCTTTTGGTGGCTGAAATTCGTGGGTGGAGGAGTCCTCCACGAATTAGGTTTCCTCCCTTTATATATCTTCTCGGATTTCCGTCACCCCTTTTAGGGTTCCACCAAAACGGGCCTACAGGCCGCGTCCGAACTCCGATTGGGCTGATCTCGGGCTTAAAATCTTCGTATGGAAAATTGTGACAACTTTCGTAACAGCCAGGTCTCCATTGACGTCATCTTCGAGGGTCAAACTGGCAAACTTCGTAAAAAGTTCTCAGACAGATTTCAGGAAAGTCCCAATTCGACTCCAACAAGGTTTCCTCTTGTATTCTTGATAATTTCTACACATCAAAGAGTAAAACAAGAACATTGTGCACTTTTGCAACTATTAGTAGGTTAGTCCAAATAAATAATAAACTTAATATAAAACAAGTGCTAAAAGCATAAAAATGGCATGAAACAATCAAAAATTATAGATACGTTTTGGACGTATCACTTTACTTCTTTCTGCTAGCATATGTCGCTGCATGTATATATGATCTATTCTGAAAACAATTTCATTGTGCAACGAGCTGTCTTCCCATCTTGCCATTGGAATCTACAATAACTGGGCCTGAACATTTTTTACAGTATGAATGATACAACTTGACATGGCCTAAGCATCCTGTCTAGCAATCCTGATAATAACAGCCTAAGTAAGAGATAGACTGGAGCATTCTGCCTTTGCTTTAAATTTTATACCAAAAAGCTGTTCAAAGCTGAGTAGCTCTACCAATCTACCCTTTTCCCACGAGTTCATAAGATATCTGTAGTAACTTTTCTCCTCTGTACAGGTTCTGATCATGCTCTGGTAGTAGGCCATTCCCCTGAGAGCCCGCAATGGTTGTTGCCGATTATTAAGAACGTCCATCCAAGATAATAAGGTTAAATGCTGATTCTTTCTCTGTCAAGGTGCCTGTTTTCCTGAAGGTTGTTCAATTTTTTCTTGTCTAAAAGTCATGGATAAATAAATTGATAATGCATAAACTTTGCACTTGAATTAGATGGAGAAGAGATGAGCCACCTTTTTTTTCAATAAGCTTTTGACAAAATAACTATGGGATGAATTGGTTGATCTTTTAGCTGTAAAAGAAAATCTTAAAATGTGTAGAATTTAATGTACTTGAAGCTAGAACTATCGTAATATTAGTTTTACCGTTATTAATTTGTTGTCATGTTAATTATTCAGGATGTGGAGAGAAGTTACTGTACAGTTTTTTTTTCTCCAGAACTATCGGAATATTAGTTTTACCATCGCTTTTGTTGCATCTGTTCAGTAGACCAGTAACATTTGTCAGTGCTTTTTGTGGAGTTGAAGCATGTCACCTTTTATTTAAAAAAATTTGGGGCTGCGAATTCTCTGAACAGCATAGAGGTAATATGTTTTCCAATGTGTTTCTTCCCTAGATTGAACTGTATGCCGACTGAGGTTGGCCCATGGTGATGCTTATGGCAAGGGGTCTGATCATTAGAGTATTGTACTTTTAGATTTGATGTTTGTGAACCGAAATTGAAGAGATCGGTGTATTAATGTGCAAAATTTCTATTCTCTTATAAGAAAGAAAGGAGTGGAGAGATTGACATTAGCGTGCATTTCTGGTGATTCCACATGCTTTGCTGGCTAGAATTTGCATCAACCAAATAGCATATGCAGGATGTTCCATTAATTATTATTGTGGTTCAAAATCTGATAGATAGTTAAGCTATATTTTGTAATGTTGCACCGATAGCATTCCAGCATGAGCGGTCGCTGCTGGTATCGTCAGCGATCCCGTGGAGTGCCAACAGACCGGTCTGGCGGCTAGGACGCTCCAAGTAATGAAGAATTTCAGCGATGGACCTTTTCCTACATAATGGGCCTAAAGAGAATTAAGATGTACTTTGCCGCTTGGATATTTATAGAGTAGACTATCACGGAAATTTAGATTGCAGATTATTCTCTAGATGTTTCCTATTTATTTTTGTTTGCATAATGCACATTATGATTTTTCAGAACTGTGAGTGTGGTGCGCTACTTTGCTACTGTCTAACCTGTTGGGCTTCTCTCTTATCTCACTAGAATTTTGTAATTGCCATTTTATCATTGCAACAATTGCCCAGGGAATGCTTCACTCTCATATGCTCTCTCTAAACTTGGCCTCACCTGTTTAGAATATCATATGCTCTCTAAACTTGCCCTGGTACTAAGGTGTTTGTAACTGCAATCCTCTAATCATTTATGGTTTTCACTACAGGTTGTTCACTTTGCCTGTTGACCGAGCTGAGAACAATGGTTATCAATCCGTGTGTTATGGATCTTGAGAGGTACATTCAGACTGTAATTGTTAAAGATTGATTCGAAGCCCGGATATGTTTATAAATGAGAAGTCTTTGCGAAACGCAATGGTTATTATCATTGCAGTTGGTGGGTCTATAAAGGATGTACTACATTTTATTGATAATGCCTGGTGAGTTATCATCTTATCCATTTCTAATTGTTTAGATAGACAAATGTTCATTTCCTCCTTGTTTCAAGTCTATGAGATTGCACTTAACTCTTGATGATTTCCAAAAGCTCATCGGCCAAGTTCCTTTCCTTGCAAACCTTAAGCCTAGCGGAAAATATTTCATGGGATTTACATAAGGTACACACTTAGTGCTATCCAGTTTAAGATTTAAAGCTTAAACCAACAAATCGAGGAAATCTAATGGTATCGTTAAGCACTAACTGTGATATAAGATAGAATCGTGCTCCTACACAATCGTGCAAATACAGAAACCAAATAGCAAACATCGGCCGATGACAGCGGCAATTAGATCTTCAATGCCCCCATAGGGTCTTTCAGAATAACATAGGCCTCAACTTTTGAGGGCATCATCATGATAGATTAGCAAACAAGCTTCAGAATATACACTTTACTGTCAGGTGTCTTACTATTTCTCAGGATTCTGGGCAGTGCCTAATATATCATGCCTTTTCTGCTTATTTTGTAGGCTCTCTATACCTGTCCTTTGTTAGATTCTCTTATTTAATAAAGCTTATGTGCTAAAACAAATATGATAAACTTGGCTCCCCATGCAAGTGGTGAGTAGTGTCATTAAGTATTGCTTTTCCATGCAATTGTGTGCCTTCTTATGCCTTGTGTTAATAGTTTTTTTTGGTTAGTGATCTGACTTGAACATCGAGATATTTGACTTGGACTATTATGTCTCTAAAATGCTTCTTAGATCTACGACACACAAATGTACAGTTTGGAACTTGGATGTTGAAGTGGAAAAGGCCAGACTGCGGGGCACTGTCACATATGTAATGCTTACTTCTAATCTTCTGATATATGTAGTAAACTCACAGAAACAATTACAGTGTGGTGGTTTAATTGCCAGTTCCATGGAATAGCAATTACCTTTTCTATGCCAGTGATAGGGTCTCCTCTTGCATCTTGAAATAGCTTGACGTTTTCTCTTGCAGATATGTCATCTACATTGTTCATTGAGTCTCTACATGTGTAATTTGCTTACCTATATGTGAAGCCTCTAGCCCTCTATTATGTCCATCACGCTGTTAAATATGCATGTACAATATGATTTTCCCATGTAGAAAGAGCGTTGAGGGCACGGTATCAAGATGCCATGAACATTCTGAAACCACATGGCAGGCAACTTGACCTGTTTATTGTAATTTTGCCCGCCAATAATGATTCTCTTTAGGGTGTGCTCTTTAGCTCAAAACATAAGAAGTGTATTATCTGATCCAACTTGATCCAAGTATTATAAAAAGAAAGAGGAGCCGGTAATTACATTCAATGTGTTGGTCTTTTGTGTAGTTATTCCTGCATCTCCTTTGAGAATTGGTTGTCTATTTGTGCTTCACATTTCGTGACATTGGCTGTAATGCACATATGTGGAGTCATTTATATTATCATTAGCCTATGGCAACAATACGGTCTTGCATCCGGCAGTTGCGCAGTTGCGCAACAGGTAAGGAGACGAGTCTTCTAAGTTTTGCTGAAAGATAATACAATGACCATCTTCTAACAGGTAATTGTCCTGTTTCAGGTCAATCCGGCGACCATGGTGATGCTTATGGCGAATTCGCTCTTAGACTTTCATGCTGCGTGAAGTAGACGGCGTCAGCCTATTTCTAATCAGGCCAATGAACCCAATCTTATAGTTCGACCCTTCTAATGTAACTATGTTATTAAATTTGATAAATTGTAGCCTGACTTCACTCAGCTATGTTATGTAATAGACTAAGAGAGTATTTATTGCTGCATGAACCATCCCCAAGTAATTTGTTTTTGTTACCTCTTTAGATGGCAAATGCTTACTGCTTGCTCATCCTTATTTCCTCAGTATTTCTTTAAGTTATTTTGCTCTCATTGTTTTGTTTTCTCATTGCTTCAGTTATTTATCTCATTTATTTAGTCTGTATCTCTATTATTCTCTCATTAATTCACCCCTTTATGTCATTGATTCAGTGTTCAGTATAGCCTGGTTCTTCTTTATACAAGTTATGGGTTTCTATATGGTATAAGTTAAATGAATGCAAATAAAATTAGTTGTCAACAATGTGGTAGTTACATCCGGCGTTGCGCAGTCGCGCAACGGGTCATCTAGTTTTATTAACAAACAGATGATGTGCTGCAATAGCAGCTAGCAATCCTGGAAGAGAGCAACCGATTTGAGCAAGCATATAAGGGGAGCATTAGATGATCATTGTACCTCTTCTCCCGTGGAGACGCTCTTACCGGTCAGTGTCCGCCATGCTCTGAAACCGGAAGCGACAGGCTGCCCATGCGGCCGTGCTTTCGTTACTGGGCTTGGCCCATTTTCTTTTTTCGCTGTTTCTGCGGTATAAAAAGAAGTGGAGCTTACCTACTATTCGATCGATCGACCTGATCGATCAAGTCACCTTCAGCGATCAACTAAACTAGACTGTGATGAGCAGAAAATTTGAATAATTCCAAATTTGAACAACACTTAAATCTGGGCATTTTTTAAAATCTGAACAATTTTCGACCTGATCGATTTATGTAGTATCTTACCGAAGATGTCTTTGAATATTGAAGGAAGGACATGTCTAAAAGTTGTTCAACATATTTCTTGCAAAGCTGCATAGAATCAAATATCCCAGACTGCTCAGTGAACCCAAGAGCTATCCATTGTGGAATTAGATCACACTTCACAATAATGTGACCTTTTGGAAAGACTGCACAATAGGAAAAGCATAACTTCAACCATTCAGGCATATGGTTATAGCTTAACAGCAAGGACGTAAGCACTTCATGATTTCTTGATGATGATCCCTCTGAAGTAGATAGCTTTTATATATAACTGTCTCTCACTGATTCCATTCATCAGCGTACTTCATGCGCTTCAACATGTATCCAAGTGATTGAGCCGCTAAGGCCACACCTCCACACTTGGTTGCAATCTCCCATCCTATATGCTTCAACTGTTTGTTATCGACTCGATTTTTATGGCTGTTTTTTATTTTATTTTTATTATCGTCCAGCAAGTTGTATCTGTTAAAGTCTCCAGCTTGTATGGCTCAACTGTATGACAAATTTCCCTTGCAATGGCTTCATCTCTTGTGGTGACAATAACTGTCACCATGCTGCCCGCACCAAGGCTTAGCATAGCCTTCAAAGTTTCGAGTGTATATGCATTATTCTCCCACACGTCATCGAAGACGATAAGAATCTTCTTACCAGCAAGTAGCTTTCTATGGTGATTATGCATTATCTGCTTCTCATCTACATGACTCTCATCTGATAGCTGTGTTGTGATATTATAGAGTTTCCGATTTTGTTCAAGTCCAGATTTTGGGACACATAGACCCGCACCCGAGAGTAATCTCTGAACTGAGAATCATTGAAAACTAATCGAGCCAAGGCTGTCTTCCCAATACCTCCAATGCCATATATTGGAAGGACAGTGATATCTGGTGTGACTCTCACAGATAAAGTAGCCACTATTTCATTTTGTTCTTCAGTCCTCACAATGATTAGTGCTTCTTCCACATTAGATGTTGTTTCTCATATGTCCGTAACTTTCTGCACATTAGAGTTGAAGCTATCTATTGGCATGGAATTGTAATCTTGTTTTTTATTAGTTATCTCTTCAGTTCAGCTATCATTGTCTTCAAAGTATTATCCATTGTATTCTTCGGATCAACTTCCCGAAACGGGGGCACATATGGAAACACTGGCGGAGCTCAGTGCACGCCGACCTGGGCCACGGCCCGCCTAGGCAAAACCAAAACACTGAATGATAACAGAAAATTTGGCCCATAAAAGTAAAAAAAAGTGTGTTGTTCTTTCGACTGGCCCGCCCAAGATTTGGGCTGGAGCTCCGCCACTGTATGGAAATTGCAACAACTTTTATGTGTAAGTACATGGAAACAACAGAAGATGTATCACGATCATGACCTCCCTGCTAAGGCGCTGTATGGATCATTACCCGTATAGTGCCTCCTACGAGCTCGGCGCTGCCTGTCACTGTCATCAACGCATCACCAAGGTTGAGGTCATCATCCCCACTTCTCCTTCCATTCCTCCTCCTCCCGCCTCCCTTATTTCCTTTATTCTCTGCGTGGATCAAACAGGTATCGATCCATCATGCTGCAAGGGTCATAACGAATGTGTACTTAGTTTTTCTGTTATCTGAATTAAACAGAATAAAATGAAGTTACTGTTAGATGTGTATAGACCCTTTACTGTATATCCCATTGTATAGGGGTTTCCTGCACTTTACCACACATGTACATGTATTGGCCTTTGTCCCCTTGAGAATACAGTTGCTCATTCTCCAACATGGTATCAGAGCTTAGGTTTAGCTCTCCCCCATGCACGTTGCAACTCCGTGCTTGATCCACCATTATCGCCGCCGCTGCTAGTTCCAGTGCCCGGTGGCCATCTTCTTCCTCCTACTGCACCTTGTGTTGCTCCAATCCGAACTGTTTCCTCTCTCTTTTCTGCTCGAATTTGAGCCCATCTGGCCGTTGCCGTCACTGCTCGACCGCCGGCCGCTTCCCCTGCTCGTGGCCTGCCGCGCCGCCGCTCGTAGCCTGCGCCGCCGTCGCCACCTGCGGCCTGAAGCGTCGCCGCCCCGTTTCGGTTGCCGCCGCCCTGCCCGGTCGCGGATCCGGCCGCCGCCCCTGCTCCTCCGGTCGCGGATCCCACCGTCGCCGCCCCGCTCAGGCCTTGCAGCGCCATCGCCCTCGTACGGGCCAGTCGCGCCGCCGCTGCGAACGGGTGCTCCTTCGCGATCTCGATCCAGATCGACCCATGCGTGAGAGTTGACTTGTAAAAAAAGGGCAGTGCCATGTCGTATTCGGGCTATGTTGCTGTCCCCCGCTGCTCGATGACCTTTGATGGCACCAACTATGCTGAGTTTGCCGGCTTTATGCGTATCCACATGTGCGGCCTTCTACTCTGGGGTGTTCTCTCTTGTGAGGTCTCGTGTCCGCCATGCCCCGTTGCTCCTGTGGCTCCTACTCCACCAGTGCCACCCGTTCTTGCTGCTGATGCTTCTCAGGCTGATCGGGATGCTGCCAAGACTGTTGATGAGGCCGCACTTGAGACTTATGACAAGCAGGTATCGGATTACTCAGAGTCCCTCTCCATTTACCTAGATGTTCTGTCTGTTTACACTCAGTGGTGCAATGATGATGCTCGTGCTGTTGCTGTCCTCACCGCTTGTGTTCTGCCTTAGTTTGCTTCTGAGTTTATGGGATTGGGCACTGCTGCTGCGATATGGACTTATGTTTGTCAGCGCTATCAGCCTTCTGGTGATGCTCTTTACCTATCTGTGGTTCGTCAGGAGCATGATCTTCAGCAAGGAGACTCTACTGTTGATGAGTTCCAGACACAGAGCTCTGCCATCTAGCGCCAGCTTGACTCTCTGAGGACTGTTGTTTGTGGTGCTTGTCGATGCTGCCAGACAGTGAGGTCAGACTTGGAGTTTCAGCGTGTTCATGAGTTCTTGTCTCGCCTCTGTCCCGAGTTTGAGCCTCGGCGTGCTCACTTGCTTGCCCGTGGTCGTCGTGTTCCTATATCAGAGGTGCTTGCAGAGATTCGAGCTGAGGAGACACGCCTCCGTTCTGCTGGTTTGCTTGCGGTTCCCACTGTGCTAGCTGCCCGACCTCCTATGTTGTCTGCTCCACGGCTGCTCCCCACTCCTTCAGGGGGGGGGTGGGCGGGCGCCCCTCTTCTGCAGGAGCGGGCCGGCCTCGCTCTCACACTTTCTGTGGCTACTGTAAGAAGCCGGGTCACCCATAGTCTGATTGTCACAAGAAGCAGCGCGACCTGAGTCGCTCCTCTAATGCGGCTCGTGTGCCTTCGTCGACCCCGTCACTCACTGACCAGGATATTGTGCGGCTCAAGCGTATACTGGCTTCCTCGGGCTCTTCCTCGACGGGCACCGTTGCCTCGCTGACTGCTTCCACTACTGCTACTTGATACGTGCATTTTATATCATCATTTATACAACTTATATTATCATATTAGAATGTTATTGGCATTGTTATATCATTGTTTTTACATGTTTTAGATGATTTATGGGACTTTCATACCAAGTCCCTATTTTTGGTATTTAATTTCTAGGAGGCAGAAAACCTCCTTTTTCTTGTTTTTAATGTTTCGGGAGCTATGGGGACCCAAATGGAAAAAGGGAAATTGCATAGCTGGTTTTTCATCGGGAGAACAGCAGTGGGAAGAAGATCGAAGGGAGGAGAGCCACGAGGCCCAAAAGAGGGGGGCCCACACGGCTAGATGCTTTGGCCGCGTGGGGCCCACCATCTGGAGCCTCGGGCACTTCCTCGCCTGGGGCTTTTTAACGAGGTCTCCGTCTCGCCCGAAAAGTAACGCCCTAATTTTTACGAGACTATCCGAGGTCGCGGCGGTGGCGAAACTCCTGATTCCCTCCGAGGGGGATCAGATCCTACTGCTCCGGAGCTCCGGAGAAGGGGAAATCATCGTCATCGTCATCACCTCTCCTCCTTGGCGTGGGAGGAGGCCTCTACATCATCACCATCACCAAGACCAGCACCATCTCCATCATCATCTCCATGATCCACTCCGTCCCCCTCGTAGTTTGAGAGTTGCTATACCCTAGATACTTGTCTTGTGCTACTATTCATGTTTGTGATTGAGTACTTGTCATTATTTGGTGGTGAAATTATATTTTCAGATTGTGTTGTACTACTTATGCCACTGAATATCACCATGTTTGCACGTTGTGAGTAGTTCCCGTATGTTCCTGAGGGCATAGGATGAATTGGCAATGATTTATATATGACATGTGTTGGTATTTTGTCTAGTGTTTATCTTTTTGTGTGATTCTATGATGGTATTGTGCGAACGTCGACTGCACAACACTTCACCTATATGGGCTCATAGGAGAACACCGTAGTGTAATGGCGTGAGGGAGACTTGGGAGGACACGAAAGCCTGAGACCGAATCATTAAGTTACTTTACGGGGTATTAGTATCGGGGATCTAGAGCGTAATGCTATGGTGGGATTTTATATCTTAATAATTCTTGTGCTGTCATTTAATTGGCCACATGATCCATCATAAGGGGTTTAGTCTATTTATTTAGCTGTACCTAATAATAGCTCCGTCCGAAGAAGATTAAAACTAGACAAGATATTCAACGTGTTGTTTAATAAATCTATATGCCTAGCAATATCCATGCCGCCCTCGGGAACGTTTTCCACATATAAGTTACACATCACTTGAGCTTGTCCTCTTACACATCGAGGATTGGGCTTTCTCTCTCTTTGAGAGCTTTTACTTGTTACCATTTACCTGCTGCATTGTCACTGTCTTGCAATTATACAATCGAAAATACCAAAAACACTTGCATCTTTTATTGTCTATTTATCATTTCTAATAACCAATACCTTCAGCTCCTCGTGGGTTCGACAACCTTTTCTATTCGAAAGGTACTACAATTGATCTCCTGCACTTGGGAGTCATCACTACTCCGCCACTGCCGCCTACACAGTCAGGTACATCTCTGTGGGTTCTGGATTCTGGAGCTTCCTTTCACATGTCTTCTGATTCTTCCGCCCTGTCTTCTCTTCGACCTCTTGATTCTCCTGTCAATGTTCTCACTACCGATGGCACACCTCTTCCTGTTGCTAGTCGTGGCACCCTTTCTACTCCGTCTTTCTCTGTTCCTAGTGTTTCTCATGTTCCCCGTCTTACCATGAATCTCTTTTCTGCTGCTCAACTTACTGATTCTGGTTGTCGTGTCATTCTTGATACCGACTCTTGCTCTGTTCAGGATCGTCGCACCAAGGCTCTAGTTGGAGCTGGCCCTCGGCGCCGTGAGGCTCAGGGCCTTTGGGAGGTTGACTGGCTTCGTGTTCCTTCCGCTGCCACCACACCCGCCAGTTCACATGCTCTTGCTGCCTCCTCTTCTGCGTCCTTCCAGCAGTGGCATCATCGACTTGGTCATATCTGTGGCTCTCGCTTGTCATCGTTAGTGCATCAAGGTGTCTTAGGGTCTATCTCTGGAGATGTTTCTTTACATTGTAATGTTGTAGACTTGGCAAACAGACTCAGTTACCTTATCCTACGAGTGAGTCAGTATCTCAGTGTCCTTTCGACTTAGTTCATTCTGATGTATGGGGTCCTGCTCCCTTCGATTCGAAAGGGGGTCATCGCTACTATGTTCTATT
The DNA here is from genome assembly GCA_947311845.1 of Poa pratensis. NCBI lineage: Eukaryota > Viridiplantae > Streptophyta > Magnoliopsida > Poales > Poaceae > Poa > Poa pratensis. The sequence goes on from CAMZMU010000053.1 coordinate 41,239,265, forward strand.
TATTGATGATTTCTCTCGCTACACTTGGCTCTATTTTATGAAATCTCGCAGCGAGGTTCTCTCTATATACAAGCGGTTTGCTGTCATGGTTCACACCCAGTTTTCCACGCCCATTCGTGTTTTTCATGCTGACTCGGCTGGTGAGTATATCTCCCAGATGTTGCGTGATTTTCTTGCCGAGCAGGGTACTCTTGCCCAGTTCTCTTGTCCTGGTGCCCATGCTCAGAATGGCGTTGTTGAGCGTAAGCATCACCACCTCCTTGAGACGGCTCATGCGATGATGATCGCCGCCTCTCTTCCTCCCCACTTTTGGGCTGAGGCTGTTTCCGCATCCACCTATCTTATCAACATGCAGCCTTCGGCTGCCTTACAGGGTGGTATCCCTATGGAGTGTCTCTCCGGTCGTTCTCCTGACTACTCCGCTCTTCGTATGTTTGGATGTGTGTGTGCTATGTTCTCCTTACTCTGCGAGAACGCACCAAATTGACTGCTCAGTCCGTTGAGTGTGTCTTCCTTGGATACATTGATGAGCACAAGGGTTACCGGTGTTGGGATCCCGTTGGTCGTCGGTTGCGTATTTCACGTGATGTGACTTTTGATGAGTCTCGTCCATACTGAAAGTGCATGGTGTCCCCATGTATGGTTTTGGTAATTAATGACAATCCTTATGGACTAATGTTTGTAGTTATTCTTGTAGGTTTGTCCATTGGTATCGCTTGAACTCCATGTGTTGGATTCAAGGTTGTATGCCATCAAGATCATTGATTATAATGGACATATTTTATATGATCAAGAAGAAGAAAAGATACAAGGTTGATCAAGATTAAGTGCAAAGAGTGGATTCAAGTTGATCAACACACAAAGCTAAATGATATACCATGTGGGATCATGTGATCCAATGATATGGTAAGAAATTGTCCATATAGATTTGTGAACTAACCCATTATGTGTGTGTGGCATTCCTTTGTTGGGGTTAGGTATTTTTCCATGGGCTTGCATCAAAAGGAAGATTTCTTATACCTCATGGAGGATGTCGTCAAGTGGTGATCGTCATCAAGGTTGAGAAGTGCAAGTTCAAGATGGACATCTAGAAGATATCATATGCTTAAAGCTTGCAACCCATTTGGAGATAATGGTCATGTGAAGATGTTCCTAAGAGAGGCACTCCCATCTTGGTGTATGGGGAGCGATATGTGTGTCTTCACCAAGTAAAGCGCAATCAAGAAAGGTGGTCCACTTAAAAAGATCAAGATCGTTATCATCTAACTCAAGTGGAATGGACAAGACAAAGGTATGATCTTGATAGGGTTTCTATTTTACCGATCTCCCATGACAAATATTGTTACTACGGTTCATGTGTAATCCAAACATGTGCATCACAGAAACATATCTCTTTGAGAATTTACAAATGGAGATGCAGAATATAGAGAGAAAATTCAAATGTGTGTAGAAGCAAAAAAAAAAATGAACCAACCGCAAACAAACCTGTACTATCGTTCATTTAATAAAATTACAAATGGAGATGCAGCCTCGTTGGATTATTGTCAAACACCTTGTAAGCACATATAAAATAGCATCTAAACAAACAAAAATGAGGATTTGTGGGGATTAAATAAAAACATAGTAAGAGGAGAGTGAGGACGAAACATGAGGAAGAGAGGAGCGTGGCTACCTCCAAGAGGTCCAAGTGTGGCAAGGTCTCGGGTGGAGCCAGAGCTGTGCGGAGACGGCAAGGTCCAGAAAATGTCGTATCTCGTGCAGCTTCAAAGTACTCATCGCGGAACACATTGATATATTCAAATTGACAACGAGAAAGTCAACTAAGCAAACTTAAAATCCATTTGCAAAACCCGAAGTTAATGGAATACAATTTATACTATACCATATGCAAATGCGCAATAAACGATACAAAGTTCACTAATGAGCAGCCAAATCCCTGAATCATTAGGTTGTGTTTTACAAAAAAAAGCATAGCATGAGGTGAGGCAACTCAAGCAAGATAAATATTGGCTTCTTCGCTCCCCTATGGTCAAATCCTGGCTCCGCCCCTGGATGTTCTTCCATGCCTCATCTTGCAAGTTGGTAAGATCGTTTAGCTTATATGTTTGTTTATGTCGTTATTTACATTTTTTTCTAAAACCAATTTGATGTAGATTTAGTTATCATCTCGTTCAGTTGGCTGTTTCATTCTCTTCGTGTTCGACCTGCATCAAATAACTATCACTATACTTGACTATGTTGATTTTTTAGATGCGTTGAAACTACAAAATATTTCGTTCCACCTTAACATTGCTCTACAAGCGATAATTCCTGGCTTGAATTACGTTTTTTTCATGGCGTCGCATCATGTCGGTCGGATTACAAACTGTGAGAGGTTAGAAGTTTAAGATTGCACCTGGATTTAGAGCACAAGTTACCTGAATATTATTATAAGTAGATTATTAAAGAAATAGGCGTTTTGGCTCCCAAGCTCACCTGCTCCTGCGCACTTGCGAAATTCAAAAAAAATACGAAAACACTTCGGAAAAATCTGAAAAAAATGGACAACAAACATATGACAGTTTACTAAGTATGTGCAAAGTTTCGTGACAGAATGACCTTTCACTGATTTTGTGTTTTTCACCCAGGGCACCACAAATGTCATTCTGTTCTTTGGACATACTTAGTAAACTGTCATATGTTTGTTGTCCATTTTTTTCAGATTTTTTCGAAGTTCAAAAGTGCACAGGAGCAGGTGAGCTTGGGCACCGAAGTGAATTTTCGCATTATTAAACCCTTTGTTTATTTTTTAGATTACTATTCCCTCTGTCCGGAAATAAGTGTAGTTGAAACGGATGACACTTATTTCCCGAGGGAGGGAGTATATTATTAGACCACTCCATTGATTTGTTTAATATTTATCTGCTAAATTAGGATGAGCTAGAAATTTCTAAGATTACACGTGTCTAGTCGGTAGCTGAAAAAATGCCATCCGAGGCCAACCTCAAAATATCTGGCCCAAAATCCCGCAACGGGCCGACCTGGACTCGAGTCGCGAGTCGCCACCCGCACGACCTGCGCCGCCGCCAGCCACCTCTCCCCCGGCCCCGCCTCTCTCCCAGCCGCCGGCAGCCTCTCCCCTGCCGCCATCCTCTCTCCCCCGCCGCATCCCTCTCTCCCCCGCAAGATCCGCCTCCGGCCGTCCACAACCGGCCGTCGGTGGCCAGGAGGTCAGCTCGGTGGCAAGGAGCTCGCAGTCCTCTCCCCCGCCCGCCTCCTCAACCTCGACCTCGACCAGGAGCGTGTTGTGCGTCCAGCAGCTCGCCACCTCTACCTCCTCCGGCGACAGGGTGTGAAGGTGATGATGGACTTGTTGTTTATGCTATAGACAAAAGATAATGCTGTTATGATATGTCATACCATTCTTGCCATGTTTGATCATACCATTCTTGTGTTTATTTTTATGTTACCCGAATTTTACTTCTTATTGTTGAATTGATTGGTCTCGTTAGGTGGTCTGTGCTGGTCTTACTGGCCCCTAAGTTATGACTTATGAGTTATGGCCTTTGCCACACTGCTTGTTCACATGCACTTTGCTTTCTCGAATGCCAGTTTTGCTGCCTGCCTATCTTAACTACAATTTGGATTCGTCACAAAATGTCGTGCTTGAATCTAGTCATGTTTTATTATTGATAATTGCATTACATGTTTTACTACTTTGGAAATTTGTTATAAGATGGCCGTGATTGCAGCATGAAGAATATGATAAATGTTCAGCTAACTGGTGCTGCATGGATACCTTCCTACATCCACCGCCCAAAAAAGTTCCTTGCTATATCTAAATCACAAAGTTCAAATGTTTGTATTTCCTGCCTTAAGAATATTGGGACACAAATATGTACCTAGCTTCTCAGAATTCGTCTTGTGATCAAATTAATCATGTAATGTATATGCTTCTACAGTATCATACTATCATTAATTGAACAAGAATTGTCCTGGTATTCATTTGCTCTGAGGGCAAGGAAGCATGGGTGCCAAATCTGCTAAGGACATGGATGATCTACCCACACAATCGCGAAACAAGCTTCCGGACCACCTTGAGCTCCAGCGCACCCGTGTTGTCTGCAAGGCCGATGCCCCCACTCATGTATATGCCACCCCTGTCTTTTGCTTCCTTACATCTTAGTGATTTTCATACACCGTTATGCATTTTTCCGCGGTTTAATTATTTGTTCCACAATCAAATCATGTGCTCTGCAAATTTCTTATTTAGGAACCTAATTTCTCGTAGAAACATGAAGCATTCTATCTTTGAACATCTAATTGGCTGATTAGTATAATATAGAAATGAAGTGCTTTTGTTTTGCATCATCGTTTGATGTGCTGTTGTTAAAGGCTTGAACATATACTCTTAAACATATTTGCTTGTTAATTTTTGTTCTTTATAGTAAAAAAGATTGAATATGTGAAGGTATTTACTTTGAATTTGGTTGCTAGCCAAAAAAAACATTTTCAGTTTTGCTGTATTTGGTATATTGCTTTATAATTCTGCTGGCAAAATGGTGCTACTTTAAATACAGTTTGGCATTTCATGTTTGAAGCAGAATTTTCTTTTTATTACTATTGGATGATGACATATCATTAGATCGATCTTTAATTTTGTATGCTTTGTCATTTATGTTTCGAAAGACAGAAGGGTTTCAATACTCGGGTGATTTTGCTGCTATGGGAGTTGATAATAGTGTATCAGTGGAGAAGTTCTGCAATGACTTTAAAATCAAGATAAATCGACTTACAGAGGATGATATGGAGTTTGATATGATTGGTGTTGATGCATCGATAGCTAATGCTTTTCGTAGAATCCTCATTGCAGAGGTATGCACATTGCTGTCATCTGTACCATCTCGAAAATTATTCTAGCAAGTCATATATGTTTCGGTTCCGGTTCAATATCCAAGTGTTAGATGTGTAATATTAATTCATAGGTTCCTACAATGACTATTGAGAAGGTCCTCATGGTTGACAACACCTCAGTTATAGCAGATGAGGTCCTTTCACATCGACTAGGCCTTGTTCCACTTGATGCAGATCCAAGGCTTTTTGATTATATCTCCGGTCAGTGACATAAATTTCTGTTGTTTCACATTCATAAACAGTGTTGCATTTTTACAATAAGGGTCATCTTATGCTTTTATTTTGTTTTGTAGATGATGTCCCAAATGAAAGGAATACTATTGTATGCAAACTGCATGTTTCATGTGAAAAGGGTTCCCAATGTCTTACAGGTATATCTCATTCACCTGCAACCTGGACCCTAGTATAGTTTATTAATACTTTTCTCCGTTAGGATTTTTTCCCTTAATGTATATCGTTCAACAAACTATTTCTTCCCCAATAATCAGCTCCAGCTTATTCTGCTGTATCGTTTTAGTTCATTTCTTTTGAAGCGTGTCCTTGCCTATCCTTATAAATATATTGTTACAATGCCACCTAAGTGAACGGTGGATATTTGGTTCTCGGTACTGTACTTCTGCTTATTCATCTTACTTGGAGAACATGCAGTGCCCTATATTGTAATGTCATATGTTAATCGTCATCAAGAAGTTACTTTGCTAAATACCTTTATCTCAAGTCAATGATAAATTAAACATTTCAGTTTTAGTTCTCTTGTTGTACTTCTTTATCATGTTTAGCATTATCCAGTTTTATTTATGGGATATGGTTGGGATTTTGTAGTATATCAAGTGCTTACAGCTTTATTGACTTTCAGTGAAGTCTGGTCAATTGGAGTGGTTGCCAGAAGGTAGCCAATTGACTATTGCATCTCCTGCGCAATCTGGGGACAAACAGAAGACCTACACATCCTTTGGTCAAAGCCAACAGAAGACGTCTGAAAGGCCTCTTGGTGTGAAGTATGAAGATATAACAATTGCAAGGCTTGGGCCAGGACAGGTAATAAATCTTTATGTTAAAATCGTGGAAGGAAGTCGACGCGGACAGCTACCAACATATCTAGAGGGGGTAAATTGTAAAAGTGCAGACATACCATCACCATCACGTCCGATTTCAATTTAATAGTAAAGATTTACACATCTACATGGGAAATGTACATTTGAAGATTAAAATCAAAATCAGAAGAAGCAGAAGCTTTCCGTCTAAATGCTTACAATCTTAGACTACATCAATACAGGAAATAGCAGATTGCCTCTCGAATTCCTCTTCAAGTCCCTAAGATTAATAATGTAGCACGATTACAGGAACAACAACAAAAAGGGGTCAAGGTAGATGTACACCGTGTAGAGATAGGAACCAAATCTGATCCTAGGTATTATGATGACGCTGAACGAAGTTCTACTAGTGAAGCGTACACTCCATCTTTGATGTTCATCAGCGCCTCATGTCTTCCTTTCTCCGCTATTGCACCATCCTTGAGAACTGCGATTATATCAGCACCTTTGATCGTCGTGAGGCGGTGCGCCACAACAACAGTGGTCCTGCTAACCATCACATGATCCAAGGCATCCTGCACAATCCGCTCAGACTCTGCATCCAAGGCACTAGTTGCCTCATCAAGTAGTAGTATCTTAGGGTCTTTCAGTATGGCCCTCGCAATAGCCACTCGCTGCTTCTGTCCACCCGATAGCTGTATCCCCCTCTCCCCAACGGTGGTGTCATATCCTTGGGGAAGGCTTGATATGAACTCATGTGCATTGGATGCCTTCGCTGCCGCAATGAGCTCCTCCTCGGTGACTTCCCCATCCTTACCATAGGCTATGTTCGCACGGATTGTGTCGTTGAAGAGTACAGGCTCTTGGCTCACCAGCCCCGTTTGGTCCCTCAACCAATTGATGTTTAAGCTCTTGATTTCCACTCCATCCAATGAGATGGTACCTGAATCGGGATTGTAGAATCGCTCCAACAGTCCAATTACTGTTGACTTGCCGCTACCACTCTCTCCAACAAGTGCAACAGTCTATATTATGTTAGCTTAAATGGATATTAAATAGATTTACATGCGATCCCTTTTCCTAAAGAGCTTGATGATGGCTCTCTCTCCCGCTCCCGCTAGCCTAGCCTGACCTCCGCCAGCCCCGCCGCCGCCGAATCCCCGACGGCAGCCCTCCCACCAAACTCTAGCCTAGCCCCTCCCTTCCCCGGCGGCATGACGCCCTCCTCCCCAGCCTCCGGCGACCGCGTCTCCTCCGGCGAGCGCTGGCCCGCGTCGGACGCCGAGAGTTCCTCACGCTCCTACAGCGACGTCGCGCGCACACCTCCTGCTCCTCGGGCTGCGCCCCCCGCGCCGGCGCCTCCGGGCCCCGCGGCGGCGGCCCCTCGAGGACCGGTGAAGTCCCGCATCGGCCCGCGCTCCGAGGTTCACCGCGTCTCTGGTGGCGCCGTGGTCGACGCTGACGGCTTCCAGCAACCCCGCCGCAGAATCAGGCGCCGTCCTCGCCACGCGACCGAGGCCAGCACGTCCCAGCAACGCCCGCGCAGTCCCTCCCCGGAGGAGATAGCCGGGCTCTGCTTCCGCTGCCTCGACCACCGGCATCGCGTCCGCGACTGTACCAACGACATCCGCTGTCGCCGCTGCCTGATCTCCGGCCACGACTCCCGCGGCTGCGAGGACTACCACCGCGCCGCCGGCCGCGCCCCTCCGCCCCGCGCCACCACACCACCACCGCCCCCAACTCCGGTTGCGCCGACGCCTGCCGCTGCCCCAGCGCGCGTCATAATGGCCCGCACCGTTGAGATGGAAGAGGCGGAGGAGGTGCTCTCCCGCGCCATGGTGGCCACCATCACGGGCACGCGGCCGCGGGTCACCGCTGACGAGGTCGCCAACGTCCTGTACACGCGCTTCCAGTTCGAGGAAGGCGACTTCTCCATCCACGCGCACCAACCTGAAGATTTCCTCATCATCTTCGGCACTCAGACCGCCAAGGACCGCATGAACGGCGACCACTTTGTCAGCTGCCCAAGCTTCACCTTGTCAATCCGACCCTGGTGCAAGCTCGCACACGCCGGCTCCGGTGGGTTCGAACACCGCGTCGAGCTCGAGCTCCGCGGCATCCCCGCCCACGCCTGGCACGTTGCAACGGCGGAACACATCCTGGGGTCCAGCGTGTGGATTGAGCGCCTTCACCCGAGGACGCGTTCTCGCGAGGACATGGCCACATTCCGCCTCGCCGGGCGCACTCATGACCCTGCGGCCATCCGTCACGCCGCCGAGCTGGAGATCGTCGAGCTAATCCCCGCCCGCTCTGGTTCCGTCGCTCCGACAGTGCGCACGCTCACGTACCCCATCTCCATCACCTTGGCGTGCACCGTGCTTGACCGCGCCCGAGCTCGCGACACTCAGGCCGGACCTGGCAATGATGGAGACGCTGGGGCAGAGGACCAACATGGCCGCGCCGCCGGGGCTGACCCCAAGAGAGGACGCCGCCGCGGACGCAAGCGACGCCGCACTGACCAACCCGCTGGACGTGCGGGCGGCAGGGAGGTGGACACCATCGCCGCACATGTCGGCCACCGCGGTGGCCGCGCCGACGGCCTGGCTGTGGATCCCACGGGCTGGCAAGGCCCCAGACGTGCGCACCGCGCCGACGGCGTCGCCATCGGACCCCGTTGGGTTCCCATCAACGCGCCGCCGCCGCCGTACGCCACCACCACCAGGACGATGGACCCCTGGCCGCTGCTCACTGGGCCCCGCCACCCTCGTCGCCTTCCCAAAAGGGGAAAAAGAAAGGGGAAAAAGAAAGGAGATGGGCAAAGCGTGGCCCCGTCCTCTGCTGCACAAGCTGCAACCACGGCCAGCCCCGTTCCTGCCTCTGCACGGACGCAGCCGCTGCCGCGCGCCCATTGGCTGAACAGCTGGAGACATCTGTGCCACCGCCTGCTGCAGATTCAAACTTCGTCGCAGCTAGCGAGCCCGACGCAACTCCTGTTCACGCAGAGTCCCCACAGCGTAGCTGTCGGAGCACGGACTCGGCCTCTGTCGTCCCCGATTCGCAGCCTGTGGAACCAATCCCATCGACTAAAGCTGATTCACTATCGGGGCAAAGGACTGCGACCTCTGCAGCATCTTGGAGGCTTCTGCGGACCAACGGGAGGATCCCAACACTCCGGTGAGCAAGGCTGGCACACCACATGCCTCTTTGCCCACCGGCAGTTCCCCGGACATGCCTTTGGTCAACAACGACGACCGACAACAGCTCTCCCGTCCAGAGCTCGACCCCACCGGCAGAGGACCCCATCGAGCCAAGTCTGGGCCAAACACGCAAGCTGCCACACCTTTGGGCACGGCTCAATCCACCACGCCAGCGCGGGCCATGCCAGGCAGGTTTGCTTCGCCGCCGGTGACGATGAGGCGCTCGCGTCCGCGACCGCGCCACCACGTTCCATTGACGCTCGGCGACTTCCTCGCCGCGGCAACCAAGGACGTGAGAGCCGCTCTGCCTACCCCTGGCAAGCGCGGGCGTTACCAAGCTCTCGACTTCTCCGCGCCAAGGCGAGGCCGGTCGGCATCCTGCGCTCCCAAGACGGCGCCGCCCACCGCGGCCCGGCGCGCACAAGTTCAGCTACTACGTACACTTGGGATCGTGGGCGTGGACCAGGCGATCACGGCCGCTGACATGAAGATATACGACAACATCTTTGCCGTGCCGATCGCGCCTTCCGTCCTCGCTGGCATGGCCGCCTTGGTTGGCCGAGCTCCGCCACAGGACATCGACGCATCGTCGGTGGCCACTGATGGACCCATTGGGGTCTAGTTCTGCAGCACCGCTGCCTGTCGAATCCTTGTCTAATGGATCACAACCTTAGCATAGCGATTTGGAACGTGCGCGGCACTAATGCCCGCGCGCGAAGGTCGAGCATTCGCTCCCTGATGGAACCACGAGCGCCTCAATCATTGGGTTCCAGGAAACTAAGATGGAGACAATTCACACGTATGTCGTCCTCGAGATGTTAGGATCCGAGTTTGACGAGTACATCTATTTGCCTGCGCAAGGCACCCGCGGCGGTATCTTGCTAGCGTGGAAAAGCAGGGTTGTGTCGATCACCGACCCCTTGTTTACCACAAACGCGATCACGGCCAAGGTAACGACCGGCTCGGACGCCCCTTGGTGGCTCACGGTTGTGTACGGGCCGCAGGAGGAGACTTGCAAGATCGCCTTCTTGCAGGAGATCCGTGATATTAGAGCGGATTGCGACGGGCCCTGGCTGTTATGCGGAGACTTCAATCTCATCTATCGAGAGGAAGATAAAAATAACGGCAACCTCAACAGGCGCATGATGGGCCGATTCCGCAGGGTGATCAACGACCTGGCCCTCAAAGAAATCTATCTGAACGGCGCCGCTACACTTGGTCGAACGAGCAGAATCCGCCGACCCTGGTGCACCTCGACAGATTTCTCTGCACCTCGGATTGGGAAGACATGTACACTGGCTGTCACCTACGCTGCCTCGCCTCGGTGGTCTCTGATCACAGCCCGCTGCTGCTGGATACTGCGCCCATCCCCACCCCGCACCGCCGCTTCCACTTTGAGGATTATTGGCTACGGCTTGACGGATTCCAGGACGTCGTCACCGAGGCTTGGGCTTCCGTTGACGACACGGACCCCTTCCGCCGCCTTGTCCTCCGGCTCCAGGCCACAGCTCGCAGGCTCACTAGCTGGAGCGCGAAGTACACGGGGAACATCAGGGACCGGATGGCCATATCCCGCGAGTTGATCTCGAAGTTTGACAAAGCCCAAGAGGACAGGCAACTGACGGCGGACGAGAGCTCCTTCCGCAAGCAACTCAAGGTCACCTACCTTGGTCTTGCCTCTCTCGACCGCACGATCGCCCGCCAACGATCCCGCATCGCCTTCCTCAAGGACGGCGACGCCAACACTTCGTTCTTTCACCGCCAGTGCACTTTTCGCCGGCAAAAGAACAGGATCTACAGTCTCCTTCATGACGGGCAAACACTGACAGAGCCAGAAGACATGGCAATGGCGGCACACAGCCACTTCGAGGAACTGCTAGGCTCGGCTCCAGATCGAGAATGCTCTCTGGACTTCGAGCAATTCATCGCCCCGAGCGACGACTTGCAGGATCTCGACGGCCCTTTTAGTGCAGATGAGATTTGGGCCGCTATCAAGCGCTTGCCGGCCGCAAGGCGCCTGGCCCAGATGGGTTCACGGCCGAATTCCTGCAGGCCTGCTGGACAACCGTGAAACAGGACATCGTCGCCGTCTTCCAGCAGCTGTATGATCTGCGAGGCAGGGGATTTGCTAGACTGAATCAAGCGCTGCTCACATTGCTCCCCAACGTGCAGACGCTGCCGCGCTCGGGGATTCCGGCCTATCAGTCTGATACACCTCATTGCGAAGCTATTCGCAAAGGTTCTGTCGCTCAGATTGGCGCCGAAGCTGCCCGGGATCGTGAGCCCAAGTCAAAACGCGTTCATCACCGGGAGGAGCCTACACGACAACTACGTCCTCGTGAGACAATCTGCACGCATGCTACATCAGCTGGGCGCGCCCAGGTGCTACTGAAGCTAGACCTAACACGCGCCTTCGACTCCTTGTCCTGGCCCTTCCTCTTCGAAGCCCTTCGCCAATATGGATTTGGCAACCGCTTCCTGGAGTGGCTTGCCATCTTGCTCTCTTCAGCAAGCACACGGATCCTGATCAACGGCGAGCCAGGGCCTCCGATTTGGCACAGACGGGGACTCCGCCAGGGCGACCCGCTGTCGCCGCAGCTGTTTGTGCTCGCCGTGGACGTGCTCGGCAAGATCATCAAGCGCGCCGTGGACCTGGGCATCTTGCAGCAGCTCCACCCGAGCCGGCGATCACGCCTGTGTCGCTTTACGCCGACGACATCCTGCTGTTCTGCCATCCGTCGGAGGGGACGTGGAGGCGATCAAGGCAATCCTGCATCTTTTTGGCAAGACATCAGGGTTACAGGTCAATTACACAAAAAGCACGGCCACGATCCTCCATGGCGACGAAGAGGACGCGGCAACGGTGGCCACCCACCTCGCCTGCCCGATTGTGGATCTTCCCTTCAAGTACCTGGGGATCCCGCTCACCATCCATCGTCCCACCGCTGCGCAACTCCAGTTCGTCGTGGACGCCATGGCGGGCAGACTTCCCACCTGGAAGGCTCGCTTGATGAACAAGACGGGACGCCTTGCCTTCGTCAAGTCGGTCCTAGGCGCGATCCCCATCCACCAGCTGCTGGTCCTGAAGCCAAGAAAGAAGACGATCAAGCAGATGGAGAAAATTCAGCGTGGCTTCCTTTGGGCAGGACGGGCCGAGGCCAATGGTGGCAACTGCCACGTAAACTGGCGCCGCGTATGCCGCCCATTATCCCTCGGCGGCCTCGGTGTACGCGACCTCGATCGCTCCGGCTTGGCTCTGCGACTGCGGTGGCTATGGCTTTCGCGCACAGACCCCGGCAGAGCATGGAGCAACCTGGACCTGCAGTTCTCCACCACCGAGCGCCAGCTCTTCTTCACCTCGACGACGATGCTGCTGGGCAACGGCATCACGGCCTGCTTCTGGGAAGACCGGTGGATTCACGGGCAGTCTGTCCGTGAGATCGCACCTCTCCTGTACAACTGCGTGCCCTTGCGACGTAGGAAGCGCCTGACGGTCGCCGCAGGCCTGCTCAACCATCGATGGGCCCAAGACATTCAAGGTGTTCTAGGGCTGCACGAAATCGGCCAATATCTGCAGCTCTGGCACACGATTGCCGGGATCACGCTCTCTGACGCGCCGGACCAGCTGATGTGGAGATGGACCACGACGGGTTCATACATAGCAGAATCGTGCTACCTCGCCACCTTCCATGGATCGGTTACCTCCGCCTCCTGGAAGATCATATGGAAGAATTGGGCCCCTCCACGGGTAAAATTTTTCCATTGGCTTGCGGATCTGGATCGCTGCTGGACGGCTGACCGCCTTGCCCGACGAGGTCTCCAGCACCACGCCGCCTGCCTGCTGTGCGACCAAGAACCCGAGACAATGCACCACCTCCTCTTTGGCTGTCCCTTCTCGAGGCAGATATGGCATGACATCCTCGCCTGGCTTCAGATACCCTGCACCACACCCGACGACAGCACCACATCGTTGGCCTCATGGTGGCAGCTGGTGAAGCTGGGCACTCCCAAGCCAATGCGAAAGGGCCTGGGCACGACGGCTTTGCTCGTGCCATGGATGATCTGGAAGCATAGAAACTCATGTGTCTTCGATGGAGCACAGGCATCCATCAGATCCTGCTCCACGCAAATCAAAGAGGAAGCCAGGCTATGGGCAAGGGCAGGCGCACTAGGGCTTAGAGCCATCTTACCGCAGACTTGGGACGTTCACTGATGTATTTTCCTTAGCGCTTCCACCTCCTAGGAGGTTGTAACTGTAACTGAAAACCCCTTTCTATTCAATGAAAAGAAACGCAAAGCTTTTGCGTTTTCTCGTATAACGCAAGTAAGCTGCTAAGTACTTCACTGTAGAAGATATAACAATTTGATGATGATAGGAAAAGTAGGCTAACCTTGCCAGAGGGAATGTGCAGGGTAAAGTCACTGAAGATCTGAATATCTGGGCGAGTTGGGTACTTGAAGCTGACATGTTGGAAATCAATGTTGCCCTTGACCTCATCTAATGGCAAACCCTCATTGCTGCTTGAGTCGATTTCAGGCTCTCGGTCAAGTAAAGCAAATATGGAGATAGCTGAATCCTTTGCCTTTGTTGAATCAGTGGCCATTGCACTTGTTTGAGATACACCCACAGTCGCTAAAACTAGTGTAAACAAAACCTGCAAATGACTTACTATGTGAATAAACTCATGAAAGTGGTGACTGTGGTTAAGGATGGAAGGATCAGGACCGACTGAAAAAGGCAACTCATGTGAAGAAGAAACATTACTTCTGAAATAATGCATTTACATACCTTGAAAACACCACCAAAATCTGATTGCCCGTGGCGCATGAATTGTGCTCCAACATAGAAGCAAAGACTGTACGTAAGGTACATCATGAAGAATGAGAAACCAAATCCAATGCCTCCAACTATTCCTGTTCTTACTCCTTGATTCATCGAGGCTTCACATTTCTGATCATATATTCCTGTAATTCTTTTTTCAGAACAAAAAGAAGCTACGGTCCTGATACTACTAATTGCATCTGTGGCCACTTGACTTGCGTCTTCATGCATCATCTAGAGAACCAGCAATTCATTATCAGTAACTTAACAAGTTTCCAGATAGTGAAAAACAATTATCTAGAGTACTCTTGATTAAAAAAATGACTGAACTTTATAAACTTGATCGAATCATCTTTATCTTATCTTACTATTATATGAATGGGAGTTTATGGTGGTTCATCCTCCTCTCCCACCTCTCTAACTCACCTTGCTAAAAATCCCCAACAGAAAAATAGCAACCTAACTAACTGAACACTGCGACCTTAACGACTAGGCGTGGTTGTAGAGCCGAGGGCACGATGTAAGGTATTTATCCGAGCATGAAAGTGGACGCATGATGTCGGCCAAGGTGGAACTGAGACGAGCGTGACAGTGTAGGATATATGTGAAGCAGGCTGAGCTGATGAATGGTTTAACGTGACCGGTGATATATATTTTTAACCGTGGCAAAGCACATGTATTTAATTAGCTAGGAGTCTAGGTTGACAGTTCGAAACTGAACATTCTCTACTTCATTACTCCTTCCGGTTTTCCTACAGGGTGTTGTTTTGGATAGATGCAGATTTTTTGTTGTGCCTTTTTTAATATATTACAATAGATTAGTGGTCAAAGTTGCACCGTGCTTATGTCCAAAGCAACAGCTTATATGGAGCTGCTCGGAGTAACATTTATTTTTAGTAATTGTTTGTAAAATATCATATCACTAGAAGAACATGGATTACCTTAGCATCTTGACTGAAACCCTTCAGAAACTTCACTTGGGCATAACCTTGAATACCCACTAATGGAATCACACAGAGGATGACTAAAGAGAGCTTCCAGTCAGCTACCATAGCAATGACAAATCCTGTGATAAGTGTAGCGATAATCTGAACTGTTAAAGCCAAGTTATCTCCCACTAAACGCCGTACATTCAAAGCATCAACTGCCAGTCTTGCACCAAGTGCTCCACTGTAAGATATAATTCGGTAGTTAGCACCTGAAAGTAAAGCTCACAAAATCTAGAGGATGGAGAAACCAAGAGAAAAGCTGTAACAAACCTGGAATTCTTAGGATCATCAAACCAAGCCACTTCTTGGTGCACAATGCTTCGAAACGACCTAGCACGGATGCGCTCTATAAGCTTCCCTCCGGCTATTCCAAACAAGAAGAGCTCTGCTGGTATTGAGATTATCGACAAGATACCCAGCACAACACACATCAAAGCCCAAAAACTAGAATCCTTTCGGAGTTTATCTGGTGGCTCATAGAAAGTTTTAATGGCACTGGCAATCATTATGCCAAACATTGGGAAAAGCACTCCATGAACTGCTGCAGCTAGGGATCCTAACAGAATGATATGTAGCTCTGGCTTGTTAAGACGTGCTAGCCGTCCCATAGGAGCTTTCTTGGGAACCTCACCATCACCATCCAACTCTTTCGGATTCTCCCCATGTGTATCATTTCCTTCAGGCAATTCAACTGAGCCAGGCAGCCCGAAGGGGAGGGTGAAAGAATGTCCACTACTATTCCCTGCAAAACCTCTACTAATTGACCGCTTCAATGACAAGCTTGTACTTTTAGACCATGGGTCCAACATTCGACGGTCTATTTTCTGCTCTTCTTCATGATTTTCTTGAAGTCTAATAAGTTGAGAGTAAGCACCATCTGGGTTTAGTACCAATTCATCGTGGAGACCTATATGAAACATACATTTGTGTAGGAAATTGATCAGTTTAGTTGAAATATGTGTCCTATGACAAAGAGGTGATTTATAAAAGGTGAGTGATGGGAATGGAATCTGACCTTGTTCAACTATCTTTCCTTGTTGAACAACTGATATGCAATCAGCATTCCTGACAGTAGTCAGACGATGTGCAACCACAAGCGTCGTTCTGTCCACCATGATCCTATTCAGTGCCTCCTGAACTATCCTCTCTGACTCCACATCCAATGCGCTAGTAGCCTCATCTAACAAAAGTATTTTGGGGTTTTTAATGATTGCTCTTGCAATTGCAATCCTTTGCTTCTGTCCCCCTGAAAGCTGAGCACCACGTTGGCCAACCATTGTGTCATAACCCTGGCACGAGATAAAAGTAAATATTAATTAGCAGTCAACTCAAACAGAAGAACTTGAATTTACACAACTTATTGAACGTGTCACGCACATTTGGCAACTTATCAATGAAATTTGCTGCATTGGCGAGCTCAGCAGCTCTCTTGATCTCTTGGCGAGCTCAGCAGCTCTCTTGATCTCTTCAAATGTTGCATCATCTTTGCCATACGTTATATTATCTTTAATTGAGGTCATAAAGAGCAAGGGCTCTTGGCTAACAAGACCAATTTCCCCTCTTATTGAATCAAGCTGTAAACTCTTGATATTGATCCCATCAATCAAAACCTCACCAGCCTGCGGATCATAAAATCTCTCTACAAGACTAATCACAGTTGACTTGCCACTTCCACTCTCTCCAACTATAGCCATTGTAGTGCCACTAGACACACGTAAGGAGAATCCATCAAATATCAGTTGTTCAGGTCTTGCTGGGTAGCTAAAATACACATCCTTCAGCTCAACGTCACCTCTGATATCTTCTAACTGCTTACCAGTCTTATCATCAGGATCAATCTCTGGTTTCCTCTTAATTGTTGTGAACAATCTGTGTGCTGCAGATTGTCCTTCTGCAAAGGCTGTCATACACGGGGTTGCATTGCCTAGAGACCTGCAACACACAGTTGGAAATTATCAGTATTAATGATGTGATGTGAAGCATCATTATGATATGAATTCTACTTCAAGATAAATAACTCACATTGCCCCAGTCATGATAGCAAACAAGATACTGATGACTTTTCCTCCTGTGTATCCTTTGCTAAGTATCAACTTTCCACCGTACCATATGGCTAAACCATAGCTAGAGAAGAATATGAAGAAAACAGAACCCATGCCAAAGCCATTGGCAAGTCCTTCCTCCACTAGTCTTGTATGCCTTGTGTATGAGTTTATTGTATGCTCTGATGGCGTGCTTCTCCCCATTGAAAGAGAACCTATTTCACAGATATACCCACAAGATAACTAGTGAGTACTCAACAATTCAGAACCCAGAACCCCTCTTTTCCCCTTGTAAACGTTTATACTAGCCATTATATAAATTGCTGTGCGAACTGAACTTACTGTTTTTATGGCTCCAATTGTCTGTTCAACAACGTTCCCTGCATCACCGTATGATGCTTGACCTTTGCTAGAGATTGTAGATAGCACTTTTGCCACTGCTCCTCCAGCAATTACAACCGGAGGTATGCATGCCAACATGACAAGAGATAGAAGCCATCCTTTGACAAAAGCTACAACGAAACCACCGATGAAAGTAGCCACAAGTTGTAGAAACTTGCCAACCTGCAGTAGTCAATTATGTCAGTTTTTATGAGTTGGAATGTAATGGACACAATTTTACTTATGTGCTCTTCATTTGACATGGAGAAAGTCCTTACCTTCTCACCAATAGCATCCTGAACTAGCACAGTATCACCAGACATTCTTGACACTATTTGTCCAGTTGTCATTTCTACGTCAAAAAACGATATATCCTGTCTCAAGACAGATTTGAGGTATAGGGAGCGAATGCGTGCCGCCTGCCTTTCGCCGGTAATTGTCCAGCATGCCACCTCTGCACAGGCAAGTTGGCTTGACAGTTATTCTACCTTGACATGAGAACTATATATGGCTTAAGCATGTGGAATCCTGCTTCAGCTTATCCTTCATTCGGTTATGTAAACAGAATAAAGGCGCCGCACTTGCTGTTAAAATTTTCATATGTTTCTCCATCTGTCACCTTTCAGTTGAAATATAAAACATTTGGACCCTGTTTTTTTCTATATTCAGCGGTATTTCTATACTATTTGGACAAGAATTATAGGAACACAATTTGGACTTTGCACCATGATGACAAGTAGCATATTTGAAATACTTATAGGGTATTAACTGTCCTTTTCTCATACTTATATACTAAACTCATTATTTCCCTGTCTCCCTGAGATAGCAATCATGTTCAGTAACTAGCAGCAACTATGATCAGCTGCCAGTAGGTTCTGCAAAGTGCAAACACATATGAAGTTGACAAAGTCTGCTCATACTTATGGAGAAAGGAGACTACTGCTGTTCCGATGGCCAAGTAGACAAAGCTTAGAACGGCCTGCAAAAAGGAAACAGACAACAGGGTGAAAATTTATTCATGTCTTCATTGTCTTGCAACAATGTTGTATATGCAAGGAAATAAATCTAACTATATTGTGTGACTAAGTGACTGTCGATGCAATTCAAGTTGCTAGAAATTCTTGCAAATGTTGGACTCTAGTTATGACAAATCCACAACGACCAGATGTGTTAACCTTGGTGTAAACTCAGAATACAAATAAGATGTCCTACATTCCAAAAGAACACTTATTAAGATAACCTGCGGTCCAATTTCTGAATTCCGATTTCTAAAATTTGTAGATATATGCAGAACAGAACGCTATATATCATGCAACACAATTGTGTGGATCAGTTAATCTAGTTACGCTTTTCTTTGACATACCGTTTAAACTGGAGCCCACATGTCAGTACCACTTTTCTTTGACACAACCGCTCGTCACCCCTTCCCTGCCTTCACGAGAAAACGCATGGAGTCGAATTAAAAAAACGAACGCATCGATCGGGTCCTCATCTAATCCCTTGTCTCCCAAAACCAGAAAAATCACCAATCCCATAGCACAAGCGAAGCTTCAGTCGAAGCGTGTGGGATGTGGCCGAGATGGGCAGCCTGGACATGGCCCACATGCTCACTCTCCTGGCGCAACGGCTAATGGTGGTGCGACAGAAAAATTAATGGAAGAAATGGGAAGCGAATGCAAAAAGGTACAAAACCCATCCGACCATCGTTCTCCGGCCGGTACGGGCAGCCAGATTTCCCGGAGCTTTCTCAAGGAGCAGGGTAACCCGAACGAACGCCGTTCTTGTTACGGGCATGTCGAGGGTGGAAGAAGCCGAGCTGGTCGGAAAGGTGGCGGTGGGGCTCACCTTGTTGACGCGGTGGAGGACGTTGTCGGTGGTGGCGCCGCCGAAGTCGTCGATGATGTCGCCGAAGATGACCGTGATGAGCGGCTGCGACACGCCGTTGCCCAGCGCGGCCACCGTGGCGACCAGCATCAGCAGCAGGTCCGTGCCGTCGGCGTACCGGAACAGCCCCGTGAAGGACACCCTCTTCCCCTCCTCGTCCATTGCTCCAGGCCTGGTGTGTGCCTTTCTCTAAGCCTGTTTCTTACGGCTCTAGTACCAGTGTGCAGGGTATTTATGAGGTTGGCTGGTCAATGCTCCGAGTGTACAATGCAAGTGGGAGGAAGAGGATGAAGATTTTGTAGCCACCACCGACAACGTCCTATCATCAGCAGCCCAATGTTATGCTATGCAGGGGCGGAGCCAGGAATTTTTGCCCATGGGTTCACTCGGGATTTGGGCACGAGCTAACTATAGTATTGTAGTACAATCTTAGACCATCTCAAAACAAGACCATACCACTCAAGGACAAACCAAAATATCATAACATGTATAGCTGTTATATTAAAACTAAAGGGTGATTGGGTGAAGACATACCGGATAGATGAAATCCTAAAACCACTTGGTTACTGAATCTATGGGCTAAAACCCTTCCGATTGGTCCAGCTGGGGAGTCCGCCCCTGATGCTATGTTATCACCAAATGTTACACTACAAGTTCTACTACTCTACTCGTTTAGTATTTATGCAGAGGAGTTATTTTAGTTATTTTAACAAAAGATAATTTAGCTAAGCATAATGGAATATTAACAAAAAATGTTTTTTTGCCAAAAGAACCAATTCATCACTTCTTTTTTATCATGCCCCTTTGCACTAACCACTAACCACTTGGTGGCTAGCCACCCAACCAAACACACCCTTAGGCGTGTTCGGATGTGGTCTGGCTTCCAGCTTCCAGGTGCTCCAGCTCGGAGCAGTGCCGAACAGGCCAGATCCACGGAGCAAGATCCGCGAAGCTGGGCATTTATGCTGTACAATTTTCGGAGCACCAGTTTCGGGGATCCTCGGAGCAGCGAGATATTGCGGAGGATATGCCACCGCCTAGTCAAAAAACTGTTTGACCTCCTTTTCTATTCTCCTCCCGAGCGACTCCCCTCGATCCAATCTCACTCTGCTCCCGTCCCATGACCTAGCATCACCCGCCGCCGCCGCCCATCCCTGCGCCACCCGCCGCCGCCACCCATCCCTGTGCCACCCGAACACGCTCCGTTCCACATCCGTTCCGGACGTAGAAGTTGCTGCGGGAAGCTAGATCGGAGGAGTTTGGAGAAGCCGGACCACATCCGAACACGCCCTTAGCCCGGAGTCTCCGACCTGGCAGATGACTCCAAGAGTCTCCGGGCAAAACTCCGGACAGGGCACCCGAGAGTCGCACCACTTGGTGCAGCTCTTGGGAGCCTAAGTCTGGAAATAAATCCCAGAGTCTCCGGTTTGGTAGGACCAGAATCTCCAGCCTGCACACACCGGAGTCTCCGGACTGGAAAGACCGGAATCACCGACCTGCACACACCGGGAGTCTCCGGACTCATTTCCAAACAACGGCTAGGCTTTAATAGTTCTCTCCAACTTTGCATAGGAAGGTTTAGTGGGTGCAAATCTAGGTTTGTGTATGTGATAAGATTACCCCACACCTTCCATCGAGCAACTCCTCTTGATAGTGCGGATGCCCTACGACTCAAAAACAAAGAATCTACGGACACCGTCTTCGATCTTTTCTCCTTTTTGAGGGGTCGATCACCGTCTTGTGCTTTTCATCAGATGTACCTAAAGTATTTTAGCACACGGTAAGATTTCACTTATGTCGTTAACCACTTAGGGATAGAAATGCCCTTTCACTAGATTCGATCTGAGCCGGTTACAAAGATATCCCGAGGACTCCGGAACAATTTATCTTGACTTGTCTTGTACTCCAAGTTGATAAGACGTCCTGGTTTCTGTCGTACGCTGAGTCCTCGCGCTGGGCCGTCCTAGGCCGGATGGGCCTCATTCTACCCCCGTGAGGGTATCCGAGTCCCATGACCTCAACAGTTTCGTTGGTTTTTTCTAGTTAGGTTTTTCTTCTGGTTTCTTCGGTTTACTTTTTATTTTTTCTTGTTTTTCTATTTTTTCCTTTCTTTTCCTTTTTTCTATTTTTGTCACACTTTTTATGTACCATGAACTTTTTTTTTTCCGTTGGAATATGTTTACTTTTCTGTATAAACAATTTTTATCATATATAGAAACAACTTTTCTACCACTTGAATATTTATTTAGATACGTATGAACATTCATATAGATACACATGAACATTTATTTATACTTGTATGGACATTTTTATCATATATAAAAACAACTTTTCTATTGTATGAACATTTATTTAGATACATATGAATATTTATATAGACACGTATGAACATTTTATTCATGTACGTATGAACATCTTTTTTGACATACATGAACATTTTTTTTACAATATACGCTTTTATATAAAATGAATATAATATTTAACTTACCTGTTAATGGGCTATGCCAAATACGACCCATTTACGAGGAGCTTCAGGCGCTAAGCGCGATGAATATAAGCTCCTCACTCCCCGGGTTCTGTGGTCTCCGTTAAGCTAACGTTATGAGGCCCAGACTGAGAGTGGGTTGTTGTTAGTACGTCGCGGAGGTTCCACCGCAGACCAGAGATGGAGGGAGGCGGAGCGCCAGCGGTCGGCGGCGGCGGAATGACTCGGCGCCTCGGCGGTCGTCCACGCCGACACTTGCTCTTGGAATCTCTTCACTTGCCGGTTAGCCTTGGATTTTTCTTCTTGATGCATGCTGCAACTTGCGATTTCTCTTCATAACATCGATCAGTCTAGTACGGAGGATATCGATTTCCCTTTTTACGAATCTTCCGATCTCGCCCGCAAATGATATCGAGCAGTCTACTGCAGAGTGGGATAAACTCAGCAAAATCTACAGTGATCTGCTTGATGTAAGTCACTCAAGCTTTTTTGCTTCATGATTTTGTGTTAACAATGTGTCAGAAATATAATATATGCATTGCACAGCCCTTTTCCATCAGTTCGGACTTTTGATTTAGATGGCTAGTGCAGCAATTCTATATGGTATCAGAGCCAAGAGGTCTCGAGTTCGAGACCCCGCTCACGCGGATTAAAAAGAAAAGAAAAAAAAGTTCCTGCGACCCGCTCCTATCCCACGCTAAGGACTAAAATAGCCTAGACGTGAGGGGGAGTGTTGAATATAAATATATTAACTAGCCCCTTTACATCAGTTCGGACTTTTGGTCTAGATGGCTAGTGCAGCAATTCTATATGGTATCAGAGCCAGAGGTCTAGAGTTCAAATCCTGGCTAACGCAGTATTAAAAATAAATATCTGCGGACACCCTAAAATCCACGTCCTAGTCTCGTGAGAAAAGTCCACAGCCTGGACGTGAGGGGGAGTGTCAGAAATATAATATATGCATTGCACAGCCCTTTTCCGTCAGTTCGGACTTGTGAGATAGTTGGCAGTGCATCAATTTAATACAGTGAGGTGTGCGCATTTTTTGTTTAGTGTGCTGTAAGGATAATAATCTGTCCCCCGTTTCATTTTCCTTCGGAAATAATGAGCCAACTACGGAGGCATTTTTTCAACGCGCAACCATGGCTTCTTACTGCTAGCTTAACATACATCCATCATTAGTAAGTAATTAAGGGATACACATCACGACGTCAACTACAGAAGAACCGGGCTGTATAGTGCCTGCACCTAGTTAGCACAAAAGAAGCCCTGTCGAGATAGGCATTGCGGCTGCAACTTGTACATTAACTTTGAATCGCTTCGCGTCACCAAACCAGCATACGGAACAGATCTAGCCCCACTAGCCGCGGGCTGGAAACCACAGGCACATTGTTAAGTACGTTCATTTTGGGATAATTTATGCGAATGACACTCTGCCTTTGCTTTGAATAAGAACTGTGTTATCTGACTTGTGAACTTCATTGCCAATGGATGTTGATTGGTTTAGAGACTGTGTCCATAATACAACTTGACATGTCTATACACGGCTCAACTATTTCAAAATGTTTCATCCAGCTGGTTCCAGCATACAGAACAGATCTAGTCACAAACCGCGGGCTGCAAACCCGTGGCACATTGTATTTCACCTTCGAAAGATTCTCGAATCCATGGGAGTTTTTCCATTTTACACATCTTCCCCTGGTTTAACAAAATAAAGAGAAAATGAAGTATGCCCTGCCAGTTTTATTAGATTAATAGAAATAATGGCTAAAAGTAATCAAATGCAACGAAATCTCTATCTATACTACTATTAAAAGAGCAAACTTGTTTTGTTGGGATACTTTAAATCTGAGCCCTTCAATATCCGATCAAACGGCTCAGATCGTCCCAATGTTTGACAACTCAACATTGTCCGTTTTGGACCGTTTTGCCCTCCCACCAAATCACATAATACTGCTAATGCCATCGTACCGGTTCAATCCGCGTTAATTACATAATTTTTGCCACCGCTTCCGTTTTACATTGTTTCCTACGTCGTGTGATACAGAGGCCCCGATCGATCGAGTGGGTATCCTTATTGGCCACGTACAAACGAAAAGAAAACAGCTGTCTCATGTATGTCGGCGTTCCGCAACGCTAATTTGGAAGGAGCGGAGTCAAAATCGTATTGAAGAAGGAGAGAGAGAGGAAACAATCTGGCCAGCATATACGTACGCATTAATGCGACGTCGGTCGGCTTCTAGGTTCCTGGAGCATCAGGACACGTACTGTCAAATCGATTTAATTGGTTAGATGAACACGGCGGATTGAGCACGATTCTCTCCGGCCGTCCGGCGCCCGTTTCCTTGAGTATCAGGACAAGGGCACGTACTGTCAAATCGATTTAATCGATTAGATGAACACGGTGGATTGGGCATGATTCTCTCTGGCCGTCAGGCGTATCGATTAGATGAACACGGCGTGGATTCATCACGATTCTCTCCGGCCGTCCGTCGTACGTTCGTCGATCACGATCGAAGGGCTGGAAGAAATCGACGGAACCGGTGCACCGTGGCTTGGTCGATTGTTTTTTCAGATTGATCGAGGCATTGCGTTCCTCGCGTCTTGAAGCACATCTGGCAAGATGGAATTAGAAAGTAGAGGCATGAGGCCAGATCAACCGAACGAGAGCTTTAATGGTGGTGCTGGCGGAAGGTTTCCGTGGTGCATGTGGCGGCGGAAGATTTCAGTGGTGAAGGTCCGCGGTGAACTCCATCAGCCTCAGCTCAGCTAGGAAAACGAGATTCATGTCGTTCTCGCCGACGTTGACAGATTACATGGCTCCCAAGAATTTCTCCTACCGATTAGAGTTCTTAATCCAGGATTTGGTTCACAACAGCTGGCCTTGCTGGCCGCCATCCGTCTACCGCGATGCTGTTGGTGAAGTTGGAGCCCGATGACCAAATGCACTCCACAAAAATACACAACTATGTGCAGTTCGTATGAGACATGGACTCTATGCTTCATCGTCCGGCCGTACGCCTGTTTAAGTTGAATCTCTGTAAGCCGCCGGCGTGCATGCTGCGTCGCCTGCCGCTGCTTACTGACTTTTGATGTTACGTCCACAGAACGCCAGCATCATACTAGACGGCCTTGGCGGAGACGTACACCATGGACTGGACGGCCTCGACTTGGGCTGCTCCTACTGTTACTAGGCACGGCTACTCGACATGGGCGTCGGACTGCCGGCCAGACTAAATGGCGTTGAGGTGGAGGTGCTGGCCTCGAAAGTGGGCGTGCCAGAGGACGTGATGCAAAACTGCACGCCAGCCGGCGTCGCGTGGGCATGTAGATGACTAGACGGCGGCCTGCATGCCGGTGTCAGCCAGCGGCGCACGGAAGGATGAAAACCCGGGGCTGCACGCCGGCGTTGGTCTCGGACGAGCTCCCTGTGAACTGCAAGGCGCAGACAAAAAAAGCGCTGGTGGCCCTCTCCATTGACTACCGATTCTTGCCTCCGCCATCTAATCTACCCATGTAGTAGGTACGTAAAGGCAACCTAATTTACTCATGCACGCACGCACAACTATGGCTAGCTCATATCAGCTTGCATACTCCATGGTAGGGCTTCTTCATTTTGTTTTTTGCTAACCTCAACAAACTGATCAAGGTTGGGCACCAGCTAGGACCCGCGCAGTGGTGGCTGCACGTTGAGTTTTGTGGCACCAAATAAGATTGGCTAACTTCCATAAGCCGGCAGCCACCGCCATCGATGTTAGCCTGAAACACTACATAGTAGCTTGCACGAGCTCATGAATTTGGAGTACAACTCTTGCAAGGATGTATTCAAGATGGAGCTGGTAAAATCTCGGCATCCGTGAAAGGACGAGATGGAGACCACGAAAGTAAAATAAAGATTCCCTTTTGCTTCATAATTATTGAGTTACTATCTAATTTATCTAAGAAACTTTCTTACTGCCAGGTGTCATGGTGATCAGTCGAACAACAATCAATTATGAAGATGTGTGGAAGCCTCGAAGGTAATATTTTTTCCCATTAAGTGCTCTCAGTAATTGAAACAATGTGGAGGCTGAAGTTGAAGACTTGGACTAGATGGTAGAGCGAATCCGAGGCGAAACGTAGTAATTTATAACTGGTCTCTAAAACATGGATTTACAGTTTTCATACAGACTACATGTGTAAGCAAAATGTACTGACAATTTTTGGCAAGTTAAATTTGATGACGTTGAAGATTTCTATGAAATATCATTATTATATTTTAAATTGGATTTATGGAAGTTGAATATAATTCACAAGAGATATTTTGTCTCACAGGAGAATTCTTAGTGACATGTGCATGGATGGCCTTGGTAAAAAAACTCAAAGAGAAAATATATAATATAATAAATTATGAGACGTGCGTTGCACGTACACGTTGACTAGTACTATTAAACAAGCAAACATATTCATCCCTATGGTCACCCCGTCTAACGTACACATAACAACGGCGAGCAACTACAGCCTCACGATCAGGCCCACTAACTGAATCTAACCGTCAAGATAACAACTATCCCTCACGATGTGTACGTTTAGCAATTTGGGGTGGCAGACGAAAACTCTGCCTTCCGCGCCCCCGTCCACCCCAAGTCCCCAATACATCGCTTTCCTTAGATGGTGCCCTAATCCAAGGAAGACAGCTCACAAACCACGCCGCCGTCTCCTCCCTTGCCCCGGACGATTCCATCCCGGTCTCACCGCCCACCACACACGCCGCCGCACTGCCAAGACGACGACGAGGACGCCACCAGAGCTCGCGGGATGCCGCCGCCACTGCCTGGCTAAAGGCGACCACGCTGCCGCACTGCCCCGCCCCGCCGGAGGACGCCACCGCTGCCCGGGAAAGGATGACCACGCCACCGCACTGCCCACCAGAGGACGCCATGTCCTCTGCGATGCCCGGACGACCACGCCGCAACCGCTCACGGGAGAAATCGACAGCCGCCGCACTGCCCACGGCAGGACGCCGCAACTTCTCGAGACAAGACGGCCACGCTGCCGCACTTCACACAGGAGCTGCTCAACGCCGCACTGCGCGGCCCGTCGAAGGTATCTGAAATTTTCATCTAAATTCTTGTGCTGCAGAAAAATTTAGGGATTTTCAGTGTAAACGAAAGAGAACCTTCCTGCAAACTAGCTACAGCCTGAATCTAAGGGATAACACATAGCAGTTAGTTTGAGTGTTGCGCATCGTGAGCAGATATGAGTGCCTATAGTCCAAAAGCATCGGGACCTGTATACTTAATTTTTCTCTAGCTATCCTCTGTTTATTTGTGTTCTAATTTTCCAGGGAGAAAGAGGAATCTTTGGCATCTGAAGTGGATCACCAATCTGAGTATCTGTAGAAGATACTAGCAGCAGGACAAGGTTGGAAGAAGCACTACATGGTCAGTAATGTAAATTATAAAAACCATGCTTACTACCATGGCAATTTCAGCGGGCAACTGTAGTTGATGGATGGTTATTGCCTTATTGGTTTTCTTACCAATCCAATATTCCTCTCAGTAATTATAAGGTTTTGAAAAGTAGTACTATATTGACATTTCTGTCTACCTATTAGTTTTGTTTCTCATAGAGAGCATAAGGAAGTCTAAAACGAACAAAGTCTGAAAAACTTTCTTTTATGGTTGCAGTCTTATTAAGGTTAACTTAAGCAAAGATGGCTGTCATGGTCTCCTTCGTGTCTGTCCGTGCGGGAGGGGAACGGAGATAGAACAACCCATGAAGACGCTAACCTTCCCCACAGGAGGAGCAGCGGGCCGCCCAAATGTTGTTTCTACCAAATCCAGCGTTTATAGCATTGATGCATTTTCCATATGGAATTGACGGGTGAGAGGATTGACGAGTTCAACTGGGGTATAGGGTTGTACTCGGTGAGGTTTTGTCATGGTACAATAATTTTTGGGTGATGGGTTAATGTCAAATTGGTAGGTATTGGTGTTTAATAAGTGTATAATCATTTTATCTTTCTTGCCGTGCTACAAGAATTATTGCATTTGTTGGCACAAAGAATTATCACGTTTTTTGGTACAGGAAGAACTGATCGGAGTATTTCTCTTACATGATATCAGTGTGTACAGCACGCTATTTACACGAGCAGAGAAGAATGCACAACAGGCTTGGATGGGAGAACAGAGCTACTCAAGAGAATAAATGGTCAGTTTTTCCTTTGGTTTGCAGGAGATTGTAGTACAGAGATGAATAGGTGATGGACATAGATTGGGATGAAACTAAACATGTTTCCAGTGGTATAATTGTATAAATTTTATGTGTTGTCTCATTGGCATGGTAAATGCTATGTACTTTTCTGCATTGGACTATCCCGTGCAGTTTCAGAGATATCAGTGTGTTGTGTGTTGTTAGCGTTCCATTTTTCTGTTGTTGCCTGTTCATATGCAATGCAATTATCAAATCATGCCCGATTACAAGTGTTTTCATCATTTGTTCTTTACCTGGTTATTTCCACAAAATATGCAGTGGCCTATGTTTTTCATTTTGGTGTTACGGGGCTGGACCAGATCCTCCTGATGGTGCAATACAGATTGGAAAGATGGAAGTGCAATGCATATAAGGTACCGGTTCTATTGTCTACATAGACTCCTATCATGCTTCAGCTTTTATGACATAATGTAGCTCACTAAGGCATTGTTTCTGTGACACCAAGTATTTGTATATAATTTCACCATAACAAAGTACCTTTTTTTAGAGCATGTGAATATAATCTTATACTCCCTCCGTTTCAATTTAATTCACTTGCTATCCACCAAATGTTACATGTCTAGATACATCCACATGTGGTGGATAGCAAGTCAATTAAATTGAAACGAAGGGAGTAGTAGCTATCAGGCGTGTGACTTATTTACTTCATTCACTCACCGATCATAGGTCCAACATCTTTGATGCCTAGGACGTGACTGCTCTCAATGACCACCTGGTAAAGCTTGTGTTGTGCATGAGAATGACCACCTGTCTTCCAATTTTGCACTTGAATGTTATTTGGTCTTCCCTCGGTCATTGTCGGCAGCTTGAACAATTTTTTCTTCTTTTTGTTGTACAGTGTCCATTCTGCAGTTTGTAGCGTCCAGATCATCGCCATTGTGGTTGGAGGCAAGCAGCTTGCTGTACATGGCTGCCATGGACCTTTTGTTGTGCGCGAAGGTCCCTAGGCAAAGAAGGTTGACGTCCAGGTTCAGGCAGGAGTACCCTTTTGGTTCGAGCTGCTCGGGAGCAGCCTCACAGTGTGGCCAGGGTACTTCATGCCACACGTTTTCCATGGTAAATGCTTGTAAGGTTAGGTGTCAGCGTCGATTATTATGTTGGATCGTGTGTTTCGATCGTGAGTAATCATAATCCCATATGTTTTGCAATCGTAATCCCATATGTTTTTTGCACATATTAATGCTGGAGTATCTGTATCCTGATAGAATAATACATATACAGATCACTGTTGGCACTGGCTTACACTGATGAGACTACGAGAGGCAACTGTTGAACTAATATCATCCCCAGCAATGCATCAATCTTGCGTTAATAGTAAGTCACTTAAATGCATGCTAGGGTAGGTAATTTCTTGATTTGTCTGTTAATTTGTAAAGTGTAAATGAACTCATTAGTTAGCAAATATGTGGACCATGCGAAATTAGACCTATTATTTTATTTGTAAATTATAAATGTATGATACCTAAGCCTTGTTTCCAAGTATTGAAACACCGTTTACTCTCAGTTCTACTGCATATTTGCTCGCTGCCATTTTTATTTCAGATTACAAATAACACTTGTAATCATCCATATCACTTGTATTTCACTATCTCTTCACCGAACTAGTGCACCTATACGCCTGACAAGTGTATTGGGTGTGTTGGGGACACAAGAGACTTCTTGTATCTTAATTGCAGGATTGCTTGAGAGGAATATCTTTGACCTCTACCTCTCTGAGTTCGATATACCTTGGGTTACTCACTTAAAGGAAATTTGCTGCTGTTCTACAAACCTCTGTTATAGTAGACATCAGCGAGTGACAACAACGTCTAAGGTTGTGGATGTGCTGTTGCCATTAGGGTAAAATAACAGATGCTTAGCTTAAGGGTACGTCTGTTAAGTCTAATGCATTTGTTTACATTACACACTTTACTTAATGCAATAATCTGTTGTTTGCAACTTAATACTAACGAGAGACACGGATACTATCCCGGAAGTGGATTATTTAGGCATGGATGCGGCTGGTAATCGGTTCATGTATTATGTTGTAATGCCCACTAGATAAACTAGCTTGTCATATATTGCATTGTCATACGCTCACTATTTGTCAATTGCCCAGCTGTAATTTGTTTACCCAACATGCCTGTTATCTTTTATGTAGAGACATCACTACTGAACTGTGGACCCCGGTCTATTCCTCTACACTGATAAAAACACCTACTGCAATCATCTGTTCTCTGTTATTTTCTGCAATTATTACTCTCCACATCATACGTTTAATCATTTGTATTCAGCGAGCCGGGGAGATTGACAATCTTATTGTTTCGTTGGGGCAAAATACTTTGATTGTGTTGTGTGCAGGTCCACGTCAGTTGTCGTAAACGGCGCCACTGACAACCTTCTGAAGCACCTTTGATTCCTACTTGATTCGATAACCTTGGTAAATATCGAGGGAAAATTGCTGCTGCAGTACATCATACCTTGCTCTTGTGGTCTCCCAACGAAGGTAAGTTTTCACGTCAACATTCACCCACAACCGCATCTTTTTAGTGCAGGTGAAACTACGAGCCAATGTCCAGAAGGTTTTCAAGTCAAGGTCTAGATCCTCGACCCACCTCTCATTTTGCAGATGCACTTGTTCCAACTCAAGTAGTTGTGAACTAAACGACAATTACTTGAGTTGCCCGCATGTATCTGGAAGCGGCGCAACCTAGGCGCGTCAACTCCACACCATGGACGGTATGGTATAGGCCCAAAGCGGTTCTTCTCCTTCCACCTGCACGTGTCCAACACTAGAAAGGTGGGCACGAGGCATCGGATGCGGACGATCGTGGGCCACCGAGATAAGGGGATTTGCGTAGACGTAGACAAACTTGAGGCCCATGGCGGCGAGCGCCGGCGCGGCACCGATGGCGCGTTGGAGAGAGCCGAGGTGTTGGGCGCGGTTTCGCAGCCGTAGGGATGATAGCCACGGGAGCACCTGGGCGGCGTCCTGCCTTTGGTAGAGCGCCCCCGGCAGTAAATGTGTTCCAGGATATTAAAATTTCAGTCTGGATTTGCTTCATGATTCAAGTGATCAGTGAGTTGTAAGTGGGCTGCAACCAAGATTTTGAGTTATGAGTGGGTTGGAACTATTTTTTTAATTTACACATGGGTTAGAACTCCCTAACCATCAGATTTGGCATCGCAATTCGTGTGATATAATGAGAATTTTTCCCAAGATGTTCATATATCATATGTGATTCTTTATTTTTTGCGGTGTATATCATATGTGATTCCATGGGCCAATCGAGATTAATTTTAAATATCAGTGGACTAAGATGTAAGTGTCCCCAACAATTATTGATCTAGACAAAGGTACGTACCTTCATGGTCTAGTTTCGTTCGATTACTTGGTATGGTGGAACCCGGCAGAAGAATATTTCTGGAATAGTTGAGCTGAACCAATCAGAATCCTTGAATGTACAGAAGTCAGAGCAGCGTTCCGGTTGAGCAGAGTTGACTTCGTCTTGCGGGCATAACAATGGTTAACTTGGCTCTGCATATGCAATAATTAGGATGGCAATGTATGTATATACATGTGGGGATGAAGTCATATCACCACCTTGGCCAACGGCTGAACAACTACCACCAACATGCATGGCAGCAGCGTGGAAAGCGGGTGGCAGGGATAGAAAGCTACGTGAGGAAAGTCGAAACACAGCGTGTTTGTTTCAAGGGAATTAGACAGAGAGAATGGGAGTTTAAGGACTAGGGTACTTACCTTCCCCTGATTAGTTCAGGCGCATGGGAGTTTAGAGGGGCAGGGGAAGGGGAGTTTAAGGTCCGAACTCCCTCAACTCTCTTCCCGTGGTAATTGGACGAGGGATTGGGAATTAGAGCTTAACCTACCGCTTAGTATGCTAGCCCACTTCCAATAATGCGCTTTTCAGTTGGCTAAAACCACGGACGGAACATGAGAAGGTAAACTGCTATCTAGATCCCCTACTAAATTCCATCACGCGCCAAACAAGGGACTGGGACTAACAATCAGTTTCCCAGGTCTTATTCTCGGCTAAACTCCCTCCTCTAAACTCTCATTCTCTTTCCCTCAATTTTCCAAACACACTGACAGAGAATGATTCCCGTCCACGATGTTGATCGAACGGTAGCTGATACGGGCCTACGGCCGACCCGCGCGCGCGGATCAGCCGACCGACGGCTAGCGCGTGCCTTCCTCGTTCACTTTTAAAACATTTCCGGGCATCACGGAACAATTCGGAACCTCCCGGAACAACAATTCCGATATCCTCTGAAACACTTTTTCGTGTGAACATACGTGATCACAGTTGCAAACTGCAACAGATTTTACGTGTAACTACATGGAAAGACCAATAGAGTTATTGTGATCAAGATCTCGCTAGTAAGGAAGATGTATGGGTTATTATCGTCCTAGTGCATCCTACAACCTCGGCGGTCTAATGCCTAGCTAGAGCGACTACATGAATTGACCGTCCGCGGCGAGGCAAACCAGACAAGCAAGGAGTGACTCTTCTGGGAGTCACCACGGGCTCTCGATTCAAGGGAGGCTCGCCGAAGAAAAGGAGTTGCGCTCAGAAGAAGCGGAGGGTGTCGTCGAGTCAGTGTTAACTTGGTTGTATGTGTTAAATGAAATTACTGAGAATTGTAATCAGTCCGAGTATGCTATTTCATATTGTAAATCTGCACAAGTGGTGTGAAGAAATGCCAAATACAGGAAGAATACACAACCAAATGCAAGTTCCACCACCCGCAAAAAATAAAAAAGTTCCACCACAAGTTCCATATGGCCCCTGTTGGGCTGTTTCGATGTGTCTCGTCTGTCCGCTAGTGGTTCGCACGACTTGCATCTGTGTTGTGTAATAAATCAACGGGGTGCTTAAATAGCACAACTGATAGGCTGGATAAATCATGGCAGTTTCTTCTTGCTGATTAATGGAGCCAAGAACAAGGGCAGTCATGCCATGGCTGCTTCTTCTCTGCCTTGCCGCTACGGGCGGCGTGCTTCAAGCTGTTGCTCAGGCTGACTTAGGTATGTATGATCGATATATACTTTTGGGAAGAGTAGTAGGTGCTTGGTTTCAGCACGTACGAAAAGGGTAAGAAGGCGTGATTATGTGGATGCAGGTTTCGTAAGCATCGACTGCGGTCTCCCGGGAGAGAAGGGCTACGTGGATGACAACACCAGGTTGCACTACACCACGGACGCTGGCTTCATCGACGCTGGCGTCAACAGCAACATCGTCTCCTTCGACTACAAAGGCCCGTCGGTGGGCAAGACCTGGAACACCGTGCGCAGCTTCCCCAGCGGCACCCGTAACTGCTACACTATCAGCTCCCTCAAGTCCGGGCTCAAGTACCTCATCCGGGGAGAGTTCGTCTATAGCAACTACGATGGCCTCGACCGGTTGCCCATCATGTTTGACCTGTACATTGGTGTCAACTTTTGGACGACGGTGAACATCACAGACGCCAACTCCCCGGTCTATGCCGAGGCCATCGTGGTGGTGCCGGACAATTTCGTGCAGGTTTGCTTGGTGAACACTGGTTTGGGCACGCCGTTCATCAACGGGCTGGATCTGAGACCGCTGAAGAAGACGCTCTACCCGTTTGTCAACGAGACGAATGGCATGGTCCTGATCCAGAGGCTCAACCTCGGGCCGTCGGATCCTGACACCGTTATCAGGTCAGTGATTGAAAAGTATATATATATATATATATATATATATATATATATAGGTCTCAGCTATTCTACAACCACTTGTAGAATAACTATTCTACAATCCTTTTTGAACTTCGTCCGTCACATAAGTTAACTTCGCCCGTCACGAAAGTGAACTTCACAGAAATTTCGCAAATGAACTTCTCAGCTGACCATAATTTTTTCTGAACTTCGCTCGTCGCATAAGTGAACTTCACAGAAATTTCGCAATTGAATTTCTCGGCTGACCATCATTTTTTCTGAACTTTGTTCGTCACATTAGTTAACTTCGGAGAAATTTCGCAAATGAACTTCACGGCAAATTATTATTATTTCTGAACTTCTCGAAGAATTTTGGTGAACTTCGTGACAATTTTTTTAAAACTTTTTTAAAATTGAACATCACAATCATGCCACACTTTTATATTACAAAACTGAACTTCGCATAAGTCTGAAGAGATCTTCATAAAAAACTTTGGTGAACTCCGTGTAAAAAAATGTGAACTTAACTGTGAGGTTCAGAGCTTCTCTCCTGGGTACACAACGTACACAACGCTACTCTCCACTACAGAAAACCGATCTACCTTTACATGGCATCAGTAGAAGTTTAGAGGTTTAGAGAGAGAGAGAGAGATGGTGCCACTTGCGCTCTTGCGTGCACGCTGCTAGCGGCGAAATTCAGAGTTATGAGAGGTTCCACACTTTTTATCTGAACTTCACTAGTCTTTTTATCTGAACTTAGAGTTTTCTCTTTTCTGAACTTCACATTGCGCACACATCAGTAGAGATTTCACATCAGAGCTGTATAAGTGCAGTTCAGTGGATGGTGAGAGCAGACAACAAACCAAATCAATAAATCTAGGTAGGCTAACTCCCTCGGATGATCCACTCACATTGTCCAACACTAGTTGAAACCAATTTTGCAAATAAATCGACGCACGGATGAAACGAACTCCAAGAAAAAGGACAGGCAAACTCCCGAATAAAAGGAAGCGAACTTTCAGGAATGATTTTCAACACCGGCTGTGCGTTGGCTCGTGGCAGCAATTCAGCACCAGCAGCGCAGTAGTTAACTTCAACGTGGGGAAATCGCCAGCAAGTCCAGGTGCCGGCGCTCGCGCGGGAGTAGAAGCACCATCGAGCAGAGACGAGGAAGCACGACACGACGGCGATCCTAGGAGTCCACGGCCGCGCATCTGGGAGTCCACCGCCGTGCCGACTGGGAGTCCAACGCCGGTGGCGGCGGCGGGCATGTTGGATGTTGGAGCAGCTGCGGCGGTGGAGTAGGCCGGGTGGCGGCGGCCGGAGACAAGCAGGGCGCTCGAGGGGAGGAGTTGGGGAGGCACTCGACGGGAGGAGGAGGGCTCGCGCCGTGGAGGAGTGGGGCGGCGAGCCTGAGAGGAGGGCGGCGCCGGGCGGGAGGTGGAGGTGGGGAGCCTCCGGTGGCGACATGGAAGGGCGCTCGCTAGGGAGGAGGGCGGCGCCGGGCGGGAGTTGGGGGGATCCCGCGTCGTGCGGTGGAGGTATGGCCGCCTGCGGCGCACGGCGGAGGTGGGGAGCCTCCCGGTGGCGACATGGACGAGGTCGGGGCTGAAGTTCGTGGGGGATTTTTTAGATGAGTTCGTGGGGAGTTAGGCAGGAGGTTAGTGGTGGTGGGAGGGGATAAGGTTGGGTCTTGGTTTTTGCGTGACGGATGGTTCGGTTCGTTTTGTCCGGTTGGCTGGTTCAGTAGGTTGTAGAATAACTATTCTACAATCTCTTAAGAGGGGTTGTAGAATAGTCCCACCCTATATATATATATATATATATATATATACACATACCTAAGTTATTTATATATATACCTGATCTGTACGCGTACAATTGGACACACATACCCGAGTTATATATAACATGTAGATACCTCAAATACGCATACCCAAGGGTATGTGCACCTCCTATATACCCAACATGTGCATACCCAAGTTATATGTGTCGTCTACATACCCAAAATGTAATGTATTCCATCTTGGTGCCCGGGCACCAGGGAGCATCTGTTAATTTACCTATATATATATATATATATATTGAGATTCTTGGTTAAGAATTTGTACTAAGTTTTCGCAACCAGGTAGAACATGCAACTGACTGACCAACTGCAGGTACCCTGCTGATCCGTACGACCGGATTTGGTTCAATACTCTCGTCAAACCGTATTGGGCTGAGATAAGAACGGACATGAATGTGGACAATGACGGTAACCCATTCGAGCCGCCCAATGCTGTGATGCAGACGGCTATCACGGTACGCAACCCCGTCCCGGGTAGCTGGATAATTATCATGTTCGACTTTCCAACACGGCCTGAAACAAACACTCTGAGTTGCATATCCATCATGCACTTCGCCGAGCTGAACCTCCTCCCCGCCAATGCTTTGCGCCAATTCAACATCCGCGTGAACGGCCGGCGGTACCGCGAGCCAGTAACATATGAGCCAGTTTACCTCAAGAGTGGCGTCGTCTATGACGTTGAGCCACTGGAATATGTATACTTCACCGGCGTCTTGGAAACTGGTAACACCTCGACGCTGCCTCCACTCATCAATGCCATCGAGCACTTCTCCGTCATCTCCACCACCAACCTTAGCACAGACGCACAAGATGGTACGCACACAACAATACACAATGCACTTTATATATCCTTCAGGCAGGTGTTATAGTGATAATAAGCTTCTGCGTGTGCCATGCATGAACAGCATCCACCATCACGGCGATCCAGAAAAATTACCAGGTGCACAAGAACTGGATGGGTGACCCGTGCTTTCCTAAGAGTCTGGCATGGGATGGCTTAAATTGCAGCTATCCCGTTTCCAAGCATCCAATAATCAGAAGCGTGTAATTAATTATCCCACATCCACACTTATGTTAGCGACTCCTCCGCCGTAAAACTAACTCACTTTGCTCTTTGTAGAAACATGTCCTTCAGTGGTCTCAATGGTGTTATATCGTCTTCTTTCGCAAATTTGAAGAATCTACAATACTTGTACGTTTCATGCATGACGTGCACGAGTTGTTTTTATTTACTTTCGAGTGAGACATGGTGAAAGAAAATAACGATCCCTATCTTGAAACAATCCCAAAATCAGCTTTCACAGTTAACTTCATTGACAATGCTGTAGTTTAATTTGGCAACTAATTCAAGTTTTTTTCATTATTTTCACATGCATGCATTATTTTTTACTTACGTCAATAGTATTTTTTCTAATACATATAGAGATTTGTCAAATAACCATCTCAATGATACCTATCTTGCACGGATCATAACTTTCTTTATTTCTGACTGAAAAGTAATGTGAAAAAAAATAAT
The DNA here is from genome assembly GCA_947311845.1 of Poa pratensis. Taxonomy (NCBI): domain Eukaryota; kingdom Viridiplantae; phylum Streptophyta; class Magnoliopsida; order Poales; family Poaceae; genus Poa; species Poa pratensis. Next base: position 41,276,289 of record CAMZMU010000053.1, read on the forward strand.
TTTCCCTATCTTGCAGGGATCTGTCAAACAATAACTTGACAGGTTTAATTCCAGATGAACCGTCACAGTTACCTTCACTGATGCTTGTGTACGTTTAATTTGGCCACTCATTTCAAGTTTTACACATTCTCGTCTCATGGATTATTATTTTACTTACGTCAATAGTTTTTTCTCCTATATATAGAGATGTGTCAAACAACCAGCTTGATGGATCGATTCCATCTGGACTTCTCAAAAGAAGCCAAGATGGATCTCTGGTTCTAAGGTCCATTTCCCTGTTATTGTCGAGTTAGTATGCATGGTGTTCCAGAATACAGAATTTGTTTAACACAGATCCATTTCACATATTTTGGTAGATATAGCAGCAACCAAAACCTTTGTACCAGTAGCTCATGTGAGCCTGCAGCTCAAGGGAGACGAAAGCCGGCCATCACCATTGTTGCTCTCATAATCCTGATTGCGGTTGTGATTGCGGTTATAGTACTATCTGTTGGTGTATTGTATGTTTTCTGAAAAGACGAAAAAAGCAAGGTGAGTCTTTGGCATGAGCACAAGAATTCTCCAGTCGATTCTTTCCCAGCTTTGACCATAAGTTGTAATATTACTTAAGGAACTCGTCGTCAATGAAGGATCAGTAACCAACTCTTCAAAGATAGTAAATAATGAGATGGTGAGCCCTACCTCGAACAATGATGGATACACAGATAGTTTACCGTACCTTGAAAACCGTCGGTTCACGTACAAGGAACAGGAGATGATAACCAAGAACTTCCAGCAAGTGCTCGGTCAGGGTGGATTCGGGTGTGTCTACCATGGCTTCTTGGAGAATGGAATTCAGGTAGCGATAAAGCTGTTGTCAGATTCATCATATCAAGGTTTCAGGGAGTTCATCGCAGAGGTAAAGTTTCATGCATATTTCCACATAGAAGTATGCGACATGAAATTTTGCTAAGTATGATCCTTTATCCAGGCTCAGGTTTTAACTCGGATTCATCACAAAAACCTTGTCACCATGATTGGATACTGCAAGGAAGGGGACCACATGGCACTAGTTTATGAATACATGCCCGAAGGAAACCTACAGGAACACATTTCAGGTATAACTGGTTTAGCGATATAGCTCCACTTTTTTGAAAAGGAGAAAAACTCTAGCCTCTGCATCAATTGATGCAATGGCCGCTTTAGTGCATGATTAAGAGTTTGTTTCATTTACAACTCATGGATCACATAAGGTTGAGATATGTGTCAACTGTCAACCATCTAGAAACAACCACTAACATGGAACGTCTATGCATCAACATGATAGATTACTATCAAGCTTCCAACCACACTGACTGTACAAATCATGCGCAACCGTTTCCGAACGGATGCACCCAGTATCCATGTCTATCAGTACTCCCCGAGCTAGATACAGGACCGCATGCAGATCCAATGTGTGGCCAAAGACATAACCTGCAAAAAGGAGGTAGCTCTAGACTGGTTGAATATAAAATTATGATCATTACGCACATTCCATATGACCCAAAGTAAAGCACAAATCTCCACTGATTTGGGCTGTATCTTCTTAGGGTGTGTTCGTTTTTCGGATCAAGTGGAATGGAATGGAACCATTCCATTCCACTGTCATAGAACCGTTTCATTCCTGTGTTTTTTTGGACAAAAAATTGTCACGGAACCGTTCCATTCTTGTGTTCTTTTCTGGGATGGGTGGAATGGAATGAGAATGTAATGGAATGAGAACGGCATCAAACTCGATTAATTATTTCCTAATCTAGATTAATTATTGCTAAACTTGATTAATTATTGCTAAACTTGATTAATTATTCCTAATCTTGATTAATTATAATTAATCTTGATTAATTATTGCTAAACTTGATTAATTATTGCTAAACATGATTAAATTAGAGTTAATCGCATGGAATCACTGTGCAATTCCACCCCGTCCGGCCGAATCGGCCGGACCGGTCGGTTCCGAATATTGAGGGAATATTCCCTTTTCTGGAACCACTCCATTCCACTCCATCCCAGAAAAGAACGTAAGAATGGGCTCACGGAATGGAACCGTTCCATTCCATTCCACCTCATTCTAGAAACGAACACACCCTTAGTGATTCTAATCAACTGAAACCCAAACAGATTTGTGATATTAGTTGGAGGATATATATTAAAAGACATGTGAACTATGCGTCGTAAAACCTGTGCAAATGGGCATGTTATGAACCCATGTTCTATCATTTCTCTTTTCACAAGAAACAACATTTTGACAAGCTATCTTTGGTTAAAAGAGCTTTCCGATGGAGAAAACGCGTTAATATCTTAATTATATGGCCCCCAAATAAATTTTGGAAGAATTGTGTGTGTACATCCATTAATTCTAGGTACATAGATTTGACCGTGGAAGCTCCAGATGTCGAAAGCCCACATATAAACTTATTGGTATTACCAGAAAACTAAATATCCATTAACCTATTAACCAAAAGAAGCCATCTTGTCTATTTATTACTGGTTAGTGACCTTCTAAAAGCTATCTTTAGAGGGGCAACCTCGAGACAGAAGCCACCAAAAGTTATTTCTGTTGGACAATGTATTATAGAGAGGATATTGACGTGATAAAGGAGTGTCTCCTAACCAAAATATGTTGTATATCCATTACATATATTGAAGGCCCTCTTGAAAAGAACTCATAATTTACTCTCATAAGACCTTTCCAAAGGCGGAGCCAGTTTGCTTCAATTGCTCCCGAGATGAAGATTTACAGTGAAGGTGTTTATTTCAAAGAAATTCTTACCTAACCACTTCCGCGTTTAGAAGTTTAAGCAACCACCTGGTAAGAAGATGTTTATTCTTCAAGTCTAAGACCTGATAGGATACTGCAAGGGAAGAGGAGCACATGGCACTAGTTTATGAATAGATGCCCGAAGGAAACCTACAGGAACATATTGTAGGTATCTGACTGGTTTAGCGATCTAGCGTCATATTGTTGGATAACAGCAAAGACTTTGATATATGGCTTCATGCATGCACATGCAAACGTGATGCCATTGATAGCAAAGACTTGAGAATGATGTGTAGTAGTCCTTACGCACCTTCTCAATGTGATCAGGAATAATATAGCTAGCATGTACGTCAGTCAAGTTGTCAAGTGGTAGTAATAGTTAGTAGTTGCCAGCATACCGTTGTGTTCCGTCAGTGCCAACAAGCTACCCCTTTCATACACATTTGCAAACTGGTCTCAGGAATAATATATCAGTTGTCAATAAAAAAAATTAAAGTAGAAATTTCTTACACATTTCAGATCCTACAAATTTATTTATGCCAGCAAACTGGTCTCACTAGACTCATCAAGAAATACATTTTCATAATAATACCAATTATGTGCCATAAATACTGATGTAGTTTTGTATAAATTTGGTCAAACATGAAATAAGCTGGCTTTTAAAGATAGATGGGTTGACAACTAACATGAGTCCGATTGTCCGAAGTAGTAGTTCGTAGCTAGGAGTTTAACTCTTGTCAGCGGATTTGGGATGAATCATCGGTGGAGAATTGGTGTCCAGAGAGGAAGAGGGAAGAACATGAATTTCTGGTAGACTTCTTCATTCTTGCTTCCATCTACACATAGTATATAAAATGTCGAGTTCACACTTTGGACCCTGCCTATGATGTTGGGCGTGCTAGTAACTTAGTAAGTCAATTTCTCCCGTTGAAGTGGCGTGTGTAGGAGAGAAGTAATACTAGTAGTTTTGAGTAGTAACATAGGATAGGTGACTTGTCTGACACGAGGTTATTTAATGAATTGTACAAGGTGGCGGTAGTAAATAGTAGTAGTTTTGAGCTAGAACCCTTTGTACGAGCCAAGAGCTGAAAGTAACTGTTTGAGTAACGAAGACATAGAAATTTGCTTAGCTCCCTTTTGCTTCTCCTTATTGCGTGTATCTTCGGTGTTTACAATCCAGCCTCTAGCTAACACATACTATTTTGAATACTACTCCCTCCGTTCTGAAACACTTGACTCTCAAATGAGTGTGTCTAGGGAGTACCTGCCGGTCGATTGTGCACTCGAACTGTAACAACTATGTTACGTGAATTTACGCATTGGTCTGAAATTTTTACGACGGCAGGTAAAGATAGAAAAAGGGGATGTTTAACCTGGAGACAAAGACTCCGGATTGCACTTGATTCTTCACAAGGTACGCTCTAAATATGAATGGAATGAGCTTTACCTAGACCAGTCATTTGGTGTTTTCAAAATGTTAAGAAATTGCTTAGTAATGATGTGCAGGGCTGGAGTACCTACACAAAAGTTGCAACCCGCCTCTCATCCACAGGGATGTTAAGACCACCAATGTCTTGCTCAACACAGCACTAGAGGCTAAGGTTGCTGATTTTGGCTTATCCAAGGCTTTCAGTGTCAAGAATAATGCTTACACATCAACTGTCACACTTGCCGGCACACCTGGATATGTTGATCCAGAGTATGTTGATCTCAGCTTCCATGTTCATTTTAAAAATCGATCAATATGAATGCCATGTTTTGAACTACATAGTACGTGTGTACAGGTATCAGGCAACAATGCAGCCCTCAACCTGTAGTGATGTTTACAGCTTTGGTGTTGTGCTGCTAGAGCTGATAACAGGGAAACCGGCCATCGTGCGTGACCCAGAGCCCATCGGTCTCATCCGATGGGCGCAGCGGCTTCTCTCTCGAGGGGACATTGAAGTCGTGATAGATGGGCGCATGCAAGGGGACTACGATGTTAACAGCGTGTGGAAGACTGCAGAGATCGCTCTCAAGTGCACGGAGCTAGAGTCACTACAGCGACCTACTATGACCGACGTGGTGGTGCAGCTACAGGAGTGCCTTGATCTCGAGGAGAACCGTATAGGCGTTGAAACAACCAATGAACTCTACAGTGGAAATAACAATAGGTTTGAGACAGATCACCAGAACTATAAGAGGGCATCAACAATGGACAATGGACCAGCTGCACGGTGAAGATCGACTTGTTCTTTGCCAATGCAGCTCTTCGTTTACTTTAAAGTTTTCGGATTTTTTTTAACACGTTCCTCATTTGTTAAGATTGCAGTATATTTTTCTTTCATGCAAGACCACTATATATATCTAGGCATTTGTTTGTTTTATGGATAGTAGGATTACACCATATTATTTTATTTAAAATAAAAGTTAGATTACGGTGTTTATTCATTTCTGATGTTGCATGTTTTATATCTCATTAATATGCTATAATTATCAAATCAGTTAGCAATGGGTTAGTCATTCTCGAGGTACAAAGCACCGGTTGAAGGTACCTTAGAGATTTATAATGTAGGATTTATTTTGAGTCGGGCTTAATAGCTTATAGGCATTACGGTCATGTGATTGTGAGTTTCATACGATTTTCCAAAAATAATCTAAATTTGAACAAAGTGCATTCTAGTTTACTACTAAAAACTGCTTTGAATTTGAGTCGCCAGGAATTGAACTTAGTTGGGTACTAGAACAATGTAGATCGTCATAATGTGTATTAGTCTTAGCACCTATTACAGTTTTATCCTGATTTCGACAATGTAAAAATATATCATGTTTGAATGAAGTTAATTACATGGTGAGCTATTTATCCCGTTCGAAGAAAGATAAAGAATGCAACACAAAATTACGGGAAATATACAAAATACGTCAGTAGTGTGAGAGGGCGCTCACGATGACCGGTCAGAAGACTGGCCAAAGTTTCTTAAAAATATGTCAGTGTAAAGACTGGCCAAGATTTCTTAAAAATATTTCAGTGTAAAGACACACATTTCATTCAAATATTTCATGTTCATATTCAACATTTTATTACAATACTACCCTAAACATCCATTTGTTAAACTAAACGTCCTTGCTGGATCCCGAAGAGTTGGCATCGCTAGAAGCGGAGCCGGAGAGCAAAGCCCTGACATCATCGGTGGCGGCAGGCGCCTCCCTTCTCGTCGCCACAGCGTTCATGCAAGCCCTCGACATGTCGTCGGAGATAACTTTTGACCGTGACGGGACGGTGCTGGTGCTGTCCCCCAACATCATTGACGGTTGCCCAGGCGGCTCACGACATGTATTCAGAATTTTAGAGGTAACCTTTGGCTTCGCATCAGCGATGGTTGTGTGGTTCTTGCGCTCCATAGCATCCCGCATCCAGGCCCATGCCTGATCCGCGACGCACGTGGGAAGTAGGGTACGATTACAAAAAGGTCGATCTTCCGATCGAGCATAGGAAGCACGTGGCGTAAATTGGACCTTTCGCTTAGCGTTTTGTAAGGGATATGAGCAATGAGAAGTCGAGAAGAAGACGTCCCACATTTTGTAAGAGTTAGCGTGTTGAAGTTCAAACAGCGGCTTCTGCAATTGGTGAGGTCAGGAGACCCAATCCAATGAGAAATGCTGAGGACAACAGAGTAACTTGTTCAAAATGCAGACCATGGACTCGCACAAGGCAATGTTCTGGTACGCATCAGCTCTTGTCAGTTAGGGAGTAGCAATGAACACTTTTTTTTTGACGACCTGTAGGCTGTAGCAATGAACACTGAATTGTTTGCGTCAGTTTTATCTCGATTTTGAGAGCAGATCATCATATTGTCTAAAGATTGCGATGGATAATTCCATAGTGGATCAGCTTATATATATATATATAACGTCTGGTACTTGCAATTTGGAAGTTTCATTCATGTTCCACTAATGTCTAAGAACATCATCCTGCAAAATAAATAGCAAAGTATTCGTAGTAAGATTTGACACGGAGTAGTTGTTTTCTTTCTTAGAAAACTTTTTAGTGAGTTTTTCAACACCAACGCACGAGGAAAATGTCATTTAATTCCTTGATTACATTTGTCTTACTTCAAAGCTTTTCAGCAGACGTTCCACCGTGAAGCACGGGGCATCATCTAGTTACTATAGTAGTACTATCTAAGGGTGCATATATTTTTTGAATGTAGGAGCACATATTTATTCTACATTAAACGAGAATTTTTTTCCACCGTGACAATTAGAGGGAGTGATCTTCAACAAACCATGAGTAGGCTACGGGGGTGCATGTGTGTTTTGTGTCCGAGAATTTTTTTTCCACCCCATACCTTCTAATTTGGAATCTCTCTTAACAGTACGGATTGGCTAAACACACACGAAATCGAAACGTCGGAAACCTGTCGTCGTGCTTCTCCTTTCTGTGGGGCGACGGACCATCTTGTGTCATCAACAAATGAACCTATATTTCTCAAGTACACAATTAGTCGCTAATTGCATTGGCATCATTACCATAACCAATTAGGGAGCAAAATGATCTTTCAACGAGGCATAAAAATAACACGATGTAGTCCTACCGTCCATCCAACAAACAAATGTGCGTAGATTCAGATAAATAAACTGCAATTTTTTCAAATAGAGAACGTTTTTAAACATCTTGCAAACATCCAATAAATTTAAAGAAAACTTAGAACTACATTGGTAAAGAACAAGTCTTCATCGTGCAGCTGGACCTTCGTCCATTGTCGGCGCCCAGTTAGAGTTGTGTTGTTCCACCTCAAACCCACCGTTGCTTCCACTGTAGAGTTCATTGGTTTTTTCAACACCTATGCGGTCCTCCTCGAGCTCGAGGCACTCCTGCAGCTGCACCACCACTTGGGTCATAGTAGGCCGCTGTAGCGACTCTAGCTCCGTACACTTGAGAGCGATATCCGCAGCCTTCCACACGCAATTGACGTCGTAGTCTCCTTGCATGCGTGCATCCAGCACAGCTTCAATGTCCCCTCGAGATAGTCGTCGCTGCACCCATCGGATGAGGCTGATGGGCTCTGGGTCACGCACAATGGCTGACTTCCCTGTTATCAGCTCTAGCAGCACAACACCAAAGCTGTACACATCGCTACTGGTCGAGGGCTGCATTGTTGCCTGATACCTGTAAACATGTACGTATGTAGTTCAAAACATGGCATTCATGTCGATCAATTGTAAAAATGAACTTGGAAGCTGAGATCAACATACTCTGGATTAACATATCCAGGTGTGCCAACAAGTGTGACAGTTGATGTATAAGCATTACTGTTGACACTGAAAGCCTTGGACAAGCCAAAATCAGCAATTTTAGCCTCTAGTGCTGTGTTGAGCAAGACGTTGGTGGCCTTAACATCCCTATGGATAAGAGGCGGGTTGCAACTTTTGTGTAGGTACTCCAGCCCTGCACATTGTTACCGAGTAATTTCTTAACATTCTGAAAATACCAAATGTTTAGTGCTAGGGACAGCACATTCCAAGCATATTAAGAGTGTACCTTGTGAAGATTCAAGTGCAATTCAGAGTCTTTGTCTCCAGGTTAAACATCCTCCGTTTCTATCTTTACCTGATATCGTATAAATTTCAAACCAATGCGTTAATAAACGTAACACAGTTGTTGCAGCTCGAGCGTACAATCTACTGGCAGGTAGTAATAAAAATATTATGTGTTTGGTAGAGGCTGGATCACAAACACCAAAGATAGACATACAAGAAGGAGAAGCCAAAGGAGCTAAGCAAATTTTTTTTTTTTTTGTTACTCATGCTTCTACTCTCAGCTCTTGGCTCTTCAAAACTCAAACCATTTCATGTTTTGACCAATTTATACACAAATACATCAGTAGTTATGGCACATACAACAACAACAATAACAAAGCCTTTTTTTCCCAAACAAGTTGGGGTAGGCTATATTATGAAAATGTATTTCATGACGAATCTAGTGACACCAATTTGCTGCCACAAATATTGGTCTTTTTGACGAACTTGGTAAAATGTAACAAAAAACTACCTTTTTCCCATTGACAACTGATTTAGCATGAAAGGAGTAGGTCGTTCACACTAACATAACACGACGGTTAGGGATGCGAGAACGGGACCCGTTTGTCCCTTTTTTTTTCCAATTTTGGAAAAAAAAGGGACAAACGGGTCCCGTTCTCGCATCCTTAACGACGGTATGCTGGCCACTACAAACTATTACTATCAGTTGACAACTTTACTACGTACATGCTAGCTATACTAGTAATGATCACATTAAGAAGGTGCCTAATCACTACTACACATCATTCTCAAGTCTTGCTATCAATGGCATATATGCAGCTGTGTACCAAAGTCTTGGTTATTTTCCAACAATATGAAGCTATATCGCTAAACCAGTTAGATACCTGCAATATGTTCCTGTAAGTTTCCTTCGGGCATGTATTCATACACTAGTGCCATGTGCTCCCCTTCCTTGCAGTATCCAATCATGGTGACAAGATTTTTGTGATGGATCCGAGATAAAACCTGGGCCTGGATAAATGATCATGCTTAGCAAAATTTCAAGTCGCACAGGAAACATTCATGAAACTTTACCTCTATGAGGAACTCCTTGACACCTTGATCCGATGAATGTGACCGCAACTTCACCGCTACTTGAATTCCATTCTCCAGGAAGCCATGGTAGACATACCCGAATCCACCCTGGCCGAGCACTTCCTGGAAGTTCTTGGTTATCATCTCTAGTTCCTTGTATGTGAACCGACGGTTTTCAAGTTGTAGTGAACTGTCCATGTATCGATCATTGTTCGAAGTCGAGCTCGCCATCTCATTATTCTTCATACTTGAAGAGTTAGTTATTGATCCTTCATTGACGATGAGTTCCAAAAGTTACATTGAAACTGGTGGTCACAAGTGGGAAATTAAGAATGGGCTGGAGAATTCTTGTGCCCATGCCAAAGACTCACCTTGTTTTTTTCGTCTTTGCAGGCAAAATAGAAGTACCCCCAATGATAGTACTATAACTATAACAACAATTATGACGGCAACAATGATGATGGCCCTCTTGCTTCTTTTAATTTCTTGAGCAGGCTGACAGGAGCTACTGGTGCATAGGTTGGGTTTGTTGGCATATCTACCGAAATATGTGAAATAGATCTGTATTTAATCAAATTCCATCTATATTCTGGAACATCATGCATGTTGACGGAACAAACTAAATGAAAATAACGGGGAAACGGACCTTAGAACCAGGGATCCATCTTGGATTTTTTTGAGAAGTCCAGATGGAATCGATCCGTTGAGCTGGTTGTTTGACAAATCTCTATATATAGGAGGAAAACATACTATTGGCGTAAGTAAAAAATTAATGCGTGGGAGGGAATATGTAAAACTTGAAATAAGAGACTAAATTAAACGTACAGCACGGTCAATGAAGCTAACTGTGAAAGCTCATCTGGAATTGAACCTATTAAGTTATTGTTCGACAGGTCCCTGCAAAATATGGATCGTTATTTTCTTTCACGTTACTTTTCAGTAAAAAGTAAAGAAATTTAATTGCTTCACGTCATGCATGTAACGCAAAAGTATTGGAGATTCTTGATAGCTGCGAAAGAACGCGATATAACACCATTGAGACCACCGAAGGACAGGTTTCTACAAAGAGCAAAGTGAGTTAGTTTTACGGCGGCGGAGTCGCCAACATAAGTGTGGATGTGGGATAATTAATTACACGCTTCTGATTATTGGATGCTTGGAAACGGGATAGCTGCAATTTAAGCCATCCCATGCTAGACTCTTAGGAAAGCACGGGTCACCCATCCAGTTCTTGTGCACCTGGTAATTTTTCTTGATCACCATCATGGCTGATGCTGTTAATGCATTGGACACAGAAGCTAAATATCAGTAACACAGGCCTGAAGGATATATAAATGTGCAGCGTGTATTCTTGTGTGCTTGATCGCGCGTACCATCCTGTGCGTCTGTGCTAAGGTTGGTGGTGGTGATGACGGAGAAGACCTCGATGGCATTGATCATCGGAGGCAGCGTCGAGGTATTAGCGGCACTCATGACGACGGTAGATGAGTACATGTGTTCAGTTGGCTCAGTGGTGTAGACGGCGCCGCCCAGAGGTAAACTGGCTTGTAGGCTTCGAGCGTTGGATTGCCAACAATCTTGATGTCGATTTTGCGCGAAGCATTGCCGGGGAGAAGTTTCTGCAGCTCGGAGAACTGCAAGACGGTTATGGTACCCAGCGACTCCTCCTCAGGCAGATTAAGCTCCACGCTGACCAGTAAGTTGTTTCCGGGGCTGCCTGGCGTGACAGCTGTCTGCATCACAGCATTGGGCGTCTGGAAGGGGTTATCGTCAGTGTTCACATCCATGTCCGTACTTATCTCACGCCAATACGATTCCAGGAGAGGACTCCAAATCCGGTCGTAGGGATCAGTAGGGTACCTGCAGTTGGACAATCAGTTGCATGTTTTGCCTGGTTGCGAAAACTTGGTACAAATACTTAACCAAGAATCAATATATATACTACTTTTCAGTCACTGGCCTTACAACGGTGTCGGGATCGGACGGTCCGAGGTTGAGCCTCTTGAGCAGGACCAGGCCGTACGTCTCGTTGACACAAGGGTAGGGCGTGTTCTTCAACGGTCTCAGATCCAGGCTGTTGATAAACGGCGTGCCAAAACCGGTATTCACCAAGCAAACCTGCACGAAATTGTCCGGCACCACCACGATGGCCTCCGCATAAACCACGTGTTCGGCGGCTGAGATGTTCACCGTCGTCCAAAACTTGACGCCGACATACAGGTCGAACATGATGGGCAGACGCTGGAGATCATCATAGTCGCCATAAAAGAACTCGCCCCGGATGAGGTACTTGAGCCCGAACTTGAGGGAGCCGATAGTGTAGCAGTTACGGGTGCCGCTGGGGAAGCTGCGGACAGTGTTCCAGGGCTTGCGCAAGGACGGGCCTTTGTACGCGACTGAGATATCGCCATTGACGCCAGCGTCGATGAAGCCAGCGTCCGTGGTATAGTGCAACGTGGTGTTGTCATCCACGTAGCCCGTCTCTCCTAGGAGACCGCAATCGATGCTTACGAAACCTGCATCGACATTCGTCAGTACGAGCTGAATCAAGCCTTCTCTCGCCGCCCGTTTCGTACGAGCTGAATCCAAGCACCAAGCTACTACTCTTCCCAAAAATATATATTGATCATACATACCTAAGTCAGCCTGAGAAACAGCTTGAAGTACGCCGCCCGTAACGGCGATGCAGAGAAGCAGCAGCCATGGCACGACTGCCCTTGTTCTTGGCTCCATTAATCAGCCAGAAGGAAGTACCATGATTGATCCAGCCTATCAGCTGTGTTATTTAAGGCCCCAACACTGATGCAAGTCGTGCGAACCACTAGCGGACAGACCACGAACGAGACATATCGGAACAGCCGAAGATGACTGCCCTTGTGTTCAGACTCAGCTCAACTATTTCAAAATGTTTCTTCAACCTGGTTCCAGCGTACCAAGTAATCAAACAAAAATAGTACACCACAAGTGCGGCAACTAGTGCTACCAGCTTGTCTGTACCAGGCCCTATTGGCTATGTTTATCTTCTCTTCTCGTGCATTGTATTTCTCCAAACGAATTCTGCAATCCATGGTAGTTTTTTATGTTGGTATTTGCCTGTGTATTCATGCTTGTGTATGTCATTTCTGGTGGATGTAAGGATGTCAAGCCACACGTGACACAACGATCTTCAGACCACTTCTGCAGCCTTTACATCACGCTTCTTCTGAATGCAGATCCTGGCCAACTCCTTCTCTTCAGCGAGCCACGCTGGATGGAGAGCCTGTTTTGACTCCTGGAATAGCCTGCACTACTTGTAGAAAATAAAGGACCCTACTGAGCCGCACTCCGACCCTATGGGCCATATAAAGTCACTAAACTGCAGGCTATGTGGTGCACTGTTAAACACGCGCAAAAGTGTCATTTTGGGATGATTTATGCCAAGGAGGCTGGAAAACTCTGCCTTAAGCTTAGAATAAGAAATCAGTTACGGCTTTTGGACGTCCTATGAGGCCGATTGCTCAGAGATTGTCTTGACATTACGACTTGGCATGTTTTGACTCAGCTCAACTATTTCAAAATGTTTCTTCAACATGGTTCCAGCATACTGAGTTATCCAACAAAACTATACCACAAGTAGAGGTTGTGCGGCCAACTAGTGCCACCAGCTTGTCAGTACCAGGCCCTATTGGCTTTGTTTATCTTCTCTTCTCGTGCATTGTATTTATCCAAACAAATTCTGCAATCCATGGGAGTTTTTTCCTCTTTTTACGCTTTTTTTCCTATTCTCACCAAAGAGAAAAAAGACATCCTGCATTCCTGCCACTTTTTCATTAGATTTATAGAAATAATGTCTAATAATAATTAAATGCAATGAAATTACTTATTAGACTAAGACATGGCGTACCTACAATGAGCAGGCTCCAAGAACGGGCCAGCTCAGGCACAGCCAGTTTTTTATATATACTACCAAGAATTCATGTTTTTACTCGACCAGCTTATTAGCAAGCCACACTATATTGACATAAGTCATCCTTCATCTGGACGAAAGTGGAGAACCATATATTTACCATGATTTATGATATTGCCCAGAGCGGCCACTTGACGAACAAATTATACAGGTCATGTAAACAAAGCTCATGACAAATTTTGTTCCTTACTAAAAACACATTATCACCGGCCTAGTCGTGTTCAATAAAGATTGGAGCTAAAAGGTTTTTATCATGTTTTTATAGCATAGAGAAACACTGCCCTGAACGCATTATGACCGACCTTGTCTAACTTTGCTGTGTTCTCATTCCTGTATTATTTTCAGTTGCAAGTCTGAAAACAAGCTACCATGTAAATCCTCAACTAACTTTTGTGCAAAACTACTATACACAGTAGCAAAGGTGGTGACTTCATTCCTTAGCTAGTTATCATACTAGATTAGTCCTTGGCTTTTGTGCAAAACTACTATGTATATATACCTACATCGTCATCCTAATTATTGCATCTGCATAGAGCCAAGTCAACCCTTGTTATGCCCGCAAAACGAAGTCAACTCTTGTTAGAGATAGTTATCATACTAGATTAGTCCTTAGCTTTGAACAGGAACTCTGCTCTAACTCTTGTACATCCATGGATTCTGATTGGTTCAGAGAGCGTGTCGACATTACAACTTGACATATTTAGACTGAACTCAACTATTATTTTTCTTTCTTCCAGCTAGGTTCCAGCATGCCGAGTAATTGAACGAAACTAGACCATGAAGATATGTCATATCCTCAGGGATGTCCCCAGTAAATTGCATGATAGATCAATACCTGTTATTGACCCTTTGGTTCTCCAAATAAAATGTTCACGGCTCTTCAGCGTAAGTTAATTTTGTTTATGAAGTCATCCTCATTACTAGACAGAGTCCTCCAAGGGAAAAAAAAGGAAATCCTTTTCGACAAAAAAATTGTTCACGACCCTTCAGCATAAGTTAACTTTGTTTATCAAGTCATCCTCGTTACTAGACATAGTCCTCCAAGGGAAAAAAGGGAAATCATTCTCGGTTGGACCAAAAAATTGTTCACGACCCTTCAGCATAAATTAAATTTGTTTATGAAGTCATCCTCGTTACTAGACATAGTCCTCCAAGGAAAAAAAAAGGGAAATCCTTCTCGGCTGGACCAATGGTGGAGGATTATGCCTCATGGAGGTCGAAATAATGAATGCTCTGTGAATCAGTCGGTGGCGGATCCATGATTGGAGCAACCTACGAGCAAAAAACTTAACTAGAAAAACTTGAAAAAAATCTTGTAATGGAACAGAAATTTGGTACAATTACGAAGATGAACGTACATTTTAAAAGCTAATTGTTAACGGTTCAAGAAAGTACAATTATAATTTAAGAGAACTAGCAAGGTGGCCCTCGCAAATGCGAGGGCAACATCTAAAAGTGTCTAAAAATATGTATTGTTTTATGTATACTTATCTTATTCATTTGGAATTAACATGGTTTTATTGTCATATTTTTTTGGTATATAAAAAATATCAACGTGCGGAAAAGCTCTTTTACTTTGCGAGGGCAACATTTTAAATGGAATTTATCATCACCGAAAATTAAGCTTACATTTCTCGACGAAGAACAAAGGTAGCTGAACAACCATCAGAGTTGGGAGAAATCTTTTGCACAAATAAAATAACAATCAATATGCTTGTCACCAATCTTATCAATCCATGGTCTTTCATTATTTGTTCATTATTTGCCGAATGTGGGTAAACTCAGCGTGTATTGACCTTCCTGGTTCTACCATGTCGTCAAGCTACACACCTCCGATAAGCCACCATCAGATGCCATATGTCTCGGAAAATCCTCGACAACTTCTCGTAGTTACCGGGAAATTCCGCAGCTCGACAGATATATCTCCGTGAGGAAAGATCATGTTACCAATTCTGAGGCACCAAAGAACCACACATGTCAATTTTAACATGACAAACACACGGGGCAATCCAATTAAAATATGCCTCCTTCCTCTTCCATCCAATACAGCTATGTGTGGATGAAGTACTTTCGGAGATTTTCTCATTATTTCTTCTATGTCCATCCTCATGCCATAGACAATATATCACAGTAAATCTTCATATCCTTTGGAATTTATCATATCCCCCATGTAATATCACCCATGGTAAATAACAATTACGTTGATTTTATTTGCATAGTTGATTTGGAGCCTTTAATTTAATTGAATTCGAAACTAAATTTAATATCGCGCATTTGCATGTGTTATGTTTATAAACAACTATGTATACACTATGGTTAATTTCCAATATATCCGGTGAAGCGATACGTACAATGCAGTTGGCAGATAGGGGGTACTTATTTTACGAATGTTTGAATAGGGGAGGTTGAACCGGTCATCTAAAAGTGGAGCAGTGTAAGTGATATATGCTTTTGCTGAGGTTATTCGTATTACTTGGTACGATTAAAATTATCATTGAAGTAGTTTTATTATTGCCTTCTTGGAAGGTAACTACTAAATTAAAGAAAAATCTTGGTGCAAACATCAGACCAAGCCGACAGACACATAAAAATAGATCCATCGACATTGTCTTAACAAAAAAAATATTATAAAGTATGGCGACGTGAAAATGGACTGTTAAGATATGATTGCTCTTGACACCCTATCGGTTATTAAGTAGACTGGTCGTTTTGTAGACATAAGATAGTTTGATTGCCGTGCGGGGCAACTGCAAAAGATCATATCTCCCTAAATACAAGAGAACTACAATAATGTAGCAAGAGATAAATGAAATGGTTTACATAAGAACTACTTGAGAGTGAAGAGTATGTAAAGTCCTATAACGCAAGAAAATCTTTCTTTGTAGTATTTTAGCCATTGTACTTGAAGCATGCTGATCATTCTTCGTAAAATACTTCTACATGTTAATTTTCAGTATGAACTGTCAAATTTATTCGAATCAACACACTACAAATCAGAAAGAGTTATCAACTAAACCCCATCCAATTAAGGAGTTGGTAAATTCCAAGGAAAAATGGTCAAGGAGAACAGAGACTATATTTCTGTTTACGATTTATTCACACAAGGGATTTTGTTCACGAATATTAGTACAACTGATGTATTGATATTCAAATTAATCTGATGCTAGATGTAATGGTACATAATAATTATGTTTCCTTAAGAAAACTGAGTGCATTCTTGTTCGTAAACCATCAAAGTATCCAAATGCAATCACTTCGACTCTTATAGACAGAGTTATTAAGATAATCTCATGTTGGTAAAAATTGGTGTTCTCCGAGAATTATTATGGTGAAATAAAAGATGCTAAATTTTCAGTTAACAACTGAACTTCCAAAGGATTTAGATCACATGCTTTAGTAACTCAGGTATTGATTATAATATTTTCAGATTTAAATTCATTATATAAGTATAATAACTTCTACCAAGAAATTAATTTAAGAAAGTTTACACTTGAACTCACCTTTAAGCTGCAATTTTTCTATTCCTGCTGCACCACCTCGTACATGTTCACTTTTATTTGCGAATCCTGCTGACAGTGTCAACTCCCTTAATTTGGGATATCTGCAGTGTAGAGAGCAGCATGATTTTCTAATGTTTGAAACAATTTACATATCCCAGCACTGCTCGCCTTCAATTTGCTATTTATCCGAAGGGAGTATGGCGATGAAGTAAATTTGTTATGTACCACTTCATATTAGAAATCATACGTAGAAGAATTTTGAATCATTGAATAACCAATGTGTTGGATATAAGACCATGCTTAATGTAAGGCAAAAAAAAAACATCGGGCATTTATATGTTTCTTTCCAAATAACCTCTATCAGTATTATTTTTTCATGTTAATTGAGTTTTAGAAACCACGAACCACATGTGACAGATGTAGAAAATTAAGAAGTATATTTAACATGATCTTGGAGCATATATGTATACAAAATCGTATTTTCTAGTCTTATCTTTGGACAGAACCTGGTGGACTTCAGTTTTGATAGATGCTGTGTGTAGTAGTGGTCAAAAGAAATTTCTTTTGTAAAAAATTTGGAGACTAACCTGACCCTGATATGAAGACCTGATGTGCCGTGACCAATGGAACTGCAACACCACCATGTCGCACCTTTCATGGAGCGATTGGGAACCTGAACGCTGGCCGTTGCGGAGCGTACACGGACAGAGGTGGTCGTATACCAGTCCAGCTCTCTTCCGCCTAGCTATTGTAGTATTTGGACATCCAACTGTCAAGTACGAATCTACGATCCTACACAGCATGTGAATCAGGCCGTCAATCAATGGGGCAAGGGACGCATGCTCATGCATCATGCCACCGGCAGGTCCAGCCCCCATGACCAATGTCCGATTGTCCGATTGCAATCTGGACGAAGCTTTTCTAACAGAAGAAATCGTATCTTTCAAAAAAAAAAAAACAACAGAGAAAATCGTAGATTTCCATCTTGTTACTCTTTCAGTTGAAAGTGGGGCAAAGTAACCAACGCGATTTTTCCACGACTAATAGGATCTCCACATACTATCATGACCGTTGATTATGCATCCAACGAACCATATTATTCCTACTATTTTATGTGTTAAAAAAACTAAAAAATATGTTAACGCGTGGTTTTAAAAAAAAAATTAATGCATGCACGGAAAATTCATGTTAGTACATGAATCTAAAATTCATGTTACATAAATCCATCAATTATTGATAATGCGTTGACATTTGAAGATTCGTTGATGAATTTGTTGCACGAATCTTGATGAAATGAAGGGTGTGGATAGTATGTGGATATCATGTTAGTTGTGGTGTTGCATTTTCCCAAAGTAACTGAACCAGATGAAAATTAATCGTGCGCCCTCATGCTCGAGGATATGTTCCGGGAGGACGCGTTGGGCGGCGGCGGCATGCTGCTTACAGACGCGGGAAAGTGGGCGCTCTTGAGGATCTCGGCGATGTCCACGTTCCGCCCGACCTTGTCATCCTCCTTCTCGCCCTAGGCTAGGCTGCTGCACACGAAGCAGAGGCTACTGTAGTGGAGCGTCATGCTCATCGCGATGCACCCCTTGTTGCCCAGCCATCGGATGATGCCCTGCCGACACAGTCCACCCGGAGGTGGCCGACGTGCTCCACCAGCTCCCTCTTCACCCACACCGACAGGAACAGCCCCACCATCTGCTTGCTCGCTATCAGGCAGTAGCTCATGCATCCCGTCGACCGAGGACTCGCAATGCACCGCCGTGGAGTCTTCGTCCCAGGCGCCGGCGGCCGTCAACGAAGACGCCTCAGGGGTCCCGGCGGCGGTGCTGGTGGAGGGCGTCTCGGACTCTTGGCGCGATAAACGGAGTCGCACGCCTCGGCGGCGCGGCGGCGGTGGAGGGCGGAGAGCTCGGCGAAGCAGTTGCACGTCTTGGCGTTATCGTCAGCGACGGCATCTAGAAGAAGAGGTTGCCGTTGGAGGACCTGCTGGTACCCGCCACCGGCGGCGGCCTCGGCCGAGGAGTTAGGCTCCGACGATGGTTCCGGCTCGTCGCTGTCGGACTGCTCCTGCGGGTTATTCAGCGCCTGGTGGATGAGGGGTGAGGGCCAGCCACCTCTTCCCGCCCGTCGCAGTATGACTCCCCGAGAAGCTTCTGGCGGCCGGCGGTGCGCTTCTGTTGTGTTTGATATAAGATCGATAGCGTGAGACTTGTGAAGGCTTAGGGCTTGCAAAGAGGCGATTGATTCTGCAAATAATTATGGCAGACCCACACGTCGTGCAGAGTCCATCAAATATCTCCTACATTAACGTGTCCATGAAAAAGTCAGGAGGAAGAGCTGAAGCACCCGGCCGGGGGCGCCGGCCGTCGGTCGCGTGGAGGCGGCCAGGAAGGGCGACAGCGCAGTAGCCGAGTAGAGCAGCGGAGCATTGGGTGGCGCTGCGGCGGAGAAGAACGGTGCGACGCGGTCTGGAAAGCTTGTGGGTAGCAGCGGCTTAGCGTGGCGGCGAGGCGCGCGTCACCTGCCGCAGCGAGCAAGGGTTCGTATCAGGATTTAGAGCGTGTCAGAAAATTCGCCGACAATTTGTGCGCGTCAGGTATCAATACAAGGGAACCGATCGAGGAGCGACCTTCTGCCTCTAACTCAGCTCGAGAGGGGAAGGCATGGCAGCGGCTATGGAAGTTCCAGGTTCCATGGTACGAGTGTTCCTGTGGCGCTTGGCAAAACAATCTCTCCCAACGGGAGATGTGAGGTGTCATCGAAACATGGCGGTGACGAGTTCCTGTTCTATCTGCGGAGCGGAGGACTCGTGGAGACACTCGTTGATCAGCTGCACGGTTGCGAGATGTGTGTAGGCGCTGGCTGAAGACCACATTACTGAACATATGTGCAACACGCAAGAACCGTCAGCGAAACGGTGGCTATTCTCCATGCTAGAGACCTTGTCAAGAGATGATTTCGCTAAACTGGCAATCACCCTCTGGGCAATATGGCATGCGAGAAGGAAGATTATCTTCGAGTAAGAATACCAGAGTCCCTTGTCTACGCATCTGTTCGTGGAGAGCTTCATTCGTGACCTCTCCATTGCAGGTCCATGCAGAGGGGAGGGATCTAGGCCGACGCGTCCAGCTCATCCGAGGTGGATTTCTCCTAACCGGGGATGTGCAAAGTTAAACGCCGACGCGGCAATGGCGAAGGCAGGACCGGGAGGAGCGGTGGCGGCTGTCTGCCGTAGCAAGACGGGCACTTTCCTTGGTGCGTCGTCGCTCACGGTGGAAGGAATTACAGACCCTGCGGTGCTTGAGGCAATCGCGTGCAGGGAGGCGCTAGCTCTAGCGCAGGATCTTCAACTCCAACGCATCACGGTGGCTTCGGAATGTTTATCGGTGATCAACGCCATGACCACTCCGTATGCTGGAAGCTACAGCGTTGTTCTTGAAGAGGTGAAAGCTGATGCCTCTCGTCTTTTGGAGGCTTCTTTTAGACATGAAAACCGAGCGTCAAATTCTGAGGCTCATAGACTAGCTCGTTTTGATGTTTCTAGTAGTGTTGGACGTCAGGTTTGGCTCCTCCAGCCCCTGATGGTCTTTGTATTCCTGTTCAAGTTTTAGTTCAATAAAGCGATGTGAACTTAAAAAAAATCAATACAAGGGAACCAATCCTCAAAAAAAAAAAATCAATACAAGGGAACCCGTAGAGAACTGCAGCATAGTTTGAGAAAGATGTTCAGTTCATAAAATTATGAACTGCTGTGTTAAGCTTGGTAGCAAACGATCTAGAAAGCTTGGTGATAAAATGTTCAGAGTTCAATTCGTAACCTCTCTTTAGCGCTGGGGGTAG
The DNA here is from genome assembly GCA_947311845.1 of Poa pratensis. Classification (NCBI taxonomy): domain Eukaryota; kingdom Viridiplantae; phylum Streptophyta; class Magnoliopsida; order Poales; family Poaceae; genus Poa; species Poa pratensis. Next base: position 41,296,951 of record CAMZMU010000053.1, read on the forward strand.
TCTACTTCAGAGTATCATCCAGTGTGGTTTTACTAGGAAGCCTATCGACTCAGGTTGTGCTATTGATCCTCTTTAGCTGCAAATGTTCACAAATAACTGAGTTGACAAAAAATTACACTGGATCTCGTCGATGTAGATTTGCTACGAGCATCCGCTGTATCTCTGGAAATGTCAACGCATCTGGTCGGGTTTCTGCATACTTTGCGAATATTTCCTCAAACTTTTCGGGAACGAACCTACAGATTGTCAAATTAAGAATGTATATCAATTTGAACCACATTAAAAATCTCTCACTGGAGCTAGAAAATGAATATCCTAAAAAGGAAGCATGGCATATCACCAAATGAACAAAGCTAACTCATGTATATCGAAGTAATGAAATATAAGATGCATTTTTTATATTCTGCATTGATAAATATGTTGGATACTTTCTCCGGTTCATAGTATAAGTAGTTTAAGAAAGAAATAGTGTCTCTAAAGCAGTAATTTAACCATCATTCTTTTCCACAACTCAGTGGATTCAAAAGAAAAATAATTTTATGTGACAAAAACATGTTTAATGACAAACCCTATAATACTAATTTAGCACGACACTTATTATGGATCGGAGGGAGTATTATATATCTTGGTATCTATTTTGAGGGTTAAACGTAGAAATATTTTAGTGACACAAACTCCGAAACTTTATCAACAATTAAAGGGATATTATAACGTGACATATTACATCACTGCTTGATATGGTGGGGATGTACCTGTTATATCTAGATACCCCACCTAGAAACACCACACCAATGGTAAAAAATTCAAATACATTTTATTAGATATGTTTTGTGAGATGATGATTGGCCTGCAATATTTTACTTTGAACTCAAAACAGAATAAAACAAAAAAAATCAAGTTTTATTTAGTTGCAACAGTTTTCCAAAAAAAAAAAAAAAGATTCTTTTTAGACAGTTTTATTTAGTCAAGATGGTTGCTACAACTGCGGCACTACCGGGCACATCGCTCGTGACTGTCCCACGGGTCGCCAAGGCGGAGGCGGCCGTGGATGGAACCGAGGCGGTGGCCGCGGAGGCCGTGGAGGAGGACGCGGCGGTCAAGGTGGTCGCGGGTACAACACTCCGGAGGCCGCCCACGGCGGCAACGGGAAAGTTCCGGCTCCCCAAGGAGGCAACGGCGGCAAGTATCAAGAAGTCACTGGAGTTGTCGGGTGCATCCACGGAGGGTCTTCTTTGCCTCCCTCCAACGGCGCCTGCAAGAGACTTGTCCGGGAGCTTAATGCGGTTGCTTCTGCTCCGTCCAAGCCCCTGGACTGGTCCAGTCAAGTCATCACCTTCGACCCAGAAGACCACCCTGCCAACACTGCCGGGGTCGGGACCCTGCCGCTGATCGTGTCGCCCGTCATCCACTACTACAAGGTCACCAAGATGCTGGTCGACGGAGGCTCCAGCCTCAACTTGCTGACGGCGAAGGTCCTGGCTATCCTTCAAATTCCCCTGTCTCGCCTGCAAGACACCGGGGTGTTCCAAGGCGTGAACGGAAGTGTTACTCGACCCCTCGGGAAGATCACCCTTCCGGTCACCCTCGGCGACTCCAAGAACTTCCGCACCGAGGAAATCGTCTTCGACATCGCCGACACCCCGCTACCGTACAACGGCATACTTGGCAGACCTGCTCTGGCCAAGTTCATGGCCGTCTCCCACTTCGCCTACAACATGCTAAAGATTCCGGCGCCGTGGGGCGTGATCAAAGTCAAGGCCGACATCGACGATGCTATCTACTGCGTTCACCAGCTGAACCAGACGGTGGCAATCATGGCGGATGTCCCTCAAGGTGTACAGGAGGATGATGATGGCACTAGTACAGAACGACACATCGGAAACGGGCCAAAAAACCCTTAGGCAACGGAGAAAGGGTCCGTGTCCCCGACCCTGTCACTGATGTGAAGGCCTTCATCGGTAACGGAGCAAAAAACCGTCACCGATGAGGCATAAGTTGGCTACGGTTGCTGACCCATCTCCGTTTCCGATGTATCGGTGCATCAGTAACGGAGATTCTATTTTACTCGTTTGCATTGAGATTCTTTCAGAAGCCTACAGGAGCAATTCGGTTGCCAAATTACATTCAAAATCGAAGTGTAATGGAGTGAGGGAGACTTGGGAGGACATGTAAACCTGAGACCGAATTATGAATTTACTTTATGAGGGGATTAATATCGGGGACCTTAGAGTGTAATGCTATGGTGGGATTTTATATCTTAATAACTCTTGTGCAGTCATTTACTTGGCCACAAGATTCATCATAAGAGGTTTAGTATACTTATTTAGCTATACCTAATAATGGCTCCGTCCTAGAAACTTGACAAAATGCTACTTTGTGGTTCTAGAAATATTTATGCCATGAAGTCTAGGTAGCCCTTGGGAACGTTCTCCACTTATAAGAAATACACACTTGAGCTTGTCCTCTTGCTGCATAGAGGATTGGGCTTTTCTCTCTTTGAGAGCTGTCACCTGCTACTATTTGTCTGCTGCATTTTTACTGTCTTGCAATTATACAACCGAAAACACCAAAAACACTTGCATCTTTTATTGTCAATTTATCATTCTTACTAACCAATACCTTCAGCTCCTCGTGGGTTCGACAACCTTTTCTATTCGAAAGGTACTACAATTGATCTCCTACACTTGGGAGTCATCAAGATACTTTTCTGGCGCCGTTGCCGGAGAGCGTAGCGCTATTGGTAAGAAGTTTGGTAAGGAAGCTTGAAAGGTGAATTTTATTTACTGTTTTGTCTCATCGCTACTATGGCATTTATGAATCGTGCTTCGCTGTATCTTGCTTTATATGAAAGTGCTTATGCTAATGCTCCTAAAGTGGTTGAAACTACTGTGTCTGAGGTACCTAAAGTGGGAATTATAATTCCCGTTGATCATGTTAAAAGAGTTATGAAAAATCTATTTACAGGAGATGGAACTAAGTCTGCACGTGAACACATGGAGACAATTGAAGACATATGTGGTTTATTTAGGCTTCCTGGTATTTCTGATGATCAGATAAAAAGGAAGCTATTATATTTGTCTTTATCTGGTAATGCGTATTTGGTTCAAGTCTTTGGATGAAGAAGTTACTATTGTATGGAGTAGTTTGAGGAAGGTTTTTCTTAAATATTTTACTCCTAAAGAAAGAATTATTGCTGCCACGAAAAGTACTAATATTTTGCAGGAAGAGGAGGATAAAAACCTAAGCTTGGGGTGCCCGTGCAACCCCAAGGAGATGATGAAAATGATGAACAACTAGAGTATGAAGAGAAGAAACATCCACCTTCACCACCTATGGATGAGGGTAACACTCAAAATCTTGTTGATGATAAACTTTGCTTTTATGATTCTGATGATGAGGAGGACTATCAGCCTATGCCTAATGAGAACATTATTGATAATAATTTTAAAAATGATGAGGAGTATGGTTTAGACATGCTATATGATAATGCTTTAGATGATGGTCCTATGCCTATTGATAATTCTCCATGTTTAGAACTTGTTACTACTTCATGTGAGGATAAAAATGATATACTTGTTGTTGGTAAAAATACTCTTACTTATGAGAGTCCTACTTTATTTTTGAACTCTCCTATTCACACCGTGGAGGAGAAGCTTTTATATGTTGAAAAGTACTTATGTGGGCTGAAATTATCTTACACCAATGACCATTTCACCCATAACCATCATGTTGATAGTGCTTATTGCAATTATTTTGAGAGAGGAAAACACACTAATAGCTCACATAATAGTTTTAATAATCCTCTATATGTTCCTAAGTTTGCAAAGTTGCACCAATCTAATAGTTCTTTTATCAAATTTGCTTCCACTACTTGTAACTATTATGAGAGAGGAAGAAAGACTTGTCTTTATGTTTATATGTTATTTAAAATGCAACCTACTGATCACCACATGCATTGGTTACCACAAAATAGCTGCTATTTATTCATATAAAAAATGCCAATGCATAGGAAGTGGGTTAGACTTAAAAGTTAATGGTTTAATGTTTTGTGGTGTGCTCCTTATGCTTTCATTTCCTATTCAGTTTGGGCACACCTTTATATCATGAAAACATGTGAAACAACTTTACCTACTGTTATCTAATTGCTAGTTTAAGATTTTCATTTTATATAAAATTTGGGAAAGTAAATGAGAAGGATGAGTAATGGAGATGTTGGGGTCGATCTTGAACATGTGTTGTTCATGCCAATGGAACCATTGCAAAGTCTCTATCATTAAAACTTTTCCCAAAGCTAAAACCAAATAAAAAGAGTGTTTATGTTGTATATATTTGCTTCTTCTTTTGCCTTTGTGCTAAATCAAAAACAACAAAAATATTTTCTTTCTTCCTTGTTTTGGTTCTTTTTGCTTCTTCTTTCAAAAACAACCAAATAAAAAGAGTGTTTATCAAAATTCTTTCTTGGTTCTTTTTGCTTCTTTTTGATTTTTATCTTCAGTTTCAGTTTTGGTTTTTGAGTCAAGGTGCTTGTTTACTACTGTAACACCATCTTTGTATCTTATTTTTCATCTTTATGGCAAGAATAACCTCTTTTGAGAGGTGGGATCAGACAATAGTGATTTGCTGTCCAGAAAACAGATTCCTTAGCTTCACTGCGGAAAATGTAAAAAATCACAGAAAAGGAATTTTGACCTGAAATTTTACGACAGCAATCTTCAGTTATTATTACGCATTTCATTAGTTAAAAGTTTTCTGATTTGAGCAACGTAAGTGACTCTGAAAATTCACTCTTTACGGGCTGTCCAGTTTTTGACAGATTTGTCTTTATTTTGCATTAGCCTCATTACTTGTGTTTTGTTGGTTCTTTTGATCAATGAACAATACACAACCATAGTAACAATAGTTAATGTTTAGAATCAAATCATGATATGTCTTTGCTGTACCTATGTGGATTTAATTTATGGAGACACTAACCCCTCTAATCAAGTTTTATGATGAGTTTTGTGTGAAGAGAATTGTCAAGTGGAAGAGTTGAGGGTGATGAACAAAGATCAAGAGGGACAAACACTCAAGCTTGGGGATGTTACCCCAGGCTCACCCTACATGTATCAAATAAGTACAAGAACTCAAGCTTGGGGATGCCAAGCCACCTCACTCCAACCATCTTGATACCAAGTAAGTAAGCCTAGCTATATGGCTATAAAGAAAGCGCTTTACGGGAGGCAACCCGGTTGTTTTATTTTTGATTTTCTTTGTGTCCTCTTGCTGTAACAAGAGACTTAGTTTTTAGTTTTGTTTCTGGAATTTTTAATAAAGTGCCAAGTTTTACCCGTTTTGGTTTGAAAAAGTTGCTATTTGTATTCGGAGATTTTATTCCAGCACGAATCTGTGCACGGTATGATTTTTCATTTCTATTCTGTAACTCCGAATGAGCTGATATTGTAACTGTAGTTGCAACTTTTCATCCTCTGTAATCATGAATTTTTTCATTTTTCGACATATTTAAGTAGGGTAGAAAAATGCGTTTTGCTGCTGCTGTTTTTCTGGACAGATTCTGTCCCATTTTGTTTGATGCATTCTTTGAACTTTTAACTTGAATCTTTTTGATCCAATTGAGTTTATAAGTAGGCATACAACATTATACACTTTCTGGACATTCATATGAATTTTTGTTTAAGGATTTTATGCAGCAAGCAATTCATTTGTCTATCACTACTAATGTCACCCCACAGAAAAGAAATGGGAGAAACGGTGTTTTGAAGTTTTTTCACAGGGATTAGAGGAGATGCACCAAGAGCTATCCAAGGATGGTGAAGACCATAAGCTTGGGGATGTGAAGACAACCCCACTGGACCAACACACTCTCGGTTTGCACACGTCTAACTTCTGTTTTTCGATCAATGCACTTTATCGCATAAACTTGGAGCGTCTTTTATTTGCTTTTTATTTCGGTTTGATTTTTTTTATTTTCTTGAGACCACCACTTTTCATTTATGTTATGAGAGTGCTACTGGAAATTTGGGTTGAATTAGTTGGATGCTATTAAAAATATTGGGATAGGGATGTTTGAGTTGATTCAAAAAGATACATATAGTTGCATGATTCATGTGCTTTTTAATGAGTATTAATTTGCAAGTGTTTTATCAAGAGCTATCTTTTATTCATGTTTCGATGCTGAATGTTACTTTACTTTGTTTAACATGGATTGATTAGTTCTATGGACACTTATGCATGCATTTAGACGGTCAACTTTCTCCCTCTTGCTAGCCCAAAAATTCCAACAAGTAAAAACTTGTTTTCCAACACCTTCAACCAAAGTTTTTCCAGTGAGTCCACCATATCTACCTATTAGCTTTATGCTATTCCGAGTATGTTTATCATGTTATATTGTATTATCTATACTTCTGAATTAAAATGCTTATGTTATTGATTGTTATGGGAAAAGTTGGTTAAAAAGCTCTCACGAACTTGATGCACACTTTACTTTTATTGCACTTAATAAGCATGAACCATTGTGATTAAAATTATGAAGTTGTGGCTTGACAATAGTTTGGTTGGGAGTTAGCCCATATGTGCTGTCACATGGCAAGCTTTCAACATTGCACTTATTTATATTTAGTTGATGTCATGTACTTTTGTTTATGGATGCCTATCATGGGTGAAATGAATGTGGATACTTAGTAAGTTCAAAGAGTTTGTATAAATGGTTAGAGAAATGCCTGGGCCGCTAATCTAAGCCATGCATCATTCATGGTGGAAATTTACAGCAAACCATAATGTTCATTCAGTGATGCACCTCATAATAAAAAGCTATACCCATAGTAAATAAAAGAGTGCTGAGATTGTTCATTGTCTGTTTGTCTTGTTGTTTTGACATGGGCTTGTTCATGTCAAGGGGCAAGAGGTACCCCAGTGCAGTTCTTGATGATACTATTATTACTTGCAATGACCTTTATTTGAATTTACTTTGTGGACCAAAGTGAGTAACACATGGTGTAGGTACTTGTATTCAAGGGACATGAGACATTCAACCAATACATTGTCAAGACACCACTCATATTTGCTTTCACTTTAAACATTAATCATTCAAGATGCTATGATAGGGGTAATGAGAGCTCCACACCAATGACTACCACATTGCAAGCATTAACTTAAGTAGAAGTGTTTGGAAGTTAGATGAAACTTATTCATGCTTTACCTCTACTTATTTATATATCTTTCCAAGTGTCCACCTTTTATATTCAGATTTCAAGAATACTCTATGACCATTATAGGATGTTTTTACTTTTCATTATGCATACATTTGGACCATAGTACTTTCTTCTATGTTACACTTTGTGAATTATCATTGAACATCCTTACATTGAATATTTGATATCACTTCATAATCTATCTTGTATATTGCTACTCCTTTGAAGAATGAATCATTTGACTCTATGTAGCAATAATAATCATCTTTGATATCCATTGATAGTATTAAAATGCAAAGTCCATGTTAGTTTTATCACCTTCATACTCGAGGACGAGTATTGGTTAAGCTTGGGGATGTTGATGCATGTAAAATGCATACATGAACTTTACATTTTATTACATGTTATTCCTTTATTTGCATCATATAAGGGTTATATTCATGATTTATATTGAGTTTTGGGGATAATTAACAACTTCCCCATTTTTCTGGAATTAACCCTGCACTGTCAGAAAACCCTTTTTCTATATTTTGATGTTTCAGGGACCCAAACGACGTCCAAATGACCTGAGATTTTACGGGGATCACTTTTTTGGAAGGAACGAAACGTAGGCGCAAAGGAATCGAAGAAACGGAGACCAGAAGGCCGAAAGGGGTGGGCCCACGCGGCAGATTCCTGACCGCGTGGGGCACCCCCTTTTCCCCCTCGTGGCTCCGATGCCGTCCGTTTTCGTCTCCGTGGCTTCGTCTTGACCTAAAACCGACTATAAAAATAGTCCCCCAGGAGTTTCGCGAGGAGGCGGGGAGAAACACGAAACACACGAAACAGAAGACAAAGGCTGCCGCCGGAGAAGATCGGAGGGGGAAACGCTACCGGAATCACCTCCGGAAGGCTCCTCCATCCCCCCTCCGGAGTCTCCATCAACACCAACGTCAAGACCAGCACCATCTCCATCACCATCTTCGTGATCCACTTCATCCCCCTCATAGTTTGAGATTGTTGAACCCTAGCTATTGTTTAAGTGCTATTCTGCCTGTGTATGATTAGCTACTTGTCATTGTTTTGTGGTGAGACTATATTTCAGATTGTGTTGTATCATTTATACCACTGAATCACATCATGTCTTCACGTTGTGAGTAGTTCTCTCATGTTCCTGGGGGCATAGGATGGATTGGCAATGATCTATATATAACATGTGTTGGTATTTTGTCTAGTGTTTATCTTTTTATGTAATTCTATGATGGTGTTGTGCGAACGTCGACTGCACATCACTTCACCTAGATGGGCTCATAGGAGAACACCGTAGTGTAATGGAGTGAGGGAGAATTGGGAGGACATGTAAACCTGAGACCGAATTATGAAGTTACTTTATGAGGGGATTAATATCGGGGACCTTAGAGTGTAATGCTATGGTGGGATTTTATATCTTAATAACTCTTGTGCAGTCATTTACTTGGCCACAAGATCCATCATAAGAGGTTTAGTATATTTATTTAGCTATACCTAATAATGGCTCCGTCCTAAGAAGATTAAAACTTGACAAAATGCTACTTTGTTGTTCTAGAAATATTTATGCCATGAAGTCTAGGTATCCCTTGGGAACGTTCTCCACTTATAAGAAATACACACTTGAGCTTGTCCTCTTGCTGCATAGAGGATTGGGCTTTTCTCTCTTTGAGAGCTGTCACCTGCTACTATTTGTCTGCTGCATTTTTACTGTTTTGCAATTATACAACCGAAAACACCAAAAACACTTGCATCTTTTATTGTCAATTTATCATTCTTACTAACCAATACCTTCAGCTCCTCGTGGGTTCGACAACCTTTTCTATTCGAAAGGTACTACAATTGATCTCCTGCACTTGGGAGTCATCACCACGACGCCGAGCGGGTGGCTCGTCAAGCCAAGCTCTACGTCATGATCGACGGCGAGCTCTACCGGCGACGGGACAACGGAGTCAAGCTCCGCTGCATTCCTCAAGAACAAGGCCAAGTACTGCTAAGGGACATCCACGAGGGCACATGTTCAAGTCATGTGGCATCAAGATCACTGGCGGGTAAAGTTTTCGTCACGGGTTCTACTGGCCAACAGTCCTCAGTGATGCGAGCAGCTAGTCAAGACCTGTGAAGCCTGCCAGTACTATGCGAAGAACATACATCAGCCGGCGCAAGCTCTGCAGCCAATTCCAATCTCCTGGCCGTTCGCGGTCTGGGGGCTGGACATCGTGGGAAGATACCGAAGTCTGTCGGGGGCCATGAATACCTTTTCGTGGCCATCGACAAGTTCACAAAGTGGGTGGAAGTGATGCCAGTACCAAGACAGACAGCTCAAGCAGCCATCAAGTTCATTGAAGGGATCGTGTACCGCTTCGGAGTACCCAACAGAATCATAACGGACAATGGCTCTCAGTTCACAAGCCGATCCTTCCTCAACTTCTGTGAAGAGCTGGGAATCAAGGTGTGTTTTGCCTCGGTGTCCTACCCAAGGTGCAATGGGCAAGTGGAGCGAGCCAATGCGGAGGTCCTAAAGGGTTTGAAGACCAAGGCCTTTGACAAGTTAGAAGACAAGGGCAAGAACTGGATTGAGCATCTACCAAGTGTCTTGTGGTCCCTCAGAACCACACCAAGCAGAGCCACTCAAGAAACACCATTCTTCCTTGTCTATGGAGCGAAGCCGTCTTGCCAACAGAGCTCAGGCATGGATCCCCCCGGGTACTTGCCTATGATGAAGACGCACAAGCTGAGAGGAGGATTGATGACATCAACTTCCTGGAAGAGGTGCGGTGTCGAGCTTCTTACGATCTGCTCGATACCAGCAAGGGCTCCGCCGCTATCATGATCGCCATATCCGTTCACGGGTACTGGAACCCGGAGACCTGGTTCTCCGCAAGAAGCAGAAGCTTGATAACATGAACAAGCTGTCGTCCAAGTGGGAAGGACCTTATCGGGTGACGCATACCCTGAGACCCGGAGCTGTTTATCTGGAGGACGAGAAAGGCAGGCCGGAGGGCAACGCCTGGAACATCGAGAATCTCCGGAAATTCTACCCCTGAATACGAACATGAATCGCAGATAGTTCGAGTCAACTAAGCACGCCCAAGGGGCTAGTGTTCTGTATAAGGGTGTAAGAATCGTCGCCAAGGAATAAAAGATAAGTTTTTCAATTCCGTGAGCCTCTCTTGTTGTCGTGAAGTGTGTTATCCGTAACAACCCCCAAGCAGGGGGCTGACATGGTGCCGGTGGCTGACAGGTCGAGCGCGAGTAGCCTATCAGTAGGCGCTGCCACCTGATCGTGCCGTACTGCCGCGGTAAGAAGTGGAACGGGCAGTGCTGTGTTTTAAAGAACATAAACACAGAAATGCACATTCAACTTTGCTTGCGGGTTGCTCGGATGAAACACTTTCACGACATGTAAGGGAGGGTCCATTCTTTTCCTACTGAAAGTGTGTTATGTGTAGCGCCTCTCCCGGGACAGGAATGGATGCTGAAGAGCGGCTCAGGAGCTGGATACCCGGGAAGGACAGAGCAGATCAAGAGCACGGCAAAAACCAGCTAAGTCTTTGCATGTGCATCTTGCATTCTAGGCATAATATCTCGCTCGGAGTCAATATACCACCAACCTGCGCATGCTTGACAGTTGATGAGAACCTTTGCGGGGGTAATGCGTCCTCCCCGGCGAACGGTCAGATTTCCCTTCTGGCCTAGTACCCGTGGCTGTGGAGTGGACTCCCGGAAGGCATAGTGCTCTTAGGGGCTGCTACCGGTACAGGCGGTTAGAGTACTTGTCACCTAAGAGATCTCCTCTGAAAACTTGACGGCGCGTTAGTGCAAGGGGAGGTTTGGGAAATGACCCCGGGAGTTGAGCCCTAGGATTGCATTCATCTGAACTTACATTCTGAATTTACAATTCTGAGTTACATTCAGTCGAAGCTTTCCTGGATACATATCTAGCCTATGCTACTAAGGCCAGCTCAGAGCTCCTGGCTGCAGATCTGTCTTCTGTTTTATTGCCTGCCGGGTGCACTCTTTTCTTCCGGGGACGCCTGGATGAAAGATAACACGCGTGCAGGATCTTGTCAGGCGCGTCGAAGAGCTCGACCCCCTTCTGCCGACCAGGGCGCTCCAGGGCCAAAGAGACGGAAGATTCCGTCCGCCAGTTCGCCTACGGACTGACTCTCGGCCTACGAAAAGCAGTCCAGGTCAAGATCGAAGTCATCCAAGAAAAAAGGCGGAAAAACAGAGAAGAGCAAACAGTGAACCTGTTCGATGGCCTCGAGCTCAGCCACAACCAAGGACAGCTCCGGAATACCGGCAGTCCTTTCCTTCAGGATGGACCACAGGTGCGCCCTCCTCACTGCCCTAATCCTTGCCTCTTCTTGGGCAACAGGACCGGAGACAGCCGCCAGGCGAGCGACATTCTGGGCAGCAGAAGAACGGGACGCAACCTCGCCATCAGTGGCTCGGGCTCCAGCTTCGCTGGGTGCCTCCGCCGCGCCTCGGAAGACGGACTCCGCCGTCGACACGTCGGACAAGGCCATCTCTGCTTCGCCAGACATTGTTCTGCGGGGCGTGGAGAGGCAAAGGAAGAAGAGGAGCGGAGCAAGGCGAGAAGATGTGTCAAGGGAGTTGGAGTCTGGAGGGTCTTTTATAGGCCTCCCACGCTCCACCTACCCCTTGGCGCTACGGCTGCTGCAGTAATGGGAGCGCGTTTTGCAAAAAACTCGTTCTCATTCACACAGCGCGACACGAGACAAGGAGGAAACAAGATCTTCTTCATTTACAAGGACTACAAGGGGACGATCTTTTTTACAACAAAAAGGTTGGCTCCCATCGAGCAAGGAGCACCGCCGTACAATGGAAGACGCTACTTCCAGAAGTACGTCGTCAAGGCCGCCGGGGAGAGGTCAACGAGATCTCCATGGCGCCCGTCCGAAGCTCCTCGCCTTCAGAAGACGAGCTCCCCTCGACCTTGATGTCAGATGAGTTTTCCTCATCTTCATCCTCGTCGTAGGAGCTCGAACTGCCGCTGCTGCTCTCCATGCAGCACTCCACACGTCCGCCATCGACACCGAAGATCTTCACGGAGAGCGTCGCATCTCCGTCGTACCGGAACGCCAAGCATTGCCCCCGGGACAGGCGGCGGGCACGGGAGAACGACTTCCACCCCGGACCCAGAAGCATGGCGCCTTCAGTGGTGCGCTCCGCCATGGCCCAGGAGGGGCCATTGGGGCAGCCTTCCACTTGCAGCCAGAAGCCGGAGGGTCCGATGTCCTCCGTCGCCATCGCGAAGGAATCCGGCAGGAGAAGCCGGCTGCGAGCCTGTGGTTCAGATCCACGATGAACTCGAACGGCGCGAAGCTGGTATGAACCATGCTCCTAGGAGGGGGAGCAGCGGTGCCGCGGCCTCCACGGCCGCCGCGACCGCGAATCCCACGACCTCGCGGAACAGCTCGACCACGAGTGGAGGGGCCACTCTCCGCAGCAGCTGAAGAAGAACGAGGGCGCCCAACTCCTCTCCTCGCTCTCGCCATTGGCGCTGGCAGCTTGTGGGGAGGCCTGGAGTTGGACTGAGGAAGAAGATGAACAAAAGGCCAGGGGCGCCCTCGCTTTTATAGCCGCGGCGGCGCCTCTGTCAGGCGTCTCCTCGGTTCTTCCGTTTGGGAATCGAGGGGGCCATCGCAGTTACTCCCCCAAGCGGAGTAACTCCAAGACCTTCAAGGCCATAATGAAGCAGAGCAAGGAAGACCAGGTGCCCGGGGACCCACTTTGACCTATCTTTAGGCCATGGCCCCGGCAGCTGGAGCAAGAGCCGCCGGGACCATGCCCGGGGGCTACTGTCGCAGCAGTGGAACATGGGGTTCCCCTAGTGCTGCCAAAGTGGGTCCACCCCATGTGGGCCCAAGATGAAGATGGACAAGACCAAGACTCAAGTCAAGCTGGCGGGTTCACCGTCAGGACACGCAAGGCCTACGTCGACAAGGGCTCCGGTCCTGGGGACCTCCGGGTCCCCGAACCAAGCAAGAAGGCCAGGAAGGACCCGAGAGCCCGAGTTCCCGGCAGGAGGCCAGGCTCCCTCTCGGGTACTTCCCCACGTCCCTGTGGATAAGCTCTCCACCTCACGCTGGAAGACCTCAGAAGACTTGGGAAGCAAGGCGAAGGCAGCGCGGGCGGGAAGCACAGCCCGTGGTGGTGTCAGCTCCTGTCCACCCCAAGGCGGACGCTCCCACCTAACCCAAAGGAGACGCTAGGCTGAGGAGAGGCCACGTCTCCCCTAAACTAGATGAGGAGGGTCCTTCACCCGAAGGTCCCTCGTGCCCCTCACGTGACCCTGTGGCAACCCCTTAGCCTATAAAAGGAGGACCAAGGCACGGAGGAGGAGGAAGAACACAAGGTCGAACCAAGGTACAAGTCCAACCAGAGCAAGACTAGACTAGGGCTGCGAAGGTAGAGGGGAAGGTGATCTCCTCCGGGTCAGGATCTGTCCTTCTTCTACCTCCAGCCAAAACCCTTCCGGGTACCCATCCGGGAGGTTCCATTGTAAGCCACACTATGAAGAACCCATCAATCCAGACATGCAGGAGTAGGGCTTTTAGCCTCCGGGCGGCCTGAACCTGGGTAGCTCCTTGTGTCCCTTTGGTTGCATGCTTTGATCGTGGAGAGGAGAGCTTGATCTAGACTCTGCCCGAGAAGACGATTCTCAGCCTCCTTCGCGCCCCGTGCCGAACCTAAAAGGGGGTACCTATACTCCTGGTGTCCGTGCATCGAGACACGACATGCAGAGCATGCCAAAGAGGGCGAGGGCGGTCGTGATCCTGGCCGTGGCCGTGGCGGACAGAAAAATGGACCTCGATCCGTTTGCGTCGCCCCGTTGGGCCGTGTTTTTGGCTCCCGCGGATAGGAACGGACGCGTGCGGACTCGACGCGTCGCCCCGTTGGAGTCATCCTTACTATCAATTGCTTGGATAACAAACATAGGTAGGAGAAAGGAGGACATAAAGTACGTTGGAAGGTTGTCGAGAACATAGGAGAGAAGGACGAGAAGACCCCCTTTTGAAAGAAGGGATGCGCGCCATCTTGCTAGATATTTGTCGCAGTTGTCAATAATAGTTTGGAAGGCTGATGGGGGAAATTTAGTAGGGGATAAAGCAAGTCCTAGATAGGTCTGTGGGAAGGACGCAATCGAAGTGTGTAACATTTGGGCAACCGAGGCAGCAACATCTTCAGAGGCCTGTTCAGCGTAGAAGTCATCGAGTATTTGTTTTAGGTTGGTTGCGGCATTAGGGGTGGCACGAATCAAAATAAGGGTATCATCAGTATATTGTATAACAGGGCATATGATATTGTCACATAGAGGGTGTTGTAGCAAGCCTTGAGAGCACGCCTAGATTGCTGTAGTAAATAGTAAATCCACTACAGTCGATGAAGAGGTAGGGGAAAGAGGGTCTCCTTGTCTTAGCCCTTTTTACAGTTTATCCAAGGTTCGGGAACACCATTAACTAGCACGGCCGTTTTACCGGCGATGAGAAGGTATTTGATCCATTCAATGAATCTTGTGCAAAAACATCTATGTTGGAGAATAGTTAGAAGAGAGTGCCAGCAGATTGAGTCGAAGGCCTTGCAGAAGTCTAGTTTGAAAACCATAATAGTAGCTTTTGTCGGTGGCAGCAGTTGAGGATATCTGCAGCGAGAAGCCGAGAACGAAATTTTCCGCAATTCCTCTGCCCGAGATGAAGATAGTCTGGTTTTGGTCGACTATGTTGTGTATTTTTTCTGAAGTCTGTTGGTGAGCAGGCGTGCTATGGCTTTGATGGGGCTGTTTTGAAGGGAGATTGGGCGGACCATGAAAGCACGATTGATACCGTCGAGCTCAGCGCTAAGGTTAAAAAACTGATCAAAGAAGCGTCTTAAATCTGGCCTAATTGTGTTCTAGAGAACGAACTGAAGACCGGTCCGAAGCCGTTTGGTCCAGGGCTAGCCGAGATGTTCACATCTTGATACGGAGGGAGTAGTAGCTATTGGAAAGCACAAGAGCTGTCTGTCATAGCCGCCCCCTGTTCCTTGGTAACCTTTTAATTTCTCTCTGATGGAGTTGAATATCAGCCGCGAACCAGATTCGAGGACAAAGAAACCCCAACTGAACAATGGACAGGGAAGACAGAGAGACGAAAAAAGAAGATGGAAGCTAAATAATTAATCCAATACTACAGTAGTTTTTATACATTTTTTTTTTTTTTTGCGGGGGGGTAGTTTTTATACATTGAAGCTATATAATCAGTGCCGGTGGTGGTAGTAGCAGCAGCGAACAGATAGATGCCTAGCTACGCGTAAATAAAGGTTTTTAGACATTGAAGCTAAATAATCTAAGTCTACATCGTACGGTCAGGGAAGACAGAGTAGATACTGAAGCTAAATAATCTAGTTAGTCTGATAGTAGTAGCCACGGCTTGATCATCTGTGGCGGGCAGCTTTCCCTGCCGGCGTTCCTCGTCGATCGGGGCATCACCGTGTTGCCCTGTACAAACAAACATTAACTATATCAATCATATATGTATACTACTACTACTACTCAGGGAGTAGATAGCACGTTGAAAGCTAGCATTAATTAAGGATTAGGCGCCAATGTACATCTTTCCGAAGGCTAGGGCGACGGAGTAGACGAGCACGCAGAGGACGGCGGCCCGGAGGAGGCGTGCGAACCCGGCGACTGGGTCTTCGGGGCTTGAGGCGAAGACGAAGGTGGAGGTGAGGCAGAGCATGCCAAAGAGGGCGAGGGCGGTCGTGATCCTGGCCGTGGCCGTGGCCGGCGGCGTCCCGCACAAGCGCTGGCTCCAGATGAGCAGTATGAGGACGAGCGAGGTGTATAGCGTCATGGAGTTGAGGGCTCTGAACCAGGCGTAGCTAGCGGGGAACATGGTGAGCCTCGCCGGGGGCTTCATGGCTGCCCGGCAGGTCACCGATGCCACCACGGCCGCCGGACCCATGAGCGCCGCGGGCATCTCGTTGATCCACTTGCGCAGGGACGGCGGCATGTCGTCGTACCTTCTTCTCCTGCTAGACAGACTGGAAGAAATTAGCTAGTGTGTGTGCATGCTTCCTCTCATCACGGCGCAGCAAGTACCAAGATAAGGGCGTCGACCACTGACTGACGCATGTGGAAGACGGGGGAGGGAGATATCGATGTACCTAAGCGTGTGTGCTGTGCCTGCGTCGCTTGCTCGCCGGCCGGCGAGGGAGCTTGCTTTTGCTTTGCTTTGTACTCGTAGTGACAAGAGAAGAAGAGTCGTTGTCTATGGCGACGAGAGCTTTGCTTTGTGCGATGGAAAAGAGAAAGGAGGAAGACACGCGCCACGCAACGTGTCGTGTCAAGGGCGCACACCATTAAGAAAAGACCTGAAATCCAGAATCCGGCTGCTCTATCTATCCTGCTGCTATACGCAAAGCCAGCAAGGACGCTACCTACCTATCTGCTGCTTGGCAAAGCCAGGAATAATTTTACCCGCAAAAAAAAAACCAGGAATAATTTGAGAACCTGCGTGTGTGGGGGGGTAGGGTTTGCTTGCGATAAACGCGTGAGTGTGCACATGTTTTTGAGCACCTGAGTTTATTCCGTGTCTCGCAAAAGGAAAGAAAAACGAGAAATAATTTTTGCATCAGCCCCGGAGACTCCGCTCGGGCACCACGGCAGAGCAAAGGGTCCTCCTCGCCGGAGGGCATGGTGTGTGGCTCCTTCGCGCCACAAGCCGCGCTGGGAGGACGCGTCGAGCAAGGTGCATGTTTCACCTAGATTTGGCCCGGCGTGTCTCCTTATCGTTGTGTTCGTGGCGCGCTGGGCTGGCACTCCTCCCATGGCGTGGACCGCTCACCTGAGTTGTGCCCTCAGAGAGGGGAACTCGAGCTTGGGTTTGAACCAAGTGAGGGGCGCCAGGTCCATACCTATGGTATCGGACTTCCCGCCTCTCCCGGGGCTGGCCGGAGATTCCCTAATATACGGGTCATCTGCCGTTGCTAAACAAGGTTGTTTAAATTAGGAGTCATTGCTAAACTGTCATTTCTTTAGATGATGCAACCGTGATTGTTAATTGTATCTTTTTTTATTAGTGGTAATATAAAAAGCATGCACTAATTAACCATGTATTCTCTCCGTTCTAAATTAGATGACTTTTATTTATCAACATGTGAATGTATCTATACTTATAACATGTGTAGATGCATCTACATGTTAACAAATGGAAGTTATCTAACTTTAAACGGAGGGAGTAGTACCGTGATCATGTATTAATTGTACCCATTTTTATACTCCTCCACTTCATCAAAATAAAAGTCTTTTTAGCAAGTTAATTTAAAGGACATTACATTGTGCACAGAGTAAGTACAGTACTAATTAAGCAACTAATGGATATACGCACGAGTACTCCTAGTTATCTCTATGTGGTTGCTTCATCTGTGCACGATGCATTAATTATTTTTTGACGTGCATGCATTAATATTAAAACAAGCACGTAATGCTTTAATTGAGCAAACACACCAGCTGACATGCTGACACAGACATGATGAAAAGGCCACAACAGTGTAGAGTCAGGACCACGGTCCACAGGAGATCCTTAAACAAGCACGTAATCCCTGTGCTATCCCTATCTTCATTCTGATTGGCCGAGGGAAAGAAACATGGATCGATGACATGGCAATAGAAAACAACAAACAATACCGAGCGCTATGCTTTTGCCTAGAGATGCCAAACTCCTGCTCCGGTTCTTCGTTCTGATTGGCCGAGGGAAAGAAATATGGATCGATGACATGGCATTAAAAAACAAACCGGGGAAAATCTACTCGCAGGCGTCTTTCCGTGCTAACAGAACTACCTAGTCACTCTCGGCTAAAGCTCGAAACGGACAGCGAAACGGTACGTACGAGAGCGTTAGGAGAGGAAGCGATCGTGGCGGCGGCCTAGGGTTTCAACCCTAGCCGTCGCCGTCGGTGATATCTGCAGCTTCATCATCGCCGCCGGCAAAGATTCGACGGGTCCTCGCCTCCTCTAGGTGCCGTTCTGGCACTAGAAGGGGTGGGGACCTTGGACCTGCGCACGGCGCTTTTCGAAGGTCTTTAATGATAGAGTTTGGTTTTGATCGTCATCTTTTTCGTTAATGGAGATGGTATCGTCTGCAATAAGTGATCTTCCACGCTTCGTTCGACGGCGAGATATCCTTCCCGACGTCAATGGTGGGTTTAGAAGATTAAGTCTGTCTAGGTATGGTTCTTCAGATCTTGCTTCGCCAGATCAATCTTGGATTGTTTCTCATGGTTGCCGCGAGGAGGTTTGTCCTCGCAATATCTATCCGGCTACTACGTCTTCGGCAATGGTGATTCGTTCTCTCGGCTCCCAACGATGTCGACAAAGTGGTTCGGTTATTTGTCCCTGGAATATCAGTGGTGGTGCTCTTGCCGATGTTGCTTGATTAATTTAATGGCTGCGTGCGTGCACAAATCCTTGGCATTACGGCTCAAAATTAAAAAGGGAGAACCTTCGGTGGTATTCACAGGTCTGTGGTTTGGTGGTGTTGGCGTTGTTCTACGGCTGCCTTCAGGAAAGTACAAGATTGTGTCATGGATGAAGAAAGAGCTTGAAGATCTCATAGATTTGCTAGTCTCTTTTAGTTTTGTTTTTGTAATCGATATAATCGTGTACTCTTTGCTGGTTTAATATACGTGGAAAAATTCAAAAAATAGTCACTCTCGGCTAATCCGACACAACCTCAAACACTTGGAGATGCATGCAACGAGATAACACTAATCTGCTAACTTAACTTATATAAAGTCAAAGATGAATTAAGCTAACACCCGGCCTCCACTCCACATCGCGCCGATCAGTATCTAGCACGTACGGGCGGGCGCTTGCAACGATTTGGTCACCACTTGAGCTTGGCGAGGCACCTAATCATCTCCCGCAGCACGTAAGGCGATCGTGGCGATCGTGGCGGCGGCCCCCTAGCCGTCGCCGCCGGTGATATCTGCAGCTTCATCGTCACCGCCGGCAAAGATTCGACGGGTCCTCGCCTCCTCTAGGTGCCGTTCTGGCACTAGAAGGGGTGGGGACCTCGGACCTGCGCACGGCGCTTTTCGAAGGTCCTTAATGGTAGAGTTTGGTTTTGGTCGTCATCTTCTTCGTTAATGGAGATGGTATCGTCTGCAATAAGTGATCTTCCACGGTTCGTTCGACGGCGAGATATCCTTCCCGATGTCAATGGTGGCTTTGGAAGATTAAGTCTGTCTAGGTATGGTTCTTCAGATCTTGCTTCGCCAGATCAATCTTGGATTGTTTCTCATGGTTGCCGCGAGGAGGTTTGTCCTCGCAATATCTATCCCGGCTACTACGTCTTCGGCAATGGTGATTCGTTCTCTCGGCTCCCAACGATGTCGACAAAGTGGTTCGGTTATTTGTCCCTGGAATATCAGTGGTGATACTCTTGCCGATGTTGCTTGATTAATTTAATGGTTGCGTGCGTGCACAAAGCCTTGGCATTGCGGCTCAAAATTAAAAAGGGAGAACCTTCGGTGGTATTCACAGGTCTGTGGTTTGGTGGTGTTGGCGTTGTTCTACGGCTGCATTCAGAAAAGTACAAGATTGTGTCATGGATGAAGAAAGAGCTTGAAGATCTCATAGATTTGCTAGTCTCTTTTAGTTTAGTTTTTGTAATCGATATAATCGTGTACTCTTTACTGGTTTAATATACGTGGAAAAATTAAAAAAAAATCTCCCGCAGCACGTAGATGAAGCCGACCAAGGCGCAGCTGATGGTGACGAGGTGGGCCCAGGACCACGCGTAGGCGGTGGTGCCGGCGATGAAGACGCCGACGAAGCTGGCGAGGCCGACGAAGCAGGCCAACATGAGCGCCACCACCTTGACATCTCCGTGGTAGGACCGCTCGCTCATCAGCAGCACCACGATGAGCAGCGAACACACCAGCACCGTCGCGTCGAGGAGGTAGAAGGCGACGTAGTGCGCCCAGTGCGTGTCGCGAAGCACGGGGTCGCCGGCCCGGTGGTGGTCGCCGTCCTCCCGCCAGAAGCCGCCGGGAGGGTTGAGCCACGCCCAGAACGCCGCCCGCGCCAGCACCGCCACAGAAGCCATCAGCCACCAGCGCATTTCCCGGAAATACTTCTTCTGCTTCGCCAGCGGGTCCTGATCAAACGAGCCAGTGCCGGTGCGGTCGGCCGGGATGAGCTCCCGGATGCCGGGGTTGCCGGAGGCGGTGATCATGGTGGTGGATGGAGACGGCTGGGCCTTCTTCTTCGGACTTCAAGTACAGAAGCTAGAAAACAAGAGCACTGGATGAGTGGTTGGTTGGGCGCTCCTCGTCAAGGAATTAGCTAGAAGATCTTAAATAGCGGGAGGTGAACGAAGCAAACAAGAAACCTTTGCTTTTGGCTGGCTTCACGAGCACACACACCCAAACCAACTAGGCCTACTAGCTTGACTTGACTTGACTCGGGTAGGTGGTGCACGAATTGTACAGCCAATCAAGTGCAGGAGAGATCTTGGACTAACATGAAGGATTCAGATTTGGATTTGTATGTACATTAACACGCTTGTTCCCATTTCGAAAAAAAATTGACACGCTTATTGTGTAATTTGTTGTAGATGCAGACCGTAAAATAGTCATAAAACCTAATTAAATTAGCCCTGCACACCATTATTATTAAGCCACAGAGTTTCTAATATACCTGGTACTTTAATAAGAGTTTTAACAACATATGAAAAAATATTCTCATATTCTTTTCATAGGGTTTTTAGAGAGATCATTCAAAGATAATCTACGATTATGATTAAATCAAAAATCCTCAATGTAATACAAGGAATTCAAGAAATATAAAAGGTGTCGGACCATGGAGGCGGGGCGGATCTCGGCCCTGTCGGTGGGAGGGCTCCGTTCCCGTGATTTTAGGGTTAAGGTTTGGTGGGGCGGCGCTCAGGTGGTGGTGGCAGCGCCTCTTCCAATAAAGTCTCCCTGGCTTCAACCACATCTCGGCGGTGACGTCGAGAAGTTTGTGGGAGTGGTTTGGTTCTCAAGGACTTCTTCTGGCGGTGTTCTTCAGATCGTCATGGAGCTTCATCGGCGGTTCATCCTTCTTCTTTGGCCCCGGGAAAGATGTGGTCTTCTTGACCCGTTCGACGACTTCCTGTCCACAACCAACAACGTCAAGCCAGCTCTGGGAGTAGCGGCAGCGGCGGCGCGCCGTCGACACGGTCTGGAGGTTGACGACGAAGGGCATCTCAAGGATCTCGATGTAGTTTTTGTTTTTAATTGTTGAGGTGTTTTGTTCTGTTCCATGTTTTTTTAATGCGAGGGTCCTTTTTGCAAAAGAAGTGTTTGGACAAGGGAAAGTGTAACAAATCAACAAGACATAGAGATGTGTAGAGCAAACAAGTAGCTTGGCCCGGGCAGGCAATAGCTTGTGCTAGCTAGAAACCTTTGCTTTTTAATTTTGCGGGTAAGAAACTTTTGCTTTTCGTTTCACTGGCCAAACATACCCAAACAATTTAGGCCGACGCTTGACTTGACTTGGCTGAGAGGTGCAAAAGTTGTACAACCAAGGAGCATGCACATGCAGGCTTTTATAAGGTATATAAATTAATCAATGTGTCACAGATTATAGAATGAAAGTGCATGAGAGGTCTTGAGTAACCACAAGGATTCTGATTTAGGTTTGTATGTACGCTAACAGACTTATTATGTAATTTGTTGTAGGTGCAAAAGCCGTCAAATAATCTCAAGACCCAATTAAACTAACCTAATACACCATTCATTATTGAATCATATAGTTTCTAAGACATCCTACTACTTGTAAAGGACATTTTAGAATATATGTAATAACATTTTCCTTACATTTTTTCATAGGGTTTTTGGAGGAATTATTCAAAATAATATACGTACTGTTGTGATTCAAATAAAAAGTCTTAAGATCATACAAGGAATTCAAGAAATATAAGAAGTAGCTTTGGACAAGGGAAATGTGTTCAAACTACACATGACTAAATCGAAACTGTCATTGTCGATCCTCTTCATCCCCACCCTCCCGTGTGAGCCCCATCGTCTCCTAATTTCCACTCTGGTCGGCGTGACTTTGCAACCCAGACGCAATTCCTTCAGGGGCTTGGAATGTTGCCGTTTCCGGCGTAAAGCTAAACCGTGACCCGAAGTTTCAACTTTCACTAGCGATACCGCTAGGCATGCACGCAAATGCAATACTTGATGCATGGTAAGTTGGGGAGTATGGGAATGAACACTTCGGGTCATCAGATAGATGGATAAGAAGAAATCAGAGATCAGTACTCACAACAACGCTACAACATGTGCAATTAATTGGTGCTACCAGCAACCATTGCGGTGCATAGTTTAGGAAACCCCTTCAATTAATTTCGAAGGTCATCCGGAACTTTCAACTACGAAGTGAGTTTCAGAAAGAAAAAAATGATAGGGGCGTTCAGCTTCCAGAAAAACTTACAACACCTTTACGTAAAGCATTGCCCAAGAAATCAGCAAAAATGATTCTTTTACCGGTACACATCGGGCAATTTAAGACTCCGCCATCGCACATGGAAGCAAGATTCCGTGTGTGATATCCCCTATTCGCATACGCTTTTGTGTTCTCAACCGTGTGCTACATATCGCTAACGGTCGCGATATGATAAGCATGTGCATAGTGCTCACCATCGCACACCATTTATTTGCACCAGTCGTGTGAAATCGAAACGTAAGTCTACACAAAGTTATCTCTATATAAGTTCAAAGATATAAATCGTTAATTTCTTATTCTTTGGCATAGAAAAGCAGATATTCACTTTGACTCCCGAGTGCATATGCTCATGTTAACTTTTTCAGAATTAAACAAATATGAAAACACTTCTAAAAAATCTAAAAACAATTGTGCACAAAAATATACACGTTTTCAACATACTTACAAAAATTCGGAAGGAAATGACACATTATGTGGTATGTGTAAAAAAGACAAAATCTGTGGCCAAAAAGAGATTTAAAAATACATTTTTCAATGCACAGATTTTGTCTTTTTGCGTGGACCACGTAAAGTTTTATTTCCTTCCGCAATTTTGCACGAAGGTTGAAAACTTGTATATGTTTGTGCTCAATTGTTTTCAGATTTTTTCGAAGAGTTTTCATATTTTCTAAATTTTGAAACATATAACAGAAGCATATGCACCCGGGAGCCGAAACGCGTCTCCCGGCCAAGAGAAGACTCTACCTTTGGGCGGAGAGGCGTACCAGCACTCTACGTTTGGCCTAGGTGCCGGCTCACCGTCACCGTCTCCCGTTCATCTGTACTTCATTCAAATGTTCCCTATCCTGTGATGTCTGATCTATCATCGCCCTTTAGGTAGAGAAAGCACAACTATATTCGAAATTTTTAAGAAGTTCAGAAATTTTAACCTGGTAAAATCTGCCCCAATGTGTTGTCAAACACAAGGATTTACTTTCTATTACACTATTTTTAAGGAGTGGTGCGGAGTTTACACTAAGTTTTGAAAGGGTGGAGTTTACACTAAAAAAAGAAAAGCGGGCACCCCGAGGACGCTCCGCATACGCTGCAGAGTAGAAAAAACTGAGCAAAATCTATCTACGCTTAAAGCGTCCTGCTTCAGTCGTGACTGTGACTGGTGCATGCGAATTGTGGAACATTTTTATTTTTCCTTGCTTCTGCTATTGTTAGCCCTGAAGACCAGGCACAAACGTATTTACAATCTGCTAAATATTCCTTTCAATGCATATTAATTGCTGCTGAATTGTTTATGTCTAGAACTGTTTCGAAAAAAATGTGAAAAAAATTCTGGATATTGACAATGATTATTTATAATAGTGTGCAAAATTGAGTGTGAAATATTGCGTAGTTTTGTCTGTGTAAAAATGACAAATTTCTGGATCCGAGATCTAAACAATGAAAAATTCGAACTTTCAAGTTTCGAAAAAAATGTGAAAAAAAATTCTGGATGTTGGCAATGATTATTTATACTAGTGTGCAAAATTTGAGTGCGAAATATTGTGTAGTTTGGTTTGTGTAAAAATGATAAATTTCTAGATCTGAGATCTAAACAGTACAAAATTCGAATTTTTTCATATTTATCAGATTTTCTCTTTTTGTGTAGGTCGGAATACAAACTATTTGGATTGAAAATTTACAGAACGGTATAATATATCATTGTCAACATCCATGATTTTTTGCAGAATTTTGTGAAACATTTAAATATCGATTTAAAAAACTAAAAAATAACGGCTGCTACGTGCTCCATAGTGCCTAGTACTGCTAGTGTATGTGACCAAGCCGGTTCAAGCTAGTACCGCTATACTAGCTAGCTACTACGTGCATGTTATACTAGTGCAGCTACGAAGCCGGTTCGAGCCAGTACGTGCTCCATGGATGGATAGAAACGTCGAGATCGACGCCGTCTTCCTAGCCTCTGGCGAACGCCGTCGTGCTCGATTCGCCTCCGTCCGACCTCGTCGTCCACTCTATCATGCTCAGGGTGAGTCGAGCATCCTAACGGGCAAGGTGTTACGCGCAAGGGAGAGCTTCTCCGACGACCACGAGCGGGCGGCGCCGTCGGACTGCTGTCGAACACCTTGAGGGAGATCTGGACATGCCGATGTCGGCATAAGAACGTTCCGGCCAATTCCCAAAAAATTAGGAAGCAATCTTTATATGGTTGTGTACCAAATTGGATTTCCAACAACTTTCTAGTTATACAGTTTTGCTAGTTTTGAATTTTCTCTATTGTGTTTTTGTGAAAAACAGTTCTAGTCCGACCTCGCCGTCCACTCTATCGTGCTCAGGGGAGCCGAGCGTCCTAACGTGCAAGGTGTTATGCGCGAGGGAGCGCTTCTCCGACGACCACACGAGCGGGCGGCGCCGTCGGACTGCTGTCGAACACCTGAGGGCGCGATCTTGACATGCCGATGTCGGCATCAGAACGTTCCGGCCGATTCCCAACAAATTAGGAAGCAATCTTTATATGGTTGTGTGCCAAATTGGATTTCCTACAACTTTGTAGCTACACTGTTTTGCTAGTTTTGAACTTTCTCTATTGTGTTTTTATGAAAAACACTTCTAGTCCAAATGGCATTGCCAAGTTGGAGTTGGTTAATAAATTTTTGAGAAGGTGAAACCTTGTCAATTAGGTAAAGGGGCTTCTGTAAGATGTCAATGTCATTTATTATTTTTACTTATTTTTACCCACTGAAGCCGTTTTGGTAGTTGCTTCGTAAAAAAGCCAGTTTCGGCACTCCAAAAATGAAAAATGGGTTTTTTGTTAAAAGAAAATGAAAAATACCTTCTTCAACACTATTCTCCCATCCAACATACACGAGTGTGTGAAATATGGCCTCATTTAGACAAACTATGTCATGGTTACGGCCATGACCTAGCTCATTTGAATCGAAAGCCATACATCTTTGTACCTCGTAGGTCATTTCTGAGAAGGGTTATCCACAAGAACTTTCATAACCCATGTTATATTTTTTTTCTAGGTGGTAGGTCACATAAGAGGACACCACGCGAAGGTTTCCCATTTTTTGATTTTTTAATTAGTTATGCATTACCCTAACCCTAAACCGTGACCATAAACCCTAACCCCGAACCTAAACCTAACCGTACCCCAGTTCCAACAAAAAGCGACTAAGATCTCTAAAGAAAGTACATATAGTGGATCTAAAAGTGATTTTTTTTAAAATAACGAGCAAAATTTGAGACACTCGTAGTTCAAATCGGTACTACTTCCAGCGAAATTGGCACGAACTTCTGTGAAATACGAGAAATACCTACGAATGTTTTTATATTCAAACCCAAGGTCATATGTTATTTTTTATACCTTGGGGTATTACGATTTCGGGGAGCCGTTTTGATAGCTGCTTCACAAAAAAAGGGAGTTTCGGTACTAAAAAATGAAAAATGTATTTTTGGTGCCAAAAAAACCATCTTTGTACCTACGTCAATATTGTGCGCAATGGCATTATATAGGCATGTGCAAAATTTTGGATCATTTCGACAGGGGATGCAAAGTTTAGGCCATACCCTAGCATAACCCTAATAATCCCGTTGACCACATAACCCAGTTGACTGTCTCATTACACTGCCGAGGTCAAAACTGTGAAAATCCACCCCATTTTTAAAACTTCAGGGTTTTCCTATAAAATCAGAGGGAAAACTGAGAAAACCCACACTGTTTGTGAAAGTCTAGGAGGTTTTCTGTAAAATCAGAGGGCAAAACTGAGAAAAACCCACACTATTTGTGAAATTCCAGGGGTTTTCTATAAAACCACCCTTTTCCTCTTCCCCGCCGGCCAAACCCTAACCCAACCTATGGCCGCCGCGGAGCGCCGCCATTCCCAGCCATCTGAAGCCCAGCCGTACCTCCGTGGAGCTCTGGATCGACGCCATGTTCCTCCTCGACGAATTTTTCTTTCTAGGAAGGCTCAAATCGGCGGAATCAACCCGTCTCCTTCAACTCCGGCCGCCGTGCGCCGCGGATGATTTCGTCGCCGTCCGAGCTTCCCCGAGCTTAATGACCACCTCTACGTTCTCCTCACGACCTAAGGATTCTCCAGGACCCCTTTGCTTACTCCCTCTCTCTCTCTCGTTTCTTCTGCCGCCGTGTGCCACCTTCGGCCACAGCGCGAGCTGGTCGTAGGACTATCTCCGGTGACCAATAGCTGGCGGCGCTGCCCACCAAATGCTCCCCACGCTCGTGCGCGTCTAACGCCCCTAGCCGCGTGACCCCTCTCGCTCTGCATCGTCGCGAGCATGCTAGCAGATCCTTGGCTGCCATTGATGACGTCATGACGTCATCCCTTCTTTTCTAATTTCTGAAATTCATTTCTGAAATTATAAAATCATGACGTGTGGGTCTGATACGTGCATTTTATATCATCATTTATATAACTTTTAGTATCATACTAGAATGTTATTTGCATGATTATATGATTGTTTCTACATGTTTTAGATGATTTTGGGGACTTTCATACAAAGTCCCTATTTTTGGTATTTAATTTCTGGGAGGCAGAAAACCTCCTTTTTCTTGTCTTTAATGTTTCAGGAGCTACAGGAACTCAAATAATAAAAGGAAAAATACTGCGTCAGTTTTTCATCGGGAGAAAGGCAGAGGGAAGAAGACCGAAGAGAGGAGAGCCACGAGGGCCAAATGGGGGTGGCCCACGCGGCCCATGTACCTGGCCGCGTGGGACCCACCAAAAGGTGCCTCGGGCACCTCCTCGCCTGGGGCTTTTTATCGACGCCTTCGTCTCGCCCGAAAAGTAACGCCCTAATTTTTCCAAGTCCATCCGAGGTCGCGGCGGCGGCGAAACTCCTGATCCCTTCCGAGGGGGTCAGATCCTGCTGCTCCGGAACTCCGGAGAAGGGGGAAATCATCGTCATCGTCATCACCTCTCCTCCTTGGCGTGGGAGGAGGCCTCTACATCATCACCCCCATCAAGACCAGCACCATCACCATCATCATCACCGTGATCCACTCCGTTCCCCTCGCAGTTTGAGAGTTGCTATACCCTAGATACTTGTCTTGTGCTACTATTCATGTTTGTGATTGAGTACTTGTCATTATTTGGTGGTGAAGTTATAATTTCAGATTGTGTTGTACCACTTATGCCACTGATTATGATCATGTTCGCACGTTGTGAGTAGTTCCCGTATGTTCCTGAGGGCATAGGATGAATTGGCATGATTTATATATGACATGTGTTGGTATTTTGTCAAGAGTTTATCTTTTATGTGATTCTATGATGGTGTTGTGCGAACGTCGACTGCACAACACTTCACCTATATGGGCTCATAGGAGAACACCGTAGTGTAATGAATTGATGGAGACTTGGGAGGACACGTAAACCTGAGACCGAGTCATGAAGTTATATTATGAGGGTATTAGTATCGGGGACCTTAGAGTGTAATGCTATGGTGGGACTTTAGTCTTAATAATTCTTGTGCAGTCATTTGCTTGGCCACATGATCCATCATAAGGGGTTGTAGTTTATTTATTTAGCTATACCTAATTATGGCTCCGTCCAAAGAGATTAAAACTTGACAAGATATTCAACGTGTTGTTTAATAAATCTCTATGCCTAGCATCATCCATGCCGCCCTCGGGAACGTTTGCCACATATAAGTTACACATCACTTGAGCTTGTCCTTTGCCACATAAGAGGATTGGGCTTTCTCTCTTTGAGAGCTTTCACTTGCTACTATCTGTTATCTGCTTGCAATTATACAACTGAAAATACCAAAAACACTGCATCTTTTATTGTTTTATTTATCAATCTTACTAACCAATACCTTCAGCTCCTCGTGGGTTCGACAACCTTTTCTAATTGAAAGGTACTACAATTGATCTCCTGCACTTGGGAGCCATCAAGATACTTTTCTGGCGCCGTTGCCGGGGAGCGTAGCGCTATTGGTAAGAAGTTTGGTAAGGAAACTTGAAAGCTGTTTATCTCATTGTTACTATGGCATTTATGAATCGTGCCTCGCTGCATCTTGCTCTATATGAAAGTGCTTATGCCACTACTGCAAAGGTGGTTGAAACTGCTGTGCTGAGATACCTAAAGTGGGATATAAAATTCCCATGGGTCATGTTAAAAGAGTTATGAAAAATCCATTTACAGGAGATGGAACTAAGTCGGCACGCGAGCACATGGAAATAATTGAGGACATATGTGGCTTATTCAGACTACCTGGTATTTCAGAGGATCAGGTAAAAAGGAAGCTATTGTATTTGTCTTTATCTGGTAATGCTCGTGATTGGTACAGGTCTTTGGATGAAGAGGTCCAGAATGAATGGAGTATCTTGAGGAAGGTTTTCTTTCTTAAATATTTTACTCCTAAAGAAGCTTATGATAACCGCTGCTATATATTCAATTTCTGGCCACATCTGGGAGAGAGTATTACTCAAGCTTGGGGGAGGTTAAAGGAACTCCTTCGCAAGAATCCATGTCATGATCTTACAAGGAAACTTATATTGATAAACTTTTATGTGAGACTACCTATGAAGCACAAGGAGATTCTGGATAATTCATCTGGTGGAAGTTTTACTAATAACACTGAAGAAGAAGCATGGAATTTATTGGAGACTATTTCTGAAAATACTAGCCACTGGGATCTTGATAAAGGTAATGAGCCATATTTTGATTATGAATATTCATGTGTAGAGAATTTCTCTACTTCTATTCTGTTTAAAAATCTGAGTGATACTTTTGGTCTTGATCCTTATGTTATAATTGAAATAGCTAAAGGTTTTGCTGATCATATCTGTGTTCCAAAAAGTGGATTTGAAGTTTATGTTGAACCTGTTAAACAATCTATTGTTGTTCCTAAAGTTATTAAACAGGTTGAACCAATGTCATCTGTGACAATTGAGGAGTATGTTGAACCACCTCCATTTCCAAACCAAGTTAAGGAGAATTTACTTAAAGCTGTTACTAACAAGAGTAACAAAAGATGTTCTCAGCCTTATGAACAGGTGGAAGTCAACACTCAAATTTCTGTTATCAAGCAACTAAATGAAGAAGACCCAGTGGATGTTTATCTATGTGAAGATGCTACCAAAGTCATCAAAGGTAATTCGGCCAAAGTTGGGAAACCTGTTATATCATGCTCTATTGGGACTTCAAGTTATCATGGTCTATGTGATATTGGAGCAAGTATTAGTGTCATTCCATATTCTCTTTATCTTGAGATCAAGCCTGATATTGATCCCATTGTTATGGAAGAGACAGGTATGACAATTCAACTTGCTAATAAAGATTATATTAGTCCATTTGGAATTGTTAGAGATGTTGAAGTATTGATTGGCAAAATAAAATACCCTGCTGATTTTATTGTGCTTGGTTGTCCTCAAGATTCATTTTGTCCTATCATTTTTGGTAGACCTTTCTTACATACTGTTGGTGCTGAAATTAATTTGCCTAAAGAGAAAGTGTTTATTAAATGTGCTGGTGAGAAACTTGAATTTAACTTTTCCAAATTTGCTGATAAACATGTTGAGAAAGAGCCAATTCCTAATAATTTAATTGAAACTCTTGCTCATATAGCTGTAGCTTCAACTGATGTTGTAGAACGTTATATGCTTAATCAAGATGAACCATTTAATGATGAGGAAAAAGAGGCTTTGGAACAAATATTATGGCAACAACCACCACAATTACAATTGCATATCCCACCTGATAATTTAGGAGTGCTACCACCACCTAAAGGGGATCCTAGTTTTGAATTGAAACCTTTGCCTGCAAATCTGAAATATGCATATTTGGATGAGAAGAGCATATATCCTGTCATTATTAGTGCTAACCTTTCAGCTGAAGAGGAAGAGAAATTACTTGATGTGCTAAAAGCTCACCGACCAGCCATTGGATACTCTCTTGATGATCTTAAAGGTATAAGCCCCGCTCTATGTATGCATAAAATTAATCTGGAGGAAGATGCAAAACCTGTTGTTGATTTTCAACGCCGCCTCCATCCAAAAATGAAAGAAGTGGTAAGGAAAGAGGTAATAAGACTTATTGAAGCTGGTATCATTTATCCTATAGCTGACAGTAAGTGGGTTAGTCCTGTTCATTGTGTTCCTAAAAAGGGTGGAATGACTGTTGTTCCAAATGAAAAGGATGAACTTGTGGCTCAACGTACTGTAGTTGGTTATAGGATGGTTATTGATTTCAGAAAATTGAATAAAGCAACTCGAAAAGATCATTATCCATTGCCATTTATTGATCAAATGCTAGAAAGGTTGTCTAAACACTCTCACTTTTGCTATCTAGATGGTTATTCAGGTTTCTCGCAAATTCCTGTCCATAAGGATGATCAAGAAAAGACCACTTTTACTTGCCCATATGGTACTTTTGCTTACAGGAGAATGCCATTCGGTTTATGTAATGCTCCTGCTACTTTTCAAAGATGCATGAATGCTATATTTGCTGATTATATTGAAAAGATAATGGAGGTTTTTATGGATGATTTTTCTGTGTATGGTACTTCCTTCGATAATTGCTTGTTCAACCTTAACAAAGTTTTACAGCGTTGTGAAGACCAACACTTGGTTCTTAATTGGGAGAAGTGTCACTTCATGGTTACTGAGGGTATAGTTCTTGGGCATAAGATTTCTGGAGAAGGAATAGAAGTTGATCCAGCAAAGATTGAAGCTATTGAAAAACTACCATATCCAAGGGACCTCAAAGGTATAAGAAGTTTTCTTGGGCATGCAGGTTTTTACCGTAGGTTCATTAAGGATTTCTCCAAAATATCAAAACCTCTAACCAATCTTCTGCAAAAGGATGTTCCTTTCTCTTTTAATGATGATTGCATTGAGTCCTTTAATATTTTGAAGAATGCTTTAATCACTGCTCCCATTATTCAACCTCCTGATTGGAACTTGCCTTTTGAAATTATGTGTGATGCTAGTGATTATGCAGTTGGGGCTGTTTTGGGCCAACGTGTTGATAAGAAACTGAATGTTATTTATTATGCTAGTAGAACACTTGATGCTGCTCAAAAGAATTATGCTACAACTGAGAAAGAATTTTTAGCAGTACTGTTTGCTTGTGACAAGTTTAGACCTTATATTACTGATTCAAAAGTCACAATACATACTGATCATTCTGCTATTAAATACTTGATGAATAAGAAAGATGCTAAGCCTAGACTAATAAGATGGGTACTTCTATTGCAAGAATTTGATTTACATATTGTTGATAGGAAAGGGGAGGATAATCAAGTTGCTGATCATCTCTCTAGGATGGAAAGCATACCTGATGATCCTATTCCTATTAATGATAGCTTTGTTAATGAACAACTTGCAATTGTTAATGTTTCTAGTGCTAAAGTTGCATCTCCTTGGTTTGCCAACTATGCAAATTTTATTGTTGGTAAAGTTTTGCCTCCACACTTCACTTCTCAACAAAGAAAGAAATTCTTTTATGATCTTAGACATTATTTTTGGGATGATCCTTTCCTCTATAAGAAAAGTGTGGATGGTATTATTAGACGTTGTGTACCTGAGCATGAACAACAGGCTATTATAAGAGATTGTCATGACAGTCCCTATGGAGGGCATCATGCAGGAGATCGCACAGGAGCAAAGGTATTACAATCTGGTTTCTATTGGCCTACTTTATTTAAGGACTGTGCTGAATATGTTAAATCTTGTGATAAATGTCAAAGAGTAGGAAACATTGGTAGGAGGAATGAAATGCCTATGAATTATTCATTGCCACTTGAACCATTTGATGTGTGGGGTTTTGACTTTATGGGTCCTTTCCCAGAATCAAAGACAAAGCATACTCACATTTTGGTTGCAGTTGACTATGTTACAAAGTGGGTGGAAGCAATTCCAACCAAAAGTGCAGATCATGCCACAGCAATGAAGATGCTCAAGGACATCATTTTCCCCAGGTTTGGTGTTCCTAGGTTCTTAATTACTGATGGTGGTTCTCATTTCTTGCATGGTGTTCTTAGAAAAACTTTGGCAAAATATGATGTTAACCATAGAATTGCATCTCCTTATCATCCTCAAACAAGTGGGCAAGTTGAATTAAGCAATAGGGAAATTAAACTCATTTTGGAAAAGACAGTGAATAAGTCTAGATCTGATTGGCCAATTAAGATTAATGATGCTTTGTGGGCTTATAGAACTGCTTTTAAAAATCCTATGGGAATGTCTCCTTATAAAATGGTTTATGGAAAAGCTTGTCACTTACCTGTTGAACTAGAACATAAAGCTAGATGGGCTATTAAACAACTGAACTTTGATTTTAAAACTGCGGGAGAAAAGAGAATTCTTGACCTAAACCTACTTGACGAATGGAGAAATGAAGCTTATGAAAGTGCCAGGATGTTTAAAGAAAAAGTTAAGATTTGGCATGACAAGAAAATTAAGAAAAAGGAATTCAAAGTAGGTGATCAAGTTTTATTGTACAACTCTCGTTTCAAGTTTTCTGCAGGGAAGCTAGCTTCAAAGTGGCAGGGACCATTAGTGATACAGGAGGTGTACCGTTCAGGAGCTATCCGTCTTCACGGTGACATGAAAGGTAAACCTCATGTAGTCAATGGACAACGCCTTAAACCTTATATTGCAGGAAAGAGCTTCATCGGAAGGGTGGAGGAGTTGAATTTACAAACACCGGAGAGGTAATTGAGAGAAACCGTGCAGTTTCAGAAACCCAAAACAATAGAAGGTAACTTACTGTTGGAAAGTTTCTCGGAATTGCATAATATTTTACGGAGTCATTTTTATGGAAATTAACGTGTGGGACAAGAAAACTGGACGAAACGGAGACCCGAGGAGGAAAGAGGGGGCCCACGCGGCCCATGTACCTGGCCGCGTGGGCTACTCCTTTTCCACCTCGGAGTCCCTTTTCGTCTCGTTTTCGATCCCGACGCTTCGTCTTGACCTAAAAACCCTCAATATATACCCTCTCTGCCGATCTAATCTCGCACCGAGCGTTCTCGAGCGATCTTTGTTTCTGCCTGTCAGGTTTTAGCCATGTCTTGCTCCGGATCCAACCAAGAGGGGGAGAGCTCTCCCAAGGAGGGTTGTGAACCGCTACCTCAACTCCGTGATGACACCACCGAAGACCGTGTGCTTCAAGGAGGGCGTGATGCTCGTGGAGGAGGTGAAGGCTCCCAAGGCCACCGGCACGGTGGAGGAAAGGCTGGATGAGTTAGAGGACAAGACCTTCAGGTATGGCACTGTGGTTTACCGCAGCCTTGATGCTCACCACTTCATGAACCTGGAGCTGGAGAAGAAGGTTGAAGAGTACAAGAAAAGGCTTGAAGATCTGGAAGATAGGTACAAGGACGTCATCAACAAATGGGAGAAGTTCCAATGCTTCATGTGGGATGTAGAGAACCAGAACTGCGAATATGAAGAACGCTTCAAGAAGATTGCAGCAGCCGCCACCCTCAGGTACAATGATCCACCTACATCTTTCCGTGATGGAAGGCCTTTCCCATGGAAGATGGCTGAATGGGAGGAAGAATATGAGAAGGAGGAGGCTGCAGCAAAGGAGAATCTGGAGGAACGCCAAGCTTGGGGGAGTTCCATCTAGTCTTTCTCTTTATCAATCTATCATATCTATCTAGTCATGGTGTGCTTTGCTTTTATCGATTAGTTATCAATATCTCTTAGGCGTGTGTGAGCTCATGGAGCATTATCATGTATCCCTATCTTATGGTTTATCAATGAATATTAAAGTATGGTGTCATCCATGATTCTCTTGTTTGGGGATTTATGGGTAACACTCATGCAAATGAGCGTGGCATATTTAGAATTTCAATCACATCTTGCCTTGAAATTAATTAACTTGAGTATGTTGGACAATTATAGAATTATCTCAATATAGAAGAAGTAAAAAGACTTGTGAATTAATAGTTTGAGGTTAAGATATAGTCTTGTAGGATAAGAAGTTGAGAAGACTTAATGAAAAGGATATAAAACACTCTTGTTACAACCTAGTATCTTTTGAGCAAATTAATGATCATGGATATTTCAATACTTATGCTCTTGAATGTGAATGAAAGGAAGGCACCTGAAATTTCAGCTAGCCATGGAAAGTGTAAGAAAAGGGTTGTGTAGAGCATGGGAACTTGATTGAGATATCCATGACTAAAGTTTGCACTAGTTACTAGTCAAGCAAGAGTGATAACAATTTTTATATCTATCTGTCTTTTCATTTGTCTTCTTTTGAACTTGTTATCCAATGAGAGTTTATCTTGTCTTTGAATTTCAGCAAAGTATAAAAGATTATAATGCTTGCCATGAAGAGCAAAAGCATGTGAAAAACAATATGATTCGATTGTCCAACATACAATGGTTATTTGCTTTCAAAAGTAAGGGGTGATTGCTAGAGTTCTACTTATGTTGCCCTCATATGTATGAGTTTTAGATCATTAATCTTATCTTGCAATTGAATATGATGATGATACAATGCCCGTATTTATTTATCAACCATAAGTCCATTGATGCATGTAATGATCTATGTCCTTACTTACTCGAGGACGAGTAAAGGTTTAAGCTTGGGGGAGTTGATACGTGCATTTTATATCATCATTTATATAACTTTTAGTATCATACTAGAATGTTATTTGCATGATTATATGATTGTTTCTACATGTTTTAGATGATTTTGGGGACTTTCATACAAAGTCCCTATTTTTGGTATTTAATTTCTGGGAGGCAGAAAACCTCCTTTTTCTTGTCTTTAATGTTTCAGGAGCTACAGGACTCAAATAATAAAAGGAAAAATACTGCGTCAGTTTTTCATCGGGAGAAAGGCAGAGGGAAGAAGACCGAAGAGAGGAGAGCCACGAGGGCCAAATGGGGGTGGCCCACGCGGCCCATGTACCTGGCCGCGTGGGACCCACCAAAGGTGCCTCGGGCACCTCCTCGCCTGGGGCTTTTTATCGACGCCTTCGTCTCGCCCGAAAAGTAACGCCCTAATTTTTCCAAGTCCATCCGAGGTCGCGGCGGCGGCGAAACTCCTGATCCCTTCCGAGGGGGTCAGATCCTGCTGCTCCGGAACTCCGGAGAAGGGGGAAATCATCGTCATCGTCATCACCTCTCCTCCTTGGCGTGGGAGGAGGCCTCTACATCATCACCCCCATCAAGACCAGCACCATCACCATCATCATCACCGTGATCCACTCCGTTCCCCTCGCAGTTTGAGAGTTGCTATACCCTAGATACTTGTCTTGTGCTACTATTCATGTTTGTGATTGAGTACTTGTCATTATTTGGTGGTGAAGTTATAATTTCAGATTGTGTTGTACCACTTATGCCACTGATTATGATCATGTTCGCACGTTGTGAGTAGTTCCCGTATGTTCCTGAGGGCATAGGATGAATTGGCATGATTTATATATGACATGTGTTGGTATTTTGTCAAGAGTTTATCTTTTATGTGATTCTATGATGGTGTTGTGCGAACGTCGACTGCACAACACTTCACCTATGGGCTCATAGGAGAACACCGTAGTGTAATGAATTGATGGAGACTTGGGAGGACACGTAAACCTGAGACCGAGTCATGAAGTTATATTATGAGGGTATTAGTATCGGGGACCTTAGAGTGTAATGCTATGGTGGGACTTTAGTCTTAATAATTCTTGTGCAGTCATTTGCTTGGCCACATGATCCATCATAAGGGGTTGTAGTTTATTTATTTAGCTATACCTAATTATGGCTCCGTCCAAAGAGATTAAAACTTGACAAGATATTCAACGTGTTGTTTAATAAATCTCTATGCCTAGCATCATCCATGCCGCCCTCGGGAACGTTTGCCACATATAAGTTACACATCACTTGAGCTTGTCCTTTGCCACATAAGAGGATTGGGCTTTCTCTCTTTGAGAGCTTTCACTTGCTACTATCTGTTATCTGCTTGCAATTATACAACTGAAAATACCAAAAACACTGCATCTTTTATTGTTTTATTTATCAATCTTACTAACCAATACCTTCAGCTCCTCGTGGGTTCGACAACCTTTTCTAATTGAAAGGTACTACAATTGATCTCCTGCACTTGGGAGCCATCAGGGTCTCACCCGTCAGAATCTAACGGTCAAACCATTGACCAGACGGAAACGCCCCGTTTGGCCATGTGTGAGCCTCGAAAGAGCGAAGTAGGGCAAAACCGAGGAAGGTTAAGAGAGTAGGGCACAAACGAGGAAAACTAAACGAAATAGGGCACAAAAATAAGAAAACCCTATTAAAAGACCCACTGAGGCAGATCCAAACAATTTTAGCCGTACACACACTACATCAGACGCCCCAAACCCTCCCAATGTTGTATGTCAGACGCGTTGAGCGGCCACTAATCCCGCATGCGGTTATCAGCCTCACCTCAATCATCAGAAAAAAAAAAAAAATCGACACAAACACCACACCCACAAACTGCCCTCGCTGCCACCCTCGAGAAACGGACCGTTGCATCTGCCGCCCTCTCCGCCGGCGTCTCCCCGCCCTCTCCGTCGTACCGCCCTCAGCGCACGCGTCTACCCGGACCTCTCCGCCGTCCCCCTACGCCTACGTCTCTGGCTGCTCCAATCGCTCAGTTCGCCGTCGTCTTTCCCTGTCCACCGCCGCCGTCGCTGCTGCCCTTTGTGCCGCATCCGTCGTTGTCGCCCTCTCAAGCGGACCAGCGCATCTCTATCGTGCCTTCACACGCCGTCCATGCCGCAACTTCTGCCGCCCTACACCGTCGAGGGCGACATAAGTGCCGCCGCCGTACGCAAGCACTACAACGGCAAAAATTTACATTCTTCACATGAACCGAATTTACCAAAATTGAATTTACCGATGGGATAATTTGTCCCGTTTCATACAGTTAGAAGAACTTCAAGTATCAGCATACTGGAGGTATCAGTGGTTGTGGAATAAGACTTTGCAACTACTGGAGGTATAAACGACTTGCAGGCGAAGGTATTTTTTGTTCTGTTGTAAACTGTACCAACCAAAGATAGCTAGAAGTAGAAGCAGCACAAATGATCGTTTCGTGTCTCAATCAAATACATGTGATATGCTGCACGATTGGTATGCTCTTCTTAGAAATATACACGAGATGGCACTTAACAGGAATTTGGCACTCGACTATAGGAACTGTAAAACTGTAATATTCACCGGAGAGATAAGGTTGTAACTTTCTCCAGAGATATGGCATGCTCTGATTAGAGACCATGAAACTGAGATACTCCAACAGGTAGGCCGTGTACTTCCCAACAGAATATGCTCGCACTTTATTGATGTTAGAGCAATAGGTAGATGTGAATTCATTTCCATTCATCCACTACCAATTAGTAATGGTTTACCTCCTATATATATGTGAATTCATTTCACCACTGCTAGGCCGTGTTTTCATGAGTTCCCTCAATTGTAAGTACAGTTCAGTTATAGTTCATTCAACCAATGATGTATAAAGATCCACATGTTGGTTATGTCGTTTTTTCTCCATTCTATACTCGCTAAATGACTATAATCTTTCCCCATGATTTGACATTAGACTTTTTTTCATCACAGTCGTTGCAAATGAAGAAACTTTGTCCAGCTGTGTCCCCGTCTACATAAGGGAGCGTCCCCATTTAAAGATCTAACAAACACGCTAACTGAGATAAATGATAATCCCACAAGTGGTAATCTGCAGCCGAAAAAAAAACAGAACTGGTATGCACGACTCTCTGATGAGAAGAAAGCGTAGTACCTCCAAAAGCAACGTCTGGCCGAAGAAGGGCAGCTATGATTAGTGTAAACTCTCAGCAAGTATCTCAAACACTTGCTTCTTCATTACCATCTGTTCAGCGAACTCGTTTGAGCAGTGTAATCAACATACCTACAACTGGTATAGTCTAAACCTTCGGATCCTGCTATATTGATGGACCATATTTTCCTGATTTATGGATTCATGATTTCCTCGTGAAGAAATTATCATGGGGGATGATATGGCTGCAAGATCAGTGGGGATGATCAACCACGGGAAGAAATTATCGTCGGACGCAAAAACCGAAGTGGACAGGGTTGGTATGCCAAACTACCCGAAATAAAACAGAAGAATGTCGCAAGAAGCAACGGATGTCCTGCCTACAGAAGAAATCTGAAGCTCTTGATGTTACTGTGGATGTACCTCAATCATCTATCCATCGTATTTCACCAGGTAAGAACACCTATATGGTAAATTCATAAATTATCTAATCCTTATTTTTTTGTACATTTCCTCTTGTGTGCCAGGTCCTGCAAGCTACATAAGTAGAGAACATATATTGCAAGGTGGGGATGTGGAAAGCCAAAAACCAGTTGGAGAAGGATGGTATGCTAAACTATCAGAAGATAAGAAAGAAGAATACTTGCATAAGCTCCAGATGGCCCGACTACAAAAGAATACTGCAACTCTTGATATGGATGTTGAAGTACGTCAAACATCCAAGGCACAAATGATAAAAGTTCAATGGTAAGTATTTAAGCTGTTGATGATTATAATTGGACACTGGGGACTCAATACAGCTTCAGTTTTCTGCAGGAGGCAGAAACAAAATACAACCGAGGAAAGACCCAAAGTATTTAAGCTGTCCATCACCATACTCTTATATACTGCAGGAGGCAGACCCAAAATAAAACAGTGCATCATGGGGAGGTTAGATAACTGTTGACTGCATGTCAATTGCCTTGCTGCTTCAAGACGTACTAACCTGTTAATTGATAGTAATTGTCTGTCGACATGAAGATAAACAGCTATGTACTTGATCGATTAGTGATGTACGTCAATGAAATGGATCTCTCTCTCGCTCACTCTCTTTATATATATAAATATATAGCTCTCTTTCCATTGCAAGCTACTCCTGATGTATCCTCCTTGGGGCAGCGTTTTGGCACCCGAGTCCATTTGCTCCTGATATCTGGACCGTGAATCCTGGACTTGGGATGTGTGCCCAACTATTTTCGTTTTTGATACGCACGAGTGGAAAATCAGGATACAGAGTAGAATACATGCCCATTTAATGTGGTGGACCCTGATGCGGAAGGTGCGCCGTGATGATAGTTTACGTCGCCGTTTGCTGACTTCTGTCGTCGTGGCAAAAACTATCAACACAGCTGGACCTTGAGAAGGTGCGCAGTGCGCACCGGCGACCTCCAGGGAGAACTGGTGAAAGAGCATGGTGCCCCCATGTGTGGTTTTGGTAATTAATGACAATCCTTATGGACTAATGTTTGCATTGAGATATTCTTATAGATCTTGTCCATAGGAAAGATTGGAGTTCATGTGTTGAACCCTAGAAGCTTATAAGATGACCAAGATCCTTTCAAGGGTTTATACCATTATATAGAGTTGAACATATTGCAAGTATGTCTTGAAGAATAGAATACCGTGGATATTAACGCTCACCTTCAAGACATCATCATTGATCAAGAAATAAGAAAAGATACAAAGTTGATCAAGGCTAAGTGGAAAGGATGGATTCAAGTGATCAACACACAAAGCTACATGTTGCACCATGTGGGATCTTGTGATTCAATGGTATGGTAAGCAATTGTCTATATAGCTTTGTGAACTAACCCATATATATGTGTGTGGAGTATCTATGTGGGGTTAGGTATCTTCCCATGGACGTGCATCAAAAGGAAGGTTCAATATAGCCCATGGTGGATGACATCAAGCGGTGGTCGTCATCAAGATAATGGTCAAGTGAAGATGTGCCTAAAAGTGACTCTCCCATATTGTTTATAGGGGAGCAATTCACAAGTCTTCATCAAGCGGAGCGCAATCAAGAAAGGTGATCCAACTTGATGTGATCAAGATCGTCATCGTCTAGCTCAAGTGGATCGCGCAAGGTAAAGGTATGACCTTGATAGGGTTTCTATTTTACCGGTCTCATGGTGTTAGCAAGAGACCGATTCTAGGATAGATGCCACACTTTCAAGAGGGCTCTCGAATGAGTAACTTGATCATATCGTTCGGAGAGAGCTCAAACCTTTGCATACTTGGCATCATCTTTCTTGGTTCTTATTTGGCTTTATCTTTGTGAGGTTTTGGTGCTTGTCATGTTCGTCATGACAAGACCAAGTTGTTCGAAATCGGTTTTACTATGGAAAACTTGTTGCGTTTTCGGTGCTGGAAATATTACCGGTTTATCCTTGAGGAAGGCTCCACACCTTTCCATGTGTGGTATCCTTACTCTATTTATGGTTTATAATATTTCCACTTTTTGTATGGAAGCTCTAGTCGTCATCTTTCCAACGGAGTTGGTCTCATCATATTTGGAGTTTCCATGCATTTGTAATTGCCATTCTAGTGTTTGCTCTTCATGCTGTTTTGCCCGGCGGCGGTAGTACCGCTGGCTTAGGCGGTAGTACCGCCAGTTCCCTTGCGGCAAGCTGCTGAAGCGGTACCGCTGCGGGTACCGCCGTTTCGGCGTTCGGAGCCTTCTTCCGGTACCGCCAGCGGTACCAACCGGTACCGGGGGTGTGGGTTCGGAGAAGCTGAAGGCCAGTCGTTGACTGGACAGAGGCTGCGATGAAGGACCCAGCGGTAGTACCGCCTTTCCCAGCGGTACTACCGCTCTTGCGGGTTTCTGCGCCCAACGGTTGGATTCGTGGTGATACGTCTCAAACGTATCTATAATTTTTGATGTTCCATGCTGATATTATATCAATTGCTACATGTTTTGGCTATACTTTATATCATTTTATGCATTTTCTGGGACTAACCTATTTACAAGATGCCACAGTGCCAGTTCCCTGTTTTCTGCTGTTTTTGGTTTCAGAAAATCTATTAAGGAAATATTCTCGGAATTGGACGAAACAAAAGACATCGTCAATAATATCACGAGGAGATCACGGAGTCCAAAGGGGAGTCGGAGCAGACCCACCAGGGGGCCACGCCACACTAGGGCGCGGCCCAGGTGAGCCCGCGCCCCCCTATGGCGTGGTGGCCCCCCTCGGCCACCGACGCCGCCTCTTCGCCTATATATTCTCCGCGACGCGAAAACCCTATTACGGTCGATCATATTCCACGAAAAGTTCCGTCGCGGCCGTCATCGTCAATCTCAGATCGGAGGAGTTCTGAAGCTCTTCCCGGCACCCTGCCGGAGGGAGATCATCACCGGAGGGCTCTACATCACCATGCCTGCCTCCGGAGTGATGCGTGAGTAGTCCACCCCTGGACTACGGGTCCATAGCAGTAGCTAGATGGTTGTCTCTCTACCTTGTGCCTCCATGTTTAGATCTTGTGAGCTGCCTAACATGATCAAGATCATCTTATTGTAATGCTAGATGTTGTGTTTGCTGGGATCCGATGAATATTGATACCATGTTTATTCAAGTTGTTTATCTATGTGCTCTTGATCTTGCATGCTCTCTGTTGCTAGTAGATGCTTTGGCCAAGTAGATGCTTGTGACTCCAAGAGGGGGTATTTATGCTCGATAGTGGGTTCAGTCTCTAGATATCTGGATCAGTGACAGAAAG
Source organism: Poa pratensis (assembly GCA_947311845.1). Taxonomy (NCBI): domain Eukaryota; kingdom Viridiplantae; phylum Streptophyta; class Magnoliopsida; order Poales; family Poaceae; genus Poa; species Poa pratensis. The sequence continues at coordinate 41,339,148 of CAMZMU010000053.1, forward strand.
GTCTAAGATGGTAGATGTGCTGTTGCTACTAGGGATAAAACATTGGTGCAGTGTCCAAGGGCACTTGTATTGATTACATTACACACTTTACTTCATGCAATAATCTGTTGTTAGCAACTTAATACTGAACAGGATGCGGATGCTACCTTGAAGGTGGATTATTTAGGCATAGATGCGGTTGGAATAACGGTCTATGTACTTTGTTGTAATGCCCAACTAGATTTCATAGTAGACATCTTGGCATGTATTGCATTGTTATGCCCTCTCTATTTTGTCAATTGCCCAGCTGTAATTTGTTTACCCAACACGCTAGTTATCTGTTCTGAGAGAGACACCACTAGTGAACTGTGGACCCTGGTCCAATTTCCTCATACTATTTACACAACCTGCTGCAATCATCTGTTTCCTGTTACTTGCTGTTTTTCCTGCTGTTTTCCACACCATACGTTTAACTCTTTGTTTCTGCAAGACCGGAGAGATTGACAACCTCTCTGTTTCGTGTTGGGCAAAGTTCTGGTTTGTGTCTGTGCAGATTCCACGTTGGTGCAAGCTCCCTAGCGCCAGGGGAGTCAACATCAACAACCTTCCGATAGATCGTCAAGTCCTACTGGATTGATAACCTTGGGTAGATTTCTCAAGGGAAAACTTCTGCTGTCTACATCATAACCTTCCTCTTGGGTTCACCAACACGTAGCCATCAAGCTGTTTTCTGGCGCCGTTGCCGGGGAAGTACTCATCATCACCATCATCATCATCCTCAATACTCTCCCGTCAACCAGGCACCAGCTGTTTTCTGGCGCCGTTGCCGGGACTTGGAGGCTATTGGAAAGGGGAGTCTCTCAGTTCCAATCTCTTTACTTTGTTTTTTGTCTTGTTTTATTTTTGTTTTGCTTGCTGTTAAAAATCAAAACCCCAAAAAAAAATTTAGTTTCTTGCATCTAGTTTTATTTCGGTTTGTTATTATGTCTAGTTATTTATTTGCTATCAATGTCTTCTCTGTTTGAACAAAATCTTATTGGCTAAGTGGGTTCGCGGAGGAACAACATAATTACTATAAGGAATACCGCTTGTCTCAAAAAGGGAAATATTTATGGGAACAAATAAGTAGATTGAATTATTTTGCTAAAAACTTGTGCTCTACTTATGATGAATCCTACTGCTTTAATGAATCTTTATGTTGTAGAAGGCATAAACACCTCCCTTTCCAATGTGGTTATAATGATAATGAAACTTTGGTTGCTTATGCTAAAGGAAATTATGACTTTGGTAATCTTGAGCGAATTGAAGAATTTTTTGTTTTTAAGGGTGTCTATGAAATTGCTGGTTATATTCAAAATGATGATGCTCCTTATAGAACTGAGAATTATGCTATACTTGGTTATTGCCTTGAATATTATAATGATAATCCTTATATCACTGAATTTCTTGAGAAAATTTATTCTTCAGAACAACTTGCTACCTTTCAGGAACCTGTGGGAGAAGAAACTGCTAAAACTGAAAGCTCATTGGATGAAAAAGAGGAAGAGAGTGATGGACAAAAGGAGGATCTACCTTCTAATGATAGTAACTCTTTAATTCTTACATTATATGATTGCCCTCCACGCCTATCTAAGGAGGAAGAGTGCTATACTGTTGAATGTCATAATTCTATTGAAATATCTCTTTTTGATAAATTTGAAAAAACATCCTCCTTGACTCAAGTAAAAGAGGAAATTGCAGAAAGTAAAAATGTGCTCCCTAATGTTATATATGATAATGCTCTTGATGATGGTCCTATATTGCCTAATGATATTAATTATTCTACTATTGTCAAAAGTGGGTTTAATAACCCCACTGTTTTCGAGCTTAATAAAAATTATGTGTTTGTAGATCACGAAAAGCATGCTTTATGTGATAGTTATATTGTTGAGTTTGTTCATGATGCTACTTAAAGTTATTATGAGAGAGGAAAATATGGTTGTAAAAGTTTTCAAGTCACTAAAACACCTCTCTTTATGTTGAAAGTTTTGAAGTTATATTTGTTTCATCTTTCTATGCTAGTTGCTTTATGCTTCAATAATTTGTTTTGTTATAAGATTCCTTTGCATAGAAAGTGGGTTAGACTTAAATGTGTTTGATAATTGCCTCTTGATGCATCTCTTCATGCCTAGCTCAAAGCCATTAAAGAAAAGCACTTCCGGAGATAACCCATGTTTTTATTTGCTGTTTTATTTTTGTTTTCTTGAGTCAAGGATGTTTGTTTACCTCTGTAGCAACTCCTTTGTATCTTTTATTTGCTGTTTTGTTGTGCCAAGGAGAGTTACTAATGCAAAGTTGGTTTTTATTTTCGGGACTGCATTGGGACAGATTGCTGTTCGTCACCGTTTAATTCAGTAGAAAATCAGAAAAAATCGAAAAATGCTGAAACTTTTTGTGCATGTTCCTGATGATGTTACGCAACTTTCATTATTTCAAAAGTTCTTCATCTGAGCATCGTAAGTGCCTCGAAAAAATTCGTCATTACAGACTGTTCTGGTTTGACAGATTCTGTCTTTATTTTGCATTCTCTCTTTTACAAGTTTTTAAGTGGTTTCTTTTCGTGTAAAAGTGCCCACTTGAGCCTAGTAATAGTGGCTAATGTTCAAAATAGTTGGCTTGTGAGTTTTGTCTTTGCTAGAACTTTGAAGTATTATCTTTTAGTGCACTAACCTGCTAACGAGAAAAGCTGTTAAGTTTTGGTGTGAAGCAAGTTTTCAAGTGTTGATAGAGGAGAATGATACTACATGATCAAGAAGAGTGAAGAGCTTAAGCTTGGGGAGGCTTACCTCCCCAGCATATTTCAAGAAGACTCAAGCATCTAAGCTTGGGGATGCCCAAGGCATCCACTTCTTCATCTACAAATTATCAGGTCATCTCTAATGGTGCTATATTTTATTGTTTCATATTAGTGTACTCTTCCTTGGAGCGTCAGTGTGTTTTTGTTTTCAGTTTGTTTTGTTTTGTTTGCGGTGCTATACTTGTTGGATCCTAGCATTCATGTTTGGGAGAGAGACACGCTCCACTTTTTCATTAGAATACTCTTGTGCTTCACTTATACTTGTTGAGTATTCCTATCTAGTTGCTGTTATTGCTGTTAGCTCTCAGTTTTTCATGTATCTCTTGTTAGAGATTTCAGTTTCTTTTGAAGAAAGTACTCTCTTGCTTCACTTATATCTGTTTGGAGAGTTGTCAAATAAGTTGATTGGTGTTTGGTTGGACCAGAAAAATGCTATGCATGTGGTAGTGGTATAAAATGCTTACATGAATCTTTTTAGATCGTTGTCTTGAGTAATTTGATGCTTGCCAATTCTTTTGAGCTGTCAAGTAATTAATGTTTAAGCTTGTGCATCATGTAAGTAATGGCTATTAATGAAGAACTACTATAAGAATTTTCTGCTATAATAATCTGTTGCATAATTGGAAGTCCATAGTAGTCTAGATAATTTTTGGATGAAGACTATGTGTTAACAAGGAAGACAGTGGGAGTCTATGGTTCGTCAAACCTTGTGTTTTATGTACACTCTTGCTATTCCAGTTGATAATGATGTTTGCTTATAATAACCTTGCTAGCCTAAACTCTGTACTAAGAGGGAATGCTTCTTGTACATCCAAAACCTTGAGCCAAATCCATGCCACCTGTGTCCACCATACGTGCCTATTATGTGGTGTTTTCACCATTCCAAGTAAATTTCTTCATGTGCTATCTACTAACTACTCAAAACTGTTACATTTCCTTTTTGTGTCACTACTTGAAAAGCTCATAAGGACGTAGATAGGTGGTCTTTATTTCCTGGTTGATCAAATTTTACACACCTGGACCAGTGGCATATACATCCGCTTATCCAATAATTTTGCAAACAGAGCTGGCAACGGGGTGCCCAGCCCAATTAATTACAACTTTAACAAAACAATTCTCTTCACATCTTTTTTGCCCCTGATTCGTCAGTCAAGCAATGTTCACAAGTGTGTAAACAAAAGAGAAGAGGGATGATCTGCCGCTGGTAGAAATAACGTCCTTCATGGAAGCCGCTCTTGTAAAGTTTGATCAACTAGTGAAGTAGAGTATTGCCTATTTGCTGATTTGTTGACACCTGTATACACCATTACCTTACAAAACAATATTTTATGCTCTATATATGCCTTCGGAACTACAGCTCTAGCACATGATGTTAATCCCTGCTTCCCTCTGCGAAGGGCCATTCTTTTACTTTTATGTTGAGTCAGTTTTCCCACTTCTTTCTGTCTACTTAAGCAAATATCATTGTCAACTCCAGTATAACATTTTTTACATAACTTTGTGTTTGGTTGATCATATTCTTTGCATTGACATTATCTATATGAATACATGTTGAAAGTTGAAGCAAATGCTGAAGCTATTATCTTCCTTTGTGTTGATACAAACACTTTCATGTTGAGAATTATTGCTGCTGTGAGCTAACTATTATGTTAGACTATTATATCTCTAAATGTTATAGTGTTATTCATGAAAGTTTGCACTTGTGTGATCACTTATGTTTACTCTTTATTTACTTGCTTGCAAACTATAGACCATTGGCTTGGATCACTTCATTCAGATCATATGCATTACATTGTTATTTGATCAAAGATTGTGTTGGTAGCATGTCACTTCAAAAATTATCTGTTTTTATCGTTTACCTACTCGAGGACGAGCAGGAACTAAGCTTGGGATGCTTGATACGTCTCAAACGTATCTATAATTTTTGATGTTCCATGCTGATATTATATCAATTGCTACATGTTTTGGCTATACTTTATATCATTTTTATGCATTTTCTGGGACTAACCTATTAACAAGATGCCACAGTGCCAGTTCCCTGTTTTCTGCTGTTTTTGGTTTCAGAAAATCTATTAAGGAAATATTCTCGAATTGGACGAAACAAAAGACATCGTCAATAATATCACGAGGAGATCACGGAGTCCAAAGGGGAGTCGGAGCAGACCCACCAGGGGCCACGCCAGACTAGGGCGCGGCCCAGGGGGGGCCCGCGCCCCCCTATGGCATGGTGGCCCCCCTCGGCCACCGACGCCGCCTCTTCGCCTATATATTCTCCGCGACGCGAAAACCCTATTTCGGTCGATCATATTCCACGAAAAGTTCCGTCGCGGCCGTCATCGTCAATCTCGGATCGGAGGAGTTCTGAAGCTCTTCCCGGCACCCTGCCGGAGGGGAGATCATCACCGGGGATCTACATCACCATGCCTGCCTCCGGAGTGATGCGTGAGTAGTCCACCCCTGGACTACGGGTCCATAGCAGTAGCTAGATGGTTGTCTCTCTACCTTGTGCCTCCATGTTTAGATCTTGTGAGCTGCCTAACATGATCAAGATCATCTTATTAATGCTAGATGTTGTGTTTGCTGGGATCCGATGAATATTGATACCATGTTTATTCAAGTTGTTTATCTATGTGCTCTTGATCTTGCATGCTCTCTGTTGCTAGTAGATGCTTTGGCCAAGTAGATGCTTGTGACTCCAAGAGGGGGTATTTATGCTCGATAGTGGGTTCAGTCTCTAGATATCTGGATCAGTGACAGAAAGGTCTAAGATGGTAGATGTGCTGTTGCTACTAGGGATAAAACATTGGTGCAGTGTCCAAGGGCACTTGTATTGATTACATTACACACTTTACTTCATGCAATAATCTGTTGTTAGCAACTTAATACTGAACAGGATGCGGATGCTACCTTGAAGGTGGATTATTTAGGCATAGATGCGGTTGGAATAACGGTCTATGTACTTTGTTGTAATGCCCAACTAGATTTCATAGTAGACATCTTGGCATGTATTGCATTGTTATGCCCTCTCTATTTTGTCAATTGCCCAGCTGTAATTTGTTTACCCAACACGCTAGTTATCTGTTCTGAGAGAGACACCACTAGTGAACTGTGGACCCTGGTCCAATTTTCTCATACTGTTTACACAACCTGCTGCAATCATCTCTTTCCTGTTACTTGCTGTTTTTCCTGCTGTTTTCCACACCATACGTTTAACTCTTTGTTTCTGCAAGACCGTAGAGATTGACAACCTCTCTGTTTCGTGTCGGCAAAGTCCGGTTTGTGTCTGTGCAGATTCCACGTTGGTGCAAGCTCCCTAGCGCCAGGGGGAGTCAACATCAACAACCTTCCGATAGATCGTCAAGTCCTACTGGATTGATAACCTTGGGTAGATTTCTCAAGGAAAACTTCTGCTGTCTACATCATAACCTTCCTCTTGGGTTCACCAACACGTAGCCATCAAGCTGTTTCTGGCGCCGTTGCCGGGGAAGTACTCATCATCACCATCATCATCATCCTCAAATACTCTCCCGTCAACCAGGCACCAGTGGGGAACCTTTTTAAGGGGTCTTCTTCCCCAATGGTTCCCCAACCCTCAAGCAAGTTTTTCCCCACCATTGTTGACCTTTTGAGCTTGCTATCTCTCAATCCCTCCAATGATTCTTGCTCCTTCTTGAGGGAAACGAGAGAGGAGATCTAGATCTACATCTCCACCAATCAATCTCTCCTCTAAGTGAGGGAGCATATTGGATCTAGATCTTGGGATTCATTTGTTGTTTTCCTTGCTCTTCCTCCCATCTTCCTCCATAGCATTAGTTGCTTTGGTGGGATTTGAGAGTGAATTGCTTTGAGCACTTCTTGTGTTCTTGTCATTGCATTAGGTGCATCGGTTTGAGTTCTCCACGGTGATTCGTGGAGGTGAAGTTTGAGAAACTTACTACTCTTTGTGGTTCTCGTTGCCTCGTGGGTTAGTTGTAACCCTAGGAGGCCTTTGTGAGTCTCGGAGCTTTATCTTGTTGCTAAGCTCCGGGACATTGTTGGGAGGCTCCAACTCATTGTGGAGTTTCTCAACCTTGGTGTATCGATTTGGTCAACGCCTTCAAGTCGACCTCATAGTTGAACGAGCAAATCCCTAACGGGTGAAGCTCACGGAGAATAGGGTGAGCACATCGGTGCTATTGGAGTGCCTAGGAGGCTCCACACCCCTCCAACGTAGACGTACTTCCATTGGGAAGGAACTACGGGAAACATCTCCTCGTGTCCACTTTGCGGTTACTTCTATACCCAAACACTTTACTTATGCATTTACCTTTATGATAGCCATCGAGTTTGAAGTTATCTATTTTGCTATCACATAGTTGTTGATCTTGCTTATCATAAGTTGTTGGTGCACATAGTGAACCTAGCTTGTTTAGGTTTTGTGATTGATAAATTAAACGCTAGTTTTATTCCGTATTTATTCAAGCCTAATCCGTAATTATTTAAAACGCCTATTCACCCCGCTCTAGGCGACATCCTCGTTCTTTCAGCTAGCCGCGCTCGTCGCGTCTCCGACTACCACGGGATTGGACCTGGTCCTGCCGGTACGGCAGAGACGTCCTGTGCCGTCGCGGAGGCTGACGCCGCCCTGACTGATGATGTGCAGGCTGTGGCCGCAGCCTCATGCTACACCGACCTGGCCTGGCGAGGCCGTCGATACCGCCCTCGCCCTGGTCGTCGCCTCCGTGCCGCTCCCATGATATGTTTCTTCGTGGTTGCGGAGATGCAGCCAACGCGGATGCGGCGGGAGACAAAGAGCTCCTCGGCGTAGCTCATGGCGGTGACGGCGGCAGTACAACAATTCCAGGGACACGAAACTGTCAGTCGGGTGGGTACGTTGGACGACATATCTAGATGAAATACTCCTCAAGCGCACAGGCGAGGAGGAGGTCAAACACCATGGAGACGCATCCATCCATCTCAATTTCTAACCCACCCGTGCAAATCCCATTGGCGCAGCACTTGGAGAGATTGAGGCTAGGATAGTGAGAAACAACAGTCAAAGCTTTCAAATCAATCGATCCATCCATTGGAGGTAGGACGAGACGCGTGCTGGTGGGACCGACCAGGAAGCAGATGGTGCTCTCGTCATGGTCATCTAGCAGGTCGTCGGAGCCGGGCGGCATGGCGGGAGTATGGACTCGAGCCCTCGAGGACGAGGCGGCACATCTTCCTGAGTCAATGTTCGGGTGCTGGTACAACCCCTGCTGTGCGTGTATCGCCGGTCCACCGGCGACCACCGCGGCCGTCCGGATCCAATCCTGCTGCCTTATTCTGTTTTAATACATGGCAAAGAGCAGACGCTGCCGCGCTTGGCTGGATTTTGGCCTGAGGTAGGAGAAGCTCTTGGTGGTGCTGCGGTGGGTGGTCGATGGGTTCAGCAAGTTAATGTCAGAACGGCCTGTTTCAGAGATGCCTTCGCCGTTTGTGCGGTGTACGTCGGAACGGAGAAGGCAATCCATAAATGCTCCTAGTGGTGGGCCATGTTACTGTTCCAAAAACCCACACCAGCGTGAAATACACTGTCAAATACACCTGACATTGCAGATCTCCATGCATGCCATCGGTACTGATAAAGGGATCATCTGGACCCGGGTTCCGAATTGAATTTCCGCTCCTGATGTTGCTACTTAAATTTAATATAGCCTGTTTGTAGTTCTTGCTTTTGACTCCTGAATGTTCAGCTTTTCAGCTTTTGAGGCAATATTCTTGGCAACAGAGACTCTGTATGCACCTTGCAGGTTTTAGAGCATCTCCAATCGAGCCCCCAAACCAGCCCCAAACGTCCGCGGCCCCCACAGCAAGACCAAACCACCGGGCTGACCGGCAGTCTCCAAACCCAGCCCATATGTGGGGTGGGTTTGGGGTGGCGTGGACGCGCCCGGAAGCGGCCGCCCCCTTGTCACTGACAGCGCGGGCGCACACGGAGGGACGCTGACCGTCACCCGCGAAGGTGAGTGGACTCGCCGGCGCGGCGTTCGAGGCGGCCTCCTCACCGCACTATTTATCCCCATTTCCGCCTCTGTCTTTCCGCCTCCGCACCTTCCCCTCCTCCGCTTCACCACCGTCCATCTCCCCGCCTCCCACTCTTCCGCATCGCCACCATGTCCTCGTCGGACTCGTTCGACTGGGAAGACTGGAGCCCGAGGTGGAGTCACGCCGTGCGGTGGCGCCGGCGCGTTCCGGCTCCCCCATCGATGAGGAGGAGCTAACCCTCCACCTCGCCATTGAGGAGTCGCTGAAGGACGCGGCGTCGCCGGTTAGCGGGCAATGCAGTCGTGCTCCGCCGCGTAGATCTGCGGCCGCAAGCGGGTGTGGGTCCGCGCCGCTGTATCGCCGCTCGTGGCTCCGTCCCGCTCCCCGCCGATGCGCTCGGCGCCGCCGATGTGCACGGCGCCGCCGCACATGAGGAAGGCGGCGTCGGCGTCCCGCTCCGTCGTCCCCGCCCATCCAAGCACCTCCGGGTTGGAGGATGCTGCCGGATGGCTCCCGCTTCTGGCGCCTCATTCCGTTTCCCTCCACGGAGGCGCCGGAAACGGAGGTCCGCGCCTTCCGCCTCCTCCGCAACGCCAACCCTCAAGCGACGGCGGCCACGGTGGTGAGGAGCGCCCGTGAGGCGGACGTCCCATCGGAGGTCGTCGATGCCTCCTTGACGTCGGCGAGTCGGACGGGCGGTGCCGCTGCCGCAAGAACAAGGAGGCATTCGACGCTGCCATCGCCGAGTCCAAGCAGGCGACGGACGCGAATGCGGCGGCCGCCCGCCTCGCCTCCGAGCAGCGCGCCATGTCCACCTCGTGGCGGCGCGGTCCAGGAGCGGCGGCAGCACCTCCGACTCCAGCGGCGACCCGTACGCCATCTTCGAGCGCGTCCACTGCCCCAGCGCAGACGAGAAGGGGAAGGGAAGGCGCCGCAGTGAAGCTCCGCCACCGTCGACCGCTCCGCCGTCGGAAGAGAAGATTATTTTGGTGTTTGTATATATTGCTCCTATGTAGTATGTCCGAACTTGATGAATGAATGAAATGATCTACGTAAAATTCCTACGTGCATGGATTGTATAGTTTTAGGGTTAGGTTTGGGGGACACGGTTGTAGGACACTAGATTTGGGGCCTGCCCGGTCACTGTCCGCGGACACGTTCGGACAAGTCCACGACAGTTTTGGGGACCGATTTAGGCAACTACGCTTGGAGATGCTCTTAAGCCAATATGAGACACCCTTCTTGATATACCAATGTCGCATCATACCTCGTATTGTGTAACAGAAAGTTCGAAAGGCACAGCCAAGTAAGTATCTGCATGGTTTGTTTTATCAAATGAAATATCCATCTTTGTGCTATGCTACAACCTAACTTTTGTATTTATTTTATTCTATATCATCTCATTTAAGATTTCCGACTATCAATTTTAACAAAATTTGGGATAAGGACAGCAAGATATGATGAGAAGCTTTTTCCTTTTAATTTATCTTACAATCTAAGATAATGAGTCTTTTCCATTCAAGTTGGAAAAATATGCTGAATGTGCTTACCCATGCAGAGTAGAAATAAGTAATATTCCAGGCGATCTCTCTAATTTTACAGGCAATATTTGGTCTGATACAATCAGTGTGCACACTCCTCGAAACAGGATCCTGGTCTGAATTAATATGTTTTTCAGCTCTTCTCACAATCTTTCTGTCAAAATAATTGGATAGAACACGACACTATGAGATGTTTTCAATGATTTTTACTAGATATGTATCTCCAGAATAACAATAAATAATAAATAGAGTGGCCAGTTTTATTAACCGATGATGTTTTAATTCAGCGTCATATGTGTGGAACCGGTGTTTATTTTCATATTTAATGTATAACAAGTTTGTATCATTTCGATTAGTTTATGTGATTGCTTCATTATTTTTTTCATTGCGTCATGCCATATCTATACTACTATTAAAGAGCAAACTTGTGTTGATACATTGAATCTGAGCCCTTCAATATTTGGGCCAACGGTCCAAATCGCTCCATGTTTGACAACTCAACATAAATCCACTTTTGCCCGTTTTACCCTCCCACCAAATCACATAATACTGCTAATGCCATCGTACCGGTTTGTTTTATTTCAAGGCACCTTTTCGTTTTCGTAAAAATTACACGCAATTGCCACCGCTAAAGAAAACGGTTCGTCGCGGTTCGAAAACAAATCCCACCTCTCGTCCCTTACCTGTTCACGCCTGCGCCACCTACCGCCCGCGGTCCAGCTTCTCCCGCACCGAGCTCCGCTGCCTTCTGTCTCCCCGGGCGCCCACGCAAAGCTGCATCTATGTGTTCCACCCCGCGGTCACGGCTCCCTGTGCGTCTGCCCCTGTTTCCTCAGGACGGGCGCATCACCGAACCATATTGCTTCTTGATGTCGAGAACAACCAACGCGGTTGCCGTCGTCGGCCGCCGTGACCATATTTACTTTCAATTATTAACCTCCGCTCCTACGTCTGTGATATTTTCACCCTATTCACCCCTGGTGCCAGGGCGTCTCCGCGCGACGACGCCTCGCTCTCTACCCTCTGGCAGTCCGGCTCCGGCCACCGCGTGTAGCTGAAGGCCTGAGGTCGATCGCTGATATGAAAAGGCACGACGATGAGTGTCAGATGAGCTCCTCCTGTACACCTCCTTATCTCCCACTACACCCGATGTCTCCATATGCAAAGTAATCAACATGCAGTTTGGTTCAGAGGCGGAATCAGTCGGATGAGTCCTTGTATACACTACGATTATTCACTTTAGATTACTGCATTTGAATGATATAAGTGGTCAACTCTGTTTTGGATAGATCATGGGTTAACATGATTGTCTGCAACAGTCATGGACTGCAAGTGGGCGATTGATGATAATTACCAGCATATTAATTAGTACATGGCGTCACCGCGTCAGCGTCTGCAGGTTAATAATTACCAGCATATGCTAATCAGTGGACATCGATGGTTATTTTGAATGGATCAAAGCATAGAAAAACGAAGTCACTCTGTACTTTTTAAACTCATACTCCTATATTTACTTTGCAGTGTAGATTTCTTCCTCGGGACTATTTTTTTTTTGCGGGAAACAACTGATACATTAGAGCAAGGTTATTACAGAAAGGACCTCCACAAAGATCAAAATTACACATAAGCCCTCCTGTAGAACGAAGACGCCGATAAAGAACAGCATGTTTCGGCGGCACGCCTCCGCCGCATCCTCCCTTGAACCTTGGATCGGAGGATGACCCCTGGCGGATGGGAAGTCACCGGTCCTCGAACTCCGGAGAGCCTCCATCCTGCTCCTCTTCCTCGGGACTATATTTGGTGTGGTTTCCTGAGTTGGCAATGCAGTCTAGGCTTGATCCGTTGAGGTGGTCAACTGTGGTCAAAACTGATTCAGGCATCATGGATATTTGCAAACTTTGTAGTACCGTTGGTATTTATCAATCAATTTTCATTTAGACCAACGGAGCGAGTCTAAAAATACATTCGTCAACTTTTTTTACCAATATACTAAGAACATACATTATGAATAAATTCATTTAGAATAATTGGTTATCGTAAAACCCGAGGCAACACCTATCGGGCAAATAATTGATTGATTTCTGGCTTAAGAATTATTTGTGTATATCAATAATTATTAAAACCAGACTAAACATTTTTTATGTATTAGTCGACATGCTGTATTACACGTGCAGTATTTTCTACTTGTAAATTGTCCAACGTGCGTTGCACGTACATGCCAACTAGTAATTAAATAAAACCAAATTGGGCAATAAAGAGGTTTGACTTTTACTCACCCAAATTTCAATATGTCCTCAGATTACACGTGCATTGCACGTGCACAATGACTAGTGATTTACAAAGCCAGATTAGCACTACCGCATCACCGACCGGAGCGAACAGCGGAAAAGCTAAAAAAACGCACCCATCCTCACACACGCCGCCCGCTGTCGCTCGCCTTGCCCAAGCCGACGCACGTCCTGTCCTGGGCAGTTCGCTAGCACCCACAGGAGGAAGCCACCCCGCGTCACTACTCGGACGACGAGGGTGCCACCGACCGCAGCAGGAGGACGCCGCCGCTGCCGCCTTCGAACTGCCCGGCACAGGATGTCGCCACCGCACTGCATGACGCCGCTGACGCAAGGAACTGCCCAGGACAGGACGCTGCCTCCGCGCTGCATGACACCGCACTTCCCTGGCAGCCGCCGACTCGAACTGCCCGGGATTAAAGGTGTTTGAATTGCACTTGTATCTGAATCTGAATTGCAATTGTACTGAAGAAAAGCGTAGGGGTTTTCAAATTGTGAACGTAAAGGGAACTGAAACTATATAGCAAACGAAATTAGAGGTTTGTTTTGTGCTTCAGGTAAGTCTGATAGTGATTCTTCACAAGCCTGTTCAATATCATTCTTCAGTGTATCTCTAGAAAATTGCCCTCTTCCATATGTACTTTGGAAACAATAACTGAAGTTTGACACCTTAGCCCGGTGAAATATTTACAGCCTACTCTTAGTAAGGATGCCTTGCGCATAAGTCTGATACTGATTCTAACACACGCATGCTCAATGAAGTTCAACTATAGTTATGAGATATTTGATCTTTTTTTAACCTTTTTAATGCATGATTGAATTTTGTAGATACTCTTCTTAACTCCAGGTGCTTTTTAGTTTGTTCTTATTTTCCAAGCTAAGTGTCATACTGATCGGAGAGGACACAACATCTAAGCATAAAACCCTGTTTTTTCACCATTGTTTAGAGTACTGAACTTCCGGCTCATCTGCAATTTGCCCTGGAAATCTAGCTTTGATTTGAAACATGAAGCGGTAAAATAATGTATGAGTGCATGTTGCTAGAACCAGTGTACATGCCCAAACCTGTAAAATTGTTTTCTATGATTCGAAACTAATTCAATAACAGTTACTTTTTACGGACAGGGAAGTGAAAATAAACACGTCTTCATCAAAGGGCATTCCTTTTTAGGACATAACAACCGGCAAAACCAAGGTGATTAACAACAGTCACTACGGTTAACCCGCTTATTATTATGTGACCATTAACGGTAAATTGTGCCATATGTGCAGATCCTAAAGAGCGCAAGAGGCAGAGGAATGGAGAGAGGTACGCAAATTGACGGCACCACCATTGCAACAGGACACGGTATATCTACCTCTTATAGCCGCAGCTTTCTTTGAAACCCTTTCTTTGATGGGGGCATACCTGTTTCAAGTTTTACTTCAGTGCGTTGATCATGCTCTCATTGTACTTGGCCCTTTGCTGCCACGACCAACTTCCCCTGCCATTTATTTAATCTGCTCCGCAAGTTCGGAATTTCTTTTGTTAATGTTCTGCACTTCTGGCTCTTTATCCGTATTTTCCTGAGGATCTTGTCTTCCCCAGACGCCAACACTTGTTTCCCCTGGTTAGTAATTTAGTAAGATAATTTGGGGGCTTAAAAGGCTAACAGTTTATAGTTCATAATCTATGATTTATTTTTTAAGATTTTGGTAGGACAAGGAAAACACTTGTGTATCTCAATTTTATTATGCACATGAGTCCATATCATATCAAAGAAGCAACCAGATTTTCAAACGGAACTGGATAAACTGTTCCTGCAACATTCACACATGGGTTAGCAAACTTTTCGATATATACAGATAAGCAAGAAACAACCATGACTGTGAAAATATTTACTAGTAGCTTTGTATTCTCAAGCGCCAATGGAATATGTAAATATATATTGTTTAGACGTGCGGGGCAACGCGTATGTTCCCCAGTGTAGAACTTCGGTGATAGTGATCCTTTGAGGATGGTGGCAAAGCTGAAAAGTTGTAAACATGTAATGTACAAGTACTTAGACCGTGGGTGAAGTAGTGAACTGTGTATAGGACCTTGTTCTTCCTTTATGTGCGAAACCTTGTTCTGAAATACTAGGTGGTTCAGCGAGTTGGTTAGCCAGTCCATGATGAATTATCTACGGGTCCTCATTCCTCCTTTGTGTCTGAAATCTTATTTCGAAATATTCCAAGGGAGGTATTATTGCTGATGGTTTCCTCCAAGGAATTGTAGCTGATGGTTTCCAAGGAGTTCCATTTTTCTATATTTCTCTCCTTCCAAAACCCTAAACCCTAAGCTTCATAATTTTGATATTAAGTTACTTACAAGAAAATCGGAATGCGTACACAGTTTATGCCTTGAGAAAGTGGCCTATATATGATGTTTTAGTTTTTATGATAATAGACCCCTTTAATAATGGGATAATCACGTTCTATCATTTGTTATAGGGAAACTCATGTCTAAAGTACCTTTGTCGGTTAGTTGTGTCTGATGTATACCTTGTGTACCAATTTTACAAAAGTTTATTTAAAGGTCTTAATTCCTCCAAGTTCAGATTATATTTTTGCTCATAACACGGATTCCTACCGATATGCCTACTGTATAACTGCAAAGATGGATACTGATATATATCACCATCTTTATGGATATGAGTAAGCAGAAGATCTCCATGCACATGCGCTAAATTAACAGTCCAGGATAATAGGTCATACCCATGTGTGTCCTTGACTGTACAATGGTGGCCCATGCATGGGGTGTCTTCATTGTTTGCTCTCCCCAAGATATTTACAGAATGCCCAACGGATCTATTATTACCACAAAGTTGAAACACTCTCCGGCAATTCCATCTCTAGCTTGTTGTTTGGGATGTGAGTTTTGTTTCCTTAGATTTGTAGGCACTAAGAGTAACCCGGGAAGAGGAAGAAAGATAGAGCTTAAGAGCACTGGGAATGTGAACATGGAAGAATGCTCAACATGTTTGTTTCCACCTCTAGGTGCGAATATTTGGTTTGGTGCATTCCTGATGCCTCTCATTCCTACTGTTCTTATGCACTTCTTCCTCTTCCTTTTGTCTTACGCAATAGCTTTGAGAAATCACACACATATGTGCACATATTTAGATAAATCTGAAATCTCAAAGGCGAGCCGGGAAGTGGAAGAAAAGATGGCATAAGATCATTGGGAGTGGGAACATGGAGGAAAGCCTATCTGCCTTGTTTTCACCCGGTGTTAATTGAAGGTGAAAACTTGGTTTGATGTTTTCCGATGCCTCCCATTCCTATTGTTCTTAAGCACTCCTTCCCCTTCCTTTTGGGCATGCTTAGTTTCTTTTAGTGTACAAACCAAATATATATGTACCTATAGTTGATGTCAGATGTTGAAGGCGGGCTACAAAGAGGAAGACATAGAGGGTCTAAGAACTGTGGGGATGAGAACATGGAGGAAAGCCTAAATTATTTATTTTCACCTCTTGGGCTGGAGGGGGACATTTTGTTTGGTCTCTTCCGATGCCTCTTATTCCTTATTCTTTAGCGCTCCTTCCTCTTCCTTTTAGCTTGCTAAAAAATTTAGTAGAGAACCAAACATACACATGCATGGCCACCATGGTACAGTCAATGAAATGAGATGTCAACGCGAGACATGAAGACGAAAAAAGAGGGCCAAAGAGCGATGAAAATGGGAACATGATGGAAGGCTTTGTTCCTCGTCTAATATCAAAGGATGAGATCTTGGTAAAAATTGCGTTGATGCCTCCCATGAATATTGTTCTTCGGTGCTCCTTCCTCTTTCTTTTGGCTCGCACAACATAAAAATGATATGTTTGTGTTGTTCATCACTATGTAACATAAAAATGATATGTTTGTGTTGTTCATCACTATGTATGGTTTGATTGCTATGTTTTGTCCTTGTTTCTTTGACATGCCTTAATCCGGCCACAAGTTAAGATGGCTGTGGTTCGTTCAAAACTGCGACTTATTATGGATCGGAGGAAGTATTGTTGTTTCTTCCTTAGATTCTACTACTACATTGACACATGCTCCTCGAAGTGCATATCCACTCTCAAACATTCTTGGATCTTCCACTTCTCTGAAAATAGACATACATGTACTAAACAAAGAAAATTAAGGGCATTCATAAGACACATTCAGATTTCCAGTTACACGGGTAGACTTGTCATCAGAAGATGCCCAGCTTGAAGCAACACGTGCATGTTGAACGGCGACATGTAAGACGATTTTAAACTGAATGCTATAGAGTGGAAGAAATATGTTTTTCTGTTTGTAATTATAAATGGTACTCTCTAATAGATTCATGTTCAGTACTCTCTAATAGATTCATGTTGAGTAAGATCAAATTAGTGTCTTCACTTCCTCGTCCAGTTTTAGGTTTTTATCTTCCTGATGATCAATGGGCACTAACAGATCACGCATCATTGTCGTTGTGGCTACATGAATATTCGTCTCCAATGCACATTTTTAGAGTTAATAGCATAAAACCACCACATTTCAATTCAAATTTCGAAAAACCACCACTTTGTGTTTTGATCACAAAAAACCACCAGTATTCGCGACATTTGTTGCAATGTGCACTGATCACAAATTGAACGCGAATTGACACGATTTCTGACAGGTGGGACCCACCAGTCAGGGTTTACGTGGCAGAAGGTGTTGACTTTTTGCTGAGGTGGCACCGTGGGCCCACATGTCAGACAATAAAAAATAAAAAATATCTCAAAAAATAAAAAAAATATCTCAAAAATAAAAAATATCTCAAAAAAATAAAAAATATCTCAAAAAATAAAAAAAATCTCAAAAAAAAATCAAAGTGGACAGGGAGCAGGCGCTGGACGCGGTGGTGGACAGGGAGGTCCCGTTGCCGTCGCCGCCCCGGTCGCTGCCGTCCGGCCGCTCGCCGTCCGCGCGCCCGGCCGCGTCCCCACCGCGCCCGTCCGCGTCCGCCGCCTCCCTGCGGCACCCGGCCTCTGGTCGAAGAGCGTGAGCGGGAGCTGGACGCGGCCGAGGAGGTCGTCCTTGCGCGGGCTCACCCGGTCCTCCACCGTCATCACCAACTGCTCCTCGAAGGGCTCGGCAACGACGAAGACCAGTTCCCGACCTGCGCCTTGATGAACACCTCGGGGGCGCGGCCGTGGGACTGCGGCTGCACGTCCCGCGCCTCGATGACGTTGACGCGGAGGTACCAGAGCTTGGGCGAGACGTAGGCCTTGGAACGCACGCTGGCTATGCCCTCGCCGCGCACGGTGGCGGCGTCAGAGTGCCAGGCCTCAGAGAACGCCTCGTCGGCCTGGGTGCCGATCCACACGGCGAGCATGAGCTCTCCACGCACCTTGTACCCGCCGTCGCCGCGGCACTCCTCGAGGCGGTACCACTGCGGCGCGAGCGGGCTGTCGGGCGGCACGCGTGTGGGCACCTCGCCGAGGTCGAAGACGACGCGGCCGACGTAGTCGTCGCGGCCGAGCATCTCCCGGTCCTTGAGGTAGACCTCGAGGGCGTTGGACTGGACGCAGGACTTGGAGAAGGCGAACACCTGGTCCCACTCCGGGTTGGCGCGCCGGTCGTAGTGCTTGGTGGTGCCCTTGTAGTTGCCGAGCTTCACCTCCACGTAGGGGTCCATGGCAGCACCGGTGATGGGGTTCGGGGGCAGGTCCTTGGCCTTGACCACGCGCACGTACAGGAAGAACATCTGCTCCACCAGGTCGTACGTGCTCGACGGCTTGTCCAGCGCCTGCTCCCTGTCCACTTTGACTTTTTTTTTTAATTTTTGAGATATTTTTTATTTTTTGAGATATTTTTTATTTTTTAGATTTTTTGAGATATTTTTTATTTTTGAGATATTTTTTTATTTTTTGAGCTATTTTTTATTTTTTATTGTCTGACATGTGGGCCCACGGTGCCACCTCAGCAAAAAGTCAACACCTTCTGCCACGTAAGCCCTGACTGGTGGGTCCCACCTGTCAGAAATCGTGTCAATTCGCATTCAATTTGTGATCAGTGCACATTGCAACAAATTTCGCGAATACCGGTGGGTATCTGCGATCAAAACACAAAGTGGTGGTTTTTTCGAAATTTGACTTGAAATGTGGTGGTTTTATGCTATTAACTCACATTTTTATGCCTTCAGATCAGCTTCAGTTTGATGTGTTTGCTTGCTCGTCTAATTTTAGCTTCCCACAATGATGGGCTGAGACGGATTGGGCATTAATATCATTATTATGTCCAGAGACTATTCATCTACCATCTCACGTGTTGCTTATCTTGTTTTCAGTTCATTTAGACTCTTACAGGGTTCATGAGGTTACCTCCTTTTAATTTTTTTAATTTCCCTTGTAAATGTCCAACTCATGCCTGAACTAGTGAGTCACCTTTTAGATTTTCTGGTAGCAATTAATGGCAGAAGATCACAGGCTAACAACACAGATTATTTACTTATATGCCCTATGGTGCATTGTCAAGTAGGTATGTCCATTGCTCATACATAGCACTGCAACAACAAATCGACATGTCTACATATACTTGTTCTCATGATTCTAGACTTGGCTGTGGACGGTGAGTTCGGAAGAGGACGAGACTGTCCAAGAGCAGTGTGAATGGGAACATCAAGAAAAGCATCAAATTACTAGATTTCCTCTCGTAGCATAGGAGGGATCTAGTTCTATGTTTTTCTGATGCCTCTCATTCCTATTGTTCTTGGGTGCTCATTCCTCTTCCTTTTTGCTTGCACAATGGTAGACATACTCACATACACAAAAATTTAGCACACATTTAGAGTAAACCTAGAAAAAGGAAGAAAAGAGGGTGTAAAAATTGTAGGAATGGGAACATGGAGGAAGAGTGCTTTGATTCTTCCCTCGTTAACACTTGAGAAGTAGACTTGGCTTTACTTTTTCCCGATGCCTTCCATTCCTATGATTTTTATGTGCTCTTTCCACTACCTTTTAGTTTACAACAACTTACTAGTTCAATTTTGTTTTGGCTCTTTATGCAGCCAGAATACAAGATATTGTCCAGATAACACATTCTTCTTTCCGTTGTGCCTAATCCAAAGTTAACATAATGGTGACCAAAGGCGGTATGAACGACTTGCTGGAGTACTGCGTTAGAACAATGCACGACAATGGCGGCTAGATGGTACGTTGACGGCAGCGGCGAATAACTAGTGCACCGGAAACGTTGGAGGAGCAGGACGAGCACGGCGCCGATCGAGATCTACTAGTCTGTAGGCAAATAAGCGCAACGGCTAGGGACGACAAACATCGTGAGCTGGCCACGGCGACAAACTAATGCATAGAGGCGGCGCCCAGGTTTCGAGTCTAGGGTGTCCACTGATTCATCCTCCTCCACTTTGAGGAAATTCCGTGAAAGAACACCACATCGTGCGCAATGAGCGCCCCCCACCTCTGGAACCGGAGGCTTCACCGATCACAGTCAGCACTGCGCTGGCATCGCTTTCGGATATGCCACAAAAATCATCCTTGACCGGCATGAAGCTGGCCACGAAATCTTCCTCGTTCCCCAGCATTCCATTTGAATCCTTCATATGCTACTCCCTGTGTAAATTGGTGAAGCTATTAAGGTCATAATAAGAAACACCCAGGTGAAGCTAGCTGGACGGAAGTGGATGGCTAAATTGGTCCAGGCGAATTTTGGCTCCCTCTTCATTTCAGTTCACAGTGTTTTCGATCACAAGAACAAAAGGCTGATTCATGATTTAGGTTCGGTTGGCCCTCAGTTTCTTCTTCAAAATGTTTGCATTCGTCAGCTCCCAACCTATCTCTAATTTCTTCTGTATGACACACACACACACACACACACACACACACACACACACAAGTCCCTACCATCTAAACTAAGTTCACTGACCAGAGGATACAACAGACGCACACACACCGGGTCACAGAGCCCAACGAAAAGAATGCTTGATCGAGCGGAGGTGCCAACTCTCAGACCTTGACATTACCATTGGCATCGCCGTTGTGATCGACCTGCTCGTCGATGTTCCTGACGGGCCCCTTGAACCACTTCCTGGCGTCGACCACCCACCAGAGCATGATGAGCCCCAGGACGACGCCGAGCGCGATGGGCGCGTAGTTGAAGGTGTCCATCTTGATGGGGTACACGGTGGGGAGCAGGAACACGGAGCAGGTGTAGCAGATCCACAGGAACGCCACGAGGCAGACGGGCCTGCTGGCGGCGCCGAGGTAGAACGGCCCGGGGCGGAAGTCCTTCTCCCGCATCACCATCCGGGCGAAGATGGGCACCGCGTAGCCTCCCACCCACCCGATGGTGGCGATGGAGGTGATGGCCGTGAACACCACGTTGATCCAGAGGATGGGCAGGCCCAGCAGCGCGCACAGGGCGGCGCACAGCCACACCGCGTTCCCGGGCACCTTGCGCGTCGGGTGGATCTTGCGCCAGACGGAGGAGAACGGGACACCGCGGTCACGCGACAGCGCGTAAACCACCCGGGCGGCACTCGTGGTGATGGAGAGGCCGCCGAAGAAGAAGGAGGCCCAGATGACGAAGAGCAGCACGATGGCGCCCGTCGAGTTGTTGTACCTCCCGTGGAACGCGTCGTACAGTATCTGCGCCGGCACAAACGTGCCGGCGGTCTCGTTGGTCGGGTCGTAGAGGTAGCTGAAGTCCTGGATGCTGAAGGTGAGGGCGAGGATGTAGGCCCAGCCAAAGACGGTGATGATACCGATGCTGGAGAGGATGGCGATGGGGCCGTTCTTGTCGGCGCCCTTGGTCTCCTCCGTCAGGTGCGCCGCCGCGTCGTACCCGTAGAGGGAGTACTGGCTCACCAGGAGGGACAGGATGGCCGCGTAGGCGCTGCTGCTGATCCGGTCACCTCCGGCGCCGTCTCAAAATGCGTGAACACGTACGAGGCAGGCTGCGTGGTTTTCGCCACAAGGGGCACCAAGATCACTATGACAGTGCCACCGATCACCTGCATACAACATCCAAGGAATTGTCATTCTCCCACTGTACCGTGCTGAACTGCATTTTCAGTTAGCTGAAAACACATTATTTGCATGGGACTGTTAATTACCTGCCACCACATGGAGATGACGTCGAGGAAGGCGATGACTTCCAAGGCGAAAGTGTTGAGCACGGCCCAGATGAAGGTTAACGAAAGGTACATGACGAGGAACAGCCAGCGAGGGGCCAGATAGCCGCCGCCTTTGTTCGTGCCAGTGCATAGCAGAATTATGCTCTGCAGTACCTGGGATCCTGCGTATGCCTGCAACAACGGAGAAGCGAAATTGACGCATTATTGCACAAGAGATTTCTCTGATCAAACCAAATAGTAAGGAAATGAACAAGCACAGTCATGAATCAGATTATATGATGAAGACAGCAATTGCCGAAAGAGGCACACCTGTGTGCCGATTCCGGCAATGAGGCCGATGGCCTCCAGCCAAGCGCAGCACCAAGATGCCAATGGACCCCAGACCGGGCAGGCGAGATTAGCAGCCCAGAAATACAGGGAACCGGTGGTCTGTTGTGTTGTCAAACAGAGAAAAAAATAAGTTGGAAGCAGAGCACGTCACCTATGATCAGAAACAGGGACCTTTTGCCCCAGAATAGAAGGTGCAGCTTTCGAGATTCAGTCATGCCACTCGATTGCACGAAAAAAAAATTGCTGTCTACAGTACTAGTACAATTTCTTACTGAAAAAAATTTGAAAACGAGTGGTAATTTTACGGATCAAAGAAGTACGTCATGCAGAGAAGGGGAGGTGTGTGTGCGCGCTTACAGGGAAGGATGAACAGATCTCGGCCATGGCGATGCCGACGAACCAGGTGAAGAAGGAGACGACGACCCATCCCCACACGAGGGAGGCCGGGCCGGCGTACTGCAGGCTGCTCCCGTACAGCGGCGTGATCCCCGTGAAGAGCGTCATCGTCGAGAATGAGATGGCCAGCGTCTTGAACAGCGTCTGCAACACATGCAACAGAATTTCGTGTTCCTAAGTCCATCGAAGCAGTGGCGCAAGATCACATTTCTTCTACGGAAACAAAAATAACCAAGAATCTAGTGGCGTATTTCGTCGAATATCTCCCGTGCGAGATATGTTCTCATGTCGTCCATCTTTGTAAAGAACAGGGAAAAAACATGGGAATAAACAGGGTGACCGTGTAACCGTACCATCTCCCGCCGGAGCTCCTGCTTGTAGCCGAGCTCGTTGAGGCGCTTCTCGCCGGAGTCCACCGCATCTCCCCCGGCCATGGCGAAGCTGCCGTCGAGTTCTCGAGGAAGACCGAAGGCAGTTCAGCGCCAAACGCGGGCCCCCTTCCGAGACCTCTCTTTGATCCGCGCGCGGCGCGGGTCGACGCCGACGCCGACTCCTCGGGAGTCGGTGTATCGAGAGGAGTGCGCGCGGCGGAGCAGGGAGGGAAGCAAGAGCCTATAGGCAGGCCGTGGCGGCGGCTGATCTCGTGACAGGTTGCCTTCTCGTGTTGGAGGAGAGGGGCTGGAACGGAATTGGAAGGAATTGATGAATGGCCGCCGCGGTGTTTGTGCTCTGTTCGTTTGCGTCGACGTCGCGTTCGGTTATATTGCCCGTTTGCTGCGCTTGATTTCCTTGATTTTCTTGACCTGTTGAGTTTGACTAACGGGATTCTCGGAGTTCACACTCGCATTGGAATTGGCACGTGCACAATCCAAGTGCACCACAGCTATTGCTCGTTGCGTGAGAACTGAGGAGGAGTGCCACATTTCTCTTCTATAAAAATCCAAGCGAAACTAAATTGCTGCAAGAAACATAGGAAGTTTTGATTGTAAATAGAAACTAACATGAGTCCATAAACGTTTTTTTTTCTCTGGCAAAATGTGTGTGCCTAAACCCTAAGATAAAAATCTGAGTAAGTGCAAGAGCTGGAACAGGCCAATCTTGAAAAAATATCCAACCGTCAGTCTTGGCATTGCGGTAAGTTAATATGAGCCGATGGCTGATATGACTAAGATGTTGTCAGTGATTGTGTAGTGTCAACATGGACCTTTTCCACAAATAAGAAACAAATCTGTGTTATCGGTAAAGGTGGCCTCGACAAGTAACACCGTGATCCGTTTTGTTTTCGTGGTGGTTAGACTATGGTCGGTGCCTCAAAAAATATTGTAATATGTGTTTTATCTATATTAATATATAGAGATTTTCTGTGAGTTCAAAAAAAAATAGTATCCCTGCTTCCAATCTTGGTTTCGACAAAAGGCATTAGGCACCCACACGTAGTAAACTTTTTTTTGGTGGCACATACATAATACATTCTAGTATATCAAAGAAAGTTATCTACTTACACAAATGGTGTGAATTTTGTTCAAAATACTAATGGCGATAACATATCAGTTCTTACCTAAGAAAGTATGCTTTTAAAATACATATAATATACTGACTATTAATCCTGTGCTCCCTCCATTTCAAAATATCGTTTTGTGTTTTGGTTCTTGGTTCAGTTTTAAAAATGTGAAATAATGAGTGAGCTTGTGAACTGCCGATGCTTTTTTTTTCCCTTTCTTTTGCCTGTGTTCGTATAGTTGGTTTTCGACGTAACCACTCATGCACAACATGTGAACACCACTGTCTTCTCTTTTTCGTGCATTCCCAGCACTATTAACCAACTACCCTAACAAAATTGAAGCAAGATCATCTCCTATATATTTTTCTCCAACATCATTCATCATCTTTAAGAATGTCCGTTGGGTGCACGCATGATACTCTCCTTCAAGGGGTGGTTGTGTGGTGGACCTGCTGGTGCATGATGCTTAACTTGCTAAGTACAACATGCTTATTAACTAATCCAGGGGCGGAGCCAGGATTTAGGCATAGGGGGGCGAGGCACCGACGAAGCCAAAATAATGTTTGGTGTTCAGATAAGCTACTAGATTTTTTTCTTCTTAAATAACCTCGAAGATGAAACTCAGCCGAGTCAATAGCAAACACATAAAAATTTAGAGCGGTAAACGAGTTTAGCTAGTCATGCATTATCTTACTATCAGGATTTTATGTACAGATCATAGATTAAAAAAGTGGTAGATTTTCTGCTATTCTTGTACTGGGCTTGACTGATAAATCGTTGCTGATCTGAGCAGAGCAACTAGGTCTTACAGTTTGCACATGCGTACTCAAAGAAAAGTACAGTATAGCAGCGTTACCTCTAGACTTAATATAACTATTTGATGAGTAAGACTTCGGAGAACGAGGATGGTGCGGCACCACGGCAGTTGGCATGACCGCATGCTCCATACTTGAACAAAGAAGCTATAGGAGCACGGCATCACTAGAATCCATGGTAAGCGACGGCGGGCTCCATGGCAGATCGACTGGAGAAGATCAGATCGATCTTTATCATCTTTTAGGGTAAATAGACGATTGGATCTTGTATGGGCCGGAGAAGATAGGCTTGGCCTTTCCCACGAAAAGAAAGAGGACTCAGGGGAATAAATCATGCTTGGTGGGCTTCGCAACGTTGCACGTCAATTATCATGTAACTAGCTAAGTGCCCGTGCGTTGCTATGGAGATGTCAAACAAATTATAAATAAATGTGTTAAACTATATTTCAGACTGAATTGCAGTGATAATATGTCAACCATTAGCCTCTATCTATCTATCTATCTATATATCTATAGTGCTTACAAGAAAATCACCAATGATTCTCATGTTATCAAATGATATATAAGAGAATACAAATAATCTTATGTGCTGGGAGGCATGGGAACTACTCTCGACGAGGTCTAGGCCCTCCACGAAGGGCACAATCAGCAACAACATTTCTCTTATACTCCAATACTAATGAAGGCAGCATATTTTTTTCATTAAGCAATATAAAATAGAAAACTGGATTTCTAAGGGCCGATAACTACATCTAATTTTTGGATAGCAGATCTTTTTGTATTACAGAAACCAATCCATTGGAAAATATATATGGAAAAGAACTAATACAATACTTACCCAATCTTGGTGCTAACAATCATCTCGCAATTTATGAAGGAAATAAGCTATCTATGAATTATATTGAATCGAAATGGCAGAACTTGAAATAACCATTGCCACTCACATTTTCCGACAGATATTGAAGTAGCAAATATCAATCAGTCAATCAGATCTCTTAAGGATGAAAAAAAATCATAAGGGACAAGAGGAAAAATAGGCAAAATAATTCATATCTATTTTTGCAAGCTGGCAAAGCTCATAGTTATCTGTAAGTACCATGGACTAAACTGGATGCCCTCTACTTATGTCATTTATTGGACTGACAAAAAAATGACATGATAGTTATAAGTGAAAAGAGATTTATGTCATCTAATTTTTCCTGCAATAAGAACCAAAAATCGCAAGGGGCAAGTGGTTCAGGATATTAGATGAATCATGATTGTATTAGCAAAAAGTAAACAATTTTACTTTTATACGATCAGGTAAATGGAATGGACCAGCCTTCTCCTTTTTGTTTCATACTTGTTGAAGCGAGAACCTTGGCTTCAGATGCAAATTTTAGCAGCCACGTGAGAATGATGAAGAAGGAAAGCAACGAACTGGAAATGCACTGCTTTCAGAACTTGTGTAGCATCGCTCTCAATTACATGCAAATGAAAATTGGGTTAGAGTCAAAGAAGGAAAAAATTCAACCCAAGAGAAGAGGGTGCCAGCTTGTTGTACCAAGACTACCATTAAATGAAAATGTAGAGGTAAACCTCTAAAACCCATCCTTAGTATATCGAGTATGAACTCCTAAAGGAGAACATGATCAGGTCTTTAATCAATAATTGACAGATTTGTTGTTCATACTGCAATTTCTAACAGATGGCCAATTGTATAGCAACAAGATATCAAAATCATCCATCTACCATTTTCCATAAATCACATGGACACATCCAAATACTCGCACTTCCACTTCTGGTAACAATACTTGGGACCAAGTGCCCTAGATACAAATTACCATGATAGAGACAGCTGTAGAGGGATATACGGGGGACTTACCGAGTACTTCCATACCATACAGTTACTGGTGAAAACTGGAATACCTGCTTCCAGGTTACAAATTTAGTAATGTTGAGCTATTGCTCAAATGGAACATCCGTACAAGTTTGCAATGCCATAACCAAGACAATTTATTATCCTGAACCCAAGTTAAAGGCTACTTACATATGTCAATCTGTCATGCTTCTTGAGCAGGTCGATCATAGCATGCCTCTTTGCACCCTCTGTATCAGCAAGTGGTTGTAAATCAAGCAAAATTAAGCATCATGAACAATCTTCCGAAATATCACAATTCTAGAAACTGGATCATGGCAGGAGCACCATCGGACGAATCAAAAGCTACAGAGGGGCGAACCAGAGGCCCGTGCTCGATCCATTCCCCTCTAGAATCATCAATTCATGACGGAGGCAATCCAAGTACGAGCCAAAATGACCTTGACATTAACAAACGATTTCAACACGAACTGGACCAATGACCAGATCGTAACCCCAGCAGAGGAGGCCGAAGGAAAGATCAGGGCGAGGGCTCACCGTGTTCTGCCATAGATCGAGCGCGTTGACGTCGGCGCCATTTGCGACGAGGCACTCGGCGACGTCCTGCCAGCCGTGTAGCGCGACGACGTGGAGCCGGGTGCGGGAGTCTTAGTCGCGGGCGTTGACGAGCGCGCCGTCCTCCTCGAGCAGCTTCCGCATGGAGGCCGCGTCGTTCTGGTGTGTGTGCCAGGGAGACGTGTGTGCAACGAGCGCCTTATCATCGAACCGCCGACGCTGGTGGCCGTCGCTCCCCGGCGATATTCCCGCGCAGCCACGACTGCCCTCATCGCCGCCGCCGGATCTGGCCGCATGCGCATGCACCGCCTCCTCCTCCGCCCCGCTCATCTCCGTCCCGCCGGATTGGAGTCTTGCGTTGCGGAAAGCAGAAGCTGTCTTTCTGGGAAGGCGCTATTTCGGGAGTATTGCAGGGAGCAGTATAGGAGCAAGTAATTGATTTGTTTATTCCTTGATTGATGCGTTATTTGGCAAGTAGTTGACTTGTTTTATTTGGGCCGGCACACAATTTATTCCTTGATTGATGCGTTATTTGGCCAGCACACAATTGGTTGATGCGTTATTTGGCAAGTAATTGATTTGTTTTATTTGGGCCGGCACACAATTGGTCCGCGGAGGGCAGAATCGGGAGGCAGAAAAATTCTGCCATGGGTTACACCATCACCAACTCTCATTTAATAGTAAAGATAGTACCCTGACTGCTACTAATACGTATGCTGCTCATTAGGGGGGGGCGAGCCAATAGGGGGGTCGGACCCCTGCTATCACCCCCTGTCTCCGCCCCTGAACTAATCCATTCATATAGTAAGATTTGATACTTATCTTAGCCATGAGATTCAAACGGGGGTGGGCCAGCTGTGAGCCCGTTCCGGCCGTTGACCGTTACGTCGATCGATCGAGCGTCTCAACTCCTGCAAATATTTTTCTCCCTGGTTTTGGCATGCAGCGCCTGGTCTTCTGCACGTAGCCATCAGTTCAGTGCAGAAACAGCCAAAAGTAGCCTTTGAAATGTCTAGGTGATACGCAAGCAAAGGAAATCATGCATGTCTCTTTCAGCGGAAGGATTCTCCTTCGAGAATTGCAGTGACAAGCTTTTAATCTTAGGTTGGGTCTGCGCCTACTCGGTGTAGTCTCACAAAGTCCAAACGTGATGTAAATTTGAAATGTTACTAGCACATATAATTGCCTCTTAAGTAGAAAACTATTATTCATATATGAACCAATTTATATATAAGCGTGCATTTGAAGACTCAACATATTAAAAGGACATATCCAGTGCTAGAAGATCCCACACTAGATGGGGTCTGAGTAAGGATTATACGAGTCAAACCCTACCCTGCAAAGTGCAATGTAGAGGGCCTAAGTCGAACCTAACACCTCTCAGCACAAGTGGGGAGTAATTCACTACAACCTGTCCTTCAAGATTCAACATACTAGTGAACAGAAATTTGTTATGTCTTCTTGCTTGTTTTGTTCTGTTTGCTTCTTGACATAGGTTTTCTTCGGTTTTGGTCGTGGAAATGCTTGTGGTGTTGCATTTTGATATGCATGTTTAAGAAAAAATGAATGTGTTCAGCACGCTATGAGAAGTGAGCAAGGTGGGTTGTTGAGTCTTGGCACTCCAGCTTGCGTGTTTGGCGCTACATTGTGTATAATACTTCCTTTCCCTGCAACACATACTCTCAGGTGAAGCCAGGAACAATGCCAGGTGTCATTTCCCTGATGTCCAGAGACAGCTTCAGAGAAAGCGAAATTTGGATACGTCTCAAGCGTCCGCCGCACTGCTATATTACAATGTTATTATAGGTTCGTACAGTATGTTGGAACCGTATGTTACGCAATCTTGTGTTATTCAGCTCAAAAAATCAGCATGGTTGGTCCAGATCCACATACAGATAGTGGATGCATAGGATGCTAACCTACATTACCTACCTGCTAGATCAAATTTCATTTACCTTATTATAGCCTTCATATATTTAGCTGTGTGCACCAGGTTAGTAACCAACTG
This sequence comes from Poa pratensis, assembly GCA_947311845.1. NCBI lineage: Eukaryota > Viridiplantae > Streptophyta > Magnoliopsida > Poales > Poaceae > Poa > Poa pratensis. The sequence goes on from CAMZMU010000053.1 coordinate 41,368,379, forward strand.
ACGACACATGCAACTCTGGCCACCTTCATAGATCAGTAACCATTTTTCGGTCGTCATAGGTCGGACCAGATTAAGTAAGATGCAGCGTCTCGGAACAAATTTGCAGCTTCTTTTTGGCTTATTAAACAGAGTTTTATCCACAACAAAACGCTACAAAATACTAGCACGGACCAGTTACAGAGCCATATCTTAACTTCGTAACAAATAAGTAAATCGGCAGTTCAGATTTAAAATTACCTGGAGGTGGAATTTCGGCGGGAATTAAGTACCCATGTGCAAACGAGGCATACAAACTGGAGCATGAACCAAGTAGTTCTAAATTAGTCCTTTGGTGGAGAGAATTCGTGGTTTTGCCTACTTGCCTTCACTTCCAAAATGCTAATGGATTGCATGCCGGCATGTTCACATTCTGCAGCCTGGAACACAATTCATTCACACCCTGGAAGGAAATAATACGTTGACTTCAGCTCAGAGAAACAGAACAGCAACCAACTACTCCATCAGAACAAATCCCATATTATCAGTTAAAATAATTCAAGGTTCCTTACGCAGTTGCAGCTTGCACTTGACGTAATCATACGGCGATGCATATTTAGTTGCCACTAGCATAAGCAAAACTAAAATAAAAACCTTGCTCTTATAATATCAGCAAGATGTTCAGGACAAGTAAGCTTGTGCCAATGAAATGGTCTTCATTGCATGGACATGAACGAATTTGGACTTTGTAGACCACCAGTGTAGCATGTTCTCCTAGCATTCTTAAAAGAGAAGGCAATGGACAAGTCTCTTTTGACTCTTTCCCAGTTTTCCCGTTGGGGGGGACCAACTCACAGTAATAAAAAAGATTACAGCATCTGGCAAGCTCAGCAAGATATCATATAATAGTCCGAGATTATTGCAAGAATTTAAGTGGGTATTTTTCCTTTTTAGGAAAGTGACGTATTTTATGATTCCATCACAATTAACGAGAACGACCAATGAGGCAGTGACATGCAGGTTTCCAGTTTTTCTAGAGAAGTGCTGGGGGATGTTGATGAGATTAATAGGTTCACAATCCTTGAATATTCAACATGGCCGGTGCAATGAAATAATCAAGTAATGAGATATGCTCCTTCAGATGATAAAGTTTTTTGTAATCACATATAGTACATGGTATATCTTGGTTGCATCAAGAACTAAGAATATCACAGCGTGCTGAAACAATCTACAGTGTATATGAGAGAAAGGGCATACTTTGTTTGGTGGAAAGGAAGGTCGACTCTTTAGCTTTTACTAATTTTTTGCAAAGAATCCATCAAGGAGATATGCCATTAAAGTTTTTGACTAACAGGAGCTCTGCTGAGAAGAAAGCATACCGCTACTGCCTGAGAGATCAGATAAGAATATATAAACAATGGAAGACTCGTTCAAAGGGCCATTTAAGTCTCACTGCCACCTCCCCGATAAAAAAGAAGTCTCACTGCCTCCAATCACTTTACCTGAGAACTATCGGCTATACTATGATGTACACATAAAACTTTCTATGAAGTAAGAGCATCTCCACCGGCGCTTACAATAGCGTTCTCAATAGCCTTATTGGGCGTGCCGGTACCGAAAAGCGCCCCACCAGGCTTCCCAATAGCGTCAAAGTTGTCAGAAGGGCCCAATAAAGCGTCCGGCAACCCCGCTTCACGCCCCGTCTGTAGGGAGGCAACCGCGGCAACGCGTGCCACCTTGGATACTGACGAGCGGGACCGGCACGTCAGCGACTGAAAGACATAGGTAGAGTTATTGTGGCCGGTAAGCTCGTTTTAATGATGCACCGACTCCCCAGGCAGGCGCAGACGACACGACGCGTCGAGCGCTGAGCGCTGCCCTGGCTCCCAAGGCGGTAGCTAACACGCGTCGTCGGCGTCAATGCGGCGTCTAGACTACTCAGTGTGGTCTCCAAAGGAAATCATGCATGTCTCTTTCAGCGGAAGGATTCTCCCTCGAGAATTGCAGTGACAAGCTTTAATGTTAGATTGGTTCTAGACTACTCAGTGTGGTCTCCGAAGTCCAAACTTGAAATGTAACTACCACGTATAACTGCCTCTAAGTATAAAACTAGTATTCATATATCAGTTACAATTTATATATAAGCGTGCATTTCTAGATTCAACATACTAGTGAACACTGAACAGAAATTGCGGTAAATTTGTTCATGAACATGAAAAAATGAACAAAGATAGTAATTACACAAGTCATGTTTGGTTATTCTTTCTTCTTGCTTGTTTTGTTTGCTTCTTGACGTAGGCTTTCTTCGGTTTTGGTCGTGGACATGATAGTGGTGTTGCATTTTGATGTGTGCTTAAGAAAAAAAATGGGGCACAGCTCGCCATGACAATTGAGCAGGGTGGGGTGTTGTCACACCCTGTGTTTTGTAACTAAATTGTAAGTCGATAAAGTCAAAACTTTAGGACCAACAAAATTTTCTTGGTTTCTTTGGAATTGTTTGGTTTTTCATTCTATTTGAGAAATTGTATTCCCCATACACAAAGTCTCGAGGTTGCGTGTTTCGCGCTCCATAGAATATTGTTATTCCTTTCCCTACAATAGATATGAGTGTTATTCGATGCAACATTGATGCCATTGGGGTCATATTTAAAAATTCTTATGACAATGATTTCATAACTGTGTGATTGAAAATATTACATCAAACATTTGCAGGCATGAGTTTGACTTTCCAGACTACACACCTAGTCAAACCGTGCCTTGTAAAACAACCAAGGGGGTACAAAACATAAATAAGTCCCCTCTAACATATACTCTCAAGTGGAGTCAGCAACAATGACAGGTATCATTTTCCCTGATGTCTAAAGACAGCTTAAGAAATGCCCTCCCCTCTTAGAAGCCAAATTTAATGAAAGTTTTTGCCTCCATTTCTCGAAAAAAATGAAAGCAAACTTTGGATACGTCTCAAGCGTCCACACTGCTATACTACAATGTTATTATGGGTTCTTACCATATGTTGGAACTGTATTTTATGCAATCTTGTGTTATTCAGGTCAAGAAATCAGTATGGTTGGTAGCAAGATCCACACACAGATCAGCCATGCATAGGATGCTAACCTACATTACCTACCTGCTAGATCAAATATCATTTACCGTATTATAGCCTCCATATTTAGCTGTGTGCACCTTATAGCTTAGTAACCAACTGACCACACATGCAACTCTGGTCTTTATATTCTAGATCAGTAGCCTTCTTTAGGTCGTCATAGATCGGACCAGATTATTAAGATGCATAGTCTCAAAAAAAAAATCCAGCTCCTTTTGGCTTAAACGGAGTTTTATCCACAACAAAACGGCACAAAATACTAGCACGGACCAGTTACAGAGCCATATCTGAACTTCATAACAAATAAGTAAATCCGCAGTTCAAAATTACCTGAGGTGGAATTTCGGCAGGAATTGGGTAACCATGTGTAAACAAGTCATGTGAACTGGACTACTGGAGCATGTACCAAGCAGTTCTTACATATTCCTTTGGTGGAGAGAATTGGTGGTCGCCTTCCATTTCATGAAATGCTGATGTATTGCACGCCGGCGTGTTCACATTCTGCAGACTGGAACACAATTCATTCACACCCTGGAAGGAAATAATACGTTGACTTCAGCTCAGAGAATCAGAACAGCAACCAACTACTCCATATATCAGTTAAAATAATTCAAGGTTCCTTACGCAGTTCCAGCTTGCACTTGACGTAATTATGCAAAATAAAATAAAACTCACCTTACTATTTCTGTGTGCAACTTGGTCATCCTGCAGAGTGCCAACCTGCTTATAATATCAGCAAGATTACAGGACAAGTAAGCTCGTGCCAATGAAATGGTCTTCATTGCATGGACATGAACGAATTCAGACTTCGTAGACCACCAGTGTAGCCTGTTTCCCCCCAAAGTGACCATGAAAGTAAACATTCTTAACGGAGATATCTAGATTATGAGGTGACTGGGGAACTACAGAGTAAACAACATGAACAATTAACCGGACAAAAATTTGAACTAAGATGTGTTCAAACTGATAGTACAAGTCCTTGTGACCTTACCTTGTTAAAGGGTGATTGACTGATTGTCTTCAATATCAGCTCCAGTACTATCATACGATAAAATAAACTATTATATTCCAACGCATTTCTACCTTTTGAGGCACTGGCCAAGTATTTTCCACTGAATATTCCAAGTGGTGATGACATGTTTTTCCAAGGAAGATTGCTAGCACTTAGGATATGTTTTACTTACTGAAGTCCTTCTTATATGCTGAAATTCAATTTTGCAGAGGGGGCAGCGATTTCTGATGGCAGACCAGTTGTCTATGCACATATAGCAAAACCTGTTACACGAAATCAGGTTATTTATATATCACTTTAGAGTTTTAAGCAAATCACGTAGCGCTCGGTTAAAATTGAAGGTTTGAGGAAGAAAATCCACACATGCAGCTGGCTAGCTATAGCCGTACCAGTGTTAGCAACCATCCAAAAGTCCTCTGTCAATGACGATATCTCTACAAATACCACAGATTTCTTCTCAGTCGTATAATTCTCCTGCAAAATAACAGAGTGTTGACGGATGACTAAAGCAAGAAACATAAATTATGCTCCGGAACAATAACTAGAGGTACATCCTGAAGAAATGCGTAAATTATACTGAAGAAAAGCCAGGTCTGAAGAAACGTGGCAGCATTCTCTCTTTCTTCTCTCCCAAGTTTTTTTTTTTTTTTGAATAAGGTAGAGGCATGATTACGCTGCTGCCTCTGCAGGGCAAATTCCCGAAAATATACAATTCTGACTAGTGAGTGTTCTTGGAGCCAGCATATATGTTCATGCGGTAACCCTTCTAACAAGCTTTTCAGTGATTTGATAACTCATAGTGAAAAGAAGCCCCTCTTGAGAACAATATTCTGATTGAAAAGATGTTGCTTGACTGTAACAAAGAAAAATTTGTACAAAAAAAATGGGACGGCAATGCATGAAGTTAGATCGACGAACAAGCTCTGTGTGCCGTGTATGTATTGCCGGCGTGGATGTCTGCGTGATTCGTATGATCAGGCGTGGGTTCATTCGCGCGTGTGTGCATCGTTCATCCATCGCTGAGAAAACTGATTCTCCTTGATGGTGATTGACGAATGCTCCACAGATGATTCGTGTTCACCTACTTGATATGCTGCTGTGCGTACTGCTTTTGTTTTGTTAGAAAAATCCGGCTCCTACTGCTGGTCCAATGCCTGGATCACCGGCCTCTCCCCAATCGATCCAGTACTATTTGGAACCGTGGATGGAGATTTTGTATCTGATATTTGGAAACTTCACTAGGACCTGAATTTATCATCTTACTTTGCATTGCAGCAAGCGTGGGCATGCATCAGTTGTTTCCAGAAGTTTGTTCAAACTGGTAGTTAGACCTGCCAGCATTAATCCCCTTTCCTCTGATGCTATTTACAACTGTGGATGGAAATCTGAGGTGTGGTATCTCGGAACTTCATTCATTTGAACCTGTTGGAAATCTGAGGTGTGGTATCCTCGTCCCTGCATTGCAGCCATCATCAGGCATTGAGACAGAGCAGGCTGATACTAGCAGCCAGAGCAGATGTCTTCCCCGTTCCCTACTGGTTATCTGTTGTTGCGAAGAGTAACATATGCTTCTTCTTCCTTGAACCAAACCACATTCATCAAAACCATGTTGTTCTGACTCCCGTAGTTGATCCATTTTTTGCCCGGTGCACGTATTTCAGACTGGACGTCAGGTGCCTGAGGATTGCATGGGGTGCAAATGCCCGGAGACGAAATGCAATAATGCGAACTGTCCTTGCTCCAAGGTATGTGTCTTCTACATGCATGGTCTTTCTTATGTAGATTATCTTCTTGCATTCAATGTTTTTGAAAAACAAGACATGCTTCTCTTATCATCCTGACTGAGGCTAGCTGGTTCTTGTTCTGAAGGGCGAGTACAGGTGCACCTCGAAGTGCGAGTGTGAAGATTGTGATAATATGTATGGGATCAGAGGGAGTGAGTGCACCGGCCACATTCTCCTCTTTCTGTTTTCCATGTATGATCATACTCGTGTGATCCATGTCGCTCTGCGCGCATAAAGCAGGTGACTAACACTGAACCAGGGCAGGGAGGCATGGGCCGCTTCTGATGGATAAGCCTCTGTACTGTAGTCTTGTGGGGTTTGGTCTTTGGTCTGTGGTCTTTGTGGGACTGCAGCACATGGTCCTTGTGTCAAGGACAGGTTGCAGTTAGGATAGAGCACAAGGACTGGCTGTTAGGACTGGTTGTTAGGATAGCTTTTAGGACAACATCTTAGACTAGCATCTAGCATATTCGTGGCTGGCTAGCAGCATATAAATATGTATCCCCAACCCCTCAGGTTGGCATGCCATTGTGTGAGAAATAAAACCAACGAAAATTGCCCCAACTCTCCAAGTGTCATCCTCTCTCAATGAGAGTAACCCTGAAACAACTATCAAGTGGTATCAGAGCGAGGTTGTCTTGTAGCCTGACCTTTACCTGTTCTCCTCTCTCACCAGGAGCAGAGCAGCCCCAGCCGGTAGCAGCAGTTGCTCCGACTGTCCTGGTTACTTCCCTCCCTCCGGGTTGTCGAGCAGCAGCTCGTCGGCAGCAGACAGCCCCCCAGCAGCGAGCCATGTCCACAGGTCACTCTCAGCACACGGCTACCTCGAGCATGCGGCGTCGGCAGGAGGCCGAGCGCGCAGAGGCAGAGGAGCGTGAGCGAGTGACTGCGGCAACCGCTGCAGCGGCGGCAAGGGCGTCGAGGCTGGCAGCCGCGGAGCTGGCAGCAGCCAGAGCGGAGGTAGAAGCAGCAGCGACGGCGGAGGCAGCACGTGTGGCTGCGGCGGAGGCCAAGGCATTGCGCGACAGCGCCAACAGCTCCGCGTCCGCTGACGGCAGCGTCGACGCAGACCGCGACGACGCGGAGCAACAGCGGGCGGCGCAGTGGGCAGCCGAGCACGCTCGCGGTGGCGCCAGAGGAGGCGCGCACGGCGACGGCGGCTGGGATGACCAAGGCCGAGGCCCTACGGGGTCCGGACTGTGGTCAGGGACGTTGGTCCCGGTGTTGGGTGGCCTACCCTCACCAAAACCAACTACGTCGAGTGGGCAGCGATCATGAGGATCAGGCTGCAGGTGCGGCACATGTGGGAGGCGGTCCAGGACGACGCCGTCGACCACATGAGGATCGACGGGCGCTGGACGCCCTCATCGCCGCAGTCCCGGCTGAGATGCAGTTCTCGCTTTCCAACAAGCGGACTGCCAAGGAGGCGTGGGACGCCATCGCCGCGGCACGCATCGGCAGCGACCGTGCCCGCAAGTCCACCCTGCAGGCACTTCGCAAGGAGTGGGAGAACCTGGCCTTCAAGCCAGGTGAGGACGTTGATGACTTTGCTCTCCGTCTCAACACTCTGTTGCAAAGATGGTGCAGTTCGGTGATGCCACCTACAGCGAGGAGAGAGCTGTCGAGAAGCTCTTCCGGTGCATCCCCGAGAAGTACAAGCAGATGGCTCGCTCGATCGAGTCCCTGCTGGACCTCTCCACGATGACGATCGAGGAGGCGATAGGTCGCCTCAAGGTCGTCGACACCGACGAGCCACAGCCTCTCTCGGGGCCCATCACCACCGGCGGCAAGCTGCTCCTGTCTCGGGAGCAGTGGGACGCCAGCCACGGTGACGGGAAGAAGGGGGAGCCTTCTTCCACAGCAGCCGCAGGCGTGGCAGGCCGCGAAGGGGACGCCGAGACTACCAGGCCAGGGCACATGGTGATGCCCGCGGAGGTGCCCGGGGAGGCGCCGCCGGCAGGCCCCAGCCGGCACAAGACGAGGGCTGCCGCAACTGCGGCCGCCTTGGCCATTGGGCCAAGGAGTGCCGACAGCCACGACGTGGCCAGGCCCACGTCGCACAGGCTGCGGAGGAGCAACGTGGCCAGGCCCACGTCGCACAGGCTGCGGAGGAGGACCCAGCCCTGTTCATGACGCACGCAAGCGTCGAACTACCTGCTGCAGCACCAACCGCAGCAGCCCTCCTCCACCTTGACGAGCCAAAGGCGCACGCCCTCCTTGGCGACGGCTCCGGCAAGGACAAGACCAGCGGGTGGTGCCTCGACACCGGCGCCACCCACCACATGACCGGGCGACGAGAGTTCTTCGCCGAGCTCGACTCCGACGTACGAGGCTCCGTCAAGTTCGGGGATGCCTCCGCCGTAGAGATCAAGGGCGTCGGCTCCGTCATCTTCATCGCCAAGACCGGAGAGCACCGGCTGCTCACCGGTGTCTACTACATCCCCGCGCTGAGGAACTCCATCATCAGCCTGGGACAGCTGGACGAGAACGGCTCGCGCGTGCTGATCGAGCATGGGATCCTACGCATCTGGGATCGCCATCATCGCCTTCTTGCTAAGGTAACCAGAGGCGCAAACCGGCTCTACGTCCTTGATGTGCAGGTGGCACAACCCATCTGTCTCGCTGCTCGTCGGGATGACGAGGCGTGGCAGTGGCATGAGCGCTTCGGGCATCTTCACTTTGAGGCCCTGAAGCGGCTCAGTGCCAAGGAGATGGTGCGAGGCCTGCCATGCCTCGACCACGTGGAGCAGTTCTGCGACGTCTGTGTGCTGGCGAAGCACAGACGCATGCCCTTTCCCCGGCAGGCGAGTTTCAGAGCCAAGGAGAAGCTCGAGCTCGTGCACGGGGATCTGTGTGGCCCGGTGACACCGGCCACACCAGGAGGACGACGCTACTTCTTGCTGCTCGTGGACGATCTCTCCCGCTACATGTGGGTGGTGATCCTTGGCAGCAAGGGGGAGGCAGCGGGCGCCATCAGGCGCGCGCAGGTTGCTGCGGAGGCGGAGTGCGGCCGCAAGCTGCGTGTGCTGCGCACCGACAACGGCGGCGAATTCACAGCAGCTGAGTTCGCGTCGTACTGCGCTGATACAGGCATCCAGCGCCACTACTCCGCGCCGTACAGCCCACAGCAGAACGGCGTCGTCGAGCGGCGCAACCAGACGGTTGTGGGGATGACTCGGGCCCTCCTCAAGCAGAGAGGGATGCCGGCTGTCTTCTGGGGAGAGGCGGTGCTGACGGCCGTCTACATCCTCAACCGTTCGCCTACCAAGGCGCTCGACGGCAGGACGCCGTATGAGGCTTGGCATGGGCGGAAGCCGGCAGTCTCCCACCTGCGGGTCTTCGGCTGCCTCGCGTTTGCCAAGGAGCTTGGTCACATCGGCAAGCTCGATGACAGGAGCACTCCAGGAGTGTTCATCGGCTACTCGGAGGGCTCGAAGGCCTACCGCATCCTCGACCCCAAGACACAGCGCGTCCGCACGGCGCGAGACGTCGTGTTCGACGAAGGGCGAGGATGGGCGTGGGGTAAGGCGGTGGACGACGGCTCGACTCCGACGTGCGACGACTTCACCATCGAGTACGTCCACTTCGAGGAGGCCGGGGGAGTAGGCAGCAGCTCCTCGCTGAGCACGTCTACTTCAGCCCCCAAGTCCCCATCGACCCCGGTGTTAGCTACACCGGCGACACCACAGCCGGCAACGCCACGCACTCCAGCACCAGCAGCCACTCCTCCGGGCGCGTCTACACCACCACCAGCTCACTCCGAGCACAACCCGGTGGAGTTCGCTTCTCCGCTCTCTCACGACGAGGAGCGTGTCGACGCGTATCATGACGACGAGCCGCTGCGGTACCGGACGATGGAGAACCTTCTCGGTGACCAGCCGGTGCCGGGGCTGGTGCCACGTGAGCTGGAGGCGCAGCTGCAGCTTGCGCGTGAGGATGGTGAGCCTCAGTCTTTTGCAGAGGCTGAGAGAGATGCGGCATGGCGTGCTGCGATGCAAATGGAGATGGATGCGGTCAAGGAGAACCGCACTTGGGAGCTTGCTGATCTCCCTCGTGGTCATCGCGCGATCACCCTTAAGTGGGTGTTCAAGCTGAAGAGGGATGAGGCCGGCGCCATCGTCAAGCACAAGGCTCGCTTGGTGGCGCGAGGTTTCTTGCAGCAGGAGGGGGTCGACTTCGACGACGCCTTCGCTCCTGTAGCACGGATGGAGTCCGTGCGACTCATCCTTGCACTAGCTGCCCAGGAGGGCTGGCCTGTCCACCACATGGACGTCAAGTCGGCCTTCCTCAACGGCGACTTGAAGGAGGAGGTCTACGTGCAGCAGCCGCCGGGATTTGTGATCCCCGGCCAGGAGGGCAAGGTACTTCGCCTGCACAAGGCTCTCTATGGCCTCCGGCAGGCACCAAGGGCGTGGAATGCCAAGCTGGACTCCACGCTGAAGACGATGGGCTTCGAGCAAAGCCCGCACGAGGCGGCCGTCTACCGACGGGGCAGTGGAGGAAATGCCCTGTTGGTGGGCGTCTATGTCGACGACTTGGTGATCACTGGCATCAAGGATGCAGAGGTGGCTGCGTTCAAGGAGGAGATGAAGGCTGCCTTCCAGATGAGTGATCTGGGGCTCCTCTCCTTCTATCTGGGGATCGAGGTGCACCAGGACCACTCCGGGATCACGCTTCGACAGACCGCCTACGCCAAGCGCATCGTTGAGCTAGCCAAGCTCACCGACTGCAACCCAGCTCTCTCTCCGATGGAGGAGAGGCTGAAGCTGAGCCGTGACAGCACGGCGAAGGAAGTGGACGCTACACAGTACCGGCGTCTTGTGGGGAGCCTTCGCTACCTCGCCCACACTCGGCCGGACTTGGCGTTCTCCGTCGGCTACGTTAGTCGTTTCATGCAGCGACCGACGACGGAGCATGAGCAGGCTGTGAAGAGGATCATCCGCTACGTTGCGGGGACTCTTGATCATGGCCTTCACTACCCTAGATGTCCTGGGGCAGCAGACTTCGTCGGGTACAGCGACAGCGACCACGCCGGCGACATCGACACCAGCAAGAGCACGAGCGGGATCATGTTCTTCCTCGGCAAGTGCCTCGTGAGCTGGCAGTCGGTCAAGCAACAGGTGGTTGCCTTGTCCAGCTGCGAGGCTGAGTACATAGCAGCCTCCACAGCCTGCACGCAGGCGCTGTGGCTCGCTCGGCTGCTTGGTGATCTCCTTGGCCGAGATGCTAGAGCAGTGCAGCTCATGGTGGACAGCAAGTCTGCTCTGGCCCTGGCAAAGAACCCCGTTTTCCACGAACGGAGCAAGCACATCCGGCTGAGGCATCATTTCATCCGAGGCTGCTTGGAGGAAGGGAGCATCAAGGCGAGCTACATCAACACCACGGATCAGCTCGCTGATCTGCTCACCAAGCCTCTTGGGAGGATCAAGTTCCTTGAACTCTGCTCCAGGATTGGGATGGTTCAGACCGTCCACAAGACAACGCACAAGACTTAGGGGGAGAATGATGGATAAGCCTCTGTACTGTAGTCTTGTGGGGTTTGGTCTTTTGTCTGTGGTCTTTGTGGGACTGCAGCACATGGTCCTTGTGTCAAGGACAGGTTGCAGTTAGGATAGAGCACAAGGACTGGCTGTTAGGACTGGTTGTTAGGATAGCTTTTAGGACAGCATCTTAGACTAGCATCTAGCATATTCGTGGCTGGCTAGCAGCATATAAATATGTATCCCCAACCCCTCAGGTTGGCATGCCATTGTGTGAGAAATAAAACCAACGAAAATTGCCCCAACTCTCCAAGTGTCATCCTCTCTCAATGAGAGTAACCCTGAAACAACTATCAGCTTCGACCTGAACAAACTACCATTATCAAGCATTGATACAGAGGAGGCCGCCTTGAGCATTGCTACTTCTGTGTTCAGAGTAACATATGCTTCTTCTTCCTTTAACCAAACCAAATTCATGAACACCATGCTGTTCTGACTCCTGTAGTTGATCCAATTGTTGCGTGTTGCACGTATTTCAGGCCGGACGTCTGGGGCCTGAGGATTACAATGGGTGCAAATGCCAGAGCTCGAGATGCTACAACAGCGGGCGCAAATGTCCTTGCGTGAGGGTGTGTCTTCTACATGCATGGTCTTTCTTATGTAGATTGTTCTTGTTGCATCTATTGTTTCTGAAAAAAAAAAACTAGACATGCTTCTTCCTCTGATCCTCCTGACTGAGGTTAGCTGGTTCTTGTTCTGAAGGACTTGTACAGGTGTACCTCAAAGTGGAGTGCATAGGATGTGATAACATGATTGGGCTCATAGGGAGTGAGTGCACCAACAACATTCTCCTCTTTCTGTTTTCTTGTATGATCATCACGCTCAGTGTCATCTGCACATACAAAGCAGGCGACTCAAGAACTGAACCAGGGCAGGAAGGTACGGATGGCGTAAACAACGTACCTGTTGAAACCACACCACCACCAAACATTGAGCCAGAGACGGATGATGATACCAGCAGCATGACCTGGGAACCGCCGCAGATGGAAGAACAGCCCACACAATCTAGGGGCTTCGACCTGAACGAACTACCACCCAGGTTAGTTCGCCTTATATTCGTCAGGAGAGGTTTCTAGGGATTGATCTGTTCAGGAGTAACCCTGGTTTTGTGCTCCTCTTGTGCAGTGATTGATGATAACAGCCTTCGGTTCAGAGCATGTTACCTTTTGTGCAGTGATGTCCATAGTCTTCAGTTCAGAGCATGCCGCCTTACTATCCAGAACACGACGACCCTTCGCCGTTCAAATGTGCCACTTCCCGCCCGAATATGTGGTCGTAAACACAACTGGGTCCGGGGCTCCTTGTAATGGCAAATGACAAGTCTCTCTCTTTTGACTCATTCCCAGTTTTGCAGCTGGGGAGCTTCCATGTGATCAACTTACAGTAATAGAAAAGATTGCAGCATCTGGCCAGCTCATTAAGATCTGATATGATAGTCCGAGGTTATTGCAAAAAGTCAAGCACATATTTACTTCTTTAGGGAAGTAATATTATCTTATAATTCCATCACAATTAAGGAGAATGACTAATGAGGTAATGACATGCAGGTCACCAGTTTTTCTAGAAAATGCTGGGGGTATGGATGAGATTCAGGTTCACAATCCTTGAACATTAAACATGTCCTATGCAATGAAAATATAATCAATTAATTTTTTCTCCTTCAGATGATCAGGTTTCTTGTAATCACATATACTAGTACATGGTATACCCTGGTTGCATCCAGAACTAAGAATATCACAGCGTGTGCTGAAAGAATTTACAGTGTATTTGAGAGAAAGGGTATACTATGTTTGGTGGAAAGGAAGTATTGACTCGTTAGCCTTTAATATATTTTTTTCATGAAATCCATCAACGAGCAATGCCATTAAAGTTTATGACTAACAGGAAGTCTGCTGAGAAAGCATATACTTCTACAGCCCGAGAGATCAGATATGAATAATCAAACAATGGAAGATTTGTTCAAAGGGCCACTTAAGTCTCACTGCCTCCAATCACTTTACCTGAGAATTATCTGGCTATGCCATATTGTACACATAAAACTTTCTATAAGTAACAAATGGAGCCCGGCAGAACACATTCATCTATCCAATAGTGCTACTGCTACCTAGTGAAATACTCTGTTCAAAAGATACATAAGCCAAAGTATGGTCTCCCTTTTTATATAAATTACTTCAGCAAGTACATTCATCCTTCCATCGTCACCTTGCAAAAAGGGAAAATATAAGCAACAGGGAAGCAGGCAATTTTTTCAGACACACCATTGTTGAATTGCACCTTTTTCTTCATCAGTTTCAACTTGATCATTTGATTCTACATCTGCGCTCTACAGTCTTCCATTTTGTGCAATTTAGATAGATATGGAGCTTTAGTACTAGTCCATTATTACAACTCTGAGGTGTCTTGAATCGTAAAGATCATAAACACACAAGGAAATTGCAGCAATTCCATATTTTGCGGGGATATGGAGATTGTGCAGAATTTGGTATTTTTCCATTATACAGGCAGCCAGCTTTATCACTCTTCTGTTAGAAGTGTCTGCTGTCTTAAAACCTAGAACATTATCGTCATGTGGCACTTGATTCATGTAAGTTGACTATGCCCCTTGAAATAGCATCGAATCTAACATTATAATGTTCTTAACTTAGCCAAAAATCACTTTATTAGTCTACTGCTTGTGGTGCCCTTGCAGGATTAAAAACAGCCTGTCAAAAACTTGTCAACCATCTTCCAACAGAAGCTAAAGAACATGGCATCTTAATATACTACTACTATTAAGCCACCCACATACATAGACTTAGTAAATGGTGGTAGAACATGAGGTTAGCATGGTTGAGAACTTGAGGCTGTAGGTTTGAAGCCTCACTACACATGCATGATAATCAATCTACTATACCTTTCTGCAGAATATTACTATCAATATCAGTATATATTTCTAAAATAAGTCAGCCAAGAACCATAAGGGAGCTCAAACCTTGCATTTCTTCAATGATGTTCCTCACAGATCTTTTGCACCACTTCCACGCGTCAAGAACACAAAACAGAAAATGATCAGTCCCAGGCAAATGCCAAGAATGTTAGGTGCATAGTTTAAGGAGCCCATATAGTGTAGGACGCAGGTAACAGGAACACTGAGCAAGTGTAGCAGATGGACATACACCGCACTGATCCAAAGGATGGGCAATCCAAGGAGGGAGCTCAAAACAGAATACGTTCAGATGGTCTTTGCACTTGCAGTCAGAGAAAATGAAATGATATGGTCCCTTGATAGTGTATACACCCACAGTGCAAGAAGGAAACATCACAATGTTGGCATGAACATAGTTCAGGTTGCTTCTGCAAGTGCCAAGAATTAATCAGAAAAAGGTGAGCTAACTCTACGTTTAGTAGATGAGTCACCGTGTGAGAAAGTGTTTGTATAATTTTTTGAATTGAGTTCTAACAACTTTAGTTTCAATATTTCCAGTGCAACTGATTATTGCAGGAAACTCTGTGATGCATTACCTGGTTGCTGAAGGTGAGGGCAAGGATATACGCCCAACCAAAATAAAATCTGTGAATATAATTAAACTGTGAAAAAATAAAGGTCCTGGGACAAATAATTGTGCTCTCATAAAATTAGAATAGAGCCTGCTGAAAGAAACTAATACAGTAACATTTACAAGTGTATTTGAAGAACATAGTAACCCATCGTTATAACCCTTTTTACAAATAAACATAAAGAAGCGAACGTTTGGATTGAAGTTTGCAGAAGTAACTCTGAGAAAAGAAAGAGAGACATACAACTCCTTTTGAGAGGAATCAACTATACAGTATCAAATGAATGAAGGACTTCCTCCAAAACAAGTCTAGTCTTCTTGTCCAAGGGCTTCTCCTCGGTATCAGAGTAGGCGACATTGAGCAGATAGAGTTTTCTAGAAGAAACGAATGCCGCAGAGAAAATTCGCTTCATCCCTCCCCTGGTGCTATCCAATGAATACTCGATTTCGTACACTGTCAAGCCATCATGACCTGATCTCTCTCCAGTAGAAATCACCTCTGCAGATTTGGTACTTTCCTGAATCAATGGAAAGGATTCAAAACAACTGCCAATACTAGCACTGAAGTTCTCCAAAATATTACCACTGAATCTTTACCACCGGTTATAAGAAGCAACAACAAGAGGAGTTCAGTTTTGAGCTTCAGTATGAACTACTCGTTTGAATACATTTGATGCAATTTCTACCCATAACCACATACAGATATAACAATTAAAGCAACTGATCAAACAGAAACTCCCTATACTGCACAATAGATAAGCAGTTAATGTAAGTAGGCTAGCACATCAAATAAGACCATTACACAAGTTAACTAAAAAAATAGCAATACAGCACGGGGCAGGCAAATTGCAATGCCCCTAAACAACACCAAAAGTGTTCAGGCATTAGCGCGTTACCTTTTTCTTCTCCGCCTGCAGAAGCCTATCCGCGACAAACTGCGGCGTACCAAAATCCGTCAGCGAGGAGAGGCGGACCGGGTTGACGACGACGCCGATATTGTTACTCCCCTTCCCCTCCTGCTGAAACAGCGCCGTCGCGCCCGCCTTCTCCACCTTCCCCAACAGCAAAACACAGTTCACAGCTCCAATCCACAATCCTAACGCGTCAAAAATGCACAGAGCTTCCTACGCTACTACAGTACTGTACATCACATACTCATATGCATATTTACACTACGTTTCAGGCTTGCAGCACCGCGTCGCTTCAGTGCTTCGTACCTTGGGCCATGAGGCGGGCTTGAGAAGGGTGAACCCCTGGTCCTGGTCAGTGTACAGCTCCAGCTCCAGCATCGGCGTGTCTCCTTCTCCTCCCCCGACCTCTGCCTCCGTCTCCGATGCGGATGCCGCGGGGAGTTGCGGTGACCAGGCGGGGAAAGGGATGGCTGTGAGGAGCAGCGAACCGGCGGAAACGGCCCTCCTTGTTAGGAGCGGAGGAGGGGGGGAGATGTGACATTTGGGCGCGATGGTGCGGGGAGGAGGCGGGCGCTGGGCGCGGCCAGCGAGCTTCAGCGGCGGGCTGCGGCGAGGGCAGCCGACGGCGCCGACGAGTGGCATCGATAAAAATCGATTTGTAGACGGAAGTTCTCGCTCGCGGCTATGCCCGCCTCTGCCGCGGCACCGTTCGTTATCGCCATTTTACGCTGACTGTGGGCCCGCTAATGGCATGGGCTGGATAAAAGTGAAGCAATAAAGCAATGAACAATGCAGAAATTCACTTTGACACCGGGTGTGTGCCCAATATTTGAAAAACATATTCCAAAATGTTAAAAAAAATGTGAACTAAAATTCCGCGTATACATCTTCATATTATATGTGTTCACAAAGTTGTTTTGCCAAAAATCGATATATGTTGTGCCTTGTGTAAAAAAGACAAAAAAGTGTCGTGAAAAGTCTAATTTTAGCACCAAATTTTGTTTTTTTATACAAGCCACAAAAAATGTTGTTTTTCATGAAACGACTTTGTGAACACATAAAATGTTAAGATCTACTCCCTCTGTTCCACAATATAAGATGTTTTAGTCATTTCCCACATGCACATGTATACATATGTATCTAGACACACTTTAGTGTACACATGCACTCTTTTTAGTCCGAATGTAGACAACATGTGTACTATCTAAAACATCTTATATTGTGGAACGGAGGGAGTATGCGTGAACATTTTTTTCCAATTTTTCTGACATTTCAAAATATGTGCAAAATGCATTTTAAATAAATGGTGCATATGCACCCGGGAGTCAAAACACCACTCCCTGAACAATGGTTATATCCTAGCGTTCCCACGTTGGACAAGCTGAGAGAATTAAGAAGAAGACTATTGTCTTCTCTTAGCCACATTTTTTCTCACCATAAATTCAGAATATCTGGTTAACAAAGATAAGACTAACAAAAAACTCATTATACATCATGTTTTTATTGTCATATATAAATTTTGTAGCGGTATATAAATTGTGTAGCGGTATTAAGATAAGATTATCTTATTACCCATTTTATGTGCCCTAATGCGGATAATCCTAGAGGGCCATCCAGTGGCGGACCTTGACCAACATTATAGGAGGGGCGAAAACACATTAGATAGGAGCTGATGGGGCGAATTTGAATCATTTTATATTTTGTATGGTCAAAAATTGTAAATATTAAGCAGTATTGTTCAAATTTTAATAGAGTTGGGGGGGCCATGGCCCCTTTTGGCCTCCATGAAGGTCCGCCACTGGGGCCATCGTTGTAGCTCAAAAGCTGAATGTGTACACATAAAAAGGAAAAGTTACTGATAAAAAAGTCTTCTAAGAAAAAAAAGGAAAAAAATTACTGATAAGCGTAGCACACGCGCGGCTCATGTACGGCGGCGCGTTGAGATGAGTATCATGCGTCTCCTTTCCCCCCGCAAACAAGTGAAACGGTCGAGCGGATAAAGCTTTCATTCGGGCCCACATGTCAATATGAGAAGCCTTGTAATGTAATTTACTTTCAAAGTTACGCATAGTATTTTATCCAACGAAAAAATAGCACGCTATTTTCCGGTTAATAGCACGATATAGCGTATTTGGAGAGGCTACGCTATATTTAGCTTAAAGTTGACGCTACGACACTATTTTCGTCTTATACGCTCGAAACCACACTAAATGTGGTAACGTTATAGCTACGCTAACAAAAAAGTCTGGAAATAACATTAGGTGATGATGATGGCGGGCAATCTGGTGGTTATTCTAGTTATTCTGAAGATGATGTCAATGATTCTGATTAAAGTTTAAAATATTTATCTTTTAGTTTATTACTTTTTCATGATTTTAAGCCTCATATTTGTATTCGTGCCATGGATTTGGCCTTGACATTTGAATATGGTTACCTGGTTATGCATGTATTGTTTCTGGAAAAAAATTAGTGTTGAAATCCTTAATATTTGGGCTATTTCTTACAACTTTTTCATCATGCTATTTTATATGTAACTTCGCTATATCACGCTATATCTTGTATAGCTTCTGGAGGAGGGCCACGCTATTTTTGATAGCACGCTCTTTTTTTCCTTGATTTTATCTAACACTTGGTGGAGGACATGGCACGTGGGAAGGGAGATAACATGGACAACCGTATATAGAGATGGAGACAACTGTGGGACAAATGTACACACGGAGATGAAGATCATTGGCTACCAAAAGGGTTATACCATATCACACTTAGCATTGATCCTAGAGAAAGAAAATTTGAATGCACATGATTTTTTGGATTAGTCTGAGAATTCGAGAGTTCTTCCCAAGAAAGAAAAAAGGAACATACTCTCACAGAAAGCTTAACGGCTCACCAAGTAGTGAGCAATGATGATATTGGTATTGCATGCTTGGAGCGATCGACCCTGATACGTTTAAACTGTATCTATAATTTTTTGTCGTTTCATGCTACTTTATATCATTGCTACATGCTTCTGTTATGATTTAATAATTTTATGACATTTTTTTGAACTAACCTATTAACAAGATTCCAAGTGTTAGTTTCTATTGTTGTTTTTGTATTCAGAGAAGTTGTTAATATCGTTGAAAAAGGATCGGAAGCCAATTTAAAGAGATTTTTTATTACATGAAAGAAGACCGAGAACCCAAGGGTGACCCATAGCTGCCACGCGGGTCCCACCCGTGGCTCAGAGGCCACCAGCGGGACCCACCCACATGGGGGCCTCAGGCAGAGCCTTACGACGGGTCTTCGCTTATACATTCCCTATGACCTAATTAGACGACCCCCAGAGGATTTTGCCAAACACGAAACAGAAAGACGCCGCCATCCGAAACCCTAGTTTCGGGTTCCGAAGGTCCCGTTCGGGCACCCTGTCGGGACGGTGATACGTGCATTTTATATCATCATTTATACAACTTATATTATCATATTAGAATGTTATTGGCATTGTTATATCATTGTTTTTACATGTTTTAGATGATTTATGGGACTTTCATATAAAGTCCCTATTTTTGGTATTTAATTTCTGGGAGGCAGAAAACCACCTTTTTCTTGTTTTTAATGTTTCAGGAGCTACAGGGACCCAAATAAGAAAAGGAAAATTGCACAGCTGGTTTTTCATCGGGAGAACAGTAGTGGGAAGAAGATCGAAGGGAGGAGAGCCACGAGGCCCAAAAGAGGGGGGCCCACGCGGCCAGATTCTTTGGCCGCGTGGGGCCCATCATCCGGAGCCTCGGGCACTTCCTCGCTCGGGGCTTTTTAACACGCCTTCGTCTCGCCCGAAAAGTTACGACCTAATTTTCCCAAGTCCATCCGAGGCCGCGGCGGCGGCGAAACTCCTGATTCCCTCCGAGGGGGTCAGATCCTGCTGCTCGGAGCTCCGGAGAAGGGGGAAATCATCGTCATCGTCATCACCTCTCCTCCTTGGCGTGGGAGGAGGCCTCTACATCATCACCATCACCAAGACCAGCACCATCTCCATCATCATCTCCGTGATCCACTCCGTTCCCCTCGTAGTTTGAGAGTTGCTATACCCTAGATACTTGTCTTGTGCTACTATTCATGTTTGTGATTGAGTACTTGTCATTATTTGGAGGTGAAGTTATATTTTCAGATTGTGTTGTACCACTTATGCCACTGAATATCATTATGTTTGCACGTTGTGAGTAGTTCCCGTATGTTCCTGAGGGCATAGGATGAATTGGCAATGATTTATATATGACATGTGTTGGTATTTTGTCTAGTGTTTATCTTTTTATGTGATTCTATGATGGTGTTGTGCGAACGTCGACTGCACAACACTTCACCTATATGGGCTCATAGGAGAACACCGTAGTGTAATGAATTGAGGGAGACTTGGGGGACATGTAAACCTGAGACCGAGTCATGAAGTTGCATTATGAGGGTATTAGTATCGGGGACCTTAGAGTGTAATGCTATGGTGGGACTTTATGTCTTAATAATTCTTGTGCAGTCATTTACTTGGCCACATGATCCATCATAAGGGGTTTAGTTTATTTATTTAGCTTACCTAACAATGGCTCCGTCCAAAGAAGATTAAAACTTGACAAGATATTCAACGTGTTGTTTAATAAATCTCTATGCCTAGCAATATCCATGCCGCCCTCGGGAACGTTTTCCACATATAAGTTACACATCACTTGAGCTTGTCCTCGCCACATAGAGGATTGGGCTTTCTCTCTGAGAGCTTTTTACTTGCTATCATTTATATTCAGCATTTTTACTTTCTTGCAACTATACAACCAAAAATCCAAAAACACTTGCATCTTTCATTTTTTATTTATAATTCTTGCTAACCAATACCTTCAGCTCCTCGTGGGTTCGACAACCTTTTCTAATCGAAAGGTACTACAATTGATCTCCTGCACTTGGGAGTCATCAAGACACTTTTCTGGCGCCGTTGCCGGGGAGCGTAGCGCTATTGGTAAGGAAACTTGAAAGCTGAATTTTATTTACTGTTTTATCTCATTGTTACTATGGCATTTATGAATCGTGCCTCGCTGCATCTTGCTTTATATGAAAGTGCTTATGCCACTACTCCTAAAGTGGTTGAAACTACTGTGTCTGAGGTACCTAAAGTGGGATTTAAAATTCCCATTGGTCATGTTAAAAGAGTTATGAAAAATCCATTTACAGGGGATGGAACTAAGTCTGCACGTGAACACGTGGAGACAATTGAAGACATATGTGGCTTATTTAGGCTTCCTGGTATTTCTGAGGATCAGGTAAAAAGGAAGCTATTATATTTGTCTTTATCTGGTAATGCTCGTATTTGGTTCAGGTCTTTGGATGAAGAAGTCATTATTGAATGGAGTATTTTGAGGAAGGTTTTCTTTCTTAAGTATTTTACTCCTAAAGAAGCTTATGAGAACCGCTGCTATATATTTAATTTCTGGCCACATCTGGGAGAGAGTATTACTCAAGCTTGGGGGAGGTTAAAGGAACTCCTTCGCAAGAATCCTTGTCATGATCTTACAAGGAAAATTATATTGATAAACTTTTATGTGAGGCTACCATGAAACAAAAGGAATTTCTGGATAATTCATCTGGTGGAAGTTTTACAAATAATACTGAAGAAGAAGCATGGAATTTATTGGAGACTATCGCTGAGAACACTTGTCATTGGGATCTTGATAAAGGTAATGAGCCCTATTTGGACTATGGATATTCATGTGTAGAGAACTTCTCTACTTCTATTTTGTTTAAGAATCTGAGTGATAATTTTGGTCTTGATCCTTATGTTATAATTGAGATAGCTAAAACTTTTGCTGATCATATTGGTGTTCCTAAAAGTGGGTTTGAAGTTTATGTTGAACCTGTTAAACAATCTATTGTTGTTCCTAAAGTTATTAAACAGGTAGAACCAGTGTCATCTGTGACAATTGAGGAGTATGTTGAACCACCTCCATATCCAAACCAAGTTAAGGTGAATTTACTTATTGCTGTTACTAACAAGAGTAAAGAAGATGTTCTCAGCCTTATGAACAGGTGGAAGTCAACAGTCAAATTTGATTATCAAACAATTAAATGAAGAAGACCCTGTTGATGTTTATTTATGTGAAGATGCTACTAAAGTTATTAAAGGCAATTCGGCCAAGGTTGGTAAGCCTGTTATATCATGCTCTATTGGGACTTCAAGTTATCATGGTTTGTGTGATATTGGAGCAAGTATTAGTGTCATTCCATATTCTCTTTATCTTGAAATCAAGCCTGATATTGATCCTATCATTATGGAAGAGACAGGTATGACAATTCAACTTGCTAATAAAGATTATATTAATCCACTTGGAATTGTTAGAGATGTTGAAGTATTGGTTGGCAAAATAAAATATCCTGCTGATTTTATTGTGCTTGGTTGCCCTCAAGATTCATTTTGTCCTATCATTTTTGGTAGACCTTTCTTACACACTGTTGGTGCTGAAATTAATTTGCTTAAAGAGAAAGTGTTTATTAAATGTGCTGGAGAAAAACTTGAATTCAACTTGACGAGGGGTTAACTCATCAAATCCCATGGTTAGGACCTAGGGTTGAGATTATGGGGAGAGAACGTGGTAGTACTGGTAGTTTCGTCGGCTGACAAGCAGAGGCAAAGATTTTCCTAGGTTCAGGCCCCTCGGGTGGAGGTAAAGACCCTACTTCCTGCTTGTCTGGTATTGATTGTGTGAGATTATGCGATTACAGGGGAGCTTCGGCGAGATGTCGATCTCGCTAGGGCTTTTGGTGGTTCGAGTATGGCTTGTCCCTAGATCGGCACCTCTCCCAGCCTTTAAATAGGCTGGGTCTCGGGAGTTCATAACCGACCTAGTTTACATATAAGGAAAGTCTAAACTGACTATGCCTATGTCTAATCTTGGAGGGTACTCCATCTTCCTAGGCCTCTTGTCTTGGGCTTCGAGTAGGTTCTTCGCTATTGAGCCTTAGTCGCCACGTGCACCAGGTACCCTCACGTAGGGTACCCGAAATGTATATCCTTGTCAGTAGCCCCCGAGTACTTGTCTGACTCGAAGAATCGGGCAAGGACTCATTCGTAAGTGTACGTCATATGCTTTGTATTCTGTATATTATAATTGGAATTCCTGTATGAATAGCACAAGTTGGCTATGTCGAGTATCTCATCGACTGTGGTTTTTGCTTATGATGATCAAGGGATAATAGCTTAGCAGGCCCAGTACACTCGACGGATCGGGACTGGTTAACTACACATTCGGGTAAAACCTTACTAGCTTTCAATCAAACTCGAGTCCTCGGACTCGAATCTGGAACAAACTAGTCAGATTCGACTAGGCCGCGGAGGTCTTACTGAGTCGATCTGCAGTATAGCTTTGAAATTTACCCAACGCGGCCGTCGGGATTTTTCATCATGTCTGCTGACACGGAAAGTATAAGGATTGACGTCGCTGGAACGGTCCTTAGCCCAGCTCGAAAGTTTGGCTTGTCTTACCTTTGCACTATGCGTGCAGCATCCGAGCTATTTGCGGCGGACGCAACTCGGGAATGTTTCGAGTATGATTTTGTATATGGACTGAGTCGATCCTTTTGTCGACTGAAACTTTATCGTTATTCTATCGGGTGCGCGACAGCGCTCCCGATGGGAGTAGCCCCCGAGATTGTGCTTTATTGCTTGCAATGGAGGATAATCTCAGATCTTCTTACCCTGCATATGTTAATCGAAGAAATTTTTGCCGTAATTCTATCGGGTGCTCCCGATGGGAGTAGCCACCGAGATTATGCTGTATTTCTTGTAATGGAGGATAATCTCAAAATCATTTTATCTTTAGCATCTTCAGTCGAAGAATTTTTTGATATGCTCCTGATGGGAGTAATATGCCTCAGTCGAAGGAACGGTCGAGTGACCAATTTTTGCCTTAACGTTGCTTTTTCACATTCGAACCAAACAAGACAGTCGAGTGACCGATATGCGTTGGACGGACTCGAATGCTTCCTGAACAGATCGTTTGTAATGACGTCAGGGATGACGTTTTTTGGCGACTGCGCTGCCTGACACGCGGTGGCGTGCGTTATGCTGTGATGGATGGGACGGGACATGTATGTGGGCCCATTGTGCAGGGTTGACCGAATGACGGTGCCGTTTGGACTTGATTTGACCGCTCTGGCCCACATTTTACGGAGAGGTGATGATGGCTCCTCTTTTTGCGTGCGTAGTGGGCGGAGTGGCCGGCGACGGTTGCCCTCCGCGGTTGCCACGTGTACGGTTGGATTGCGCACGGAGCGCACGGTTCCGATTTGAACGGTTGTGATTGATATCGCTTCGTGGTAAATAGGGAGAACGGCGCTGGCATATTTTTTTACTAGCCATTCTCCTCCTACGCTGCCCCTGTTGCATCGTCTTCCTCGCGCTCCTCCTCCATTGCTCCTGATGTTACTCAACCAACGACCACTTCTATTGCCATTGAAACGGCCAAGGCTATGAGTGCTGCAACTCCGGAGGTTGGGACATCGGCCGCGAAGCCTGCGCCTTGGACTGAACACGTAAGTGTCTTTTTGTCGAGTCCGCATATGGGATTGATTATGTATAACTTATGCTGGTTTCGTGTGCTTGCAGCCTTACTACCTCAACCTGGTGGAATCAGGCAAGGCTTTTGTCCAGGTGGAACAGGAGAGGGACAGTCTGCGTGCTAACTTGGAGCAACTTACTCGTAAGTATATTTTGATTTTGTACCCGAAGCTCTTTTTGCACTGTTTTTGCTTAGTCGATTGTTGTGAATTGCTCCTTGCCATCAAATTCAGGCGACAAGGCATCAGCTGAGTCTCGGGTGAAAGAGCTAGAGGAAGCACTCAAAGCTCAGCGCGCCGAGTCGAAGAAAAATGTGGATGCCACCAAGGCCGCAGCCGCCGTACGCGAGAAAGAGTATGCTGAGCGACTGGCTGGCCTTGCGCAGAATGTGAGAGGTAAGTAACTATCTCTTTGCCTGTCCCTCGTGTACCCGTTGGGTATTATGTACTAATATTTGCTCTTTCTGGTACTTGTTGCAGAGACGATTGGCATGCCGGCACCTACTGACACGGTCAGTGATGAGTTATCACTCGACCAAGTTATAGGTGACCTCGGCGCTACCTTCGTCCAGGCGAAGGACGCTCTTGCCAAGTCTACCAGCACCCTCGACGCCGTGCACCAGAACGTGCTTCCACTGAACGAGGTGTCGTCGACTGCTGATGGCTTCACTGACGTGCTTGGACTGGGGACCTCGACCATGGCGAGCTTTGCTCGTGCTCTAACGGTACGCGGCTCAGAGTCCACCCTCAAGCTCATTTTGGGTCATGGAATAAAGGGTGACTTCGAACCAGCCATGTCTGACTTCCCTCGAAGGCCCGGTGGGAAACCTATGTCTCTGAAGGCCGTTAGTGAGCCAGCCGCTCGACTGGCCAACATCTTGATAGCCACTATGGAGCGCCGAGCAGCGGAAGTTGCCACCCGCGAAAGTAGGGCTAGGTCAGAGTCTGTGTCCGAGAGATAGGGCATCCGAACCCTTATTTATGTTGTGTAATTATACTTTATGTTAACGCGAGTATGCGTATGCTTTTGCTACACTTGTATGGATTTGGTTCCTTGTTGTGTTTTCGCCTGTAAGGCTATGTGCTTTTACTCGCCTGAGCTTTATGATGAATCTCTCATATCTGACATGAGATTTTTATGATGTTTGGAATAGCCACGGGCAGCTGCTACTTCAGCTGGTTCGTCGCGGCATCGTGCTTCCACCCGATCTCGAGCTCAAGCGGCCAATGATACAACAGTAATGCGTTATATGAAAGCTCGAGTCGTGAAACTGGAGCAAGAGTTGAAGAGTGCCTTGAGCGAGCTGGATAGGATGAGGGCGAGGCCTGCTCTACCCACTCAGCGAGAGGACTATGTGCTTGGCGAGATGGTGTGAGGACCGGAATTACACTTCCAGACCTCCTGTGTAATCATGTCAATCCCAAGATCAATGTTGACAACACAGCGAAATGATACCATTGCAGAACGTACAAAAAGTACAGTTACATAGTTTGAATAGCAATAGCGAAATGTCTTGTGACATTTGTTACAATCAGAAAGCTCAGCGGAAATATAAATGCGAAGTAGCTCCATCTAGCCACAGGCAGTCGATGTAGTCCACGAGGCCTCACTCTTAAGCATCGTCGTAGTAGTCGTATTCTTCTCCTTCTTCGTCGTGCTCTGAATAATCAACAAAGCAATGCGGTGAGTACATAATTAATGTACTCAGCGTGCCCCCTCATGCAAAACCTATAATAGCTACATGTGGCTTCAAAGAAAGGCTATATGGTTCTTTTGCATAAAAGCTAATTTTGTTTGCAATACCATATGTAGTAGTTTTGATAAAAACGATTTTAGATGAAAACATGTTTTGTATTCAGTGTAATGTTTCTCATCATTGAGAGTGTCCTCGACACCTCATGTTCTCCATAGAATTCCAGAATAGGGGTAGAGGGAAGTAGCAAAACAGGGTTCCTGTATGTCAAGAAAGATTCATGTGTCGTCCATGACCGTGGACACGGCTATTCGAATAGTTTTACACTCTGCAGAGGTGGTACACTTTCACCACACGTCACAAACTCGCCTAATTGCAACCAGCCGTCGCTAGCATAGCAATAGAGAATTCGTGACAAGGTCTTTTAGCTAGATCCCCCAAAGATGTGACATGCCCACCGGGTATGGCGCCGGAACTGAGAGTACGTCCCCAAACCGGTCCCCCCATCTGTGCCGAAGGTTCTCCCTTAGGCAGACACCCCATCTGCGGTACGGCGACATCGACACCAAAGGCTGACTAACTTACTTGACCCAGCCAGAGCCCATTAGCATGTGGTTGTACGGTGGTCACAATCTTCAAATCCGAGACTTATTAGGCCCTTATGCGGCACGGACGACGGATTGCCCCCTTCAGCTTGTGAAGGGCAGCCAATCGCTCCTTCATCAGTTGATCCAGCAGTCGCCCGCGCCAATGTTTAGATGGTAAGTTTCACCCAGAGTAGAAGGTAGAGTAGAGGAAGCAACAACGGCTTATCAGCCAAGCTCAACGAGCTCATCAAGTTCATAAAGATGTTTGTGACCCAAGGGTCAACCAATTCCTCCAAAGAGGCAAGATAAAGATATCCTACTGGATATTAAGCATGGCTAAGCATTTCTACTCTACAGGATTACTATATAATTTCTACTCAGGGTATCAAGTATATAAGGCGACAAGCGGATCAGGCTGGTGTGTCAATCGACACGCCAGTAAATTGAAAATAGCATGCATAATTTTAAAACAATAAATAATGCCCCTTTTAAAAACATAGGATAAAAACATGAGAGGGGGGCATGCCTTCGTTGACGAATCCTTCTTCTTCAAAGAGCAGATTATATCCACGTTCTTCAATAAGATGATTATATCCACGTCCAACCACGTCACTCCCTACTCGTAGTAACGATAGCAAATGGCAACCAAGTAAATATCAAAGCAATAATTGCCAAATCCAAATGAAATACAAATGATAACGATGGGAGTAGTAGTTGAAGAAAAAGATAGGCCAACTTGATAGAATTGTGAAAGTGAGTTGTGGCAACTCAGATATGAATCAAATGGCTCGGATAGGATGCTGGGACAGAATATCAGAATAGAATGTCATCATAAGAGATATGGATAGATCTTACTATATCTAGCTTTCTACTAACCCGACATAGGGTTTATAACATAGTTGGTCATACCCGTGTAACGCAATAAACTCATATAACATCTTATAGCATAACTAGATAACTAGTAACATGTAAACAAGACATAGCAACGAACCATAACATACTAGTTGGCAATCATCAAACAATACATATCATGCTAGTGATATAAACAATAGCAAGGATTATCTATCATGCTAACATAAGCATAATCATATAAGCAGTACAATGGCTAAGGTACACATCATCATATAACAACAACAAATGCAAGATAAAGTTGATACTACAGGAACATGCATCACATGAGCAAACCATCTAGCTGTACACCAAAACACATAAGGTTAACAATCAACAATAAACAAATACTACCATATACTTTAGAGATAATAAGCCAAGAACTAAACACATGGTTTTACAATATCTAAAACATATGAGGCATGTCATAGCATGATATCAAACTAAGATATGCTATAAATAATAAACATATATAGACACATTTGATAACAAGAAGTATCATTACAAGCTTACAGTAACAAAGCATAGCATATACTAAGCAAGATCATAACAACATTGTACGACTAATCAGGAAGGATATACAAGCCTATACATCTGCGAGATACTATAACATGGTATCAATAATGCGAAATACTATAGCATGGTATCAATAACAGCCAAGCTTTACATTAATAGCATGCGACAACAAAGCATACACATATATACGACAAGATCACACCATGACATTCAACACTCCACTCAAGAGAAAACGCATGCTCAGAAACATATACAAAGATTGATATTAGCATGCACTACTACCATGAAATAGAAACTACCGTAGGCATGTGATGATCTACTACAACAATTAACACGATAACATACATGTATGAGACACTATATACTTATAGAACCAAACAATCACTGAAAGTATATTATTATCTAGTCAAGGAGTAAAACTATGCTTACATACATAGAGACAAAGCAGTGTATAAAATGCAATACTAACATGATAATAATCTTAACATCTATGTACATAACACAAAGGAGTAACCGATGGAAAAAGACATGAACTGAGATTGGATATAACTAAACATACATACGAGATATTGCTAGCACAAAGATATGCTGCTAAAATTAATATAACTAAGCTCCATATATATAACACATACTACACAAGATATGAAGATAGCTAATCATGAATGATAAATTAGACAACAATGAACATATGTAATAACACAATAAGTTACTTAGAGCATGAATAGAACAACCAAGTCTATGCATGAGCTATTACGCAAACAATAGGAATCAAGCCATCCTCGTAAACAGTACTAACTTACTTCACAATATTGAACAGGTAAACTATTACGAAATAAATTTAGCTAAACCTGCATAAGCTAGACAACGCAATATTAACAAGTCATGATTGAACAAAAATCTAAACAAGTAATAAACTATTATTAAACAAACCATAACCAACCAAGCATCAACTAGACAACTACTAGCAACAATTCATGCATGAATAAAATATTAAACATGGATCAACATCACACAAGATTACACTACAAGATATCATTGTAATCATGCTAGCGATAATTAAGAGGTAACACAAGCAATTATAGATATAATAATAAACCACGAACTAGTATTTTAAATATAAACAACCATCTAAATGACTAAATATAACACCAAATAAATACATGCAAATTACAGAGAACTCCTTCCTATACATGTGATACATCTAGTCAAAATAAATCACACACAAAATCAAGCACACAATTCAAATAACATTTGAATTCGACCTAAATTGAAATATAGAAAATCCTAGATTAAATTCTACACAATAGTTATAAAATCTAATTCCACCATATGGTTTCTAGGGTCAACTAAACAGTTCACATGTTGCGGTCGAAGACTAAAGATCAACAGAATATGATATGCCAAGACGATGTCGGTGTTTGATGAATTGGCATCAACGGTGTTTTTCTTCTAGTGGTCGGATTTAAGATCCGTCTTCTCCTCTAGATTGCTAAAGATGATTTGCACAAAGTGACACGGAAGAATATGACAGTATGGTGCTGGAACTGAAGATGGCACAACCATGTCGACATAGGATGGCATGGTTAAGAGTGGACATGGAGAAAGGCACAGATGGTCTACAGAAGCTTGTCTATGAAGTAGACTACATGATATGAGATTACTATGCAAGGGAAGCGATCTGATTCTCACCATACGCGGCGAATTCGTCCGACGAAGTCGATGAACAGAGTAGATGTGATCGCCAATTTCGTCCGGTGCGATAAACAAATCTAGCTTGTGGTCGCCTGAATCGAATCCTCCTCCGCGCAGTTCTTATGGCGCAGCCGTTACTCCTGGTGTCGCCGGAGTCACTGGGAACGTGGGTGGCGTCCGTCGACAGTCTGATCTGGAGCTTTAGGAGATTGGATCTTGGGGCGAGCTAGGACTTGTGCTGGCGGCGCAATATGGAAAAGAAGATCAAGGAGAGGTCGACTCAGTGCTCTCTATGCGCAGGGGCAAGGCAGCCGGGCGATCCTTGACTTACTGGCATTTCTCGCATGGGTGCGTGCAGCGTGCGGAAGCAGCGCGAGAACGGACTGGACAATGAATGCCGACGTAAATAGTATTTGATGCGGCAGTTTCTGGTGCGATGCGTTTCTGTTTGCTGTCAGTAACAGAAGAGGAAGAAGACCGAGGATCAGCGAGGCGCTTCGGCTGTTCTGACCTCCTCCCGTGCGTCCGAGCGAGAGAGAGCCCTGTTTGACTGGGCTGATACGCTGATGCTAGGAAAGGAAGAGAAACGGTACAAGGGAATGGATTGAGGGAAATAGAAGAAAAATCTAGAGAAAGAAGCCATCGGGTGCTAGAGCATCGGTAGGAAAAGGAACTGAGGAAATATACGAGGAAAGGAACGATCGGTGCATGGCTGTATGCTGTACTACTTAGGTACAGGTGCAATCAGCCAGAGCTTGGTGTACATGCAGGTGCCCAATGGGATTTTAGAGAGACAAGGACATGAGAAAATAGCAACGAAGGAAACAAATCAGTACTAGATAAGTATACTGGCGTATATGTGCATGGATACATTATAAATGTACATACGTGTGATTAGCTGGAGGACCAAATCCAATTAGGATTTTATATAGAACGAAATAAGAGATAAAAGAAATAGATTTTCCTGTTTAGGAAAATCTAGAAAATATTATAAAGCTCCGAAAAATACGAAACAAATTCATGAAAACAAAATCAAATTCAAAAGAGGATATTTTAATATGATGAAGCCAAGAAAATATACCATCCAACTTGAATGACAAATAAGAAAAATATTTATACAAGTTTATGCTAAATTCATTTTAAAGCTTCATGTTTAAGAAAAGTCTAGTTAAGTTTTATTTTATTAAACGAAATTTTCAAGTCCTCATTTTTGAATATTTTTTTTTTTGAAAACTCCAAAAATCGGTCCGTTACAATTCTACCCCCTTAAAACAATCTCGTCCCCGAGATTCGGGCTCACTATAGATTGGGTTTTGGATGGCTGGCTTTACCGTTGATGTGGTGCTCAGCTGAAGTTTTTCAACGGTTGATTTTCCATTGCTTCAGGCACATGTGTGCTACCACCCTTGAAAGAACTCTTGTTGGGGTTTTCCCTGTAGACCGTGATACTTCACATAATCATTAATTGATGTATGATTCTCCTGGTTAAGTTCCTCCGTTGTTAAGCCATTGGTCGCAAAATTGCAAAGGCCACAACCGAAACAATGCTTATCTTCAATCTTGGCATTGCGTGCATCCACCTTTGGGTCTTGAGAACTTTGATGTTCACGGCTGAAATCAATCAAGTTTAATATTGACTTCTTTCTCGGATAAGTACGACCATAGGAGTAGCGTACAATTCTTGTAGCAATGCAAATAGCCATTTGAAATTCTGATCTGGAATTGTTGAGGATGTGTGACAAGGCGCCTTGTTCGGTCTTTGTTTCTTCCACGTGTTGAGGCAAATATTGGTTATGATTCTCTTCACCACCACTCAAACAAGTCTTCTCTTCAATGTTGAACTGTTGAAGGCGTCACTATTTTTCTGTTGGGCTTCGTTTGCTAGAACTTAATGTATGAAGTCTTCGTGCGTCTGAAGAATGTTGTTGAGTGAAGATACTCCCTGGGGTATGGCTAACTATTGTGCCACCGGGTCTTTGTTGCTCCCGTTTATGACTTGGATCTCCTCGAGTAGTGTGTCTCATTCCACCTCGCAGTTCACATGCACACCTCTTCCTTCTATATTATTGTTAACGGTGTAAAAGGACTTCTATGTAGGTAGCACACATTCTTCTCCCTTCATCGAGTGGGTCTTGAGAGCTTCATGTAATCGGTTTCATCAATATTCACTATTTGTTTGTGTCCAAGGGCTCATAGGTAAGAGGGAAAGAATAAGACGGGTGAAAGAACCTAGCTTGGGAGGGTATCCAAGAATAAAACACGAGAATAACCAAAAGATTTTTTTTTCAAACATGAGAATAAATATAGTTTCTTTGAAATTACAAAGGATTTTTAGCATGCTGCACATGAAAAGGTGCCAAAGGCAAAAATGTGCAGACATTGCTCAAGCAAAAACTTTTTAAGTCTAAACGATATGAACTATATAGCTACCAGGGATATATTCCAACCTTATCCTACAGGTTGTTTGGTCACAACAAGTCTTGGTCCTGATCTTCGACATTGAAGACTGTAGAGTGTGGTCGACGCTTCTTGACTCCTTGAGTTCTTCAGATGACTTCTCTTTTATTGGTATTGACTTCGTTCTTCCATAACAGGATTTTGGTCAGGAATTGAAGACTAACAGAGTTGTTGGGAAAGAAGCATTAAACATGATGTTGAATAAGACAAGTCAAGGAAAAACAATATTCAAGAAGGAGACTACGAGAATTTATAAAAGTAGAATATATTTTATTTTCAAATAGTTCCTAAGGCTTTCCATTTCTAACAAAGGCCACGTGACTAGGTCGACGTCGGCTCTGATACCACTTCTGTGAGGACCGAATTACACTTCCAGACCTCCTGTGTAATCATGTCAATCCCAAGATCAATGTTGACAACACAGCGAAATGATACCATTGCAGAACGTACAAAAAGTACAGTTACATAGTTTGAATAGCAATAGCGAAATGTCTTGTGACATTTGTTACAATCAGAAAGCTCAGCGGAAATATAAATGCGAAGTAGCTCCATCTAGCCACAGGCAGTCGATGTAGTCCACGAGGCCTCACTCTTAAGCATCGTCGTAGTAGTCGTATTCTTCTCCTTCTTCGTCGTGCTCTGAATAATCAACAAAGCAATGCGGTGAGTACATAATTAATGTACTCAGCGTGCCCCCTCATGCAAAACCTATAATAGCTACATGTGGCTTCAAAGAAAGGCTATATGGTTCTTTTGCATAAAAGCTAATTTTGTTTGCAATACCATATGTAGTAGTTTTGATAAAAACGATTTTAGATGAAAACATGTTTTGTATTCAGTGTAATGTTTCTCATCATTGAGAGTGTCCTCGACACCTCATGTTCTCCATAGAATTCCAGAATAGGGGTAGAGGGAAGTAGCAAAACAGGGTTCCTGTATGTCAAGAAAGATTCATGTGTCGTCCATGACCGTGGACACGGCTATTCGAATAGTTTTACACTCTGCAGAGGTGGTACACTTTCACCACACGTCACAAACTCGCCTAATTGCAACCAGCCGTCGCTAGCATAGCAATAGAGAATTCGTGACAAGGTCTTTTAGCTAGATCCCCCAAAGATGTGACATGCCCACCGGGTATGGCGCCGGAACTGAGAGTACGTCCCCAAACCGGTCCCCCCATCTGTGCCGAAGGTTCTCCCTTAGGCAGACACCCCATCTGCGGTACGGCGACATCGACACCAAAGGCTGACTAACTTACTTGACCCAGCCAGAGCCCATTAGCATGTGGTTGTACGGTGGTCACAATCTTCAAATCCGAGACTTATTAGGCCCTTATGCGGCACGGACGACGGATTGCCCCCTTCAGCTTGTGAAGGGCAGCCAATCGCTCCTTCATCAGTTGATCCAGCAGTCGCCCGCGCCAATGTTTAGATGGTAAGTTTCACCCAGAGTAGAAGGTAGAGTAGAGGAAGCAACAACGGCTTATCAGCCAAGCTCAACGAGCTCATCAAGTTCATAAAGATGTTTGTGACCCAAGGGTCAACCAATTCCTCCAAAGAGGCAAGATAAAGATATCCTACTGGATATTAAGCATGGCTAAGCATTTCTACTCTACAGGATTACTATATAATTTCTACTCAGGGTATCAAGTATATAAGGCGACAAGCGGATCAGGCTGGTGTGTCAATCGACACGCCAGTAAATTGAAAATAGCATGCATAATTTTAAAACAATAAATAATGCCCCTTTTAAAAACATAGGATAAAAACATGAGAGGGGGCATGCCTTCGTTGACGAATCCTTCTTCTTCAAAGAGCAGATTATATCCACGTTCTTCAATAAGATGATTATATCCACGTCCAACCACGTCACTCCCTACTCGTAGTAACGATAGCAAATGGCAACCAAGTAAATATCAAAGCAATAATTGCCAAATCCAAATGAAATACAAATGATAACGATGGGAGTAGTAGTTGAAGAAAAAGATAGGCCAACTTGATAGAATTGTGAAAGTGAGTTGTGGCAACTCAGATATGAATCAAATGGCTCGGATAGGATGCTGGGACAGAATATCAGAATAGAATGTCATCATAAGAGATATGGATAGATCTTACTATATCTAGCTTTCTACTAACCCGACATAGGGTTTATAACATAGTTGGTCATACCCGTGTAACGCAATAAACTCATATAACATCTTATAGCATAACTAGATAACTAGTAACATGTAAACAAGACATAGCAACGAACCATAACATACTAGTTGGCAATCATCAAACAATACATATCATGCTAGTGATATAAACAATAGCAAGGATTATCTATCATGCTAACATAAGCATAATCATATAAGCAGTACAATGGCTAAGGTACACATCATCATATAACAACAACAAATGCAAGATAAAGTTGATACTACAGGAACATGCATCACATGAGCAAACCATCTAGCTGTACACCAAAACACATAAGGTTAACAATCAACAATAAACAAATACTACCATATACTTTAGAGATAATAAGCCAAGAACTAAACACATGGTTTTACAATATCTAAAACATATGAGGCATGTCATAGCATGATATCAAACTAAGATATGCTATAAATAATAAACATATATAGACACATTTGATAACAAGAAGTATCATTACAAGCTTACAGTAACAAAGCATAGCATATACTAAGCAAGATCATAACAACATTGTACGACTAATCAGGAAGGATATACAAGCCTATACATCTGCGAGATACTATAACATGGTATCAATAATGCGAAATACTATAGCATGGTATCAATAACAGCCAAGCTTTACATTAATAGCATGCGACAACAAAGCATACACATATATACGACAAGATCACACCATGACATTCAACACTCCACTCAAGAGAAAACGCATGCTCAGAAACATATACAAAGATTGATATTAGCATGCACTACTACCATGAAATAGAAACTACCGTAGGCATGTGATGATCTACTACAACAATTAACACGATAACATACATGTATGAGACACTATATACTTATAGAACCAAACAATCACTGAAAGTATATTATTATCTAGTCAAGGAGTAAAACTATGCTTACATACATAGAGACAAAGCAGTGTATAAAATGCAATACTAACATGATAATAATCTTAACATCTATGTACATAACACAAAGGAGTAACCGATGGAAAAAGACATGAACTGAGATTGGATATAACTAAACATACATACGAGATATTGCTAGCACAAAGATATGCTGCTAAAATTAATATAACTAAGCTCCATATATATAACACATACTACACAAGATATGAAGATAGCTAATCATGAATGATAAATTAGACAACAATGAACATATGTAATAACACAATAAGTTACTTAGAGCATGAATAGAACAACCAAGTCTATGCATGAGCTATTACGCAAACAATAGGAATCAAGCCATCCTCGTAAACAGTACTAACTTACTTCACAATATTGAACAGGTAAACTATTACGAAATAAATTTAGCTAAACCTGCATAAGCTAGACAACGCAATATTAACAAGTCATGATTGAACAAAAATCTAAACAAGTAATAAACTATTATTAAACAAACCATAACCAACCAAGCATCAACTAGACAACTACTAGCAACACTTCATGCATGAATAAAATATTAAACATGGATCAACATCACACAAGATTACACTACAAGATATCATTGTAATCATGCTAGCGATAATTAAGAAGTAACACAAGCAATTATAGATATAATAATAAACCACGAACTAGTATTTTAAATATAAACAACCATCTAAATGACTAAATATAACACCAAATAAATACATGCAAATTACAGAGAACTCCTTCCTATACATGTGATACATCTAGTCAAAATAAATCACACACAAAATCAAGCACACAATTCAAATAACATTTGAATTCGACCTAAATTGAAATATAGAAAATCCTAGATTAAATTCTACACAATAGTTATAAAATCTAATTCCACCATATGGTTTCTAGGGTCAACTAAACAGTTCACATGTTGCGGTCGAAGACTAAAGATCAACAGAATATGATATGCCAAGACGATGTCGGTGTTTGATGAATTGGCATCAACGGTGTTTTTCTTCTAGTGGTCGGATTTAAGATCCGTCTTCTCCTCTAGATTGCTAAAGATGATTTGCACAAAGTGACACGGAAGAATATGACAGTATGGTGCTGGAACTGAAGATGGCACAACCATGTCGACATAGGATGGCATGGTTAAGAGTGGACATGGAGAAAGGCACAGATGGTCTACAGAAGCTTGTCTATGAAGTAGACTACATGATATGAGATTACTATGCAAGGGAAGCGATCTGATTCTCACCATACGCGGCGAATTCGTCCGACGAAGTCGATGAACAGAGTAGATGTGATCGCCAATTTCGTCCGGTGCGATAAACAAATCTAGCTTGTGGTCGCCTGAATCGAATCCTCCTCCGCGCAGTTCTTATGGCGCAGCCGTTACTCCTGGTGTCGCCGGAGTCACTGGGAACGTGGGTGGCGTCCGTCGACAGTCTGATCTGGAGCTTTAGGAGATTGGATCTTGGGGCGAGCTAGGACTTGTGCTGGCGGCGCAATATGGAAAAGAAGATCAAGGAGAGGTCGACTCAGTGCTCTCTATGCGCAGGGGCAAGGCAGCCGGGCGATCCTTGACTTACTGGCATTTCTCGCATGGGTGCGTGCAGCGTGCGGAAGCAGCGCGAGAACGGACTGGACAATGAATGCCGACGTAAATAGTATTTGATGCGGCAGTTTCTGGTGCGATGCGTTTCTGTTTGCTGTCAGTAACAGAAGAGGAAGAAGACCGAGGATCAGCGAGGCGCTTCGGCTGTTCTGACCTCCTCCCGTGCGTCCGAGCGAGAGAGAGCCCTGTTTGACTGGGCTGATACGCTGATGCTAGGAAAGGAAGAGAAACGGTACAAGGGAATGGATTGAGGGAAATAGAAGAAAAATCTAGAGAAAGAAGCCATCGGGTGCTAGAGCATCGGTAGGAAAAGGAACTGAGGAAATATACGAGGAAAGGAACGATCGGTGCATGGCTGTATGCTGTACTACTTAGGTACAGGTGCAATCAGCCAGAGCTTGGTGTACATGCAGGTGCCCAATGGGATTTTAGAGAGACAAGGACATGAGAAAATAGCAACGAAGGAAACAAATCAGTACTAGATAAGTATACTGGCGTATATGTGCATGGATACATTATAAATGTACATACGTGTGATTAGCTGGAGGACCAAATCCAATTAGGATTTTACATAGAACGAAATAAGAGATAAAAGAAATAGATTTTCCTGTTTAGGAAAATCTAGAAAATATTATAAAGCTCCGAAAAATACGAAACAAATTCATGAAAACAAAATCAAATTCAAAAGAGGATATTTTAATATGATGAAGCCAAGAAAATATACCATCCAACTTGAATGACAAATAAGAAAAATATTTATACAAGTTTATGCTAAATTCATTTTAAAGCTTCATGTTTAAGAAAAGTCTAGTTAAGTTTTATTTTATTAAACGAAATTTTCAAGTCCTCATTTTTGAATATTTTTTTTTTTGAAAACTCCAAAAATCGGTCCGTTACAGATGGAGATCGTGAACATACAACTCGAGTGTAAGCATGACTGCCCTGATCTCAAGAGTTCATAGTCTGTCCTTTTTGTTCACCCAACGTGCGTTGTTGCAGGTTTTGCTCCAGATTTCCAGGCGAGGCAGGCTCGTGTAGATGAGCAGTTGAACAATGCGACTGACGAACCAACGACGGGCCGTCAGCATTTTCGCCTGGATAAGCACGAGCGCGCATACTCGCAACTCTAAAGGATCGAGTGTGGCGGAGCACTATGCTGCTCGAGTTATGCAGGTCGGCCTTCAGTCGAATCAATCAGACTCTGTTCCCGACAGGGCCGCAACCTCAAGGAATCCATGCGTTGCTCGGGCTTTTCCGGAGCGCAGGTCCTATTCGAGATTTCATCACCCAGAAGCTCGTGGACGGAGCCAACGCAACGATAGCGTATATCCGTAGTAAGCGTCCAAATATGCAGCTACGTCCACCCGTGCCTGGATCGACCTTGTCGCTGTCGCAACTTGACGATACAGTCGAATATGCGAGGACGATGGTTGAGTGTTATCACGCTCAACTTATGGGCCCTGTTCTACCAGTTAAGGACGAACCGGAGGATTAGGATATTTCTGTATAGAGGACAGCCCCCGAGTGTAAATTTTCCACTTATACGTAGTGTATATTTATTTATATGTATGTGCGCAGCCCCCGAGTATATCGAGTGGGGTTTATGAAAAACACTTGAGTATGGAACATAAATTCCACAGCCCCCGAGTGTTCGAGTAAGGCTGTGCATTTTTGCGATGTTTGAAGCTTCAACTCATGATTTTGAGCAATTTTTTTGTTTATGTATGATTTCTATGACCCAGCCCCCGAGTATGCGAGTGCGGCTGGGGTATTATGTTTGAAGAAGGAGCGAAGGTTCATGCTTTGAGGTAGCGCAGCCCCCGAGTATTCGGGTGAGGCTAAGGTTGTGCGAATAAGTTATGCGAGTAGTAAGCAGGGAGAAATATGAGTAATCATTGACTATATTCCATTTTTGAATGTTAAGCTGCAGGCCGCCTCATTAAAAACCTTCCAGTCCCGTAGGTACCTGGTAAGGAAAAGAGCTCGTCTGAAACCTGCAGCTATCCGACATATATGCCTATTACATTGTGTGACTGAGCAGTCTAAGCATAAAAACGGCGCAGCTGCGCAACGTTCCAAGGATTGTGCGAGAGTTCGCCTGTCTTCGCGTGCTTCAGTCTGTATGCTCCACCACCAATGAGCTCGGTGATGATGAAGGGTCCTTCCCATGGAGAAGCGAGTTTGTGCACCTTCTTTTGCTTCAGTCGGAGTACCAGGTCGCCAACCTCAAAGGACCTGGTACGCAGTCGACGGCTGTGATAGTTGCGGAGTTCTTGCTGATAGACAGCTGTGCGGGCTAGCGCCGTGTTGCGTGCTTCTTCGAGCAAGTCGACTGCATCTTCGAGTGCTTCATGTGCATCTTCTTCGTTGTACGCTTCGACTCTTGGTGCGTTGAACCTTACATCTGATGGCAGGATTGCCTCTGCACCGTAAACCATGAATAATGGGGTGAACTGTGTTGAAGCATTAGGAGTTGTGCGTAGGCTCCATAGCACAGATGAAAGTTCTTCGACCCAAGCACCCGCGGCCCTTTTGAGTGGCACCAGGAGGCGCTTCTTGATTCCGCTCGTCACGAGTCCATTGGCTTTTTCGACTTGGCCATTGGACTGCGGGTGTGCCACGGACGCATGGTTGAGCGTAATGTCATGCTCTTTGCAGAAGGATCGGAACTCTTCAGCCGTGAAGTTTGTACCGTTATCAGTGATGATGCTGCTTGGCACACCAAAGCGGTATATGATGGATTTTATGAAATTGACTGCTGTAGTGCAGTCGAACTTGTGATAGGGACTGCTTCAATCCACTTGGTGAACTTGTCGACCGCCACCAGAAGGTGAGTATGTCCTCCATGGGAGGATTTTTTGAGTGGCCCGACCGTATCGAGCCCCACTGGGCGAAGGGCCAGGCCAATGGTATTGTCTTTAACGCCGATGCGGGTGCGTGTCGCTTTGTGGCGAATTTTTGACAGCTGATGCACCTTTTGACTATGTCCTCCGCGTCTTTGAGTGTTGTAGGCCAGTAGAAGCCTGCGCGAAAGGCTTTGGCTACGAGTGATCGACTGCTGGCGTGATGCCCGCAGGTACCTGCATGAATATCACGAAGGATGGCCTGGCCATCTTCGAATGCTATGCAACGTTGGAACATACCTGATACGCTGCGCTTGTATAGTTCGCCGTTGATGACGGTGTGATGGCCCTTCACGTAGTTATCTGCGTGAAAAGTAAATGGGTTAGGTTGAGACTCCAAGTGCAGAGTGTGTAGTAAGTGGAAGACGTGTTTTCCCACGAGGGGTGACTCGAGGGTTTAATATCGAACTCTCGGGGAATCAGTAGTGAAGATTTTTCTTTCCTATCCTTCTTTTGGTTACCTACAAAACAAAGTAAATATTTTGGTCCTCAACCTCACCTAGTGGTTGTCAAGCACAAGGTGTGAGAATGATATCAAGATAATATGCAATGCAAACAAGAAATAAATATGCAATGGTGGTAAATAAATATGCAAGGATGGTGGTAGCAATGATAAATGATATTTTTGGGTTTTATATGATGAATGCAAGATGTAAAAGTGTTTTTGTATTTTCGGATTTTTAAATGGCAGAAAATGAAAAGGTGGTAAAAGTTGTTGGAAAGGTGTTTCTTATGATTAAAAATGGACCGGGGTTCATGGTTTCACAAATGCACTCTCTCTTTAATAAAGTGGTAGACAATGGAACACTAGAGTTGACATATGAGATTGCAACACAACAGTTTAATGACAAGTTATAATTATATGGGCATCACGTCCTAACATAGAGACCTTTTGGTTATTAGTCTCTCTTATACTCCACCAAGATGCGAACTAAATCATAACACCTCAATAATTAAGATAACTCAGAGTATAGCAATAAGTATGATGACATGAAGTTAAAATAAGAACATGCTAGATCTAGTCATGGAGGAAGTGGCAATGGTCACACCCACACCTCCGGTAGCATGGTATTTCTTTTTATCCCTAGTGATGCAACAAAGTAAGGTAAAACACCCAAGTGGATCGCAGAACTTTCTCTCACGTTCACTGCACTAGCCACCCCCCGTTACTCCAACTAATGCACACGTTCCCCCTCACACGCTCTCATAAACATGCTTGATCATGACAAGTAAATAAGAACGGGGTACATAATATGCATCTACTTTCATAACTAAAACAAAACCTTTGCAATCTCAAACATATATTAACTCATAAAAGATCCACCACAAAGGTATTACATAGATGACCGTAATCATGTTCAACAGCTCATACGGTACTAATTAGTTAAGCTCAAGAGAGAGATACATAAGTTACTTCCACAAACCCATAGTCCAGGGATGGACTACTCCCTCTTCATCATGGAGACGGTGGAGATGTCGTTGGAGAAGATGGAGACCACGCCGGCAGCGCCCCGCCGGAGTTTTCCCCCTCCAATCTGCAACTCCAGGTCTCTGTTTCGGTGTTTCTGTGTTTCTGCGGGGCTCCTTCCAGAGAACGTCGGGGGACTATTTTTATAGGCGGTTTTAGGTCAAAACCGAGTCGGTGGAGGAAAGATCGACGGCAACGGAGCTCCGAGGGCCAAAAGGGGGGTCCCACGCGGCCAGGTACATGGGCGCGTGGGCCCACTCATCTGGGCCCTCGGGCCTCCGCTTGTTTGCTTCCTTCGCTCCCACGCTTTGTTCCTTCCAAAAACTGATGCTCGTAAATTTTCAGGTCATTTGGACGTCGTTTGGGTCCCTAAAACATTAAAATATAGAAATAGGGTTTTCTGCCTGTGCAGGGTTAATTCCATAAAAAATAGGAAACATATCGAATATTCTCAAAATCATTATAAAACAGTGATATAACCCTTATATGATACAAATATGACTGGAATATAAGTAAAAATAATGCAAAGTTCATGTATGCATTTTACATGCATCACGGTGTATGCTTTAGATCGTCGAGTGACGCGTCTTGACTCTGTTATGTCTTCGGGTACTTCGCCGCGGAGTATGTATGCGAGGAAAGGTTGAGTCCAAGTTGGCTCGATGAGGAGAACCTCGACTGGCGGGTCCTCTGTGCTAGGTGCTTTGCTCTTGGCTGCTGCGGCTGATGTAGGAGATGTTCGTTTTTTCTTGATGGACCTGTGCTCGATGCGCTCGAAGAAGACACCAGGTGGAACTAGTGCTTTGGTCGCGCCTATGTTGGCTAGCTTATCTGCTTCTTCATTGCTCTCACGCCCTATGTGCCGCAACTCGCAGCCTTCGAAGCTGCCCTCCATGAGGTTGTATAGGTCACGGTAGGCGATCATGTTATCTGCGATTGCGTCGCAGGCCTTCATTGTTTGCTGCACCTCGAGATTCGAGTCACCATAGATCATCAGTCGAGTGCACCCGAGGGCTTTGGCCATCCTCATGCCGTGGATCAGGGCCTCGTACTCTGCTTCGTTATTGGATGGGAACTCGAATCCCATCTGCAGGATATAGCGAAGCTTGTCGCCTTTTGGTGATATGAGGATGACACCTGCGCCTGCGCCTTCGTTCTTCTTTGAGCCGTCAAAATACATAGTCCATGAGTTGGACACATCTGGTGCTCCGGGCAGTTGAGCTTTGATCCACTCGGTATGGAAGTCAGGTAAGACTTGTGCTTTGATGGCCTTCGGGTAATCATACTTGATATCTCGTGGTCCTAGCTCGATGAGCCATTTTGCGACTCGCCCAGTTGCGTTGGGGTTTGTGAGGATGTCCCCGATCCGTGAAGTGCTGATTACAGTGATCGGGTGCTCCGCGAAGTAATGCGTCAGTTTCCTTGAGGACATGAACACGGCGTAGGCCAGCTTTTGATAGTGCGGGTACCGCTGCTTTGATATGGAGAGTGCTTCACTCAAGTAATAGACTGTGCGTTGTATGCTTTGGGCGTGTCCCTCCTCCCTGCGTTCGACTACCAGTACGGTGCTCACCACCCTGTTAGTTGCAGAGACATATAGGTATAGCGGCTCGCGTTCCCTTGGTGCGACGAGGATTGGAGGGCTTGTGAGGACTCGCTTGAGGTCCGTGAAGGCTGCTTCGGCTTCTGGCGTCCACTCGAATTTGTCTGCTTTCTTCATCAGTCGATAGAACGGGAGTGCTTTTTCGCCCAGCTTGCTGATGAATCGACTGAGTGCT
Organism: Poa pratensis; assembly: GCA_947311845.1. Taxonomy (NCBI): domain Eukaryota; kingdom Viridiplantae; phylum Streptophyta; class Magnoliopsida; order Poales; family Poaceae; genus Poa; species Poa pratensis. Next base: position 41,411,504 of record CAMZMU010000053.1, read on the forward strand.
GCCACTCGACCCGCTAATTTTTGCACGTCATGGAGCTTTGAAGGCCTTTGCATCGTCAAGATGGCCTGTATTTTCTCCGGGTCCGCCTCGATTCCACGAGCGAGACTAGATACCCAGGAGCTGCCCGGCTGGCACGCCGAACGTGCACTTCTTCGGGTTGAGCTTGATGTGGAAGCGTTTGAGGTTTGCGAACGTCTCTCGCAAGTCATCGAGTAGTGTGTTTTCCTCCCTTGTTGTAATGACGATATCGTCTACGTAGACCTGGACGTTTCGCCCAATTTGCTTCTTGAGGCAATCTTGCATCATGCGCTGGTAGGTTGCGCCTGCGTTCTTGAGCCCAAAGGCATGGTTGTGTAGCAGTAGACCCCGAGTGGGGTTATGAACGCCGTTTTCTCTTCATCCTCTTCCTTCATCCTTATCTGGTGGTAACCCGAGTAAGCATCCAGGAAGGACAAGCGAGCGCACCCGGCGGTGGAGTCGACGATCTGGTCGATTCGAGGTAGTGGAAAGTGATCCTTTGGACAGCATTTATTGAGTGTTGTAAAATCTACGCACATCCGAAGGATATCTGTGTGCTTCTTCTCTACGAGTACGGGGTTGGCCACCCATTGTGATTTCTTGATTTCTCTGATGAAACCTGCTGCGAGTAGTCTGTCGACTTCGGCTTCGACTGCGGTTCTTTTTGGGCCGGATATGCGGCGCATTGTTTGCTTGACTGGTTTAGCATCTGGAAATAATTGGAGAGAGTGCTCGGCGAATTCCCTGGGAATACCTGGCATGTCGGCTGGACACCACGCAAATATATCCCAGTTCTCACGGAGGAATTCGACGAGCGCGCTTTCCTATGCGATAGGCAGACTCGACGAGACATTGACTGTCTTGGTCGGGTCATTGGTGGCATTGAATGTTCTGTCGACTGCCACCTTTTGTGCTCCGGCATAAGTGTTCGATCGTTGGAGACCGCTAGATCGGCGAGTGTTGCTTCCATGCCGAACATCTCAGAGATTTTGCTAAACTCTCGGTCGCAAGAGTCAGACTTTTGGAAGTTTCCCTTGACTGTGATTACTCCTTTTGGTCCAGGAATCTTTAACTGGAGGTATGCGTAGTGTGGCACCGCCATGAATCGAGCGAACGTCGGGCGTCCAAGTATGGCATGGTATTGTGACTTCCAGTCGACAACTTCGAACTCAATCGACTCTGTCCTGAAGTGGTTCTTGTCCCCGAACGTTACGTCGAGTTGTATGGTGCCTTCTGGGCTTATTGCTTTGCCTGGGACGATACCGTGAAAGGTATTTGAAGATCTTGGCAGGTTTTCGACTGACCTGTTCATTTTGCGGAGCGTATCTGCGAAGATGATGTTTATGCCGCTGCCACCATCCATGAAGACCTTGGACATGGCGTAGCCTCCAATTTGTGCGTCGAGTACCAGAGCAGAGTGCCCTGGACGAACGACCGATGGCGGGTGGTGCTCTCTGCTGAAGCTTATTGCAGTTTTGGATCCTTTCAAGAATTCAGTTACGGCAGGAGGTGACATGACCGCCATGTTTACTTGTCGAGTGCGAAGTTTTTGCTCCCTGTTGGAAGGGCGACCTTTCTGTATCATGTACATCTGCCCTTGGGGCGGAGGATACTGAGGTTCGTCCACCCGAGGTACGAGTTGTATGGCACCCGCGATATTTCCGCCTGCGGCAGGCTGTGGTGGTGGAGGTGGTGCCATCAGAACAGGCACATTGTTTGGCTGAGTCACAGGTGCAGGTGCTGGTGCATGTGCGGCTGTTACTTTTCTGAGTTGGACGTATTCAGACGCCATTTGATCGAATTCTCTGCAGTTTCTCATGGAGTGATTGGAGCGTAATTTTCCGTCTTCCCCCTTGTACAGGTGGAGTCTGCAATCAGCATCCATCTTTTCCTCGAATGATCGCTCGGATTGTGCGCCAGATCGTACTTGCGCCAGTCTTTCCTCTTGTAGCTATCACTGCGTTGGCCGCGGTCTCGACTGTCCCGGCGATCATCTCGACTGTCCCGTCGATCATCTCGACTGTCCTGTCGATCTTCTGACCGCCGGTCGCTTCTGTCTTGGTCGATGCGGGGTGTGGAGAATCCAGCCGCCATGAATTCGGGTATGTCGTCGTCGTAGTGATGTTTTGAGCACTTGCACCTTCGGTCGTCTCTGTATGAGTCTCTGCGGCTTCGACTGCCACTTTCATGATTGTCACGGGGTGAGGACCCGCGTGTGGTGCGCGACATGTCTTCTCCGTCTGCCCACTCAGTCGCGATCTTCAAGAGGTTAGCCACAGAGGTTGGCTTTTGGCGACCAAGTGCTTCTTTGAAGTCCGCCTGGCGAGGCTCATGATGAAAGCATCCATGGCCATATCTTCTGAAATTACTCCAACTGAGTTGCGTATCTCAGTCCATCGTCTGATGTATGACCTCAACGTTTCGTCTGACCGTTGAACGCATGCTCGCAGCTCCTCGAACGTTTTTGGGCGCTCACATAGAGGCTCGAAGTTTTTGATGAAGTCAGTGCGGAAGTGATCCCACGAATCGTATGTTGATGGAGGTAGAGCCTTGAGCCAGTCGCGGGTTGTGCCTTCGAGCATGAGTTGTATGTATTGCATGGCTGTGATGTTTGTGCCTCGCTGGCACGCGACAGCCAACCTGTAGTCTTCCAGCCACCTGAAGGTTCCTGTCGACCCGTGTACTTGGGCTGTTCAGATGTAAGTTTGCACCCTTTGGGCATCCGTGTCTCGCGGACGCGTCGAGTGAAGCACAGAGCTCCGTGTGGCTCAGGCTCTCGATCAGAGTATGAGTCGCTACTGTAAGATCTGTGTGATCTGCTCCTGGACCTGCGCCGACGTGAGCCGCTTCTTTCCTTCGAGTGGTGGCGGCGACCACTGCGATTATGCTCTTCATCACGCATGTCAACTATGGCACGATCTCGACTCCCTCCTGGAGTTTTTGGGATTTGGCGTATGGCCTTCGTCGCTAAGGCGAGTGATTTGATCTGTTGGCGATGTAGCTTTGCGTTAGGGTCATCAGCTGGAGGCTTGATTGCCTCTAGGTATGCTGCAGCGGTAAAGAGAGCACCCGCAGCTGTTTTGGGTACTGGCACTCCCTCCTTGTCGTATGTCAAGAAAGAGTTGCCTAGGTTGCGGGTGAGTGCTACCCTCTCATCTGGCGCGAGGTGTGACAGCCTTGATCTGGATCTTGTGTCCGCTCGCCCGGTGGAGCTCAGGGAGAGCTGTCTTCTTCGCGCACTTGACAAGCTAGCTTACTTTTTACGTTCTTCGAGTGTTGCTCTGATCTGCTGCAGTCGAAGTGATTCCTGCCAGTTGAAGTACTGGAAGGTCAACATCTCTCCGTGTTGCGTCTGCTGGCATCGTTGTACACTCCTTGATGACTTTGTCTGCTTTTGCTGCCATCTCAGCAGTAATTGTGAGATTTGTGACTCCGTCCGGCATAGTAACCGTGCACGGAAATCTGTAGGCCTGTGACTGGCCGCAGCATCAGATGGTTCTGCGGCGAAGGCAACGTAGACCTGCTGGGGTATCACCCGAGGGTATGTGTATGTGTTTTCGAGTCCCATCATGGACTCGACGTCGTCATCAAGGCTCATGTCGGAGTCGATATGCCCATCGAGTGGTCTGTCTGGACGAATCTCGCTGTCGATTCCTTCATCGCCTATGCTCATCTCGGCGTCGGCGAAGTTGTTATGAATCTCGAAGTCGAGGTTGTTGTTGGTGCAGATCTCGGAGTCGACGTAGTTGTTTATATGAGTTTCGGGCTCGTCGAAGTCGCTGAGGGAGATCCCGCAGTCGAAACTATCCTCGAGTGGGAGATCGAGCTCGGGATCGTTTGTGCGGTATGCTGATTCGGCCTCCTCGCCTTGGAGTTCTTCAATGAGCTCGTTGATCTCTCGAGTCGACATGGTTGTTGCAGACGAGCAAGCTTGAAGGATCGACGATGGTATGGACGCAGTTGATGGATCCGCAGTCGAAGGAGCCGCAACCGATGGAGCCTCGGGTGCGGAAGTCGCGAGTTGGCGTGGATCTGTCAAGTCCTGCACACCAAGCTTGTTGACGAAAAAATTGAACGAACCAACGGTTAAACCCAAACCTGACTCGAGATCGGAGAAGGCCTCCTGGAATTCTGGCGAGTGTGGCTCGAAATCCATCAGAGGATCTGATGTGCTTTTTGCAGGTGAAGCTGGCGTGCCGCCGTTTGTCGAGTGAGTGGGCGAGTTGCCGTGTGCCGCCCGAGTCGGCGAGTTCTGGTTTGTTGATGCAGCCGGCGAGTTGCCGTTTGTAGATCCGATCGGCGAGTCGCCGTTTTCCGATGGAACCGAAGAAACCGCGAGTCCAGCACTATTCTTTCCCACAGACGGCGCCAATTGACGAGGGGTTAACTCATCAAATCCCATGGTTAGGACCTAGGGTTGAGATTATGGGGAGAGAACGTGGTAGTACTGGTAGTTTCGTCGGCTGACAAGCAGAGGCAAAGATTTACCCAGGTTCAGGCCCCTCGGGTGGAGGTAAAGACCCTACTTCCTGCTTGTCCGGTATTGATTGTGTGAGATTCTGCGATTAAAGGGGAGCTCCGGCGAGATGTCGATCTCGCTAGGGCTTTTGGTGGTTCGAGTATGGCTTGTCCCTAGATCGGCACCCCTCCCAACCTTGAAATAGGCTGGATCTCGGGAGTTCATAACCGACCTAGTTTACACGTAAGGAAAGTCTAAACCGACTATGCCTATGTCTAATCTTTGAGGGTACTCCATCTTCCTGGGCCTCTTGTCTTGGGCTTCGAGTAGGCTCTTCGCTATTGAGCCTTAGTCGCCACTAGCACCAGGTACCCTCACGGTAGGGTACCCGAGATGTATATCCTTGCCACAACTTTTCTAAATTTGCTGATAAACATTCAGAGAAAGAGGCAATTTCTGAAGATGTAATTGAAACTCTTGCTCATATAGCTGTAGCTTCATCAGACGTGGTAGAACGTTATATGCTTAATCAAGATGAACCATTTAATGATGAAGAAAAAGATGTTTTGGAACAAATATTATGGAAACAACCCCCACAATTACAATTGCATATCCCACCTGATAATTTAGGGGTGCTATCACCACCTAAAGGGGATCCTAGTTTTGAATTAAAACATTTGCCTAAAAATCTTAAATATGCATACTTGAATGAGAAGAGCATATATCCTGTCATTATTAGTGCCAACCTTTCAGCTGAAGAAGAAGAAAAATTACTTGATGTGCTTGAAGCTCAGCGACCAGCCATTGGATACTCTCTTGATGATCTTAAAGGTATAAGCCCAGCTCTATGTATGCATAAAATTAATTTGGAGGAGGATGCAAAACCTGTTGTTGATTATCAACGTTGTCTCCATCCAAAAATGAAATAAGTGGTAAGAAAAGAGGTAATAAGACTTATTGAAGCTGGTATCATTTATCCCATAGCTGATAGTAAGTGGCTTAGTCCTGTTCATTGTGTTCCTAAAAAGGGTGGAATGGCTGTTGTTCCAAATGATGAGGATGAACTTGTGGCTCAACGTACTGTTGTTGGTTATAGGATGTGTATTGATTTCAGGAAGTTAAATAAAGCAACTCGTAAAGATCATTACCCATTGCCATTTATTGATCAAATGTTAGAAAGATTATCTAAACACTCTCACTTTTGCTATTTAGATGGTTATTCAGGTTTCTCACAAATTCCTGTCCATAAGGATGATCAAGAAAAGACCACTTTTACTTGCCCATATGGTACATTTGCTTATAGGAGAATGACATTCGGTTTGTGCAATGCTCCTGCTACTTTTCAAAGATGCATGAATGCTATATTTGCTGATTATATTGAAAAGATAATGGAAGTTTTTATGGATGATTTTTCTGTGTATGGTACTTCCTTCGATAATTGCTTGTTCAACCTTAACAAAGTTTTGCAGCGTTGTGAAGACCAACACTTGGTTCTTAATTGGGAGAAGTGTCACTTCATGGTTACTGAAGGCATTGTCCTTGGGCATCGGATTTCTGGAAGAGGAATAGAAGTTGACCCAGCAAAGATAGAAGCTATTGAAAAGCTGCCATACCCAAGGGACATCAAAGGTATAAGAAGTTTTCTTGGACATGCAGGTTTTTACCGTAGGTTTATTAAAGATTTCTCCAAAATATCAAAACCTCTAATCAATCTTTTGCAAAAGGATGTTCCTTTCTCTTTTAATGATGATTGCATTGAGTCATTTAATATTTTGAAGAATGCTTTAATAAGTGCTCCTATTATTCAACCTCCTGATTGGAAATTGCCTTTTGAAATTATGTGCGATGCTAGTGATTATGCAGTTGGGGCTGTTTTGGGCCAACGTGTTGATAAGAAACTGAATGTTATTTATTATGCTAGTAGAACACTTGATGCTGCTCAAAGAAATTATGCTACAACTGAAAAAGAATTTTTAGCAGTGCTATTTGCTTGTGACAAATTTAGACCTTATATTACTGATTCCAAAGTCACAATACATACTGATCATTCTGCTATTAAATATTTAATGAATAAGAAAGATGCTAAGCCTAGACTAATAAGATGGGTACTTTTATTGCAAGAATTTTATTTACACATTGTTGATAGGAAAGGGGAAGATAATCAAGTAGCTGATCATCTTTCTAGAATGGAAAATATACCTGATGATCCTATTCCTATTAATGATAGTTTTGTTAATGAACAACTTGCAAATATTAATGTTTCTAGTGCTAAAGTTGCATCTCCATGGTTTGCCAACTATGCAAATTTTATTGTTGGTAAAGTTTTACCACCACACTTCACTTTTCAACAAAGAAAGAAATTCTTTTATGATCTTAGACATTATTTTTGGGATGATCCTTTCCTTTATAAGAAAAGTGTGGATGGTATTATTAGACGTTGTGTACCTGAGCATGAACAACAGGCTATTATAAGAGATTGTCATGACAGTCCCTATGGAGGGCATCATGCAGGAGATCGTACAGGTGCAAAGGTATTACAATCTGGTTTTTATTGGCCTATTTTATTTAAGGATTGTGTTGAATATGTTAAATCTTGTGATAAATGTCAAAGAGTAGGAAATATTGGTAGGAGAAATGAAATGCCTATGAATTATTCTTTACCACTTGAGCCATTTGATGTGTGGGGTTTTGACTTTATGGGACCTTTCCCAGCATCAAAGACAAAGCATACTCATATTTTGGTTGCAGTGGATTATGTTACAAAGTGGGTGGAAGCAATTCCAACCATAAGTGCAGATCATGCCACAGCAATGGCGATGCTTCAGGACATCATTTTCCCCAGGTTTGGTGTTCCTAGGTTTTTAATTACTGATGGTGGTTCTCATTTCTTACATGGTATTCTTAGGAAAACATTGGCAAAATATAATGTTAACCATAGAGTTGCATCTCCTTATCATCCCCAAACAAGTGGACAAGTTGAATTAAGTAATAGGGAAATTAAACTCATTTTGGAAAAGACAGTGAATAAGTCTAGGTCTGACTGGCCACTTAAAATTAATGATGCATTGTGGGCTTATAGAACTACTTCTAAAAATCCTATGGGAATGTCTCCTTATAAAATGGTTTATGGAAAAGCTTGTCATTTACCTGTGGAATTAGAACATAAAGCTAGATGGGCTATTAAACAATTGAACTTTGATTTTAAAACTGCGGGAGAGAAGAGAATTCTTGATTTAAACCTACTAGATGAATGGAGAAATGAAGCTTATGAAAGTGCTAGAATGTTTAAAGAGAAAGTTAAGATTTGGCATGACAAGAAAATTAAGAGAAAAGAATTCAAAGTAGGTGATCAAGTTTTATTATACAACTCTCGTTTCAAGTTTTCTGCAGGGAAGTTGGCTTCAAAGTGGCAGGGACCATTAGTGATACAGGAGGTGTACCGTTCAGGAGCTATCCGTCTTCACGGTGATATGAAAGGTAAAACTCATGTAGTCAATGGACAACGCCTTAAACATTATATTGCAGGAAGGAGCTTCATCGGAAAGGTGGAGGAGTTGAATTTAAAGACACCGGAGGAGGTAATTGCGAAGAATTTTGCAGTTTCAGAAACCCAAAATCAATAATAGGTAACTTTTGTGTTGGAAAGTTTCTCGGAATTGCGTAAATTTTTACGGGAGTCATTTTTTATGGAAATTAACGTGTGGGACAAGAAACCTGGAAGGAACGGAGCCTCGAGGAAGGAAAGAGAGGGTCCCACGCGGCCAGATTCTTTGGCCGCGTGGGCCCACTCCTTTCACCCTCGGAGTCCCGTTTCGGCTCGTTTTCGTCTCCGACGTTTCGTCTTGACCTAAAAACCGTCAATATATACCTCTTTTCGTTGATCTAATCTCGCACCGAGCGTTCTCGAGCGATCTTTGCTTTTGCTGTTTCTGCCTGTCAGGTTTTTAGCTATGTCTTCGGGAGACTCCTTCCAATGCTCCTCCATGGACGATGATGATGATGAACTCGAGGGCAACAGCCCCACGTCCATATGGAGGAGGAATAGGAAGAGGAAGGACTACTTGGATGATGAAGACTACAAGCCCGACGAGGAGGAGATGGAGAAGGAGGAAGCGGAAGAGAAAGAATACAGGCCCTTCGTCGACATCGCACCTATTGCAACAGCACCACCTTCTCCTATCTCTGTTGCTGGTGTGAGGGTGAACGTGTCTCTTGGAAACAAGAGGCAGACGACGCGCATGAGCACAGGAGGGAAGGCTCCTAGGCACGCACTTGCTAGCAAAAACGTGGTTTCTGCTCTTATTGACAGGGAATTTCAGCGTGCCACCCAAGAGAACTATCCTGGTGAATGGGATCGTAAGATCCCGAATGTAAAAGTACCAAGCCTGGAGTGGAAGCCTAGCAAGAAGACGGTGGAGAAGAATCTCATGGAGAAACTGGGAAAAGTTGTAAGCAAGTTTGAGGAAGCCTACAATCTTATGATGAGCATCGTTGGAGAACTTGAAGATAATTATTATGAGATCAAGAAGGAAGAGAAATAAAGAGCCTCTAGCAAAACGTCAAGCTTGGGGGAGTTCAACCTAGCCTTTATCTTTACTCGTTTATCATATCTATCTAGTCATGGTGTGTTTTGCTTTTATCGTTTAGCTATCAATCTCTCTTAGGCGTGTGTGAGCTCATGGAGCATTATCATGTATCCCTATCTTGTGGTTTATCAATGAATATTAAAGTATGGTGTCATCCATGATTCTCTTGTTTGGAGATTTATGGGTAACACTCATGCAAATGAGCGTGGCATATTTAGAGGTTTCAGTCACATCCTGCCTTGAATTTAATTAACTTGAGTGTGTTGGACAATTGTAGAATTATCTCATTATAAAATAAGTAAAGAGAATGAGTCAACATGACTTGAAAATTAATAGTTTAAGGTTGAGATATAGTCTTGTAGGATAAAAAGTTAGGAAGGGTTAATGAAAAGGATATGAAACACTCTTGTTAGAATCTAGTATCTTTTGAGCAAATTAATGAATCATGGATATTTCAATACTTATGCTCTTGGAAAGTGAATGAAAAGGAAGGCACCTGAAAATTCAGTTAGCCATGGAAAGTGTAAGATAAAGGTTGTATAGAGCATAGGAACTTGATTGAAATATCCATGACTAAAGTTTGCACTAGTTACTAGTGAAGCAAGATTGTAAACAATCTTATATCTATCTTTTCATTTGTCTTCTTTAAACTTGTTATCCAATGAGAGTTTATCTTGTCTTTAAATTTCAGCAAAGTATAAAATATTATAATGCTTGCCATACGGAGCAAAAGCATGTGAAAAAGAGTATGATTCAATTGTCCAACATACAATGGTTATTTGCCTTCAAAAGTAAGGGGTGATTGCTAGAGCTTCTACTTATGTTGCCCTCATGTGTATGAGTTTTAGTTCATTAATCTTTCATTGCAATTGAATATGATGATGATACAATGCTCGTATTTATTTATCAACCATAAGTCCATTGATGCATGTAATGATCTATGTCCTTACTTACTCGAGGACGAGTAAAGGTTTAAGCTTGGGGGAGTTGATACATGCATTTTATATCATCATTTATACAACTTATATTATCATATTAGAATGTTATTGGCATTGTTATATCATTGTTTTTACATGTTTTAGATGATTTATGGGACTTTCATACAAAGTCTCTATTTTTGGTATTTAATTTCTGGGAGGCAGAAAACCTCCTTTTTCTTGTTTTTTATGTTTCAGGAGCTACAGGGACCCAAATAAGAAAAGGAAAATTGCACAGCTGGTTTTTCATCGGGAGAACAACAGTGGGAAGAAGATCGAAGGGAGGAGAGCCACGAGGCCCAAAAGAGGGGGGCCCTCGGGCACTTCCTCGCTCGGGGCTTTTTAACACGCCTTCGTCTCGCCCGAAAAGTTACGCCCTAATTTTCCCAAGTTCATCCGAGGCCGCGGCGGCGGCGAAACTCCTGATTCCCTCCGAGGGGGGTCAGATCCTGCTGCTCCGGAGCTCCGGAGAAGGGGGAAATCATCGTCATCGTCATCACTTCTCCTCCTTGGCGTGGGAGGAGGCCTCTACATCATCACCATCACCAAGACCAGCACCATCTCCATCATCATCTCCGTGATCCACTCCGTTCCCCTCGTAGTTTGAGAGTTGCTATACCCTAGATACTTGTCTTGTGCTACTATTCATGTTTGTGATTGAGTACTTGTCATTATTTGGAGGTGAAGTTATATTTTCAGATTGTGTTGTACCACTTATGCCACTGAATATCATTATGTTTGCACGTTGTGAGTAGTTCCCGTATGTTCCTGACGGCATAGGATGAATTGACAATGATTTATATATGACATGTGTTGGTATTTTGTCTAGTGTTTATCTTTTTATGTGATTCTATGATGGTGTTGTGCGAACGTCGATTGCCCAACACTTCACCTATATGGGCTCATAGGAGAACACCGTAGTGTAATGAATTGAGAGAGACTTGGGGGACATGTAAACCTGAGACCGAGTCATGAAGTTGCATTATGAGGGTATTAGTATCGGGGACCTTAGAGTGTAATGCTATGGTGGGACTTTATGTCTTAATAATTCTTGTGCAGTCATTTACTTGGCCACATGATCCATCATAAGGGGTTTAGTTTATTTATTTAGCTTTACCTAACAATGGCTCCGTCCAAAGAAGATTAAAACTTGACAAGATATTCAACGTGTTGTTTAATAAATCTCTATGCCTAGCAATATCCATGCCGCCCTCGGGAACATTTTCCACATATAAGTTACACATCACTTGTGCTTGTCCCCTTGCCACATAGAGGATTAGGCTTTCTCTCTTTGAGAGCTTTTTACTTGCTATCATTTTGTCGCAACAGTGGAACATGGGGTTCCCCTAGTACTGCCAAAGTGGGTCCACCCCATGTGGGCCCAAGATGAAGATGGACAAGACCAAGACTCAAGTCAAGCTGGCGGGTTCACCGTCAAGACACGCATGGCCTACGACGACTAAGGGCTCCGGTCCTGGGGACCTTCCGGGTCCCCGAATCAAGCAAGAAGGCCAGGAAGGACCCGAGAGCCCGAGTTCCCGGCAGGAGGCCAGGCTCCCTCTCGGGTACTTCCTACGTCCTGTGGATAAGCACTCCACCTCACCGCGGAAGACTTGGGAAGCAAGGCGAAGGCAGCGCGGGCGGGAAGCACGTCCCGTGGTGGTGTCAGCTCCTGTCCACCCCAAGGCGGACGCTCCCACCTAACCCAGAGGAGACGCTAGGCTGAGGAGAGGCCACGTCTCCCCCTAAACTAGATGAGGAGGGTCCTTCACCCCGAAGGTCCCTCACCCTCACGTGACCCTGTGGCAACCCCTTAGCCTATAAAAGGAGGACCAAGGCACGGAGGAGGGAGGTCGAACCAGGACGAACACAAGCTAGAACCAGAGCAAGACTAGACTAGGGCTGCGAAGGTAGAGAGGAAGGTGATCTCCTCCGGGTCAGGATCTGTCCTTCTTCTACCTCAGCCAAAACCCTTCCGGGTACCCTGTCCGGGAGGTTCCATTGTAAGCCACACTATGAAGAACTCATCAATCCAGACATGCAGGAGTAGGGCTTTTAGCCTCCGGGCGGCCTGAACCTGGGTAGCTCCTTGTGTCCCTTTGGTTGCATGCTTTGATCGTGGAGAGGAGAGCTTGATCTAGACTCCGCCCAAGAAGACGATTCTCAGCCTCCTTCGCGCCCCGTGCCGAACCTAAAAGGGGGTATCCTATACTCCCGGTGTCCGTGCAACGAGACACGACATCTGGCGCGCCAGGTAGGGGGCGCAAGTGCTGGATTCATCTTCATCAAGTTCATCGGCAAGTTCTTCGTCAAGCATGCCTCCAAGGAAGAAGGGAGATCCTGCGGCGTCCAAGCCGGTCTCTCCCTCACGCACCAAGCTTCAGCTGAACGTCGTGCTGCTGGCGCACGGCGGAGCGCCTCTCCGTCCCCGCCTCCCATGGAGAGGGTGGCGCCGGACGAAGTGGACGGTCGCGACAAGGACAACGGCCCTGGCGGAGCGGCGGCTCCAAAGGGCACCACCATGCCTCCTCCTCGCTCAGGGGAGAAGAGCGTCTGCAACGGCACCGGCAAGGAGCCCACCGCTGGAGGAGGGAACCACGGCGTTCGCCCCAGCGGGGATCCACGAGCATCCAAGAGCAAGACCTCCGCGCACTCGCCTTCGGACGTGCAAGCTCGCCATGATGCTCTAGTCGCTGCCAAGGCCTGATGCAGTTCCCTCCAAGCAGCGGCGACCCCAAGGTCTACCAAGAATGGAGGACTCGCGTCGAGAGGCTCCTCGACTTCGCCGATGGTGGTCCGTGGGTCGAACCCACTCAAGCTCCCACCGTCGACAACCCGGAGCAGCACAAGACAAACACGTGATCCGCGAGGCCAGCCTCGTGGTGAACGTCAAGCCAAGACGGCGCCTCCTCGCACCGCGCCACCGATGGCTGATCGGCTAAACCGCGATCACGGCGAGGCCATCTCCATCGGGTCGTCTACCTCGCGCAACCCAGATCTTCGTGACGAGCTCAACAGCCGTCAGAACGAGGATATGCGCACCCGCATCGAGCGTCGCCGAGAACGTCACCGCCGGGAAGATCGGGGCATCGACCTCGCCGAAGGCTGCCTCGCCCTCGCTCCCGAGTTCCGCCACTTCAACTGGCCCAAGAAATTCAAGATCGACGTTCTCCGCTACGACGGCACCACGAACCCCCGGGACTTTCTGCAGATCTACTCTCTTGCTGCGATGGTTGCCGGGGCCGACGAGGTCATGATGGCCAACTGGTTCCCGTTGGCCCTGAAGGGAGATGCCCAGACTTGGCTTCTCAACCTTCCCAAGTGCTCCATCCGTTCCTGGCGGGCACTGAAGGAGCAGTTTCTGGGGGCTTTCCAAGGCGGGTACGAGCGCCCGGGGGCTCCCAGTGATCTCCACGACTTCAAGCAGTTGCCGGGTGAAACTCTCCGCAAGTTCATCCAGCGCTTCACCCAGAAGATGAACACCATCCCGTGCATCAAGGAGGAGTTGGTGATCCAGTCCTTCCACGCCAACGTCCGCAACCCCAAGATGCGCGAGAAGCTGAGCATCCATCGCGTCGAGTCTGCTCGTAAGCTCTGGGAGCTTGCAGACCGGTGCGCTCGAGCTGAAGAAGGAGCCAAGTTCCCCGGGGAGGATGAACCCGAGGACAAGGTCGCTCCAGCTAAGAACAAGAAGCGGGACCCTGGACCCGACAAGCGGATCTTCGTCACCGAGCCTCTTCCGAAGAAGACCAAGCCCGCGCCGACTTCCGAGGAAGAAGGTGAAGGTGATCCCTGGTGCCACATCCATCCAGAAGGCAACCACTTGCTCAAGGACTGCCGCATGCTCAAGAACCTCGCCGTCCGGGAGCAACGCCGAGCTGATGGGGTCAGTCAAGACGGTTGCTACAACTGCGGCACTGCCGGGCACATCGCTCGTGACTGTCCCACGGGTCGCCAAGGCGGAGGCGGCCGTGGATGGTACCGAGGCGGTGGCCGCGGGGGCCGCGGAGGAGGACGCGGCGGTCAAGGTGGTCGCGGGTACAACACTCCGGAGGCCGCCCACGTCGGCAACGGGGAAGCTCCGGCTCCCCAAGGAGGCAACGGCGGCAAGTATCAAGAAGTCACGGGAGTTGTCGGGTGCATCCACGGAGGGTCTTCTCTGCCTCCCTCCAACGGCGCCTGCAAGAGACTTGTCCGGGAGCTGAACGCGGTTGCTTCTGCTCCGTCCAAGCCCCTGGACTGGTCTAGCCAAGTCATCACCTTCGACCCAGAAGACCACCCTGCAAACACTGCCGGGGTCGGGACCCTGCCGCTGATCGTGTCGCCCGTCATCCACAACTACAAGGTCACCAAGATGCTGGTCGACGGAGGCTCCAGCCTCAACTGCTGACGGCGAAGGTCCTGGCTATCCTTCAAATCCCCTGTCTCGCCTACAAGACACTGGGGTGTTCCAAGGCGTGAACGGAAGTGTTACTCGACCCCTCGGGAAGATCACCCTTCCGGTCACCTTCGGCGACTCCAAGAACTTCCGCACCGAGGAAATCGTCTTCGACATCGCCGACACTCCGCTACCGTACAACGGCATACTTGGCAGACCTGCTCTGGCCAAGTTCATGGCCGTCTCCCACTTCGCCTACAACATGCTGAAGATTCCGGCGCCGTGGGGCGTGATCAAGGTCAAGGCCGACATCGACGATGCTATCTACTGCGTTCACCAGCTGAACCAGACGGTGGCAACCACGGCGGACATCCCTCAAGGTGTACAGGAGGATGATGATGGGGCTCTCCCCGGGGGCGAAGGGCACCCCGGGGGCTCCACATCTACTCCCCCAAGAAGGCGCCATTCCATGGCGATCCGCAGCTGACCAAGAAGGTGGCGCTAACCAGCGACGGAGTTCGCTCCATCACCATCGGCGCCCGCCTCACCGACAAATAGGAAAGCGCGCTCGTCGCCTTCCTTCGGGAAAACTCTGACGTCTTCGCGTGGGAGGCGTCAGGTTTACCCGGCGTACCAAGGGAGGTGATCGAGCACAAATTGGCGGTCAATCCGGGGGCTCGCCCCGTGAAGCAGGTTCTCCGGAACCAAAGCAAGGAAAAGCTGGAATTCATCATCGCCGAGGTGGACAAGTTGATAGAAGCTGGTGTCATCCGGTCGGTTCCCCACCCAAGCTGGGTGGCCAACCCCGTGGTGGTACCGAAACCCATGACCTTCAAGTGGAGACTCTGCATCGACTTCACAGACCTGAATAAGGCCTGTCCCAAGGACCCTTTCCCCCTGCCGCGGATCGACATGATCGTGGATTCCACGGCCGGGTGCGAGCTGCTGTGTTTCTTGGATGCCTTTTCCGGGTACCACCAGATCATGATGTCACTCGAGGACCAAGAGAAGACGGCCTTCATCACTCCCAAGGGCTGCTACTGCTACACCCGGATGCCTTTTGGCCTCCGAAACGCCGGCGCTACCTTCCAGCGCGCAATGCAAGCATGCCTTGGGTCGCAGCTGGGCCGCAACGTCGAAGCGTACATCGACGACATCGTGGTCAAGACCCGGTACAAGGACTCCCTCATCCAAGACCTGCACGAGACCTTCGAGAACCTCCGCCGGGTCAACTTCAAGCTCAACCCCGACAAGTGCGTGTTCGGGGTCCCCTCCGGCAAGCTGCTGGGTTTCCTGGTCTCTCACCGAGGGATCGAGGCGAATCCGGACAAAATCAAGGCAATCGAGCGCATGGAGGCGCCCCGGCGGGTCAAGGACGTACAGCGCCTCAACGGGTGCATCACTGCACTCGGGCGCTTCATCTCAAGGCTTGGGGAGCGGGCCTTACCGTTCTTCAGGCTGCTCAAGAAGTCAGGCCCCGTGGAGTGGACCTCCGAGGCCGAGGAAGCCCTGCAGTCCCTTAAGCGCTACCTCGCCTCGCCACCAATCCTCGTGGCACCAGAAGAGAAGGAGCCCCTACTACTGTACATTGCTGCCACCAACCAGGTGATCAGCGCTGTGCTCGTGGTAGAGCGTGACGCTCCTCCGAAGAAGTCAAGCAAGATCAAGGGCAAGCGACCCGGGAACTCTCTTCCGGGCAACCGTGCAAGAAAAGGCTGCCGGGTGACCAGGGGTCTCATGATCCTGGCGTCACTGCAACTTCACCAGCGACGCGGATCCCGTCGGGAATGGAGAATCTCCCTCCGACGAGACTTCGCCGGGGGCTACATCGTCCCCACCCCAAGACATCGACGTGGGGAAGCCGAGCCCTCTCAGGACTCGGCGACCCGCAAGGTGCAGCACCCGGTCTACTTCGTCAGCGCAGTGCTGCGCGACGCCCGGGAGCGGTACCCCATGATGCAGAAGCTGCTGCTGGCAATCCTCATTGCCTCCCGCAAGATGAGGCCGTACTTCCAAAGCCATCCCATCACGGTGGTGTCCAAGTACAACCTAAGAAGCCCCCTGGAGAACCCACTTGCCACTGGTCGCATATCATGGTGGGCCATGGAGCTTCAAGGTTTCGGTCTCAAGTTCGAGCACACGGACAACATCAAGAGTCAGGCGCTGGCGGATTTCACGGCCGAGTGGACCGAGACGGCGTTCGACGACCCGGAAGAGGAAACCTGCCTCCCCGGGAAGGAAGATCCTAGCGCCTGGATCATGCACTTCGACGGCTCCTACACCAAGGGGAAAGGAGGTGCTGGGGTTGTCCTAACCTCACCAACCGGGGACCGGCTGAAGTACGTCGTCCAGATGCACTACCAAGGGAACATCTCCAACAACACGGCGGAGTACGAGGGCCTGCTCGCAGGACTTCGTGCTGCCATCGGCCTCGGCATCAACAAGATCGTCGTCAAGGGTGACTCTCAGTTAGTCATCAAACAAGTGAACAAGGAGTACGCGTGCCCTCAGATGGCACCATACGTTGAAGAGGTCTGGAAGCTGCAGCGGCGCTTCGACAACTTCCGGGCTGTGTACGTCCCACGGGGAGAAAACACGGCCGCGGATGAGCTATCGCAGGTGGCGTCCAAGCAAGAACCAGTGCCTCCCGGGATCTACATCGAGGTCCTCAGGCGACCTTCGATCCCGCCCGAGAGGCTCGCGACAAGATCTGCGCCGGGGGCTGGCGACCCTTCTACCTCGACAACACGGGTAGCCAGCCCAGAAGCTCAAGACCCGGCAGCCCCTCCAGCGGAGGAAGCTATGCTTTCTTTCCGTCGGATGGTGCTACCGGTGGAAGGACCCACCCACCCTGGGCCCGGGACATCGTCAAGTACATCATGGAGCACGCCCTCCCGGAGGACGATCACGACGCCGAGCGGGTGGCTCGTCAAGCCAAGCTCTACGTCATGATCGACGGCGAGCTCTACCGGCGACGGGACAACGGAGTCAAGCTCCGCTGCATCCCTCAAGAACAAGGCCAAGTACTGCTACGGGACATCCACGAAGGCACATGTTCAAGTCATGTGGCATCAAGATCACTGGCGGGTAAAGTTTTCGTCACGGGTTCTACTGGCCAACAGTCCTCAGTGATGCGGAGCAGCTAGTCAAGACCTGTGAAGCCTGCCAATACTATGCGAAGAACATACATCAGCCGGCGCAAGCTCTGCAGCCAATTCCAATCTCCTGGCCGTTCGCGGTCTGGGGGCTGGACATCGTGGGAAAGATACCGAAGTCTGTCGGGGGCCATGAATACCTTTTCGTGGCCATCGACAAGTTCACAAAGTGGGTGGAAGTGATGCCAGTACCAAGACAGACAGCTCAAGCAGCCATCAAGTTCATTGAAGGGATCGTGTACCGCTTCGGAGTACCCAACAGAATCATAACGGACAATGGCTCTCAGTTCACAAGCCGATCCTTCCTCAACTTCTGTGAAGAGCTGGGAATCAAGGTGTGTTTTGCCTCGGTGTCCTACCCAAGGTGCAATGGGCAAGTGGAGCGAGCCAATGCGGAGGTCCTAAAGGGTTTGAAGACCAAGGCCTTTGACAAGTTAGAAGACAAGGGCAAGAACTGGATTGAGCATCTACCAAGTGTCTTGTGGTCCCTCAGAACCACACCAAGCAGAGCCACTCAAGAAACACCATTCTTCCTTGTCTATGGAGCAGAAGCCGTCTTGCCAACAGAGCTCAGGCATGGATCCCCCCGGGTACTTGCCTATGATGAAGACGCACAAGCTGAGAGGAGGATTGATGACATCAACTTCCTGGAAGAGGTGCGGTGCCGAGCTTCCTTACGATCTGCTCGATACCAGCAAGGGCTCCGCCGCTATCATGATCGCCATATCCGTTCACGGGTACTGGAACCCGGAGACCTGGTTCTCCGCAAGAAGCAGAAGCTTGATAACATGAACAAGCTGTCCTCCAAGTGGGAAGGACCTTATCGGGTGACGCATACCCTGAGACCCGGAGCTGTTTATCTGGAGGACGAGAAAGGCAGGCCGGAGGGCAACGCCTGGAACATCGAGAATCTCCGGAAATTCTACCCCTGAATACGAACATGAATCGCAGATAGTTCGAGTCAACTAAGCACGCCCAAGGGGCTAGTGTTCTGTATAAGGGTGTAAGAATCGTCGCCAAGGAATAAAAGATAAGTTTTTCAATTCCGTGAGCCTCTCTTGTTGTCGTGAAGTGTGTTATCCGTAACAACCCCCAAGCAGGGGGCTGACATGGTGCCGGTGGCTGACAGGTCGAGCGCGAGCAGCCTATCAGTAGGCGCTGCCACCTGATCGTGCCGTACTGCCGCGGTAAGAAGTGGAACGGGCAGTGCTGTGTTTTAAAGAACCTAAACACAGAAATGCACATTCAACTTTGCTTGCGGGTTGCTCCGGATGAAACACTTTCACGACATGTAAGGGAGGGTCCATTCTTTTCCTACTGAAAGTGTGTTGTGTGTAGCGCCTCTCCCGGGACAGGAATGGATGCTGAAGAGCGGCTCAGGAGCTGGATACCCGGGAAGGACAGAGTAGATCAAGGCACGGCAAAAACCAGCTAAGTCTTTGCATGTGCATCTGGCATTCTAGGCATAATATCTCGCTCGGAGTCAATATACCACCAACCTGCGCATGCTTGACAGTTGATGAGAACCTTTGCGGGGGTAATGCGTCCTCCCCGGCGAACGGTCAGATTTCCCTTCTGGCCTAGTACCCGTGGCTGTGGAGTGGACTCCCGGAAGGCATAGTGCTCTTAGGGGTGCTGCTACCGGTGCGGGCGGTCAGAGCACTTGTCACCTAAGAGATCTCCTCAGAAAACTTGACGGCGCGTTAGTGCAAAGGGAGGTTTGGGAAATGACCCCGGGAGTTGAGCCCTAGGATTGCATTCATCTGAACTTACATTCTGAGTTTACAATTCTGGATTACATTCAGTCGAAGCTTTTCCTGGATACATATCTAGCCTATGCTACTAAGGCCAGCTCAGGGCTCCTGGCTGTGCAGCTCTGTCTTTCTGTTTTATTGCCTGCCGGGTGCACTCTTTTCTCCGGGGACGCCTGGGTGAAAAGATGACACGCGTGCAGAATCTTGTCAGGCGCGTCGAAGAGCTCGACCCCTTCTGCCGACCAGGGCGCTCCAGGGCCAAAGAGACGGAAGATTCCGTCCGCCAGTTCGCCTACGGACTGACTCTCGGCCTGCAAAAGTCCAGATCAAGATCAAGGTCATCCAAGAAGAAAAGGCGGAATCATGGAGAAGAGCAAGCAGTGAACCTGCTCAATGGCCTCGAGTTCAGCCACAACCAAGGACAGCTCCGGAATACCGGCAGTCCTTTCCTTCAGGATGGACCACAGGTGCGTCCTCCTTACTGCCCTAATCCTTGCCTCTTCTTGGGCAACAGGACCAGAGACGGCCGCCAGGCGAGCAACATTCTGGGCAGCAGAAGAACGGGACGCAACCTCGCCGTCAGTGGCTCGGGCTCCAGCTTCGCTGGGTGCCTCCGCCGCTCCTCGAAAGACGGACTCCGCCGTCGACACATCGGACAAGGCCCTCTCTGCTTCGCCGGACATTGTTCTGCGGGACGAGGGGAGGCAAAGGAAGAAGAGGAGCGGAGCAAGGCGAGAAGATGTGGCGAAGGGGTGGAGTCTGGATGGTCTTTTATAGGCCTCCCTGCTCCACCTACCCCTTGACGCTACGGCTGCTGCAGTAATGGGAGCGCGTTTTGCAAAAAACTCGTTCTCATTCACACGGACGCGACACGAAGACAAGGAGGAAAACAAGATCTTCTTCATTTACAAGGACTACAAGGGGACGATCTTTTTTACAACAAAAAGGTTGGCTCCCGCCGAACAAGGAGCACCGCCGTACAATGGAAGACGCTACTTCCAGAAGTACGACGTCAAGGCCGCCAAGGAGGAGGTCAACGAGATCTCCATGGCGCCCGTCCGAAGCTCCTCGCCTTCAGGAAGACGAGCTCCCCTCGACCTTGATGTCAGATGAGTTTTCCTCATCTTCATCCTCGTCGTAGGAGCTCGAGCTGCCGCTGCTGCTCTCCATGCAGCACTCCACGCGTCCGCCATCGACACCGAAGATCTTCACGGAGAGCGTAGCATCTCCGTCGTACCGGAACACCAAGCACTGCCCCCTGGACAGGCGGCGGGCACGGGAGAACGACTTCCACCCCGGACCCAGAAGCATGGCGCCTTCAGTGGTGCGCTCCGCCATGGCCCAGGAGGGGCCATTGGGGCAGCCTTCCACCTGCAGCCAGAAGCCGGAGGGTCCGATGTCCTCCGTCGCCATCGCGAAGGAATCCGGCAGGAGAAGCCGGCTGCGAGGCCTGCGGTTCAGATCCACGGCGAACTCGAACGGCGCGAAGCTGGTATGAACCATGCTCCTAGGAAGAGGGGCAGCGGTGCCGCGGCCTCCACGGCCGCCGCGACCGCGAATCCCACGACCTCGCGGAACAGCTCGACCACGAGTGGAGGGGCCATTGGCGCAGGCAGCTTGTGGGGAGGCCTGGAGTTGGACCAAGGAAGAAGATGACCGAAAAGGCCAGGGGTGCGCCTCGCTTTTATAGCCACGGCAGTGCCTCTGCCAAGCGTCTCCTCGGTTTTTCCGTTAGTGGGAATCGAGGGGGCCCCGCAGTTATTCCCCGAGCGGAGTAACTCCAAGACCTTCAGGGCCATCAGTGAAGCGGAGCTGAGAAGACCAGGTGTCTGGGACCCACTTTGACCTATCTTTAGGCCATGGCCCCGGCAGCTGGAGCAAGAGCCGCCGGGACCATGCCCGGGGCTACTGTCGCAACAGTGGAACATGGGGTTCCCCTAGTACTGCCAAAGTGGGTCCACCCCATGTGGGCCCAAGATGAAGATGGACAAGACCAAGACTCAAGTCAAGCTGGCGGGTTCACCGTCAAGACACGCATGGCCTACGACGACTAAGGGCTCCAGTCCTGGGGACCTTCCGGGTCCCCGAATCAAGCAAGAAGGCCAGGAAGGACCCGAGAGCCCGAGTTCCCGGCAGGAGGCCAGGCTCCCTCTCGGGTACTTCCTACGCTCCTGTGGATAAGCACTCCACCTCACCGCGGAAGACTTGGGAAGCAAGGCGAAGGCAGCGCGGGCGGGAAGCACGTCCCGTGGTGGTGTCAGCTCCTGTCCACCCCCAATGCGGACGCTCCCACCTAACCCAGAGGAGACGCTAGGCTGAGGAGAGGCCACGTCTCCCCCTAAACTAGATGAGGAGGGTCCTTCACCCCGAAGGTCCCTCACACCCCTCACGTGACCCTGTGGCAACCCCTTAGCCTATAAAAGGAGGAACAATGCACGGCGGAGGGAAAAAGGTCGAACCAGAGACGAACACAAGCTAGAACCAGAGCAAGACTAGACTAGGGCTGCGTAGGTAGAGAGGAAGGTGATCTCCTCCGGGTCAGGATCTGTCCTTCTTCTACCTCGAGCCAAAACCATTCCGGGTACCCTGTCCGGGAGGTTCCATTGTAAGCCACACTATGAAGAACTCATCAATCCAGACATGCAGGAGTAGGGCTTTTAGCCTCCGGGCGGCCTGAACCTGGGTAGCTCCTTGTGTCCCTTTGGTTGCATGCTTTGATCGTGGAGAGGAGAGCTTGATCTAGACTCCGCCCAAGAAGACGATTCTCAGCCTCCTTCGCGCCCGTGCCGAACCTAAAAGGGGGTATCCTATACTCCCGGTGTCCGTGCAACGAGACACGACACATTTATATTCAGCATTTTTACTTTCTTGCAACTATACAACCAAAAATCCCAAAAACACTTGCATCTTTCATTGTTTTATTTATCATTCTTACTAACCAATACCTTCAGCTCCTCGTGGGTTCGACAACCTTTTCTAATCGAAAGGTACTACAATTGATCTCCTGCACTTGGGAGTCATCAGACGGGGATCCACCTCCGGAGTCATCTTTGTCGACCTTGCTACTCCTAATGGCGATGCGTGAATAGTCCACCCTCGGGGCTAAGGGCTTGTACCAGTAGCTATGTGGTTATATCTCTCTCCCTTGATGTGATCTTGATTATGATTATAAGCTTTGTTAACATAGTTGAATAATATGATGGTCCCCCTCTATTTCTTTACGTAATGGATATGATGTTGCACACTTGATAATGTCTAGTATAATTTCTGGGGGCCGAGTGACAGGGAGAATCTACGGATAATAGATTAGAACGATATTGATCATGAGTTTGTTCTTTATATGTTGAATTGAATAATGGAATCATGAGATTTATTGATGCTTGTGTTTAGATAATTTCCTTACAGTACCAAGGTGACAATGTGGGTACCGTATGGGATATATTAGAAAGACATTATTCAGAAAGCCGTTTGTTCAAATACAAACTTTAATGTGTACTTTTGTAGCCCTAGGTTTGTCTCGTCGTGTTTTTATCCACGAAAAGGGTGAACTCGGAGTAATCTTTACCTTGCATCCTTTCGGAGAGTTTATCATCTGTTTAACTATGTTAATGTTGTTGAGAGTAGTCACTAGTGAAAGTATGAGCTCCAGGTCTTTATTTTTGTTACTTGTTACCTTGATGCCATTTTTGTTTCAGATTATAAAATCACCTTTTAGCATCGTTGTTGGTTTTAGGTAAGCAATAATCACACCCGGCAACGAAGCTCTTTTCCGGTACCATTGTTACCCATATTTTATCATCTCTTCGCCGAACTAATGCATTTGTACAACTAACAATTGTATTAGGTGTGTTGAAGACACAAGAAACTTCTTTTATATTAACTTCAGGATTGTTTGAGAGGGATACTTTTTAACCTACACCTCTCCGTGTTCAATAAATCTAGGGTGATTCACTTAAGAGAAATTTGTTGATATCCTACAAATCTCTATGCATGGAGGCCCAACAGAGTTTATAAGAATAGAAGCGTGTAGTAGACATCAACCCCGAGCTTCAGAGTAGTTTGAACATGTGCGGGGTTATGATATGATCGCAACATTGAAGGAAATACACAAGATTCATGGTAAGGCTAAACAATATGAGATATCGATAGCGCCCTAGTGAGTCAACACATGCTTATAATTGTTCGCTATGTGCATCAGTTGGATACACTGAGTTTCCCTGTAACTAAAGAGCCCGAAGTTGACCACCACGCGTAACAACCCCCCTCCCCTGCGAGTTATTTTACCATTCATTATGAATCACAATATGAATGGGATGGATAAGAATTTAATTTTTTTAGAAGCGCGTACCCAAATTTTATAGAAGGCAGCACAAAAATTTACAAGATTCTGCTCCGAGCTGAAAACAGTAAGGAGCAGAAGAACATCCAGGGACTCACACAAGGGTACTACTCGCTATATCTAATGTCATCTCTCTCTCGCTGCACCATTGGTTCCTCTTCTCGCCATCATCCAGAGCCTCTGTTCATCAAGAATCCGTGCTGCCAGGTGAGCAACCGAATACTGCCTACGTGCATCGCCGAAAACCCAAGCATTTCTGTGCTTCCACAAAGACCAACAAACAAGGTAGATCAAAGTGTCTAGCTGCTTCTTTTCTCTATTTGGCAAGGCCTGCCGAGCTGCAAGCCACCATGGCTGCAGTGTACTCTCTTCCGCTGGTATCTCCACTATATCCGAAGCTCAGTGAAGCATATGTGCCAAATCTGTCTTGCAAAAGGGCACTGCACCAGTATGTGCTCACCGGTTTCAGTACTCTGTAGGCACATAGTGCAGGGGTCAATTTGCTCTTGGAGCCCATGCCTCACTCGTCGATCCGATGTCCAGATTCGATGCAGGACTGCTAACCAGGTGAAAACTTTTACCTTCAGCGTCGCATCGCTACTCCAAATTCCTTCTGCTAGGCTGAACCTGATCAGCCCCTGACAGAGCATCTCATAGGTTGATTTCGCTGTGTAGACACCGGCGCTCGACCATCTCCAGCTGAACTCATCGACAGCCTCCACCTATCTGTCTACCGCATCTACTGCTCTCCAAAGACTCATCCATTGTTGCCCAGCCAGAGGAGGCAGAGGATCCCCGATGTCAACCATCCATCTGTTGTCAGTCATGGCATCCTTTATCGTTCTCGAGTTCTTGCATCTAGTACTGACCAGGTCAAGTAACAGCGGTGCAATGTCCTTTACTGACCTTCCGTCGATCCAACGGTCTGTCCAAAACAGGGTTCTTCGACCATCACCCACTTTGATACTGACCAGGTTGTCGAAAACCTGTCGAGCATCTTCGTCTTTGTGCATCGTAGGCCACACCATGCTCTTGAGTTGTCCACTCTGTGCAGCCATTGCCAACGAACTCGAAGAGCCAAGCTCTGCAACCTCATATCCTTGATCCCCAGCCCGCCGAACTCCATAGGCTTGCACACATTCCTCCAAGCCACGAGACATTTGCCTCCGGAAACATCCTCTTTCCCTGCCCATAAGAAAGCACGCAAAACACCTTCGAAAGCTGTTAGTAGCCAAGCCGGCGCCTAAGCCACCATAAGATGATGTATAGGTCTGGCTGACAGGAATGATTTGATCAGGATTAGGCGCCCTTCTCTACCAATAAGCCCTCTCAACCAAGTAGGCAGCAAGCGCGTCGCATGATCCAACATTGGTTGCCACTCAGATTTTGTTAGTGGTCGAAGTGCAAGCTGCAGTCCCAGGTACCGAATTGGGAAATCAACAATCACACAGCCCAAGGTCTCGGCAACTCTGCGTTTCGTCAGCTCATCCCCTCTAATGATGGTGGCCGTGGACTTGAGCTAATTAACTCGGAGTCCTGACGCTTCTCCAAAGAGGTTCAGCAGCTGTCGCAGTGATCAAGTCTGCCACGTTAGGCTTAGCGAACAGGACCACATCATCCGCAAAAATTGACAACCTTTGCACAGGTGAACAAATGCCAATCTGAGCTAGTAGCCCCGCTTCCTCCGCACGCTGGAATAGGAGTGTGAACTGCTGGATTTTTGCTGGACTTGTACATGGGCCACAGCCTAAAGCCCAACTAAATCCGAAATTCCCATTTGGCCCATTTATTTAATATGGCTGTGTGTGTGACTAAAGTTTAGTCCCACATTGCTAGTTGGGAGAGAGTAGCACCACCTTATATAGTGGAGTGTTGTGCTACTTGGTGTGCTTGTGAGAACAGAAGGCTCTCTCCCACACACTCCTCCTCCTCCGCCGCCACTCGCTCGTCTCGTCACGTCACGACACGCCGCGGGTTGCGGGAATGAGCCGAGCCGATGCCTATATTTTTGCAGTCCGGGAAAATTTATTGAGTCATTGATTAATAATTAACGGACGCGTTAATTGTTTTGCCGTTTCCGATTCTTCTGGATCGTGGAGACGTTACCGACTCGATCGTGGGCTGCGTCCACGTCCTACCCCGACCTGCACTATATATGCAGAGGAAAACCCTAGCGGCCGCCACACACGCAACACATGGCAGCTCGCCGACCTAGTTCCAGAACCTTGCGCCGCCATCTTCCAAGTCTTCTCCATCCCGTCTTCCGGCGTGCACCGGTTGAAGGGACAGTAGGCCTCCGAAGCCTCGCCTCTTGTGATCCTGTACGGGAGAGGAGCGATCAGGTTTTTGGGGAGCGCACTCGCGCGACTACTAGCATCGAGTTCTTCCCCAACGACGACTTCTTCCCCGACATCGCCAACCTCTTCATCGATGACATGGGTAACGCCAGCGGCTCCGCAGCTGCTGCATCGTACGTGTTTTCCATCTTCCTGTTTATGATATGGCTAGAGTCTCTGCTTGTAATAGTTGCTCTAGATTTGTTCGGTTTATCTACTGTTTTAGTAGATCGCATGATTAGTTTAATTTCTATTATTCTAGTCATGATTTGTTTACTGTTTTCGCGAATTAAATCTTATGCAAAATTGCTTATATATTCAACAATCCAAAAACCTGATTATAGGCAATTTGTATCACCTGGCTTTCTCGCGTCAACGAAGCCGTTTCCCTTCAAAGGGTGTTGTACAAACGGTGGCGCATGAGAGCAGTTTACTGATTTTAGAACAGTAACTGCTATGCCGCCACCAAAGGCAAGCCTGAGGGCGAGCTTACTCCTGAACAACAGGAGGCTTTTGAGAAGCTCGATACTCTTTTCAAGAGTGCCCTTCTGAGTGTTCTTGACGATTCCATTGTGGATTCGTATATGTCGTTTGACACCGAAAAGGACATGTGGGATGCGCTCGAGGCCAAATTTGGGGCCTCGGATGCTGGCAGCGAGTTGTACATCATGGAGCAATTCTATGACTACAAGATGACTGATGAGCGTTCTGTTGTACAACAGGCTCATGAGATACAGTCGCTCGCAAAAGAACTTGAGCACTACAAGTGTAATTTACTGGATAAGTTTGTTGCCGGTGGCATTATCGCCAAGCTTCCACCTTCGTGGAGCAACTTTGCTATTTCTCTGAAACACAAGAGACAAGAGTTTTCCATTTCGGATCTCATTGGGTCGCTTGATGTTGAAGATAAGGCGAGAGCGAAGGATACACATGCTCGAGTTGCCGAGGCTGGTTCTAGTGCCAATATGGTACAGAAGAAGAATTACCAGCAGCCCCACAAGCCCAAATTTAACAAGAGCAATTCTGGGGGTAAAGGCAAGTCTGATGGAAGGTTCAAGCCTTCACAGCCTACCAACTTTAAGAAGAGCAACAACAAGAAGCCGAGGAAGGGATCATGCCATGTTTGCGGTGATCCGAATCACTGGGCTCCTCGTTGTCCCAACCGCCATGAGCTGCGCAAACAAGAGAACAACAGCAAGACTGCCAATGTTGTCCTTGGTGACGTTGAGATGAAGGAATCTGGGTACGGTATATTTCCTACCATTCTTTCAGTTTGTCATTCTCCTGAATGGTTGATTGACACTGGCGCCAATGTACATGTTTGTGCTGATGCTTCCATGTTTTCTTCTTACCAGGTCACAGGGACTTCTCCCGTGCTGATGGGGAACGGGTCACATGCTTTTGTTCGTGGTGTTGGCACGGTCGATCTAAAGTTTACTTCGGGAAAGATCGTGCGGCTGAAGAACGTTCATCATGTGCCCTCCATCAATAAAAATCTTGTCAGCGGATCGCTACTATGTTGAGATGGTTATAAGTTGGTTTTCGAGTCCAATAAAGTTGTAATATCTAAGTATGGACAATTTGTTGGAAAAGCTATAAGTGAGGAGGCTTGTTCCGCCTATCTTTGTCAGACTTTTGCACCAAAGTTATTAATCATATTTGCCATGAAGTTTCGTCTAACATTTGGCATTCACGACTTTGTCATATTAACTTTGGTAGCATGACGCGGCTAGCTAGTTTGGATTTAATTCTGAAATTTACCGCTGTCAAAGGTTCCAAGTGTCAAGTGTGTGTGCAAGCTAAGCAACCTCGCAAGTCCCATAAGACTCCGGAGGCAAGAGACTTGGCACCACTGGAACTTACACATTCGGATCTCTGTGACATGAATGGCGTGTTGACAAAAGGCGGAAAGAAATATTTCACGACGCTTATTGATGACTCCACTAGATATTGTTATGTGTATCCTCTGAAATCAAAAGATGAGGCTTTAAACTTCTTCAAAATCTATAAAGCTGAAGCAGAGAACCAACTTGATCGAAAAATTAAACGGCTAAGGTCTAATCGTGGTGGAGAGTATTTTTCCAATGAGTTTGATTCGTTTTGGGCGGAACATGGTATAATCCATGAGAGGACGCCTCCCTACTCGCCTCAGTCAAATGGGGTGGCTGAAAGAAAGAACCGAAGTCTAACTGATTTGGTTAACGCCATGTTAGATACTTCGGGTCTCTCCAAGGCATGGTGGGGGGAGGCTTTATTGACAGCTTGTCATGTCCTAAACCGAGTTCCCACAAAGACGAAAACAGTTTCTCCATTTGAGGAGTGGGAAAGGAAAAATACGAGACTCTCTTACTTTCGTACTTGGGGTTGTTTGGCGAAAGTCAATATACCAATTCCCAAGAGGCGCAAGCTTGGACCAAAAACCGTGGATTGTGTTCTTCTGGGCTACGCTTTTCATAGCGTTGGTTATAGATTTTTTGTAGTAAAATCTGAGGTATCCGACGTTAATGTTGGTACGATTATGGAGTCGAAGGATGCGACTTTCTTTGAGGATATCTTCCCCATGAAGGATATGCCTATCTCATCAAATCAGGAGATACCTAATACATCTAGTCAGGAATTGGTTGATATTCCTGATCCTACCATTTCGATAGAACAAACTGATTATTGGGTTGCGTGCAAGGAAACAAAAATTTCGCCAACTACGCAACAACCAAGATCTACTATGAAGATACAAGTGCAATACATGCATATTTGATCCAACTGTAAATCGTTACCGACACCGTTGAAGCGGAAGAGATGTCGATGACGATGTTGATGAAGCTTGTGGAAGAACTCCCTCGGCTAAGCCTAGCCGAGAGAACATCGTAGACTCCTCGCGTCCCGCCTTGATCCAACAGAGTTAGATAGATTCAACCGTTTCTCAACGGATCACCCCTCTGAGTTTCGCACGCATACATCCCATCTAGTCCAGCAGGCTGCGCCGTCCGCACTTGAAGCACTCACCGCTAGTGTATATGAAGGTGGAGATCTCAACACATGAGAAGGATGGAGAGAGAGATTAGAGATCCAGATCTAATCTAATCGGAGGGGATCCCTCTAAATATTTAGAGGTTCCCTCTAAACCAACTAGAAAAGATCCAAACTTACATCTCCAAATAGGAGGGGTGGGGGTTTATATAGGTGGCCAAGGGGTAGGGCGGCTTGGGCTAGGGGCAAGCCCTTGCCTTGGTGCGCCGGCCCTAGGGGACTCTCCCCCCCCCCCCCCCCTTCCTTGATGCGCACTACATGGGGGAGAGTTGGAGTTGGACTCCAACTCCCCACCCAATTCGGTTTGGGGAACGGGAAACCTTCCCCTTGCCCAATTCGGTTTGGGGGGGAGGAGTCCTTGTCCAACAAGGTCCCCCCCAAACCGCCTCCCCCCAATGGGCCCTAGGCCCAACTAGGGTTCGGCCAAGGGGGGAAACTTCTCCCCCTTGATGCGCCTGGCCCACCCACCCCTTGTGGGCGTGCGGCTGACTAGTGGGTCCAAGGGCCCACTTGGCAGCCCCCTTCGGTGGCTCCAATATTTTTTCCAATAATTATTTATTAATTAAAAAATTAATATTTAATTAAATAATATTTGTCCAATTAATTCTTATTTGAATATTTCCTTTTATAGAATATTCCCCGAATTAATTACTTATCATATAAAACACGTTTACATGATCCGGGACACCTAGTGTCCGCGGACAAAATACTCCGGATAAATATTTCCCGCTTAAAAAAACCTCGGAATAAATCCGACTAGTGATAGAAACTATTTCTATTACTCCGAGACACCTAGTGTCTGCATAATCTAATCTCTCTGATATAAAGATATTATCTACCACGCAGAAACCATTCCGGTGATACTCTCTCGATATCCAGACCAACCATATACACAACAAACTAGAACCGACTTAAGCGTGTTACCCTACAGGTTCGATAACGTATAGCTATAATTAGATGTTTCCATCTAATCACCGGCCAGGGTCAGGTACATGGGCTACCTGAATAACTGTTACGTTATGCGAAGGACAATCTGTTGAACACGTTGATTATTAATTCGTCATTCCCATTACTCGCGATACTGAAATTACCCGAGATAAAGTATTCCTGATATTTCCATGAATCAATCATCGATTCACTATATCTCCGTCTATCTCGTTACCGCTAAATTTTCTTTTCTCGTTCCCGTAATCCGATATCCCACATAATGTAACTTCATCACGCATTGTCTGCAGAACATATTGGATATCATACATACCGAGTGAGCCCTGGAGGTATCTCTCTTTTGACAGAGGAGTAATTTCCATCTTGGAACATTAGGTATTATGCATACCTTGGAGTTACCCAGTGACTGCCATTTTGACACCCAATTACGGCCGTGCCGTTGACAGAGCCAAAGTAACTCTTCCAGTATGCACAATCCCTAATAACCTCATGGTCAATGGACATGTCATATAATAACCATCTGCGATATTGCTCTAAGGACAAAAAGACACTTTGGAATCTTTCTTAGCATATCAACGATTTGGGTCTACCCAGCCATATTGTTTCCACCAACAATATGCCACTCCTTGATGCTGACATAAACAATGTCCCAGACCAGGAAAATGTGGTCTCTAGCAATCAATGAATTAGTCTAAAAGGCAAGACTAGGGTATACTTTATTCTGTTCATGTCTCCACGCGTGCGAGTGAGTTTTCCTCTGAATCACATATCCAGGAGTCACCGCAGTTATAGCATAGAATCATGACGCACAATTATGAATCAGATGTTAAACTTTATTGCCTTTTGGGCATACATCCAACACTGATAATCCTGTGGAGGACGACAATGAAGTTCCTGTTAGGAGCAAGAGACAGAGGACTGCAAAGTCCTTTGGTGATGACTTCATTGTGTATCTTGTGGATGACACACCTAGTACCATTTCAGAAGCTTATGCATCTCTTGATGCTGATTACTGGAAGGAAGCTGTCCGTAGCGAGATGGATTCCATCTTGGCTAATGGAACCTGGGAAGTCACTGATCGTCCTTATGGGTGTAAACCTGTAGGATGTAAGTGGGTGTTTAAGAAAAAGCTTAGGCCTGATGGTACTATTGAGAAGTACAAGACGCGGCTTGTGGCCAAGGGTTATACCCAGAAAGAAGGTGAAGACTTCTTTGACACTTACTCACCTGTGGCTAGACTGACCATGATTCGTGTGCTACTTTCGTTGGCTGCCTCGCATGGTCTTCTCGTTCATCAAATGGACGTTAAGACAGCTTTCCTAAATGGAGAGTTAGACGAGGAAATTTATATGGATCAGCCCGATGGTTTTGTAGTACCTGGTCAGGAAGCAAAGGTGTGTAAGTTGTTGAAGTCTTTATGCGGCCTGAAGCAAGCTCCTAAGCAATGGCATGAAAAGTTTGAAAGAACTTTAACTGCTGCAGGTTTCGTTGTAAACGAATCTGACAAGTGTGTGTACTATCGCCATGGTGGGGGCGAGGGAGTTATTCTCTGTCTGTATGTTGATGACATACTGAGCCTTGACTTGATTAAGCAGGTTAAGGATTTCTTATCTCGCTGTTTTGAGATGAAGATCATAGGAGTAGCTGATGTTATCTTGAACATCAAGCTGCTGAGAGATGGTAACGGTGGGATTACACTGATTCAGTCTCACTATGTGGAAAAGGTCTTGAGTCGCTTCAGGTATGACGACTGCAACCCTTCTCCGACACCATATGATCCTAGTGTGTTGCTTCGAAAGAATCAACAGAGTGCTAGAGATCAGCTAAGATATTCTCAGATTATTGGCTCGCTTATGTATTTGGCTTGTGCCACGAGGTCTGACATCTCTTTTGCTGTGAGCAAGTTGAGCCGGTTTGTTTCTAATCCAGGAGATGATCATTGGCATGCTCTCGAGAGATTTATGCGTTATCTAAAAGGCACTGCGAGCTATTGAATTCACTATTACGGGTATCCAAGGGTACTGGAGGGTTATAGTGATTCAAACTGGATCTCTGATGCTGATGAGATTAAGGCCACAAGTGGTTATGTGTTTACACTCGGTGGTGGCGCTGTTTCCTGGAAGTCTTGCAAGCAGACCATCTTAACGAGGTCAACTATGGAAGCAGAACTCACAACATTAGACACAGCCACTGTTGAAGCAGAGTGGCTTCGTGAGCTTTTGATGGACTTACCTATGGTTGAAAAACCAATACCCGCTATCCTATGAACTGTGATAATCAGACTGTGATAGTCAAGATTAAAAGTTTTAAGGATAATCTGAAGTCATCAAGGCATGTGAAGAGGAGATTGAAATATGTCCGAAAATTAAAGAACTCCGGAGTTATTGCGTTGGATTATATCCAAACGTCTAAGAATTTGGCAGATCCCTTCACAAAGGGTTTACCACGTAATGTGATAGATAGTGCATCGAGTGAGATGGGTTTGAGACCCACGGTATGAGTTGTCCACAGTGGTAAACCACTCTATGTGATCGGAGATCCCGTGAAGTAGAAGTGGGTGACAAGCTGTTGGACAGCTGAGAGGAGAGTATACTTATATTTTACTATCCCACTCCGTGAAGATGCAATACTCTCCTGATCTGCATGGCAGGTTGATATTTATCTTAATGTGTTCCAAGCGGCTTACTTTTATAAGCGGAGATGTTGTCCTGCAGAGCATCTCTTGAGGAATACACCTATATGAGCCTGACTGTTAAACGTCGCAGTCTATTGAGAATTGGGTGTTCTCTAGTAAACTCATGAAAGGTCTTGGAGTATGACGCATAAGCTCCACCCGCGGGGAAGCCTTGCGGCAGCCTAGTATCGGTCAAGGGCTTGTGTGAAACTAGTTTGCAGCAAACTTGTAGTTCAAGGCATAATCCACTATTCAAGTTGTGATCTAGTGTAGCATAAGTTTCTAAGTGGAAGTTCAACTTAACATTCTCCACTAAGCACCGGTATATAAAACAATGTTTTGGAACAAACGTGAAATGATGTGCCAATGAGACTTTGTGGGGGATTGCTGGATTTGTGCTGGACTTGTACATGGGCCACAGCCTAAAGCCCAACTAAATCCGAAATTTCCATTTGGCCCATTTATTTAATATGGCTGTGTGTTGGACTAAAGTTTAGTCCCACATTGCTAGTTGGGAGAGAGTTACACCACCTTCTATAGTGGAGTGTTGTGCTACTTGGTGTGCTTGTGAGAACAGAAGGCTCTCTCCCGCGCACACCTCCTCCTCCTCCTCCTCCACTGCCGCTCGCTCGTCTCGTCATGTCACGTCACGTCACAACACGCCGCGGGTTGCGGGAATGAGCCGACCCGATGCCTATATTTTTGCAGTCCGGGAAAATTTATTGAGTCATTGATTAATAATTAATGGACGCGTTAATTGTTTTGCCGTTTCCGATTCTTCTGGATCGTGGAGACGTTACCGACTCGATCGTGGGCTGCGTCCACGTCCTACCCCGACTCGCACTATATATGCAGAGGAAAACCCTAGCCGCCACACACGCAACACATGGTAGCTCGCCGCCCTAGTTCCAGAACCTTGCGCCGCCGTTTTCCAAGTCTTCTCCATCCCATCTTCCGGCGTGCACCGGTTGAAGGGACAGTAGGCCTCCGGAACCCCGCCTCTTGTGATCCAGTATGGGAGAGGGGCGATCAGGTTTTTGGGGAGCGCACTCGCGCGACTACTGGCATCGAGTTCTTTCCCAACGATGACTTCTTCCCCGACATCGCCAACCTCTTCATCGACGACATGGGTGACGCCAGCGGCTCCGCAGCAGCTGCATCGTACGTGTTTTTCATCTTCTTGTTTGAGATACTGCTAGTCTCTGCTTGTAGTAGTTGATCTAGATTTGTTCGGTTTATCTACTGTTTTAATAGATCGCATGATTAGTTTAATTTCTATTATTCTAGTCATGATTTGTTTACTGTTTTCGTGAATTAAATCTGATGCAAAATTGCTCATATATTCAACATGAACACCTCCATAGCCAATACAAAAGCTGCGGGGAGAGAGGGTCTCCCTGCCGCAGTCCGCACGCGTGATGGATGGTATGTTAAAGAGTACCGAAGAGGCATTAAAGTAGAACGTCAATCATGTGATAATGGTGAACAAAACCGTCGGCTTCAAGAGGAAGGCAAAACTAAAGAAAAACGGAAAGGCCAAGGACCCATATGACATCTCGGCACTCAAGCGAGCCCCAAAGTTAGACCCACTAGTTTTTTCTACAATGAAAATGGACATTGGAAGATAAACCGAATGAAGTACCATGAAGAGCTGAAAAAGGAGGTCTAGAAAGGATTCTAGCAACGGTATAAGTGTATATACATGTCATTATTGATGTCATTCTTGCTAATTCGCCTAGTAATTCATGGGTATTTGATACCGAATATGTCACTCTTATTTGCAACTCGATACAAGGACTACATAGGAACAAATCACTAGCAAGAAGAGAAGCCGAGATGTGCGTCGAGAATAAAATAAGCATTGTTGTGTTGGCCGTCGGCACTCTACCACTACATCAACCTTGAGAATAATGTAATATTTGCTATTTATTTCCGGCCTTAGAAAAAACCTCATGTACTGTCCATGGTCATGTTTGATTAAACATGGCTACTTATTCTTAAGTGAGAACAATGGTTGTTCTATCATAACCGTATATATAAAGGGAGGACATGGCAACCCCTGTCCAGCGTGCCACGTCGCCCCTTTTATTCTGGCCGTCCGATCTGTGAAACGGACGGCCAGGATCAAGCCACGCCAGCCCCGCCGCGCGTCACTGTTCCTAGCTACAGTGCGTGCGCATCCGCACCAACCAGCACGCGCCATGTCGCCGGTTACCACACGGTTACCCCTCTGGCACGTATTTTGACGCATATTTTTACACAAAAACCCCTCACAAAGGATTAATATCTAATTTCACAAAAGTCCAGGGACTTTCGTGTAAAAATGCATCACATCTGCCCCTTCCTCCTTCTTCTCCCGCGACGGCCCGAGCCCGCCGCCGCCGCCAACGCGCGCTACGGCCGCTCCGCCTCTCCCCGTTGAGATCGAAGCACGCGGAACGCTTCGCTGCCGCGTCCTCTCCCTCCTCACCCATGAACACGTGCCGGAACGCCCAGAGTCGCCGCAATCGACGCCGCCGTGATCGCTCGGTCCGCCGCGTTCGCACGGCTCCGGCGACGCTCCGACGACCAAGATTCAGCGGCGCCGCTGCCTGCGGCCACCCCGCGTCCACGCGCATCCGCGACGCCCACGCGCGCGTCCTGGGACACGGTGGTGCGCCGCCGTCGTCGCCGTGGGAGGCTCTCCCCGCTGCAGACGTCACACAGACGTCACGCTGGGGCCCACATGTCAGTTTTTTTTAAACAGAAACAGAAAATGGATTTTTTTTACAAATAATCAACGTAAAAATATAGAAAAAATACCAAAATGACTAGAAAAAAAACTATTTATGACAACAAAAAAATGTTTATTATTTTTGTTTTTATCAATATTTGGATAAATTTGTGGGAAAAAACAAAAAGATATTTGACCAATTAAATCCAAATTTCAAAATTAAGTCTTCGAAAATTATAACATTCTTTTAGACCTGATCATTTTACAAACGTAAAAACAATTCAATTCGTAATAAATTTCTAACTTCAACAATTTTTAAATCTGACCATTTCTAAAAAAACGTAAACTTTCTAAAAATTCCAACAATTTCCAAATTTTTGAACAGTTTTTAAAATGATTGTTCCCAAAATTGAATTACAACCATATTGGAAAAATCTAATTCAAATTCCAAATTTTAGTACTTTAGAATTTTAAAAAACTTTCGCATCTAATAATTCAAAACTTAATAACTTTCCAGTTTAAATATTTTTTGAAAACTACACATTTCTAAAAAAAACCAAATACTTATAACAAAAAAAAATGTTTGAAAAATTCACAGATTTTCTAGAAAATGAAAACTAAATGCACTTCCTCTATTTACTATCAAATTAAATTCAATAAATGTGAATTCTCACTAAATACGTACATAAATTAAATAATAATAGGAAAATAAAAGCATAATCGAACATTACAATTTGCTAAAAAAAATGGAGATAATCTAAAATATATCGACATTTAAAAATACTCACATATTTCATTTCCTCCCATTATGGAGTTAACTTACAAATTTATGGAAAAAATACAAGCATATTCAATCATTTTAATTCGCTAAGTATTCCGATATACTGTAGACGTCAAATTCAGATGATTTGCAGCATTTCGAATTACAACGGATGCAACGTGGCGGCACACCAAATTACCTATTTTGTTAAAGGAACTTGGAAAGAAAGTTTCCTCCATTATTTATCGCACGATGAATTGTTATATGCATTTTAGTTTCGCACATACTAACTAACTATCATGATTTATTACCATGCATGATCAAGCTGTATTCACATCAAGCATCATGTACCTATTTGGAGCTATAAGAAACAGACCATCATTCACATGAAAATATAGTGATACTTATTTGGTACATGTGAAAAAAGTGTCGCTGAGCATTCAACTAAAGAACTTATAATCGTCCTGAAACAGTTTGTATGAATTTATGGTGAACAAAAGGTGGTTGTTGAAAAAAGGAAAAAATAATGTTGAGGTATTTATCTTCTTCGCTCTTCTTTCCGCTAAATCAACGAAGATTATATATTGTTTCCTATTTCATGAATTAAGACCATGCTTCACTTCCTCACATAACAGTATGGCCGTGCTTTGTCTTCACGGGTGCGGCGTATCGTGTAAAAAACCTATAAAATAGCATTAGGTTTTATCGTCTTAATGAAGCTTTTCGGTGAAGGCATATGAATCGTGTGTCAATACATGGTTTACTATTAGGGTCAATATCTTTACACATTTTCTTATGCAATCATTTATAATCACTTGGGAAAGACGATGAAATGTCCATATCAGCCTTAGCAATAAATTGACAAAGCCAAAGAAAGTAGGCTGATTTACTACTCATTGTTACGTTTAAAACTTTTAACAGAGTAGAATATATGATAAAACATAGTTGTAAAAAATGTTTTCTCTTGCCACCATGGCGGCTAAGGCAAAGAAACTCACCCTCCAACTCCCACGGCAAGTCCATGGATTTGCCTCCCGCCTGCATACCTCTCCGGCGACATGGAGGAGAATTGATGTTTTTGTCTACTTAATAGTTTAGGTTACGATTTTTAATCCTCACAATAGCAGTACTCTCGCGAATGCCTGTGTAATGGGCTGAAAAAAATTCCATAGCGATAGGTACTAACTAGGGATAATTCATGAATGTTCGAACAAATTAACTATGGTTATTTGAAATAACAAAAATAACCAACTCTACATGAGAACAATATGTTGAACATATCAAAATGTTTTTTTTTAATCCTATTTATTTATCTCAAATTCATAAATGTTCGAAAAAAATAAACATGGTTATCTCGAATAACAAAAAAATTACCAACTCTTAACCATATTTAAAATATCAAACCTCTCCCTTAATTCACAATGTGGTTAATATTTTGGAAAATTCAAATGTATACGAATATTTTCCGTATTTCTACAAATTACAGAATATTAAAATGAACTACATCAATATAACCACACGGGCGCGGCGTGTCGACGCGCCATCTTACCTAGTTTATATGACCGGTAGGCTTTATGGTCATGCATCCATTGTGAATGAGGTGTTTATTACAAATCACAAGAAGACGCACATCCATAACCATACTGAGGAAAACAAAGACTACAGTTAACCTTATTGTTTTTCGTAGAGGCCCCAAGAAACTATTTATATGCATGTCCACCGCTGTGACGGCAAAGAAATGGAAATACAAATACTACAGCTAGCCTTATTGTTTTTCGTAGAGGTCCCAAGAAACTATTTATATGCATTTCCACCGCTGTGACGGCAAAGAAATGGAAATATATTTCTAATTAGTTGGGTCCACTAGTTAAATTGGAGAGTAATATATTATGCGCTTACATCAAATTTCAGACTGAATTTAGTACAGAATACCGAAATAGCAAGAACTAGATGCAATGCAAGAATGAGAATTCAAAGAAGGCATTGTGTCCTATTGTTGCGATCAGTTAGCATGTTGGCATGAATTATACTTTCTGAATCGCGGTCTATTTCGGTTACACAACATATGGCACACCAATTCTATATTCTTTTTATATTGTTCTAAGTTGGGGCAAGAACGAGAAGATTGAGCTGAAAAATAACTGGAACCAGTACATTTATCATGAAAAATCATCACACTATATTTTTAACTTGCATCAAGGGAATATCTACGGGCTACCTACTACAACCAAGTAATGCAATTGCATATTTTGGCAACGGCATAGCAGCTCTCGAAGAAGTCGATGCAGAAATCAACTTCAGGAAATACAATGAAAAAACAGAATTAATACTTGTCAGCTAAACACTTGTGAAACCTTCTGTACTTTGAAGCACACTACTCTTCAGTTCCTTGATCCTCTGTTCAGCAGATTGGTAGGGGTTCACCATTCCACTCCTTGAGGCACTCAAGCAGAGCGTCGATGTGCTTGCCCTTGTTCATGGCAACGAACACCTTGTCCACCTCTTCACCGGGAGACCGCGTCTTCTCTCCGGTCAAGTACTCCGTCCCGAGCTCCTTGCGCACGAAGCGATAGAGTGGGTACGACCGGCATTCCGTGATGCGGTTCTGCTGTGCGGCAGTGCCATTCTCCACGGCACACCGGACAGACTCGACCACCCTTGGGAGCACTGCCCGGAGCTCCTGCTCGAATGTGGCGAGCTTGGCGAACACCGACGTCTCCACATCCCGCTCAGCCTCACCGTTGGCCAAGGCGTGCTCCACAAGGACTGCACGCATCTTCTGCATCAGAGGATAGTTGGCACTGCATGGGTCGTCAGCATATGCAAACACGGCCTCTCGGTCAATGGTTAGGAGCAGATCCTTCTCGCAGAATCGTGCGTTGTGGAGATGACCATTGTCATTGGTGCTCAGCGTCTTCCTTGCCACCGTCTTCACACAGTTCTTGACAGCGTTCTTGACATTCTCCTCGAGGTGGCGGAGGTCGATAGCTTGGCACAATGCGACCAAGAATGTCGACGACATGAGCTTCAAAATATCGATGGCCTCAGCGGTCTTCCTGGAAGAGATGAGACCGAGAGAGTTGACGTCTTGGTTGTGCTGCTCTGCGCTCTGCACATGGTTAGTCACTGGGTTGCCCAAAAATTGGAGCTCGAGCAGTATGAGGCCATGGCAATCTCAGCACCCTTGAAGCCATAGTCCAAGCTCGGGTTGCGCCCACCAGACAGGTTTGAAGGCAAACCATTGTTGTAGAAGTCGTTCACTAGTTCCGAGAACTGGGCAAACATGAGCTTGCCGATGGCAGCAATCGCGAGCCTTGTGTTGTCCATAGACACACCGATGGGCGTGCCCTGGAAGTTGCCGCCGTGGATTGCCTTCCCACGGGAGACGTCAATGAGTGGGTTGTCGTTGACGGAGTTGATCTCGCGCTCGATCGACTTGGTGGCTGCACGGATGACCTCAATCTGAGGACCGAGCCATTGTGGTGATGTGCGGAGGGCATACCTATCTTGCTTCGGCTTCATCAGTGGGTCGAGCTCGCCGAGCTTCTTCGCGAGCATCATGTAGGAGCTGCCTTCAAGAATGTGCTCCATGATGGCCGCGGCCTCGATCTGGCCAGGGTGATGCTTCAACTTGTGTGTGAGGTGGTCGGTGTACTCTGGCTTGCCGTTCATGACCTCGCAGAACACAGCCGATAGAACCTCAGCAAGGACACCAAGGATGTTAGCTTCGAAGAGCACCATGGACGCCAGCCCAGAGCCCACCGCGGTGCCATTGACCATGGCAAGTCCTTCCTTGGGCTGCAGCTCAAAGAAGCCGTGCTGGATGCCGGCGATTTTAAACGCCTCTGCTGCGTTAACCTTCGTGCCATCTGGAGCCGTCGCCACAGAGTTGGGGCGGCCGGTCACAAGGCCAGCGATGTAGGATAGTGGGACGAGGTCACCGGACGCGGTGATGGTGCCCCGGAGAGGTAGGCACGGTGTCACGTTGGCGTTGAGAAGCGTGGCGATCGTCTCGAGGATCTCGAAGCGGATGCCGGAGTACCCCTGGAGGAGTGTGTTGACGCGGACGAGCATGGCCGCCCTCGTGGTTGCAGCGGGTAGAACGTGGCCATCGCTGCCGGTGCCGAAGGCTCCCGCGTTAAGGAATCTGATGAGCTCTCTCTGCAGGGCGCCGCCCTCCTTGGTCCTCCGGTGGGAAGTGGCGCCGAAGCCGGTGGTGACCCGTAGCTGTCGGTGCCGTTGGCCATGCTGTTCATCACCCAGTCGCTGCTCTCCTTGACGCGTCCACGGGCGGACTCGTCGAGCTCCACCCTGGTGTCGGCGCCGGCAGCCACCGCGGCGACCATGGCGATGGTCAGGCTGGCGCCCTCCATGGTCACGACCGGCCTGCGGTACTCCTCCACCATCCGCTTCACGGCATCCAAATGGCTCCCTGACAGCTCCTCGGCAGCCTTTCCCCAGTTCAGGGGGTCGGCGGCCCGCGCCGGCTGCGCCACGCAGAGGCCATCGCCGTTGGCGGCAACGCGCCCGTTCTCGCACTCCATGGAGATATGTAAAGAAGTGCTAAAGCAAGTATAAGCTAGCTAGACAGCGGTAGCTGGATTGTGAAAATGGACAAATGGTGATGGCTTGATCGGGCCCTGGCTTGATCGGTGCCTGGACTCTAGAAGAAGGACTTGTGCTGAAGAGGAGCTCGAATGGCAGAGGAATGTGCGGCTCTTCTTGGAGGGGAATGGAGACATGGCAGGGGTTAAATAGGCAGCG
The DNA here is from genome assembly GCA_947311845.1 of Poa pratensis. Taxonomy (NCBI): domain Eukaryota; kingdom Viridiplantae; phylum Streptophyta; class Magnoliopsida; order Poales; family Poaceae; genus Poa; species Poa pratensis. The sequence goes on from CAMZMU010000053.1 coordinate 41,452,389, forward strand.
CAGCTGAGCATGGTAGGTGCCGGTGTGGGTTGGTGTGGACCTGGCAGGCGAGGTTGACCACTGGATTGGTAGGTGCAGAGCTCCAGTGGACATGACCGCGCACGGACAGAGCACGCTGGCTTCTTCGTGGCAGCGGGGTTGGTGCGCGAGGAGGGAGGGGTGAGAGATCGAACACGCGAGCGCGCGAGGCTGACTTCGTCGCCTTCTATTTCCAGATCAAACGCCAGGCGCTTGTCGTCTTCATCCAGAGTAATAATCTGCGATGTTTTTTCCTCGACGCGCTCACATGGTCTGATGGTCATAGTATTTCAGATTAATCATGCGTCATATTCTTGACAGCTTATGTGTTAACAATCATTCTACTACTAATCATGGATCAGAGCATCTCCAACCGTGGTGAGCATTGTCCGCGGACAGGGCCTGGACAAACCCCAAGTATGATGTCCTCCAACCATAAACCAAAATCACACACCTCAAATTCATAATAATCATGGTAGATCATAAAAATATAGTTCGACGGATAAAAATTCAGATCGGACAAAATTCAGACATAAAATAGAAACTAGCGGAAACAATATTGTTAACGCCAGAGGATGCGAGATGGCTAGACCGAAAGCTTCACTACGGGAGCATCGGGCCGTCCTCCATCTCGGCAATTGCAGCGGTGGCCGCTGCTTCATGTTGCCTCTTCTTAGCGCGCAACGCCGCCTACCAGCCCCGGGGATCGGGCCGTCCACTGTCTCGCCAAATTTTGCAGCCGCCGCTTGGCGTTGCCTCTTCCTAGCGCGTTGCTCCATCCGGCCCTGGCTCTTCGCTTGGCGCACCCGCAGCCTATTGGCCCTCTTCTCGGACTTTGGCGTGTAGTCAATTGTCGAGACATTCTTCAAAATGTTCCAACAATGGCCGAGCCGCCATGACATCCTCCCCGAAAACTGATTAGAAAAAAAAAAAAAGGTCCACTCAATATATGCGATAGATAAGTGGAGCAACAAAACGAATCATACGAGACTTACATCGTCCACTTCGGTATAGCATCCGACAAACTTGTTAACGCCGGATATGATGGAAGACCACCTATGGGGAGAGATTGATCTGTGCCTTACTCCCGGATTCTCACTAAAGATTTCATGGATCCTCCTCCAAAATTTATTGGGGCCTCCTTCAAAACTGGAAGTGCTAACGGCCAATCAAGCATTGCACAAGAACACGTCCGCATGAACGGACCAGGCAATCCCTCTTATGGCCTACAGATCGGCATTGCACCAACAAGCATCAAAATTAAAATTCCATACTATATTATTCTAGATCCTATAACGGTAAAAACGACAAATCTGTGGAGGAGCGACGACTGGGCCGTCTCCGGCGACGGAGTTGGTGCTAAATTGACCCTTGCTAGCCGGCGGCGCGACTAGCTTTTTCTCCAGCAAGCGGAGGCGGGCCGTGAACTCCTCCACGTCTAGCGCCCGGCTATAAATCTCAGCCCGGACAAGCCAGATCCGCCGCCGGAGCCGGCCATGGTCTAGCCTAGCGGAGTGGAGAGGAAGGACATGGAGAAGAGTGAAATGGAAGGAGATCGGGGGGAAAGTGAGTTAGGATTTTCTCCGGTGTTAGGAAGGAGTGGTATATATGTGGGATCGTACTGGGCCACATCCGACGTGGCGGGCTGTCTGGGCCGCACCAAACTCTCCACATATGGGTTGAGTTTGAGAATTGCCGGATAGACCGAACATTTGGGCTGCGTTTGGGAGGACCGGTTGGGTGCGTGTTTTGTATTCGGGGGGGGGGGGGGGGGGGGGGGGGGGGGGGGGGGGGAGGGGGGCGCCGTTAGAGATGCTCTCGGAATGTTAGTTGTTCACCACTGATCGCGTGAGCGCAGTAGTGTCGGTTGCGTGGTACCACCCGTTGCTGAAGGGGCCGCGTTACCTAACTTATACCCAGAAACGCTGCACTTTCGAGTTATGAACGTGCAAACTATGCTCGTGTAACCATGTCCTTTGTCGATATTGCAACATTTTAAACAAGCGGGGCGGCTGCTTACTCCATGTGTACACAGAACTACTGTACAAGAAAAGAAAACTTCTAGCGAAAAGGAGCTGGATTTGTTTAGCCAAGGCAAAGCTAGCGGGGTTCTGCTGTGCACAACCGGAGTCGTTATCAGCTAGTGCCCATATATATTCTATTTTTGATTAAGCTAGCACGGAAGAATCCTTTGAAGTAGCGGAAGCTTCAGTTCATGACACGGATTATCCTGCTTGTTTTTTTTGGTCGTGTATGCTATCCAATCTGCAAATGATTAAATGACGGGCATTTTCCGGTCTGAATGTTGAAGCCATCCTGATGCAAACTTCCGGCCGGTCCAGCCGCTCCTCCAGTGTGAAGTTTTGTTCTCAGTGCACGCTTGACTTGACTGTGTTAAGCGGAAATTCAGGGATATATGCTTACAAGGTTTACCCTGCGTGTGCTCCACGGATTACATGGTAATTCAAAGATTTTCAGCTGTGGCTGCACTGAAGTAGCAAGCGAGGGCGAGACTTCAGCATGTGGTTTGGTTTTCTCTTCAGTGGTTCTCTGGTCTTTCGTCTCGTCGGTCATCCGCGTGCACACCATGACCACGCATGCACTAAGGGTGAAGTTTTACGTCGCTATATCCACCTGATTTTTCTGAGTGGTTAAGTCCTTGGTCGTACAAAGTAATGGGCGTCTGCCAAATCGGATCGGTCAGCTCCTCTTACACACGGTGGGTCGGTCAGAGGCGTGCATATACCTGGTAGGATGTGCAAGTGATCTACTCTCTCCGTTCCACAGTGTAATATGTTCTAACTAGATCACATGTTGCCTACGTGCAAACCCAAATAAGTGTACATACATCTAGATACATGTAAATGTGGACAAAAGCTAAAACATCTTATATTTAGGAACGGATGGAGTATAATACATGGCGTATTCTCCCTTTGAGGTCCAACCTATGGAAAAACATTGTTGGTGACCCTTTCGGTGTATTTGCTGGGAAAAGAACACATGCATAATGCTTTTATATATGTTGATTATGGTGCAAATGCATGTAACTTTCTTAGGGTGAAAATGCATGGAAAACTGGTTTGGTCATGACGAGCATGCGAAGATATTTACGGAGAGATAACGTGGAAATCCATGTCTCCTTGGTCTCCACACAACCGTTTCCACGCCGGATGTGCATTCGAACAAGAAATTTCAAAAAAACATATGGATGTGCATTCGAACAAGAAAGCGATGTAGAACAAGAATACATAGACACGCACCTATATGGAAATTTTGGTCAAAACATGCGAGCATTTTCAAGCTAGAGATAAATCAGAAATTGAGTTATTGTACAATTAGCTTTGATAGAAGGTATGTAAGTTGTTGTAAAAAGTACATGGGTTGCAGCAAGCAAAGTCAACAAAAAAATGTTTCTTTTACCAAAAGTGTTTCTACATGTCCACGTTTTTTTAAAACAAAAAAGTGCATTTGTTTATCCTACCAAGCTTCTTGGTAGCCTGGGAGCCAAAGCAGGTTTGCACACACCGACATGCATAATTTTGACTTGATCTATGTTCATACAATATAATGATACTTGACTTCTTTTGTGAGAATGTTAATGTTTGACTTGATCAATGAGTACCATCAACTCCTGTTACCATATCATCATAACTCAGTTTGTTGCAGGGGCGGAGCCAGGATTTAGATATAGGGGGGCGAAGCTATCAAGTTCGCTCTTGCATTTTTTTTTTTTGTTGCGAAAATGCCATTGCAGTATTATATATGACGATATCAAGTGTGAAAAATAGCATATACACTATCATATGTTTGTTTTACATTAATATAAATAATCTTAACTTTTGCACATATAAGCAAATCAACAATTCTTATTTTCGAAAAAGAGGTTGAAACCGCCAGCCTCTATATAAAAGTGATGCACACAACAATCATAAGCAAACTGACATATATTTGGCAACAACATAAAGCTATTTTTCGAAGTTTAAATATAAGTCTACTATAATTATAACAACGATTTGGTTTAAATTTGGCACTAGGCTAGATTAAAGATTGATGCAAATTGGTATAAAAAAGTAAGATACTTCATTATTCTAGCGAATTATAGTTAAACTGGAACGAAAAGACACTCATATTAGATTAGCAGTACGTGTACCTTAAACAAATAACCTGACGGTGAGTCTATTGAAGGGAGATGTGGAACAATCGGGCAGTACTATCATCGGCGGCCGGCGTACTAGCACGTCACAGTCAAGTCCATGTCCGGCGGCTTGCGAGCGGGGGTTAGCAGGCGGCAGGCGATCCAATCTGTTTCGCAGCTAGATCGATCGAGGCAAATGGGGAATAAAAGCAGGCTCCCACGATCACTGCATATTGCCCAATCAGTTGCAGACATGGGCTGCCTTTTTGGGCTTCGATGCGTGTAGACTTTGCATGGATTACTATGGGCTTTAGGCTTAAAAACTAATACAGTGATTATGTACGTCCATTACCGCTACTACGTGGTGTAAATCCTTGGGGGGGGACGGGACATTAGGGGGGGGGGGGGGGGGGGGGGGTCGGACCCCTGCTAGCACCCCCTGGATCCGCCCCTGGTTTGTTGACTGTGAACTCAATTGATCAAAATTTCAAAGCGTTGTGATGTTATAGATTGATTTACCAACATAGTATTTTGCGGGTATGAACTAGTTTGGTCAAAAGTTTAAAGCATTCTTGAGGTTTGACATGTGTGGCCAAAGACGCGTAAGCTAACTTGGTAGAATATTCCACAAAGGTGGTCTAGTTCCACCGAATAGAAACCTCATGTCGTAAATGTCATTCTCTTCACCAAAGAAAATAGTAGCTCTGAACTTCTATCAAAAATCCACATGGCTTTGAAAATGTCAATGGAGTTTTCAGTCGGGAGGCACAATCTCCTACAAGCGAACGGGGAACTAATCCCACTCAACTCTTATGAGTTAGCTTTCATGTGGCTTGTGGCAATTCCATGAGTCGCGTACCGCGAAAGAGGATAACTCCAGATGTTGGTGCATCTCATAACCTTGTGGAAGCCATCTTGCGGTTTAAACCCACATATAACACATGAATGCAATGTATCCATGTTTGATCCACAAATCTAATAGTCTGTATAGTGTTTATGTAGCTAGTGCCAAGCAAATGCTTGAACTTTGTGGTGGGATGTTGTCTCGTTACAGTGGCGGAGCCAACATGGTGGAATGGAAGGCTGGCCCCACCCTAAGATTTGGCCCATGCCATATTCTACACCTCTTATAAAGCAAAACCCTACTAAGTGCATTTATTATTTTTCTATCTCAACATGCAAACTATCCACATCATCCATGCTATTAGCCAATCAATTGTCCATGTCATTTCCACTAATACTTATTAATATACACATTATACATTCCTCCAGCCATCTAATAGTTCACATTAACAATATATAATACACACACAATTCATGTCTATGAAAATTTAGTATGTCGACTATGACCAATTGATTTTCGTATATTCATTTAATATGTCCTACCTTTTGTACCATTTTATTTACACGATATAGTTTCTAAAGTGATACCCGCTGCAACGCGCGGGTATCTTCTAGTTCTACCTATAGAAAAGTGGGAGTAAAATGAAAAGTGGCCCATCCCAATAAGCGTGCCATACCCTAAGAAAATGGGCTGGATTCGCCGACCGTTAGATGAAATTTTATAAACCATGATGTTTAGGGGCTTGGTTCCTATTTTTAGAGCATTACCGTAGGGAATTCCCTACGGTGTACAAATTTTATATTACAAAAGAGCTCTAAATAGAGTACAAAGTTTAGGGTGGCTGGAATTGAAATACATTGTACATGATTAAGTTAGGCACTCCTAATCCACTGAATAAGAGCATCTCCAACCGAGGCCACCAAAGCAAGCGCAACGTCGGGCGGTCCGCCCGGACAGCGTTTGGGCCAAAAACCGCCACCCAGCCGAGGCGCCAATACATATCCCAAACGACCGGGTGGTCCGGCAGCCCCCAAACCCAGCCTTTATCTGGGGCGGGTTTGGGGCCGCCCAGACGCGCCGGTCGGCTGTCGCTGACAGCTCGGGCTCAGCCGGAGAGAAGGCGGTCCAGCGGCGTCCACGCCTCGAGCGACTCGTCGGCGTTAAAATGTTGCTTCCTCTATCCCCTCCGCCGGACCCTAGATTCATTTCTCTCCGCTCCGCTCACCTCCTCTCCTCTCATTGACAATGTCGGACAGCTCCGGAAGCGTGAACTGGGAGGATGCAGAGAGCTCGGCGCCGGCGGTGAAGAAGGCGCTGGAGGACGTCGACGACGAGGACGAGCTTGCCCTCCGCCTCGGTATCCTCCGCTCGCTGGAGGACACGGGAGGCTCCAGCTCGGCGCCGCCGCCAGCGGCCAGTGGCCAGTGCAGCCACTGGTCAGCTTCGACGCGTAGATCCACGCCGCCCCACCTCTGAGGTAGGGTTTCCCCTTCGAGCCGTAGATCGGCTCCATCCTCTGCCCCGCTGCGTCGGGCTCGGGCCCCACGGTCCAGCCACCGCCAGGGTAGAGGATCATTCCGGATGGGGACGGGTGGAAGCTCGCCGCACGGGCGCCGGAGACGGTGGGTCGCGCGTTCCGCCAGGCGAGGCGGGCGGGCCAAACCGTCAGAGAGGCAGCTGCCGTCGCTGGGGCTGACGACGACATCCCCCTCTAGGTCGTGGCGCAGTCCTTCACCTCCGCCGAGTCGGACGCCCGTCGCCGCCGCCGCAAGGACCAAGAAGCTCTGGAGGCGGCCATCGAGTTGTCGAAGAAGGAGGCGGACAATAAGAAGAAGGTGGCGGCCAATGCGAGCCGTCACGCGGAGGTGCATGCCCGCGCAGTGTGGATCCTTGCCGGCCAAGTAGCGCTTCAAGGACGACGCCGCCAGCAGCTTCGGCAGGGGAAACGACAAGTCTCTGATGTGAGATTTCTCCATTTTATGTTTATATATTAACTTTTGTAGTATGTATGTCGATCGGATGAACTTCTGTAGGATCAATCGATAAAACTTGCTATCTATCTATGAGTAGGATGAATCGATGATCTACGTTGCATGGTTGTGTATGATTTTTGGGGTTTGTTTTGAGGAGGACGGCTAGAGTGGCTTTTTTTTGGTTGTCCGGTCGCTGTTCGCAGACAGTTTGGGGGCCAAATTTGGCAAGTGTGGTTGGAGATGCTCTAAGTGGTTGAACCAATGCGTCTTTGACTCTGTGTTGGTGAAGCTTGAGATCACTATGAAAGTGTACCTTCCATCCATTCCTCGATCTCCAAATGTTCCATGTGGCGCATGCAAAGATTTCAGTAAAACATGGTCCCAATAAAGCACGTTTGGCCTCTCTGACACGTTGTGAAATTGGAAGATCCGGGGGGATATGTAGAGTAGACCAAGCCTCTCTAGCAAATTGACATCCAGGTTTGGTTCCCTCCGAACTCATAGTGGAATACGCGATGTCCAACCAGTAGGCACTTTTATCGCCCCAAGTGATGGTGAACCTTCTGTGAGCGACCCATAAAACTAGTTGTCGATGTTTCATTTCTGGTGTTAGTGAAAAAAAGACACCGAAAATTCAAGAAAAAAACCAATACAATGTTACAAGAGAAAAAAAATAAGGACCGCTAGATCACAGAGTCCGCTGCTCTGATAAGAGGGAGCTGACAAGTGTCAAGTGGCATATGACGCAACAAAATTGGCCTTTGGTTACGTGCGTGACATTTGGTCCAGCAAGCAGAAGACGACGCCACCAGCTGAACAGCACCACATTCTAGCTGCCACGTTCCCACGGCCCACCGCAAACCCTCGCCGGATCCGTCGCGTATCGGCCGACCAACCCCGGCTCCTTTCGCCGAGCACGCGCCGCCGCACCAACCGCGAGAGCCGACCAAAAACCCCTCCAAACCCCGTGGTGACCTGGCCCTCTCTCAAAGCAGTCACCGGCCGCAGCTCCTCCCTCGCTCCAAAGGGCACGCTCTCATCCTCACCAACCCACCAGTCACCACCATGGCCGAGCGCCTCGCCGCCGCCGCCCTACACACCGCCGCTCCGGCCCGTCCCTCCCCTTCCGTCCGCCGCGCCAACTCGCCTTCTTCCCCTCCCCATCCTCGTCCTCCCCGGCTCACCGCCTCGTCGGCCTCCGCGCCGCGCCCGCTCGCCCCTCCCAGGTCAGTGCCGATCAGGTTCAGGGCGATTCAGGGTTTAACCTCAGTGCTCTGGTTACTGACTTGTGTGTCTTGTGGTCGCAGAAGGCCAAGGCGGCGGGGAGGGGGCGGTCGGTGAGGTGCATGGCGGCAGCGCCGGACGCGGCGCAGCTGAAGGCCGCGCGCGAGGACATCAGGGAGCTCCTCAGGACAACCCACTGCCACCCCATCCTGGTACGTTGCCGTATACCCACACGGCCACGCCACGCTCTTAGGCTACTAGGAAATCTATTCCTTGTATCAGCCTCGTCATTTAGGACAGCGAGGTGAATTTGATCCTTACAGCAAGCTGGGGTTTAGCAGCTTTGTTGGACAGTCTGCCTCTCTCAACAAAGGTTGCAGAGTTGCAGTTGTAACCTCTAGCTCCATTAGTCCATTGGCTGTATCGATTGTTTACCGTGACAAACTGCAGCAACTTTTCCAAATTAGGCGGTGTCTCAATTGGTTTTGTTGTGTTATTGAAGCCAGTCTCTAGTGGCCAGTGATGCATCTCGTTCCATTTGTTCACTATGGGGCTTATTATGCGGCCTTTTGTGATGCATAGAGCTTAGCCCTTGTACACTGACAAACTATCAGTATCCCTGAACCCTGATATTTATGTGCAAATGTAATTAGAATGTAGTGTGTGCAGAAAATCGACCAATGAGGATACAAGAAGACTGTTTACTTAGCCATCGAACGGTGCAGAGTAATTTAGAGGGAATTGTCCGATATGAATGTTATATTATAGTGATTAATAATACGCTGATACTTTGCAAATTAAGATCATTATCATCTGCACTCTTTAAGAAGAACTCTCCTTTCATTTCTTATATGCCGCATTTTCTTGTATTTTACCTTTATAACTGTCTTGGACATTTCTGCCCAGTTGGCAGTCATAGAAGCTTAAGTCATCAATAGAGATGCCATATGTTCAAATCATACCGTTGATTGAATTTTTTCAAAACAAAAAAAATCAGAGAAGTGAAACTTTTCATTTTGAAAATTGCAACTACTTAATATTGCAGTGGCACAGACCATTTACTTTTGTTTTATCATTCTAATACATATCGGTGTGTGGAGGCAAGTTGCCTTTGAACTTAAAGTTTTATATCCATTCCAAGATTATTAATTGTTATTTTTTTACTGCATTAAGGTTCGTCTTGGATGGCACGATTCTGGCACATATGACAAGAATATTAAGGATTGGCCAGAACGAGGTGGTGCTAATGGAAGTTTAAGATTTGATGTTGAATTGAAGCATGGAGCCAATGCTGGTACAGTTACTTGGAATTTCACCATTTCATTTCTTTGTTCATCCTACCTGTACAACGAAAAACTAAAAGTCCTGATCGGTATCCTTACAGGTTTGGTAAATGCTCTAAAGCTTGTGCAACCGATCAAGGACAAATACCCAAGTATCACTTATGCAGATTTATTCCAGTTGGCAAGTGCTACAGCAATCGAGGTCTGACCTTTCCCCCACTGTATTTGTTTAGGTTAGAATTAGTATATCAATACTTTATTCAAACCTAAGTTCCTTTCTTTTGCCAATCTGGTACCAGGAAGCCGGTGGCCCAAAGCTTCCAATGAAATATGGACGGGTTGATGTCACAGGACCTGAGCAGTGTCCACCTGAGGGGAAGCTTCCTGGTTAGAAATTTCTTTCCCGTCACACATTCCAGTTTGTTGCGTTCCGTACAAATGTCCTTCTCTCTTGCTTTTGAGTTCTGTAAATATGTTTTAAAGATACGAAGCATCTCCTTACTGCTTGAAATGTTAACCAATTGTATTTGTTATTTCCGTACACTTACCAGGTAATCTATTTCCACATTGAAAGCATGGACATGTTCTTAATAATTTAGAGAGAAATAGGTATCTGCTTGTTGCTAAATGCATTTAATTTATCATTTCTAATTCTTCAATTATGTGTTCTTTTGTCTTTATTAGATGCTGGCCCTAGTGCACCTGCTGACCACTTGAGGGTGGTCTTCTACAGAATGGGCCTTGATGACAAGGTGTGCGAATAATGATCCGAGTCACCTGTTTGCCCATGTTGTTTAGCAGGTTTTGTTGAGCTGTGTGTACCTTGTGTCTGCAGGACATTGTTGCTTTATCTGGTGCACATACACTTGGAAGGTCTAGGCCTGAACGGAGTGGCTGGGGTAAACCTGAAACAAAATACACAGTATGTTCTTAACTTTTCTGTGAGTGTATGTGCTACCTTGGATGTTTTGATTCCATGTTCAGGATAAAGATTGCATAGCATGTCGCGGTATCGTTCTGACCAAGTGTGTTTTGTTAATGCTTAGGTACTTCATATTTCTGGTTAGAACTAACTAACTGTGCTTATTTTCAAGATTTGTATATTGCCAGAGTACAGTTGAGCTGTCTACACTTTGAATAATGTTTCTTGGCCATTGGTCACATCTGATGGCCTCAGTTGAAATATGCAAAAAAATGTCACACAATCGTTTATAATACCCACTTCAAACATTGATGCTGTTTGCCCTGGTCCATGAGCACTTAGATGTACAAGTGCATTGCATGCGTGGCTGCGTGAGTAATGTTCTTCCATTTGTTTTCAATTACTTTGATAGAAAAATGGGCCTGGTGCACCTGGTGGGCAATCATGGACAGCTGAATGGCTGAAGTTTGATAACAGTTACTTCACGGTAAATGCCCGTTCAATCTTGTACATGCCTGGACAAATGATCTGATTTTGTTGGAACTGAGCTGGTATCAATACTTTAGGAGATAAAAGAGAAAAGAGATCAGGATCTTCTGGTCTTGCCTACGGATGCTGCATTGTTTGAGGACCCAGCATTCAAGGTGATTCTGATGCTCAAACTGTATGTTCTCAGTATCCTATAAAATGGGATAATTATTCAACTTACTGCCCACAATACCTCCAGGTGTATGCAGAGAAATATGCAGCAGACGAAGAGGCATTCTTCAAAGACTACGCCGAGGCTCATGCTAAACTGAGCAGCCTGGGTGCAAAGTTCGATCCTGCTGAGGTCAGCATCATCATTCTGTTCCTTAGTTTCCCAGCAGTGGGCCGCCCGCCCTTCAGCTTAACACGTTCATCTATCACTCTGGCAAAACCATTGCAGACGTTGCTCTGCTGAGCTGTGCCAAACCTTATCGTCCTTGTGTTTCAAAACTGATCTATGTGGGTATCCTGCAGGGAATCTCATTGGATGATTAGTGCTGCGCGTGAGCCACATCCCCTTGAAGCAGCCAATCACTCTTCCACAGGGTTTGTAGGAGTACTTATTTTCACTCCCCAGTTTGTTAATTCGCGTCAGCTCTTTCATCCACTTGACGCATTGACAAATCAAACGGTTCACCCAGTCCTGTCCAAGATAGCCTCACTCTGTTTTCATCCTTTGCAGGATAAGTCCATCGTTCCTCTCCAGCTCCGTGTATCACCATTCAGGACGAGGCATTTTCCCAGCTTCTTATCATACAAGAAACTAGTTTTCACCAAGTCGTTAGATTTGGGAGCTGAGCTCGCGGGTGCAAAAATAATAGTACATGCTTCTGCTGACAAACAAATCTGGGCCATGTATGTGAACCTGAAAAAAGATACGCGACGAGAAATACATTTTGATTGTAAAATTTATGTTTCTGCTCTTCACATGATGCTTTCCCTGCCTGTGCTGCTATTTTTCTATTAGTAATGTGGCTCACCGAGCATGGTGTGGGGGTTTGCCAAACATCAGATCTGCAATACATAAACCTCTGGACCCTACTGCCTCTGAGGAGCTGCCTCCCTCTCAGCATAAGGGGTCGTTTGGAACACGGGATTTTTGCTGGAATTGTACAGGAAAGGAATTCTGCAGGAAACTTTCCCTTTGCACCGTTTGGAACATAGGATTGGCTTGTAGGAAAACTATAGGAAAGTTTCCTACACAGGCGATTTCACAGGAAAACCACGGGTCTGGGTGAACTATACCAGGAGTAATTCCCATTTGGCCAAACTCTCCCGTCTTTGTCTCCACGGGCACACGGAATCTTTGATGCAGTGATCGATGGACCCGGTCTACGGGTGCATCCGTATTATTATCAGTGGATTGGATTGGCCCGATCTGTTGTTGGTGGGTGTCCACCATTTAGGGGCACAGCGCTAGATAATAAGAAGCCGTATATGCTGTGAGGTCGTGCCATAGCCTGCGACGACGGGCGGGGCATTAACTCGGATCGGCCTCACGTGGCCGCCACGTGTGGCGCAGCCGCAGCGAGCCAAGCCCCAAAATTACAAACTCCAACGAGTCCGCACTCCCGCAGGTTCGGGTCCAGTCACCTTCCCGGTGGGTGTAATCACACTTACCGCTGCCTCCCGCCCAAATCACCCAGCCGCCTTTTCTGACTCCGTTTTGCTATCACTGAAAATGAGAAACTATAGTGTGATTCACATTTTGAAGCTTGAGCGAGGGAACTATGGTGTGGGCTTAAATTAATAGATCTTGCAAAATATCATGTTGCATGTTGTGAAAAATATACATGAAAAGTCGATTGACGGAACTTTCTCTAAGTTACCCATCCAAGTGAACATTGTATGCACAGTCAGCCAGTGAATCCAAATTCAAAAGTATATGTGATCTTTACAATCGTTGTCCATTCTCGTGGAAATATAAATCGTGTGGCTTTAAAAGAACTTGTGGTTGTGGATGACGAATTTTAGAAAGTTGTACTTTTCTTGAACCGAAGAAAGTTGTATTTGATCCATGTAGAAATTCATGCACATTCCTTATTTCTTTATCAGCTTGTAATATGCTATACGATCTGATAAGTGCAATCCATTAGTTTACTCCCTTGCCACTATTCTGCTCTGAAATACCACACTTCACAACCACCATTCGTTGGTCCCTCTTGGAGAAAATATCCGGTGGAAACCAAATTATAATGAACACTCTATGAAGATCGCGGTTGAAAGTATTTAAACATTCTTAAAAGAGAAGACACTGTAAAAAAAATTGAAGCTCAAAGTCGCATTCATTTGATAGAATTTGGTTTTTATACCTACCAAATTTATTTATTTTGAACTTAAATTTTTTTATATCCTTGTAGAACACCGTCACCTCGGGATAGCGAATTTTCTATTTTGTAGAAATTTGAAACATAGGTTTACCTGGTTTCATGTTTTCCACCATAATTTAGTTTCTACCGGGTTTTTTCTTCCTCCCTTATGTGGAGAGGGGGTGAATATACTATTGAACAAGGACATGTTAATATCTTAATCACCGAATCTCGTTCAGCAAGAGATCTCCAATGTTTTGGGTCCAAAAGGAACATGTCTAGTGTTCCTACTCCTTCAATACCATTTCGTAGAATATTTTTATAACGTCCAACTGAATCATGTTTTTGTAGGGAAGACAATCATGGCTAGCTTTATTAATCGTCAGAAAATAGTTACATAGTCCAAGAGAGCTTGAAATAAAAAGCTAGAGGGTTCAACAACCCAATTACATGAGTTTTCTAAAATTAAAACTGGTTCTAGTTATTACGTGAGCTTAATTATTTGTATCTATCGAATAATATTTGAAATCAACTTTCCGAACATAATCATCCATTGAAGAAAATAGCAGGTGGAGGTCAGGTGAATCTTCTATTGAATAAGATTCATATCTTCGTCACTGAATCTTGTTCAGCAGGAGGATCTTAGATGTTTTAGGTCCTACTTCATCACTTATTCTGGGATGAATAATATTATTGTTTCTTAGAAGATCACGTGGGCTCACTTATTCTGGGATGAATTAAAACAAGTTTCTGGCATAAAAATTCCGCAGTTTCACCCCATATCATGGGCTATGGACATGATTGATGACACTGGACCGAAGGAAGAAGAAAGTGACAAGATTTCTGCGAGAGCTGGGATATCTGGGACGGACGTGACAAGGGCAAACATGGCGAAAGACAAAGAACTATTACAGAATCGGTTCGCTGGGTGATGCAGACTACCGTGGATCTGGTTCAAGTTGGAAAAGATAAGGTAAAGAAGTTGTCCAAGAAGAAGGCTAGATTGAAGCATGAGTCTGGTGGTAAGAGACTGCCAGGCGATGTGGTATGATCACGCCGCAAGTGCTCGAATTGTGAAAGCCCATGCTATACGGGATGGTGCGAGACTTGCAGTCGAAAGGGGTTACACAAATGTGATTATCGAAAGCGACGCCAAGGGAGTTGTTGATCTGTGCAACGCCGAAACCATTGATAGGTCGGAGATCTTGGCTATTTGTCAAGAGAGGAGGGGGATTAAGAGAGCTTTTACTAGTTTTAGCATTTGTTATATTGGTCGTGAAGGTAATAATGCGGCCCATCTTATGCGAAGCAAACTAGTGGTGATAGGAGGAGATATCCGTGGATTAATTATAACCCATCCTTTCTCATTAACACTCTTTCAGGTGATAGTAATCCAAATCAATAAAACTCTTGAATTCGCAAAAAAAGAAGAAGATTGTTATAGCCTCCAATAGAATCTTGTTGTTTAGCGATCTCATCAGCATTTCTGATCACCAGAAAACGAAGTTTCATGTGTGATCCAGATAAAGCCGTGGGTAAGCACACCACCGGTGATCCAACCCCAAAGTCCCCAGAAATTTTCGGAGCTTTTAGACCATAGTGCCAAAAAGGCGGCACGACCAAATCGACAAAAGAGGCCACGGCGACCCAAGCTGGCAAAGCTCACCTGAGGAAGACGGCGACGACACACCAAAGCAAACCCCACGAGCTACCCACAAGCTCGCGCTCGTGCACGCCTGCTCCCCACCAAAACCCTAACTCCCCAAACCCCGGTCTCCGCTCCGGGCCGAGGTCAGCGACAATGTCGTCGTCGTCGAGATCGACGCGCTCCAGCATCTCCCCATTCCGATCCCGCCGCACGCCCGCGGCGGCGGCGGCCGCGGCGCCTCCACCGGCGCGGACCTCGTCGGGAGGCCGCGGGTCCACCCCATCCTCCTCCGCGCGGCCCACCACCCCGTCGTCTTCCTCCGGCGGCCGCCCCACCACTCCCTCCGCCGCCTTCGCGCGCCCCGCCACCCCTACCTCTGCGCGCCCACCACGCCTTCCTCCACCGCCTCCGCACGGCCAACCACGCCCTCGTCGGTTTCCTCCCGAGCAGCGACCGGGAGGGCGCCTTCCGCCGCGGCGGCGGACGCCAAGGAGAATATCATGGTCACCGTCCGCTTCCGCCCCCTCAGGTTCGCTGCTGATTTATTAGCTTTCTGCTACCGAGGACGTCAGGTTTCGGGTCTTGTGCTTATATGATGTTGAATTGTTTGGTGTAGTCCGAGAGAGATCAACAAGGGGGATGAGGTGGCTTGGTACGCTGATGGTGACAACATGGTGCGAAATGAATACAACCAGAGTATCGCCTATGCTTTTGGTGAGTGCTCTTCAGCTCACTTCAGGTAACGTTAGAACAAGTCAATGTGGAATGAGTGACACTAACGAAATGTGCACACATGAAACGGAAGGGATTATCATATTTGGGGTTTCTTTTGGAAATGAGGGTAAAATCGTTGATGACTATATGCTCTGTTGTGCAATCAACGCATAAGTGAAATCGATATGTCAGTTTTGTTGGCGGCAATGTTGATTAACTGTGGTAATAAACTGTAGAAGCCATTTCCAGCTATGTAGGATGCCAGTATGCCACACATTGGTCAAGCTTGCTTTATGTCATGGAAGCTCAAGACTGTGATGAGAATATGTGCTTATTACTGAATTAGCAAACAAAGGGTGAATAGAAAATGTGCTATTGTTTTGAATCTTAGGTGCTGTTTCATCAAAAGGACAGTTTAACATTGTTTTATGAGGTACATGACAGACGCCCACAACTCAAACACACCATATGCACACACCAGCATGCACATCTGCTATCCTTGGCAGGAAATTGATCAGACACCACACAGCCTCCAGAGAGCTGGTAGGCATTATCCCACTAAATGCGCACACATGAAAGTACCTAGAAAATTCGTGATGCACTGCCACTTGACCCAAGGGTCGAAACCAGCCGGGTCTGCCTGCACAACCACGGAGCTAGCCATTCGAGCAAGGCTCTTTTCAGCAAAGAAATCTCATACCAGTGATCATAGCCCCATACTTTACAATTTGTGATATCTGCCAGGTCTGTGTATTTTACTGAAACCTCCATGCTCTCAGTTTGCGTTTGTTCAATTTTGCAGATAAAGTGTTTGGTCCAGCTACTACAACTCGCTGCGTATACGATATTGCTGCTCAGCATGTTGTAAGTGGTGCCATGGAAGGAATCAATGGTACTTTTCAACTTTCTTATTCTTTCCAACATCTAGAATAAATCATCTTCAATAGTAAATGTGAAGTATAGCGAACAGGAACCTACCGATATACCCATATAAATTTCTTTAGTGGGATCAAGTTTTTCGTAGGAAGGTAGATGTGGGCAACGACAATCAGAAATATCTGGTGCGGATTGAATGGATCTGCAACCTTTTCAGTGGCGGAGCCAGCTGCAAAATCCTGAGGGGTCAGCCTGCCTAGATAGCAAGGATCACAACATAAATATGTCTAAACTGAAGGGGTTTTCTGGAAATGATGTGGGGTCAGCTAACCCCATAGCCAACACGTAGCTCCGCCACCGATCCTTTTCATAAAGCCTTTTGGGGGGAAGTTCTGTACCACGTTTATATCCACATTTCAGTGCCAACTTTGTTTGATCAGACATATCTGGTGTTAGTGTCGCATGCTTCTTTTGTTACAACCAATATTATACAGTTGTCAGAATTTTGGATTTCCACTGCTACTTCTACTCTTTTTCCCCGAAAGAGAAGCCACATTCCTCTACCTTTAAGATGTACCATTTAAATCATTGGTAATTGCTAGTGTTGCCACCTTTCTCTTATATGTAGTGTTGTACGTTTATCTTCTGATATTTATTCAATTCCCTAAGATTGTTCTGTTTCTTTCAGGCACTGTTTTTGCATATGGTGTCACTAGTAGCGGGAAAACTCATACAATGCATGTAAGTTCGTGCATCATTGCTATGCATGTGCCATCTGTTTCCTTAATTTCTCCAACATGTCTAGCGGTGTGCTTGTACGCACATGTTTCTTCAGCAGAAGACATAGTTTTACTGTTTAACATATTGCTTGTTCTTTTCTCTCTCTTATGAGTATCGCCTATTGCGGTAGACTTCAAGTGCACACACAAGCATGTGCAAATAGTTTTTATCAGCAGTAATACTGAACTATCTTTCACTGTACTCTTGGATAACCTTGATTGCAGGGAGAGCAGAAATCGCCTGGAATTATCCCATTGGCAGTGAAGGATGTGTTCAGCATTATTCAAGATGTAATTCTTCGTATGTTTTTGTCTATAAACTGTTAAAATAATAAGGCTGGCATGACATCATTATTTCTTATCTTGACCTCAGACCCCTGGACGAGAGTTTCTTCTGCGGGTGTCATATCTTGAAATTTACAATGAGGTGACTTATCTTGCCAAGCCATGCATTTGATTGCTACTGATTTGCAACATGAAGACAAATCACAATTATCTGCTCTACATTGGATACATACATAGATATGCTATTGCTACCTCATAGGAATCAGTTGGTTTCTTATCCCTATGCATTAGACAGATAAGACCAAGATTGCCATATGCTACTCCTGATTATAATACACAGGATGCAGAAAGGCTTATTTAGAAACAGGTTTAAAATGTGTCAAAATATGAATTTGGATTCAACCTTTTCACTATTAATATGTTTAGTATTTGTTCACGTTTTTTGTTTTGTCTTGTCACTTTGCAGGTTATAAATGATTTACTTGATCCGACAGGACAGAATCTTCGAATTCGAGAAGACGCACAGGTACCGTTAGCAGATTATGTCCACTGATCTTGTACAGCACAGCAATCTAAACTTCATGGACTTTTATTTTCGTTTCTTAATATATGAAGTAATGCATGCTTATTAATTACGAGTTCTTATTTCACATTGTGTGTTGATCTGTTTGAATCCTTGTTCTCATTTCTTGCTGATGACTCTCCTGTCAATAATTGTTGATCTATAGACCTGATATGCTACTAATAATCTCCTCATTCTTTCTATTCACTTAGGGAACTTATGTAGAAGGGATTAAAGAAGAGGTTGTTTTATCGCCTGCACACGCACTCTCTCTGATAGCATCTGGAGAAGGTATTTGTTTTATGTAGATAACATCTTGTCCTTTCCCCAGATTACCACCAATTGCATCCAAGGAGGATTTCCACAGTTCCACGGAGACTGCTCCATCTCCATGTTTGTCCTTGTGATTTTTTGTGCCAAAACTTAAACCTACATTAGAAGTGGCTTTGCTGGTGAATGTGTGTACCTCTGTGTGTATTTGCATGGTTGACTATCTGTGACTGGGTGCATTTGATGCTTTGGGAATTCACTGATTGTTTGATTTTTGTACACATTGAATCACATTAACCTTACACTAAATTACTGATGACATTGCGTCTGGCAGAGCACAGACATGTGGGATCCAACAACTTCAATCTTGTCAGTAGTCGGAGCCATACAATCTTCACACTGGTACTCTCTCTCCTCCCTCTCGCCTCTCCCCTCTCTCGTGCACATCAGCACATGTCTGTTGGCTGACAGGTGTTTACATCCAATGCACTGCCAAATAATAAGTGCTTACCGAGTCTGCAAAATAATGTTAATCTTTTCATGTAGTATTTTACTGAATCCAAAGTTGTTTCTTCCAATGGGAAGTAGTTTGATGTAGCCAGTTAATATAGTTTCAGCTCAGGCAGAATAAAACTCAGGTTACGTATGGAACTTTGGATTGTGACCAAAGTGCACCCTAATTGGTTTTGATTGGATAGTTGTCAACCTTTTGGCATGCCAATGCTACTTTACGAACTCTACCTCATTTTTCTAGCCAATGTTGGCCAGCTCATTGGCAAGCAAAGCCTCAACGAAATTTTTGGCTAGCCAAATCTTTGGCAGGGCAACCTTGGGCAAACAGCAAACACACCCTTACACTGTTACATGCCTGCAGACCATCGAGAGCAGCCCCTCTGGTGAAGCAGAAGAGGAAGAAGTCAGATTGTGCCAATTGGTAATTTCTCTCCTCCAATATGCTTATAATTTTATACCATTTCAATCATCTTACTTATTTTCTTTATTTATTTAGCACCCAGCAAATTGATAGAATTAATGGATTCTACATGCTCTTATTATTGTCATCGATATATTTTGTCAGAACTTGATTGATCTTGCTGGGTCTGAGAGTTCCAAGACTGAAACAACTGGATTACGTCGTAAAGAAGGTTCATACATAAACAAAAGCTTGCTCACCCTTGGAACTGTAAGTTTCCTGCAACCTGCACTCCCGAGAATCTATCTTTCTGTGATCTTATTGACAAATCTTCAAAGATTAACTTTGTGACCCATTTCATCAAGTTGTCCTAAACCTGCTAGGATTAACTTGTGGTAGTTGCTTGTAGCACTAATAGACACTGTTTGCATGCATGACCGCGGCTGATTCCTACAACCTGGATCCACATAATGCTTAACCTCAGATATAAATGGCTAGTAGGAAATGGTCACATTTATTTCGTTTATTTAGTTCTCATCGTAAATGTCAATGGAATTTCTTCGCAGGTTATTGCTAAACTTACAGATGGTAAGGCTACTCATATCCCCTATAGAGACTCAAAGCTGACACGCTTACTTCAGTACTCTCTGAGTGGTCATGGACGCATTTCTGTGAGTGTTTCTTTGTACAGTATAATTGGCTTTGCATCTTGTGAAAATCCTTTATTTGTTTATTTCTTTATTGCCTTGGGTTTGGGAAGCTTTCAACATATACACGTGGGCTCATAACTCACAAGTGTAAGCTAACTTATGTTGATATATTCTCACCCTTTTATTTGTCACAGCTTATTTGCACAGTTACCCCTGCTTCCAGCAACACTGAAGAGACACATAATACATTAAAATTTGCCCACAGGAGCAAGCATGTCGAATTAAAAGCATCTCAAAATAAGGTGATAATCAGTCAGTCTGAAATCCATATTCTAAGAAAGATGCTTGGCACTGATGGTAAATTTCATTCCAGATAATTGATGAGAAGTCCTTGATAAAGAAGTATCAAAAGGAGATAACATGCTTGAAAGAGGAGTTGCAGCAACTGAGACGTGGCATGATGGGAAACGGGTACATTCTTCCGACGGATCAGGAGGATCTTGTTAACTTAAAACTTCAGGTTTGTTTTGCATGTTTTTCAGCACCCAACAGAGTACTTAACTTTTGGTCAATTATTCTGTTTTCCTTTTTAATTTCATGGTAATTATTTCTTCAGCTGTAAGAAAATACCAAGTCACTGCAAGACTATTTTTTTTCCCACCTAGCCCGCTTATACTCTATACATTGTTGAGATACTTTTCTAAGTTTTCTTCCAGATAGCATACTCTAGATTAAATTCAACCTATTCCCTCCAAATATGAATTTCTTGTTGGTCTTGCTTGCATCCAAAATGATTAATTTTGTAATTTATCTTTGTGTAATAGCTTGAAGCTGGCCAAGTCAAACTCCAGTCAAGGTTAGAGCAGGAAGAGGAAGCAAAAGCAGCATTGATGGGTAGAATTCAGAGGTTAACAAAACTGATTCTGGTATCAACCAAAAGTTCAATATCAACAAATTTTTCAGGAAAGGCTAACTTCCGCCGACGGCATTCATTTGGGGAAGATGAGGTTTTCAAGCTCAAGCTCTTTTCTTTCTTCGGTTGCAATTTCTTATCTTATTAGTCAAACTCAGAATAAAATTTAAAGAGCCTTACAACAAAAGCTGACATATAAACTAAGAGTAATAAGTACAAGCATTAAAGAGCAGTACTTCCTTTATTCTGTTATTTTTGTGGATCAAATTTGAGGATGTTACTATGTCACGTTTCCAGATGTTACAATTAAATTCCTAACCCCGTTGCAGCTTTTGTTCACACTAAAATGTAATATGTGAGGTTACTCTGTGAACTGTGATGATGATTTTTTACCACCTAATGCGCAGCTTAATCATGCTTCATAATTTTTTTTGGGGTACATCAATTACAAGTGCTCTAGAGTTCTCCAACAGCTGGATGATGGTTTAGCAACCTGGATTAATTGATTAAGAAAGAAAAAATGTATTTGTTCACCTCGAAAATCTCGCCTACCATACCAAATTCTTATGTTGTTTGCAGCTTCTAGTTTTCACCTCCATTAGGATGTGTAGACTTTTTGTCACCTCCATTAGGATGTGTAGACTTTTTGTCTGTGCCTTGGTTCCATTGAAATCTGTATAACTTTTATGTAAGCTACTTTTCAATTTATTTCAGTAGGGTTCTCCACTACTGTTTTCGTCACAAGAGAACATGTTGTTTTGAAAAAGCACCACGGTGTGAGTATTCACATCTACGGATGTGGGGCACACCCTACTAACCCGTTTGTACGAAAAAGAGTGTAGCCGACGGATCCTGGCAATATGCAATGAGAGCATACTCTTAGTGTATGTAGCTGAAATGTTGTAAAAATCAAATGGAACATACAAAGTTCCTCTACACTACGTCAACTGCACATTACGGTTGTATTGATGTCTTCGTAAAATGAAAATACTATCTCTTCTCGTTAAAAAGGCACTATTTCTCCTAATGACTTGCACTGTTTCATGCAATTGAGAGTGCCTATTTTTCTTATCCGGTTTCATTTTGCAGCTTGCTTATTTACCTGATCACAAGAGGGAGTACGGCATAGAGGATGATGATGTTAGCCTTGATTCAGAGTTTTCAGTTGAAGCAAAACCTTATTCTAACAATTCTGACGAGCTGCTAGGTTTGATAGAAGGAATCGCAAACGTGGAATGCTTGGTTGGTTCAAACTAAAGGTTATTTTCTTGCTTTGTACTATATAGCTTGTGTCTCTATTTCCATGTTAATTTTGTGTTGTCATCACTGATCTTCTGTTCTTTCCTGACAAAGAGTAAAGGAGACAATTTAGCTTTCCTGGTCGTTCAAAAAGGATATAATTTTAGAAATAAGCTAGTTGTTTTTTTAGGATTTTGTTGTTCATTGTATTCTAAATGTGTTTGTTTCATATGTGCCACCCTCTACTTGCATTGTTTTTTTTAAAGTGCCCCTCTCTATCTCTCACGATAGGAATGCAGTATACCTAGGAATTACTTACTTGCGGGCTTCTGTACACTGAAAAATGTGAAAGGCTGTGTACTGTGGTAGTAAAGTACACTGTTTAAGATGGTTGAGATCACAAGTATCTGCTCTATATTCTACCTGATTTTGAAGATGTATAGTTCCACTTATTTTTTATATATATACATCTGATACTCTCGCCAGTCGCTGGATGCTGTCTAGTCATTCAACTATCTTTGTTGATGTTTTGTATGGCTTTGTCAGCTATCTTGTCTTTTTAACTTACCAACTTTCTTAATCATTATTTTTTTACTTACGCAGAAGTCGGATCAATTATCTGGACTGTCAGGTAGTGTCGATAGTGAGAGCACTGCTAGCGGCTCACCTTCCTTCTCCAGATCATCACAACAAAAACACTTATTGCTTGACCTGAAGGATGGTCGAAGGAAATCTGTGACTAGGAAAACAGATGATGCGGTACTTGGTGATTCTTTTCTAGAGAGAACTCAAGCTGGTGATTTATTTAGTGCTGCACCCATAGCTCGACGCCCACTGCCGGTGAGTCTGTTTTCTAATATATATTTTTTTCATTTTCACCGCTTCATCTCATTCTATTTTGCTGCACAACTATAAATCCCATGAGTGCCCTTCTCTCGACTAGCAACTTGGCTAGCAGTAGCTATGCTGTGGGATATGGTGGAAACCTCCCATGTTAAGTTGTTATAAAAAGCCTTCCAGATTAAAGTAATGTAATCAGCATGTGGCCCATGACTTCTTTGCTAATAAGAGATTGACTCATATTGTTTTAGTTTTAGCTTGTGTTCTGCTATATTCTTTGATTTGGACACTAACTGCCATGTTACATGTATAGAGTGGAACAACTATCGTGGATCAGATAGATCTTCTTCAAGAGCAGGTCAAGATGCTGGGTGGGGAAGTCGCACTTTCTACAAGCTCACTCAAAAGGTTGTTAGAGCAAGCAGCCAACAACCCTGATGATTCAAAGATTCATGTAAATATATCTCTAATCCTTTCTGAGCTAGCTGGGCATATTTATGTGATATCTACCTTAGATCCTCAGCCATTTCTGTAAAAAATATACTTACCTGAGCATTCCATTTATCTTCTTCTACAGGACCAAATAGAGAGGTTGAAAAATGAAATAAGTGAAAAGAGATCACATATACATGCGTTAGAACAGCGTATAATGCAATCACTGGAAACTACTGATGACCCAGCTATTAGGACTGAAATGTCCCAGGTAATAGTTGCCAAGTGATGCTAAAGTTGAACGTTGGAATGCATCTTATGCTGGCTTACCTTGAAATTTCTACAGATTTTCATTTGATTACAGTTTACTTATGTTTTTGTTAATTAGGTCAGCCTTAACTTTCTGATCACTTAATTAGCTTTAGCCAGTTAGTCATATGCTACAGTGATTTGGATTTTCAATGTTAATGATTGGAATGTTTCGTGTGATTATTTTTTTCAGACCTTTTCAAAATTGAGCATGCAATTGGGTGAGAAGACATTTGAACTAGAGGTTTGTTCAGAGTCACTTTGTCAGATAATGTTTTGTTTTTTCGATTATTATTTATCCTGGACTAATTTCTATTTCGGCTGGGTGTTTCTTTAGATCATGTCTGCAGATAATAAAATTCTTCAAGATCAGTTACAAGCAAAGGTAAGAAAGGGTGGGAGAACAGTTATTTTTCCTGTGCAACATATTAGTCTGATGTTGTTCTTGTTCAAATAGGTATCAGAAAATGCAGAACTCCAAGAAGCAGTTGCACAACTGAGGCAAGAAATCAATAATCTATTGGAGGCTTCTACGAGTGAGTACAATGTGTCTGCTACACAGTTTAGTGAACAAACAACGGCAAGAAGTAATCCTAGGGATCAAGCAGATGGATTCTCAAGTCATGCGAACATTCCCTCTAGAACAACCGAAGAGAATAAGGAGTCACCATTAAAATCTCAAGTGCTCATGCAGGTAAAACATCACAGGCTCCTAAATTCATCCCTATTGAATTTAGTCTGTCACTTGAAACCTAAAAGAAAAAGATGCTGCAGGTTGCAGAAATTGAGAATTTGAAGCAAGACAAGCTGAGGCTGGCGGAAGAGAAGGATGGGCTGGAAATTCACAGTCAAAAGCTGGCTGAAGAATCATACTATGCTAAAGAATTGGCAGCTGCCGCTGCAGTTGAACTAAAAAATTTGGCAGAAGAAGTCACCAGGCTTTCTTATGAAAATGCGAAGCTGGTTGCAGACTTAGCTGCAGCAAAAGATCTTACTGCATCGGTTGCAAGGGGTAGTATCCACAGTGACACAAAACGTCGTGATCAGGAGAATGGAATTTTAGTTGAGGAGATGCAGAAAGAGTTGGTTGCTAGCTGTCAGAGGGAGGCTGCGTTAGAGGAGACATTATCCCAAAAGGCCCAGCGAGAAAATGAGCTTTTGAAGATAATTGATGATGCAAAGTGGCATGAGCATGATTTGGAAAATGAACTGGAAAGCATGTGGGTCCTTGTTTCAAAGATGAAGAAAGAAAGCTCTCAGGATGATTTGTTTGAATTCAAATCAAAGCAAAACGGCTTTCATTCATCAAAGACTGATACTGGCAGAACGCCTAGCGAAATGGAAGCTTCAGATAATTGGAAATGGGATGGCATCAGTACTGTAGAAGAAGCAAAAGCTGCATACAATTTTGAAAGAAGGCGCTGCAAAGAGTTGGAAAACTCCATGTCCAGATTGAAGGTGATCCTATATGTCTTTTATCATTGAAATATTTGTCTTCCTTGAGAGCTGGATACTTTTTTTATTCTTTCTGCTAAGCAAGCTTACTTGTGAACCACGTAACACAATATGTGGAGATGACTTGGCGGGTATGCACTTCTGTTCTCCTGACACACGTTTTGGACATTTTCAGGGTGAAGACATCAAAGGCTTAGAGGTTAAAGTCCTTGAAGAGCTACAAAATTTTCATGTGGAAGCATTGTCAAGGATTTGCCAAGAAAAGGTATTCTTTTCCATCATCAATATCTCGTTTTACTTTCCTAAATTTCCCGTCAAATGCAGAGTCCTACATGTCTGCATTGTTCTTTTGAGAGAGTCCTTTCACCGCTACTTACCACATTTTGACTCGTGCTTTACAGATGGCAAAACAAGTGCTATAGCAGGCCTTTTTCAAGTTTAGAGGCTGCTTCCACGTCTCCTCGTGCTTGTCGGCTGCTGTTTATTGACACCGTATATTGCTGCTACAGCCGAAGCAATGCTGATTCTAATGCGTTACACCCGGAGTAGATAACCTCGAACAGCCCAGCCCTCGTCTGTGCTAACACAAAAAAGGGGAAGTAAAATATATATCTGACTTCTTGCCCCGATGCTAATCTGATGGATACTTACTTCTCCTGTACAGTTTACTGGATTAGAAACATCTACTTGTAGATTGTATTTACTGGTCGTACTGGCTAGCCTAAGGCGTAGCTAAACAGGGCCTTTTGCCTTCAGAGCCGGACATATGATCCCGAGTTGAACGGATGAAACTGTTGTTCGCTGTACTTGTAGACGGATATGTGATCCCCCGATTTGAACGGAGTCCTGTCGTACTTATTCTGAAGCAAAGCTGCAATTTTCGTCTAACACAATTTTGCTCGTTTCTAGTGTAATCGCTCGTTCCGCCGATGCTTTCAATTTTCAACGGAGACGAGATATGCTGGGTTGGTAGTGGTTATGGTACGGTGAAGAGAGGCATTTTTTTCTTCCACGGTAGATGCAGGAGACCAGTTCGTGTGCCTGCCGCCCAGGGCCTCCGATCCCTATTATGTGCCTGCACCATTGGCAAGGAAATGTGAAGCTCATGTGCTCGTCTCATGACAGCAGCCTGCGTGCAACGTGACGGTCTCGAATCTTCTCAGAAGACTCTCACTATCTGTTGCGCGCTTTGTCTGGACGGCGGCGCATTGCTGGTAAGAAATAGTCCCTTTTGTAGTTAGTAAGAAATACTGATTCCGGTGAATTGCTGTTACCTTGGCAACATAAGCAGTAAAAGCCTCTAGCAAATTTTTGTTCGTCTTAAAAAACGAAAAGGGAAAAACAGGCGATGATCACGCCCAAGTTCCAAAACATGATCAACGACGTGGAGCGAGTAGGGAGCAAAAAGCTGAGGCTGCAAACATCGATCAATCCGGGAAGCAATTAAGCAGGGAGGGAGGAGTGAGCAGGTGTAGAAATGATACCCATGCGTCAGCTTTTTTATTCTCGCAAGCAAGCAAACAAAACCAAAAGCTAAAGCCGCACCCGCACCCGCACGGCAGCAGGGGAAGGGGAGGGGGGACGACAAGATGTGAGCTACCTGACTCATCAGACCAGACTTCAAAAAGAGCAAGCTAGCTCTGCTGTTTACCTAGCAGGTTAGCTACAGTAACCGGCGTAGGCCGCGTGCTCTCCGCAGAGTGAGTGAAAACTACACTGTTACCCCATGTTAAGCCAGTCATCATTCTGTAAACGAACGCTATGTACACCATGCTGAGCCCGCCATGGAATAGAAGAGGGAACTGCACAAACCATCATTTATTGGTGCCATTTTTTACGCAAAACATTTAATTTTGAGGTTTGTTGCACATAACACGAGAAACAAATTGGTTTTACTCGCAGGTGTAGATGCATCCACTATATAAAAAATTCATATCGCAAAATATCTAAAAAAAATCAAATAATTTTTTTGGGTATATATATCTGGAGATTTTATATTGGTAGACAAAGTTTCACGAAAAAGATATTTGTTTCAGAATAGTGAAAAGGTCAAATAAGAGGTGTTAAGCTTTTTATCATTCTGGCATCGAGCTATTTTACCGCAGGACCTCCCCTACAATATCCGTCACCAAGTTCGGGATGGATGCCTAACATGTGATCCACACAAGTAAAAACTTTCCAAGTTTACTATTGATTATATCCATGACCATATCATAAACTTTCACGTGGATAAGCATAAGATTGCTACACCAAATCTAATAAGATTCAAACCATAGACTTTTATCCTAAATTCATGGTATCCTCAACCCCAAAATGGGTGTTTTGCGCATAAAAGTTTATGGTATGGTCATAGATGCAACCAGTAGTATTGAATTTTGAAAACTTTTGCTCGTCTCGATCAAATGTTAGGGAGATATTGGCGGTTTTAATTGGTTCATTAAAAAAATATTGACACAAAATTCTCTTGTTCTTCTTTAGTTTTCAAGGCGTGGCCAGG
The DNA here is from genome assembly GCA_947311845.1 of Poa pratensis. Taxonomy (NCBI): domain Eukaryota; kingdom Viridiplantae; phylum Streptophyta; class Magnoliopsida; order Poales; family Poaceae; genus Poa; species Poa pratensis. Next base: position 41,480,007 of record CAMZMU010000053.1, read on the forward strand.
TTTTATTTGCCACATGGGTACTTACAAACGGGACCCAGCTTATGTGCGAGATAAGCGTCGCGTTTCATTCGCTGCTCCGCTCTGCTCCTCTCTCGCCGGCCAAAAGCCCAGAACCAAACCCAGCATCTCACAACAGAAGCCAAGATCCAGAAGCATTACCATGCCCGAGACCTACCAAAACCCATGTACGTACGCTAGCAGATGCGAGATCTGTACGTAACCACACGTATCACGGATATCCCTACATGACTCTCGTGAAGAGATGACCCGGTCTCGTTAGCGGCATCACTGTAGCAGCCGTGGACGGACATGGATAATGGATTGATTGTTTTGCAGCTTGCAGGTGAGCGCCGTGTGACGTTGGAGCTTGAATTAATGGAGATACCCCGTAGTACTTATTGCACTCAGACTCAGCTGCTTCAAATGGCCAGGCCCCTAAACTTTCTGTTTACTAGTAATCAAGCACGTGCACATGCACGTTTCATGAAATGTCCGAACTAAATGGCTATATAAGAATATTGATTACCAGATCTGCTCAACTTTTTGGTAAAATGCGTGAGAATTCTTTTTTGTTTTCATATAATGTGAGAGCATTAGTAGTCACGGCCTCACGGGGATATACAACTTATAGAAAACTAATGTAGGTTTTAGTGCTTGTCGATGTGAACATCAGCAACCGACAACCATGAGCACCAGAGGTGCATGTACCCGTGCATCCAAAGCTTGATAGGAACACATAAGATTTAAGTATGAACAAAGAAGATTTAAGGATGATCTTCCATCGTCGAGCACACAACATTTTGATATCTTCGTAAATATAGCTATTTCCGAGAACAGTTGCATTCTGGGAAAATATATTAAAAGCATACTGCAGATGCAAAAATATATTCAGCGTGTCTCATGATAAGAAAGGATAAAAATCAAATCACCATGTGCACGGGTATTAGAGTTGCAACATGTGGACTGTAAATGTTACATCGTTGACCTTTCCTTCCAAGACCTAAATAAAGCGTACAGTCAGCAACATAACTGAATTAGCAGCAAAATCAACATAGTAGGGGAGATAAGTTCACGTATTGAGTCTGAAGTTTGAGTTCTTTCATGGCTGCAACACCGACACTACTTGCTGCTTTGGTACGTGCTAACAACCATATATGACACCTGCCACACTGACGATCAAAATATTGCCGTCAATTTATTTGTTCAGTCCATCAATGCAACTAACAAATAAACTTTTACAGAGTAGTAAACTTACTACACAAAACACTAACTCACAATACAATGAAACTTACTACAAACTCCCTACTAACAAGCATCGTGTAATCCATAAAAAACTGTTAAGTATCTTAACAAATTGCATGGGTTATAGCTCATAAACATCTACATTCAGAGAACTATTGCGAATTTCATGTGCCACTGAAGAAGCATGACTAATGGATAGCTTTTGTTGGGTCAAACTGCTCTATGTTAACAGTGAGCTGAAAAGGAAGAGCATTTTCAAAAGTTAAATAATGTACTTGCTCACTTACTTTGGAAAGAAGCTTCAAGAAAATTGAAATTAGCTAAGAATGAATCTGAGAAAATAGATATCCCATGATTTCTTCGGCAACATAATGTTTACCATCAGATAACTTGATTAGAGATTTCACGTACACATGACAAAGGAGCAACAGTAAACTGAATGTAACTAAATTTTTCTGTAGGCTGAATGAAAAAAGACCTAAAATCAACCTTGAACAACCGAGCTAAACTGAATGCAATTCGTTGTTCTGCATACTTAATGCAAAAAAAACTTAATATCAACCTTGATCGAGGGGGCGGTGAAGTGGTCAGTCGACGGGAATCGCTAGCAAGGCGCACGAACTCGTGTGCAGAGCAGACGGGGGACGGAGGCGGCACCCGCGCGCGTCCATGGCAGGTGGAACGGGGCGGACGGAGACGGCGCTCGCGCGCGCCGCTCGCACAGGCTCGTGTGCTTGTGTGTGCAGCGATGGGCGGCCGAATCCCCAATAAGGCATGGAGGCAGGGCAGCCGATCATGTCAGCGAGGTTCCCCTGCAGAACATATCCATACCGTACGGCGTCAAGGGTGGCCGGACTGCTGGACGGCGACGGTTGCCAGACTGCGTCCGTAGGGCGTCGAGGGCGGCAAGAATGCGACGGTTGCCGGATTGCAGCTGCAGAGCGGCGAAGACAGCTCGGCCAATTGCAAGTTGCAGGAGTCTGCAGGGCGCCGCCTCTCTTGTGGCCGGCGTGCAGGGCGCCGCCTCGCTTGTGGCTCGCGTGCAGGGCGCCGCCGTTCAGTGCAGGATATGGCGGCTGGTAGAGGGCGTGTGGCTCGCGTGCAGGGCGCCGCCGTTCAGTGCAGGATATGGCGGCTGGTAGAGGGCGTCGGAGTGTCGATTTGCTGCCGGACGCGTATAGGCTGCGGCGGAAGGTCTTCCCCGGTGGTAGGAATTCCACAGCGATGAGGAATTGGGGATGGCTGTCCGCGGCGAGCAGGTGTACTGGTGTCCGGAGTGGCACAATGGAGTACGATAGGGCCGCAGCATCCTCACGCAGGACAGGGCGGCGGCGTACGGGAACACGCGAAGTGGAGGCAGTTCGGCGGCGACGGGAGAAGACGTCCTCACGGCGGCCGACGGGCAGTGCGGCGGCGTGGACGCAAGGAGTGCAGAGGCTGCAGCGTCCTCCGGCGGCGCGGTGTCCGTGGCCCTGGCAGTGGCAGCATCGTGGGCGGCCGCGTCGGCGTATCAGATTAGGAGTGGGACGGTTTGCGTTTGCAGAACGGAACCGAAAACACTGTGTGATTTGATTTTCGCTGGTGCTGTTTGGGATACATCATTGAGACATTTTCGATCGTTAGATGAAGGCAATTAACAGTTATGATTACGGGGGCATCACTTAAAGTTGGTACATCATTGGGTAACCCTCAATTCGTTAGATGGTGATAATCGTAGGGCTAGCGTTATTTGGATCAGCCACCCTCTCTCTTTTTATATTAGTCTAGATGGCGAGGCCGCTCATCAGTGGCAACGCGTGATCGATCACCTCTTCGATCGCCTCGCAGTAATGATCGCCAATTCAATGTACTCAAGACACCGCCTGCTATCTTCTATGCATGATTTTCTTCAAGTAAGACAGCTATAAACAAGCCACACGAGCCGCAGCAGGAGTAGACAAACGTGGGGCACAGAAGATCTGGGTGGCAGTTAGCCCATACCTCATCCCCCACCACCCGACCACGTCCGATCGCATCACCGCCGTCCGTCCGCGCCATCTGACGCCGCACTGTACACCACCGAGGGCACGGCACATACACATGGTGGCCCGCGCGGTAACAATAGCCCAGTGTTCGTTCGACACGTTGCCACCTCCGTCTCACGTGGCGCCTGCAGGCGCGGAAGCCACGTTATCCACACGCAAGTACGTAATAATATGAGAATCATGCGACACACACTTTTTTTCGATACTACCGCTGCTTAGGGCATCTCCAGCCTTGTTGCCCCCAGGAGCCATTTCTTCCGCCGGATTTGTCCCCCAGGAGAGGTTTGGTTTCTGGGTGCGGGCTGTTTTCCAGTCGTGGCCAAACCCAGAAAATATAAGCGAACACGTGGCGGCAGCTCGCGAGAGCACGGGCCGAAGCAGCGCCGTCTCGCCGTGGCCGAGCTGGGGACGACGAGCAAGCTCTGGAGGCCAGCTCGAGCTCGACGCCCGCCCCACGTCGTCCAGCGCCCGTGCCGCGCGAGAGGCCGCGCGAGCTCCGCCCCGGCCACGCGAGAGGACGCGCGAGCTCGGCCACGCGAGCTCTGCCCGCAGGACTCGCCGCCGTCGTGGCCATCGGGGCGCAGCTCCAACCTTCCGACATGGACCGGTTCACGCCCTTGCTGCGGCCGCACGGGTTTCGGCCGGCCGCGCGTTCATCGCGGGGCTCCGTCGGGATCGGGAGCGCGCGCCCGTCGCCATGGCCGCGACTCTAGAGCTCGTTCGAGCCAGCCGGCTGCGCGAGGGGCGAGCCGGGATGAGGCGCCAGGGGCGATTCAGGCAGCGAGCGGAGGCGACTAGGGGCTAGCGGCGGTGAGCTCGATCCGGAGCGGAGAGAAGACGGGATATGTTCTATATTATTGATCGTATAACAAGGATTACAAGTGTTTATATAGGAGGTAGAGGGTACGGTAAAACCCTAACCCTAACCGACCTAGTCCTACATGAAATACAACTCAACACCCCCCCGCAGTCGAAACATGGCGTTTTACAACATTGAGACTGGTTCGAAAGTCTTGGAAAACTGATGGCGGTAATCCTTTGGTGAATATGTCGGCATACTGCAAGCTGGTTGGAACATGAAGTACACGGGCCTCTCCTAGAGCAACACGGTCCCGGACGAAGTGAAGATCGATCTCGACATGCTTAGTCCGTTGAGGTTGAACCGGGTTCGTGGAGAGGTAAGCTGCCGAGATGTTATCACAGTAGACCACTGTAGCCTTGGTGGGAGGTTGATGCAGCTCGGCCAAAAGTTGACGCAGCCATACAGATTCAGCCACACAATTTGCAACAGCACGATACTCAGCTTCGGCACTGGATCTAGAGACCGTGTGTTGTCGTTTGGAGGACCAGGAAACAAGATTCTTGCCGAGAAAGACACAGAAACCAGAGGTAGACTTGCGTGTGTCCGGACAACCTACCCAATCAGCGTCAGAGTATGCCACCAACTCGGACGAGGAACCAACATAAAACTGAAGACCGAGATGAGCTGTGCCTGAACATATCGCAAAATCCGTTTGACGAGCTGAAGATGAACCTCACGAGGATCATGCATGAATAAGCATATTTGCTGGACAGCATAAGAGAGATCCGGTCTTGTTAGGGTTAAGTATTGTAGGGCACCGGCAATGCTGCGATAGCGTGAGGGATCGGACACCTTGGGACCATCCTGAGCTGAGAGTTTGCACTTGGTGTCAACAGGAGTGGAGATCGGGTTGCAGTTTAGCATGTCAGCACATTCCAGGAGATCCATGGCATATTGCTGTTGAGAGAGAAACAACCCATGAGGAGTACGATGAACGTTGACGCCAAGAAAATGGTGTAGAGCTCCCAGATCCGTCACAGCAAATTCAGAACTCAGAGAGGCAATGATGCGCTGAAGGAGTGAGGTGGAGCTGGCAGTCAGTATGATGTCGTCCACATACAGTAGCAGATAGGCAGTGGCATTGGTGGCGTGATATATGAAGAGAGAGGAATCACTCTTCGAGCTAGTAAAACCAAGGCTGTGGAGATATGCGGTAAACCGAAGGAACCAAGTGCGAGGAGCTTGCTTTAATCCATAGAGAGATTTCTTGAGCTTGCATACATGTGTGGGGAGCTCGGAATCGACGAAACCAGCAGGCTGAGTGCAGTACACGGTTTCAGCAAGTTCACCGTGCAAGAAGGCATTCTTCACGTCTAGTTGATGAATAGGCCATGATCGCGAAGTTGCAATGCTGAGGACCACACGAATAGTAGCAGGTTTCACCACAGGACTGAAAGTTTCTCCATAGTCAACACCCTCTTGTTGAGTAAATCCGCGGAGGACCCAGCGAGCTTTGTATCGAGAGAGAGATCCATCGGGGTTCAGTTTGTGACGAAAAATCCATTTGCCTGTGACCACATTGACACCTGCAGGACAAGGAACCAAAGACCAAGTATCATTCCGAATTAGAGCATCAAATTCATCACGCATAGCATCGTGCCAACGGGTGTCCTTCAGTGCAGTACGGTAGGAAGAAGGAATAGGGGAGATGTCGGTGGAGATGGACAAGTTAAGATTTTGTCGAGGCATGAGATAACCTGTCTTGGCTCAGGTGTGCATCCGATGCGCGTTTTCAGGTGGCGTGACTGGGACAGCTCGTGGGGGTAGAAAACGCGGGCGAGGCGGACTAGGAGTGGATGCAGGTGGCGTGGCGGAAGCTGCTGTGGCAGAAGAAGAGGTGGCAGAGGCTGGTGTGCGGTGTGTGGTGTGTGGGGTGGTCAGGGAGCGGGATGCGGTCGGATCGTCGGAGACAGAGGTGGTGGGTGGCGATGGAGACTGGTGGGCAGGTGGCGTGTTGCTGCTGGCTGGGTGTGGAGTTCGAGGGGGATTGTGGTGGATCCCGGCGGTGGAGCTGGGCAATGATTGGGCGCGGGGATCGATGATGATTGGGGTGGGTTCCGGTGGGGGAGCTGGATTTTCTGCGGTGCCGTCGTGATAGGGAAAATAATTCTCATTGAACACGACATGCCTAGAGATGATAATTTTACGAGTTTGGAGATCAAAACACCGGTACCCTTTATGTTCCCGTGGATAGCCAAGAAGAACGCAGCGTGTGGAACGTGGAGAGAGTTTATGATTAATAGAGTGAGATAAATTGGGAAAGCACAAACAGCCGAAGGTCCGGAGATGGTCATATGTGGGATTAACACCGTAAAGAAGGAAGTAAGGGGTGAAGTTGCCGATGACACAAGAGGGTCTAATGTTTAGTAGATGATTGGCTGTATGAAGGGCTTCTACCCAGAATTTTGGAGGTAACGTGGATTGGAAGAGAAGGCTGAGAACAACATCGTTGGTGGTGCGGATCATACGCTCGGCGCGCCCATTTTGTGGAGATGTGTACGGACAGGAAAGGCGAAGGGAGATGCCATGAGAAGAGAGATGGGCGCGTAGGGTGGTGGTGAGAAATTCTCCTCCATTATCACATTGGAGACAACATATGTTTGTATGAAATTGAGTTGTTATGAAGGCGAAGAAACGTAAAAGAATATCACAAGTATCAGATTTTGCACGTAGAGGAAACACCCAAGAAAAATGCGAGAAATCATCTAGAATAACTAAGTAGTATTTATAACCAGAACAACTAAGAACAGGGGACGTCCATAAATCACAGTGAATAAGATCAAAGGGGGACGAGGCGCGAGAATGAGATATGGCAAAAGGTAATTTCGTGTGTTCCCTAATTGGCATGCATCACATAAAGTTTGAGACGCTGCACGTTTATTACAACTCGAGAGAAAATCTAAAGGTAAATGCGACATTGCAGAGGAGCTGGGGTGGCCGAGACGTCGATGCCAGAGATCGTTGGTGACAGCAAGGGCAGTGGATGTTGTGATGCCCTGATCGCCAAAGAATGGATAGAGATCGCCGGAGCTATTCAACCGCATTAGAACCCTCCTGGTAGAAAGATCCTTCAAAGAAAAACCGAATGGGTCAAATTCAACGGAACAATTGTTATCACGGACAAATTTTCGAGTGGCACAAAGGTTTTGGATGATGAATGGAGACACAAGAACATTATTAAGAACGAAGGGTCGAGAAGTGAGGTGGGCAGTACCGGTAGCTACGACAGGAAGACGTGAACCGTTGCCAACAATAATATGGTGAGAATTAATGCCTAAAGGGGAATGAGACGAGGTCAATGTACCTTGGTTGCCGGTGACGTGAGAGGTGGCGCCGGAGTCCATGATCCAGTCCTGCGGAGGGAACGTCGTGCCGTAGCTCGGAGCAGACTGGTAGAGGGTGGAGTAGTCCCATGATGGCGTCGAGGAGGGTTGTGGCACGGTGGGTGGAGCCGGTGAGTGCATCAGGGGGTAGGCATGGGTGGGCATACCGGGACATGGTCCGAGGACGCCCGAGGCGTTTGGGGGAATCCAGGGAGAGCGTGGCGGAAACGGTGTCCCCATAGGAGCAAAGTAGCCCAGCCAAGGCTGCTGCTGTCCGCCACGACCTCCTCCGTGGTGTTGATGACCGCCACCTCGGTCACGGCCGCCACCTTGCTGCTGATTGCCACCGCGGCCTCCTTGCTGCTGGTTTTGGCCGTACTGAAACCCTGGAATTGGGTTCCGACCGCGGTAGTTAGGGCTGACGCCGGGGGGACGCGTGGTGTTGTTGTTGGCACGGCCACCGGTCTGGACAGCAAGCGCCTGGGCACCGGCAGGTTGGCTGTTGGAGGTGGCGTCGACCTCGGCGCGCTGAAGGCGGGAGCAGGCGTCGGCGAAGGAGGGGATGGCGGTCTTGAGGATCTCGGCCTGCAGTTTGTACTGGTCACCCAGACCATCGATGAACTGAAGGGTGAGGTCGTGGTCGTCAACCGGGCGGCCGATGGCAGCGAGATCATCCGCGATCCGCTGCAGCTTGCTGGCGTAGGTGGCGATCGGGAGATCGCCCCGAGGAGTGCTGCGGAACGCCTTGCTCAGGAAGAGATAGCGCGAGGCCTCGTTGTCGAGGAAGAAGCGCGTGATGCGTGTCCATGTAGAGCAAGCTCGGCCGTCGGAGTCGGAGACGAGGCGGTAGAGATCATCGCTCAAGGTACCCATGAACCACAGGGAGATGTGGATGTCCACGGCCATCCAGAGATCGTCGGGAGCGGGAGACGCCGCGCCAACTGTGATGTGATCCATGGCCTTGTACATGGTGAGGAGGAAGGTGATGATCTGTCTCCACTTCGAGAAGTTTTCGCCGGCGGAGGTAACCTGAAATTTGATGTAGTTGTGGATGTGGATACCAAGGATTGGGTGGGAGGTGGGCTGTGGTGGGAACGGCGCCGGGTAGACGATGGAGGGCGACGCGGCGGTGATGGTGTTTACGATCAGGAGATCGGTCATGAGGTTACGAAGATCTAGGGCAGCGGTGGTGATGGGGTTTGGGAGAGTTTGGGAAGAGATGGGAAGAGATAGGTTGGCAGGGAGTTCGCCGGAGACATTGGTAGAAGTAGGGGCTGGGGAGACGGTGGTGGTGGGCGGGCTTGAGGTCGCCATGAGCGGCGGCGCACGGGAGGCGGCGCGCCTGGCTCTGATACCAAGAAGACGAGATATGTTCTATATTATTGATCGTATAACAAGGATTACAAGTGTTTATATAGGAGGTAGAGGGTACGGTAAAACCCTAACCCTAACGACCTAGTCCTACATGAAATACAACTCAACACGGAGGAGGTGCGGAGGGCGGCGAGGTTTGCAGAGGGGCGAGCCGGAGCAGAGAAGGTGCTGGGTGCGGCGCCGTGAGAGGAGAGAGAAGAGAGAGATGCGGAGGAAAGAGAGATCGCACATGGTGGGGTTGTTGGAAAAGAGAGGAGAGAGAGGGTGCTGGGACACTGACTCTGGGCATGTAAAGCTAGCGCCGCCCCCCCCCCCCCCCCCCAGGCGAAACCCAGGCGGATGGGTTTGTGCTGGGTGCGCCGCGGCGCTAATCGGGCTCTTGGGGCGACGACTAGGAGAATTTTTTAGCGCCGACGCTAAAAAAGGGCAATTTTATGCTGCTGGGGGTGCTGGGGGGCTGGAGATGCCCTTAGATTCTTTAGAGCAGTAACTACCTAGTCCAGTTAAAGTACTCCAGTAATCTGATTCTGTACCGTCACTGCCAGGGTCGACGCATTAACTAACCAACTAATTAACCTTTCATTCACACCTGATGGATTGGCTGACGGTGGTCCGTCCGCGGCGCGCAGATAAAAACCCCCTAGCTCCTCCTTGGCCGGTGGTCGTTTCTACTTTCTACCTCCGCTGAGAAAGCGATAGCTAAAGCGCTCGCCTTCGAGCTCGAGCTAGCTAGAGTGAGTGGTGGTGAGGTCTCGTGCGTGTGGACGGACATGATGGATCACCTGAGCCTGGTGCCCTACGAGGGAGGCAGCGCCGGCGCCGGAGGGGCTGCCAAGTACAAGGAGTGCCTGCGCAACCACGCCGCGGCCATGGGCGGCCAGGCCTTCGACGGCTGCGGCGAGTACATGCCCGCCTCGCCGGACTCGCTCAAGTGCGCCGCGTGCGGGTGCCACCGCAGCTTCCACCGCCGCGCGGGCATGGGCGGTCTCACGGCCGTCTCTGGCGCGGCGCCGTTCTTCTTCAGCCCGCCGCCACCCTCGCACCACCACCACCCCGTGCTGCAGGGCTTCGTCCCGTCGTCGCGGCCGCCCCAGCTGGCGCTGCCGTACCACGCCGTGCCCGCCGCCGCGTGGCACCACGGCCTGCTGGACCCGGCCGCCCGCTCCGGGTCGGAGACGCCGCCCCGGGCCGGGGACGACTGCAGCCCCGGGTGCGGCGGCGGCGGCAGCGGGAGCTTCGGGAGGAAGCGGCACCGGACCAAGTTCACGCCCGAGCAGAAGGAGCGGATGCGCGACTTCGCCGAGAGGCAGGGCTGGCGCATCAACCGCGACGACGGCGGCGCCCTCGACCGCTTCTGCCTCGAGATCGGCGTCAAGCGGAACGTCCTCAAGGTCTGGATGCACAACCACAAGCACCAGCTCGCCTCGCCCACCTCCGCCGCCGCGGCAGCCACAGCCGGCATCAGCAGCATCGGGATCAATCCAGGTGCCGGCCCTGGCTTTGGCGTGGGTGCCGGCGCTGGCGCTGGCGTTAGCTTTGGCATGGGCGCTGGCGCTGGCATTGGCATTGGCATTGGCATGGGTGCTGGTTCTGGCGCCGGCACGGGCAACGGCGACGACGACGACGACACGGACGATGACTCGCCTCCACGCGCCGCCGTCTCGTCCCCCTCGCCCTCCCCCATCAGCGTCTAGCTAACGAGCTTCTCCAGAGCTAGTTCTTTAATTAGTCGCTCCGGCCTAGATTTAATTAACGTACTCCCCACTCAATCCCCCTGATCACCCGCATGCCTCCCCTGCAGCGGCCGTACCGAACCGATCGAGGGCATATCTGTACTTCCCACTTCCACTCTACTAATTCTAGCTAGGCGCTGCTGCTTGTTTCTTCCTAGGTTCATTACTTGTCTTGTCTCCCATTAATCCTGCTACTCTAGCTGAAGTGAAGTGAGTGACTAATCATGGTACTCTTAATTTGTCCGAGAGGCAGTGGCAGCGCTTTGGAGTTAGTGCGCGGAAGCTTCTTGTTCTTGGATCTCTCGCAGTTCGCTGCCGCTACTTCTAAATTGCAGTGTTGTTTGGTCTGTACTGCTCGTGTGTAGTAGCTTTAGACTGGGGTACTACTCCTACCTCGTAGCGGCGGTCCTGCCGTGGCGGTGGTGGCCGGTGGTGGCCGGTGGCTTTTGTTCCTATTTGCGCCCTCCCGGCCGGCCGGCCGGGCCATGTTCCGGCAGGGCAGACCTACCACCACCAGACCCCGCCGCGGCTGGTGGAGCCGGAGCTTTAGACGAACATGGCGTTGTCATTCTGAGTAGTTTTTACTGGTGGTGTGTCGGAAATGTGTGTGCTTCCGTGCCGATCGACTTGTCTTATCGGCGGCGTCCATGTCGCGCGGCCGGCTCGGCTTGGGTGTGCGATGATGATGATGATGGAGATTAGGCACGGTTTGTGGCTTTCGGTGCGGGCCGGGCAGGATCCGACACCATATCTCTGCTCTCCTCGGTGGGATTTGGGCCAAATCATTTGGCCTCTAGGCCTTGTGGTTTTCTTGTCGCTGAACTTTGCAATTCTATAGGGGAGAGCACGACGTCCGGCCAAGACGCCCGCCGGAACCCCGCACAGAGTCGTCCGGCGCACACACACGGCGGCGATGCTGCCCAGTGAAGGCGCTGGCCCTCCACCGGCCGGCCAACAGCTGATCCTCTGTTCCTTTCGTCTCGTCGCATCAAGTACTGCAGTACCGCACGGGCGCCTCTTGCTGTCTTGCAGACGCAGTGGAGTGTGTCAGTGTGTTTGAGCACGGACAACACGGTAATGGTCTCTGCCTGCCGCTACAGTACTTACTTGCTACTCCTACTATTGTTCGCAATGGGGAAAATACTGAAATAATTCAAGTAAATGATGTGATTTCATTGAGAACTGATGGCAGAATACCAAGAGTGCCACCTCACTTGATTCAACAATATATTTCCCTTATTAGCAAGTTGTCTGTTTTCAAAATGCCTTCAGCATAGGAAAAGGGTAAGAATTATATTTTATTTGGTGATACTTTTGTTTTCTGTTGTATCATGATTACAGTTTGTTTCTTCTTAGTTTTTCTATACATCTATTAAAAGAGCAAACATATGCCGGATACATTAAATGGTATGCGTCCAATATTTGATCAAAGGCTGAGATTGCACGTTCGGTGTTGAGCACCTCAACACAATCCATGCGAAACGTTATTTTGTTTTAACTCTTCTCGGTCCATCGCCGCATCCCGCCGCTCTCCGTCGGGCCGAAATACCATGGAAGCCGCCCTCCCGTCCGCCTCCGGTCCGGTGAGAAGCGCCCCCGCGCCGGCGACAGATGGCCCGTGCGGGCTGCTTCTCTTAATGTGCGTCGAGTACAACATCCCCATGGTCCTGGCCGCTGGACCTAGGGTTCGTCGCCACCGCCGCGATGCACGGTGGGATGGCCGACCTGCCCTGGCTCAACTCCTCGCCGTGGTCCTAAACTAGGGTTTGGCGTCGCCGCCGTCTTCCTGGTAGACGGCGAGCTCCTCCGTCTCGCCCGGCCGCCCCCATCCCTGCCTCCCTACCCTCTGTTTCGACAGGAGATTGACCACAACAACCGGTCGCAGCAGGAGCTCGACGTCGCCACGGCGACCTCCAGCTCCCCTGCCTATCGCCTCCCCTTGCCGGCGTGTGGTTCCTGCACCCAATCTCGGCGAGCAGCGCGCGTTCCCTAGCCGTAATTTCGATGACCACGGCCATGGTTGTGACGCCAGATTCAGACTCCGAGCCGGAGGAGACGGTCCACCGCCGCCGATGCCGTTGCCGAGGAATTGAATAAGGACGAGGGATCAGAAGAAGCAGACAGAATCAGAAAATGAGTTTGAGGATCAGCAGTAGGAGGCCATCAGGGAGATGAACCACACCCACCTCGCCCAGATCGTACTGTCTCCCACCTGTATTTTGACATACAACTTAACCTGCTATGTGATTTACTTTGTGTCTTCGTGTGGAATTATAGCAATTAAGAATGGTTTATGTTTCTGCAAAATATAGTGCTCAGTGACTCTACTGATCTTTCGTGCTTGCAGATTCAAGCTATGTTATGGGAGCAGCCAAAACGGGCTCACGGATGACCCGGGAGAAGAAGAAAGATATCAACCTGGCCGCGCCTGAGGGCAGGACCAGACCACAAGGTCACCTTGCCGTATTCAGCTTTCACTTAATTTGTAGTATTATGATCAGTGTTCAGTTCCTCATCACTTTAAGTTATAGAATATGATATCTCATTTAACCTTCTGGGAGTAAATCAAAATTTGTACATAATTAGACTATGTGAATAGTAAAAACTGAAAGCGCTGATCATATATCTGTTGCTTACTAAATAATTACTTCCATTTTCATTGTACTGTCGATAAATGCCACTGTTTTGGTAATTTTTTTGATTGTTCATCTTTATCTGTTCTACTTCACCTGATGGTTTCAGTGAGAGAGAGAGGTGTGTAGTATGCCCTTCTAAAGATTTTCAAGGGTTCTGTACATCATAAGTTTTCACCTGTCAGGAATTTTCTCTTACAAGTCTTCATATTGTTTGAAATTTTTCAGAAATGCTATTTATTCGGTCAAATTGAGTTGGTATTGACATATACCATGTGTACGAAAAAGATTTCTTGGTACATTGCATTTGGTAGCTTCCAGGATGCTCATCAGCAGAAGTGGAGGAAGGATGGTGTGAATGGTCATAAGTTAGTGAGCAGGTGAAGACTTGAAAAGAAAGAGCCAGAACGATGGCAAGTGAATATATTCCCTGCCATCTTCAAACTTGCCCAATCTGCTTGATAAATATTTGTCCCTAGCTAATGTTATATGTTCTGATGAGTACTATATGTTCCTGTGTCACGCAATGCGGTGGATTAATGTGGATGTCATTTGTGCTCAGATCTGATATTGTGGTCTGCAATTTCTGCACTCTTTCTACAGAATTCATGTTATACGAATTGTTTATCTGTATTTTTCTTCTGACTTCGAACTGCACATGTTATTTCTTTGCATGTGGAATTTATTTAGAATGCTGACAAAATTAAACAACTTGTGGGTCTTGTGGTGAATTTGATGGAGTAATTCTTAGCCAAGCAGTTTGTGCATATTGTATAGTTCTGAAGGCCTAAAGCATTCCATTGTTGAGTGAGCTACCATTGTCCACCAGCGCTAACATGCACGGGAAAATAAAAAACCGTGTACTCTAATCCATTATATGAATTATTGTCATGTGTATGTGGAAAGTTGTGTTATATTTGTTAATAATTGCAAAATCAATAAACATAGATTGATGAAATTTAAAGAGTGAGAATTTGAGAATCCATTGAAATGACAGTGTGCAAACTTAAGAGGCAAACTTTTTAGAGAGGCTCTCCAAGTTGAAATATAGAGTCAAATTTGACGGTTCCATTGGAATTCTCCGCAACATGTGATTTGTTAGAGGACATAATGGAAAAAAAAGGGCGAACAGAGGGTAGGGTCACGTTGGTCAATAACATTTGGATCACGTCAATACTTTTCATACAAATCTTGATTTTTTTTCTCCATTTGCAACGCACGCGCATGTGTGCTAGCTGTGTCCAAGAGTAAAAAAAAAGTCATATTATTTGATGATTTTGAAGGTTTCTGTAAAAAAAACTTTATTATAGTTCACGGGAGATATCTTGTCCAATTTTTAGTGACATGTGAGTGGATGGTTTGTTGCACATACTCTTACATTACTGTAGCATGAAACTTATTTAACTGGGTTGGTAGAAAAACTCAACGAAAAAAATAAATTCAAAAGATGTGTTTATACTATAATAAATTATGAAACGTGCGTTGCACGTGCACCTTGACTAGTACGAAATAAGGTGCCAAGTTCCTTTTGAAATTTAATGTACGTGCAAATGTTTCTATTTGTTTTTTTGAGGGAAACGTTTTTATTTGTTGTTTATGCATGCTTGATGTTTACTTCTGAATTCTCATTGCTGGAAATTTTTGTAAAATTAGGAAAATTCGCAATAGTGGCATCTCTTAATTCTTCGCCTACACTTTTTTTTTGAATTTTTTTCTGATGAGTTTAAAATTTTCAAACAAATACGTGTTTCAACTGCTATTTTACAAAAATAATTTGGTCATTTGTTGTAAGAGTGGGTTTTCATTTTTCAATGTGATTCATTTTGGGATCTTAATTTTTTTTTCGAGGTTGCCACTTACACAACACCTATGGACTTCAAAATAATCATTGTTTTGATGATATGGACAGTAACTCTGAATTATTATTGTGCGCTAAAAACTCCAGGCAGAAAAAACAGAAGTGGAGATTATTGTGGTGAAGATTCTTCTTTCAGAAAGCGAAGAAACACTAGAGTTGAGGTATATTATGATGACAGGGTAAAACCTTAAAGTTGGGGATACATCCACAACCCCTCTCAGCCGAGAACCCATGGTTTCCAAAAAAATTGACTCTATTTTTTAGCATCAACATTGCCTTATATAAAGCTTTGAGCGTGTATAGTTTGTTTTTAATAAAGGCTTCCAGAAATAAGTTTATATGAATTTTAATGCTTATCCTTGTAAATGATAAAGGGTATGTTGGAAACTAATTGTTCTTAAAAGCTGCATGCACAAAGAAAGAGGTTGAAATATGATCACATCTTCTTTATTGATGTGATTGCTCTATTATAGATGAAACAGTGACTTGCAAGTGTTATGATAAATAGCAATTTCCATTCATATACTTGTGGCTGTTGTTAGTAGTTGATTAATATAGAAAATGAAGTGTATTGTGGCACTGTTGCAAGCTCTTATTAGTGTCCAACTTTCTCCATTTTGTTAGCCTTTCACTTAGTAAGCATGTATAATTTAGCATCCAAATCACTTTAGACAAAATTATGTGTCCACCATGTCTGTAACATCCCGGAGTAGTACCCTTATTAGAATTGTCTGTTTTTTAAATTTTTGACTCATCATGACATTATGCATCATGTCACA
This sequence comes from Poa pratensis, assembly GCA_947311845.1. Taxonomy (NCBI): domain Eukaryota; kingdom Viridiplantae; phylum Streptophyta; class Magnoliopsida; order Poales; family Poaceae; genus Poa; species Poa pratensis. Next base: position 41,495,835 of record CAMZMU010000053.1, read on the forward strand.
TTGTATAAATTTGACACAAACAATGAACCGTAAAATTACATTTGATATTAAAATTTGGGTTTTACAAAACATTTCTGTTTTCATGTTTTGCTTAAAACCTTTTCTTTTGATGTGTCCCTTTAATTTTTTAATCTTGCCCCCAAATAATAATTTTAAATAATTTATTAAACTCAGAAAGCTTCAAACGTTGTAAACCCTTTTAATCTTTTCTGTAAACATCTCCTTTCTTATTTTCTGAAATAAAAATGATAAAAAGTAAAAGAGAAAACCGACCACAGCCCTTACCTCTTCAACCCAAACCAAGAAGCCAGTCGGGTCGTACCCCTTCGCCCTAGTATCGTTCCACTTGTCGTTCATCATCATAGTACGAACCAGGTCACCGTCATTCATCCTCGGGAGAGACACGCGATGGGCGCCCTAGTCCCACTGATGACGTGAAACACACGTTCGTTGGGAGACCCCAAGAGGAAGGTATGATGTAGTCAGCAGCAAGTTTTCCCTCAGAAAGAAACCAAGGTTATCGAACCAGTAGGAGCAGCAACTCTTCAGAAGGTTGTCAACGGCGCCAGAAAAATAGCTGTCGCAGGGAGTCTGGACTGTTGACGTGGAATCTGCACACAACACAATCAAACTACTTTGCCCCAACGAAACAGTGAGGTTGTCAATCTCACTGGCTTGCTGAAAACAAAGGATTAAACGTATGGTGTGGAAAATGAGTATTAAATTGCAGAGAATGAAAAAGGAACAGTTTGCAGTTTGTGGTTGTTTAATCAGTGTAAAAGAATGGACCGGGGTCCACAGTTCACTAGTGGTGTCTCTCCATAAAAGATAACTAACATGTTGGGTGAACAAATTACAGCTGGGCAATTGACGAATAGTGAGCGCATGACAATGCATATACATGACATGTTGACTACTATGATATTTAATTGGGCATTACGACATAATACATAGATCGTTATCCAACAGCATCTATGACTAATAATCCACCGCCGGGTTGTCATCCGAGTCCCCCGTTGGTATTAAGTTGCAAGCAACGGATAATTGCATTAAGTAAAGTGCGTAATGTAAACAAACACATATGTCCGTGGACATAGCATCGTTAGGTTATCCCTAGTGGCAACAGCACATCCACAACCTTAGAACTTTCTGTCACTGTCCCAGGTTAAACGGAGACATGAACCCACTATCTAGCATAAATACTCTCTCTTGGAGTTACAAGCATCTACTTGGCCAAAGCATCTACGAGTAACGGAAAGCATGCAAGATCTTAAATAACATATAAGATAGATTGATAATCAACTTGACATAATATTCAATATTCATCGGATCCCAGCAAACACAACATGTAGCATTACAATAATATGATCTTGATCATGTAGGGCAGCTCACAAGATCTAAACATGATGGCACAAAGTGGAGAGACAACCATCTAGCTACTGCTATGGACCCGTAGTCCAAGGATGAACTACTCACGCATCACTCCGGAGGCAGGCATGGCGATGTAGAAGCCTCCGGTGACGATTCCCCTCTCCGGCAGGGTGCCGGGAAGAGGTTCTGAACCCTCCCGAGCTAGGGTTGACGACGGCGGCGTCTCTGGAACTTTTCGTGGATATTTGCTCAGGTACTTAGGGTTTTCGCGTCGGGGGGAATAAGTAGGCGAAAGGGCGGCGGCTGCGGACCCCCGAGGGGCCCACACCACCCCAGGGCGCGGCAGAGGGGGCCCGCGCCCTGGTGGCGTGTGGCCTCCTGGTGGCCCTCCTCTGCTCTCCTTCGCTCCGTCAGGCGTGTTCTGGAAAAATAGGCACCCCGTGTAGTTTCGTCCAATTCCGAGAATATTTCCAGACTAGCTTTTCTGGAATACAAAAACAGCAGAAAACAGGAACTGGCACTTCGGCATCTTGTTAATAGGTTAGTCCCAAAAAATGTATAAAAGTGATATAAAGTAGATGCAAAACATGTAGCAATTGGTATAAAACAAGCATGGAACATCAAAAATTATAGATACGTTTGAGACGTATCAGCATCCCCAAGCTTAGTTCCTACTCGTCCTCGAGTAGGTAAACGATAAAAACAAATAATTTTTGAGGTGACATGCTACTATCATAATCTTGATCATATAATATTGCAAGGCACATGTAAATGAATGAAGTGATCCAAGTCAATGGTCTATAATTTGCTACAAATAGATAATGAGTAAACAATGAATCACACAAGCTAAACGTTTTCATGAATAGTACTTTCGAGACAAGCATCAAACAGTTTTGCATAAGTGTTAACTCATAAAGCAATAGTTTCTAACAAAAGGTATTTAATCAACACAAAGGAAGAATTTAGTTTCAGCATTTGCTTCAACTTTCAACATATTTATCTCATGGATATTGTCAACACAAAGTAGTATAACAAGTCCAATACATTGCATATAACGCATGTTGTAACAAAGTTGACACTAGTGTTTGCTTGTGGAAGACAGAAAGAATAGGAAAACTGACTCAACATAAAAGTAAAAGAAAGGCCCTTCGCAGAGGGAAGCAGGGATTAAATCATGTGCTAGAGCTTTTAGGTTTTTGAAAGCATATAGAGATTGCATAAAATATTTGATACTCCTCCCAACCTTGCTAACACAAGCCATGGCTAACCGAATCCTCGGGTGCCTTCCATCAATCACATACCATGGAGGAGTATCTATTTTTGAGAGGTGTTTGTTAATTGTCAACGAATGGTAGCGGGTGAGAACAGTATTCTACCTGTCGAACGGACTTTTAAGAGCGGCTCCCATGAAGGACGTTATTTCTACCAGCAAGGCAGATCATCCCTCTTTCTCTTTGGTTTACACACATTCAGGTATTTCACTGTTTGTCATTGCTTACTGATGAATCAGGGCAAAAGTGTGAAGAGAATTAATTGGTTAAAGTTGTAATTAATTGGGACTGGGCACCCCGTTGCCAGCTCTTTTTGCAAGTTATTGGATAAGCGGATGTATATGCCACTAGTCCAGGTGTAAAAGTCCACTCGACAAATAGAATAAAGAATAACCACACTAATTCCTCATGAGCTAGTAAACATTGACACAAAAAGGGAATAATAACATTTTGAATAATTTAAAGGTAGCACATGAAAAATTTACTTGGAGTGGCAAGGAAATACCACATATAGGTAGTTATGGTGGACACAAATGGCATGGATTTTGGCTCAAGGATTTGGATGCACGAGAAGCATTCCCTCTCAGTACAGAGTTTAGGCTAGCAAGGTTATGTAAGCAAACAAGAATATCAACCCGTACACCAAGTTTTATATGACAAACATATTGCAAACGTTATAAGACTTCATACCGTCTTCCTTGTTAACCAAACCCTGTTATTAGAAAATATCTAGACCTTAGAGGTACCACCGATGCAAACCAAATTTTCAACAAGCTTTACGGTAGTTCTTCACTAATAGGCTTAACTCATGTGATGCACAATTTAATCATGATCTACTTGTTAACTCAAAACAATTGACAAGCATCAAGTTATCCATTTTAGTGATCTACAAGATTAAGCAAGTTTTTCCTTATACCAATTACCACATGCAACATTTTCTGAACCAACCAAACACCAATCAATTTATTTCATCAACTCTCCAAACAAATATAAGTGAAGCAAGAGAGTACTTTCTACAAAAGAAAGCTAATAGCTCTGACAAGAGATACATGAAAACAAGAGCTAAAAGCTGAACAGCGCTAGATATGAATACTCAACAAATATAAGTGAAGAATAGGAGTATTCTCATGAAAAAGCGGAGCGTGTCTCTCTCCCAATCAAGAATGCTAGGGTCCAGTCAAGCTTTATTGAAAATAAAATGCAATACTGAAAATAAAAAGCACACAGACGCTCCAAGAAAAGCACATATGATGTGAAAGAATTAAAATATAGTTTCACTAGAGATGACCTGATAATTTTGACGATGAAGAAGGGGATGCCTTGGGCATCCCCAAGCTTAGACGCTTGAGTCTTCTTGAAATATGCTGGGGAGATCCATGGGAGCCTCCCCAAGCTTAAGCTCTTCACTCTTCTTGATCCTATTATATCATCCTTCTCTCTTGACCCTTGAAAACTTCCGTCACACCAAACTCAAAGTAGATCTCATTAGAGGGTTAGTGCATAATCAAAAATTCACATGTTCTGTAAAGACGCAATATGATTTGTTACTTTAAACATTAGCTACAGCCACTGATGTTATGTGAAGCTCTTCCACCCAAAAAAGAATTTCACTCAACACTAGTAAAAGAGAGAATGCGAAAAATAAAAAGGCATAATCTGTCTAAAACAGAACAGTCCGCAAAGACGAATTTTTTCGAGGCACTTACGACGCTCAGATCGAGAAACTCTGAACTAATGAAAGTTTCAGACATTCATAAAGATTACGCACAAAAATTTCAGATTTTTAACAATCTGGTGATTTTAGGAATTTCGTACAGTGAACAGCAAAAATCTGTTTCTGCGCAGCAATCAAAATTAAGCATCATCTTATCATTAGAGGCTACTCTTGGCACAACAATGCGAGAAAATAAAGATACAAAGGAGTTGCTACAGAAGTAAACAAACTCCTTGACTCAATAAAAGAAAAATTGCAGAAAAATAAAATGGGTTGCCTCCCATAAGCGCTTTTCTTTAACGCCTTTTAGCTAGGCACAAAGCATGCATCAAGTATTACCAAGTGAAGAAAGGTCTAATTCATCAAAAGCTTCATCAAGAACAGGGTTTGTCACATTAGGACTTTTCAGTTTACGTAATTCTTGGGAAGAAAATTTAAATAGACCATTATGTGACTTACCCTCAAGCTCATTGAACACGTTATCCGTTTTAAACGCACCCGTGGGTTTTGGTTTAGAAATTTTTGGAACATACATAAATTTTTGCTTTCTCCCCACAAAAGCCTTTTGCCTTTTAGTTTTAATAGAGGTAAAAGTAGAACTTATTACATCCATAGCCTCCTCTAATTCACCAATCCTAAGATTTTGATTATCTTGAATAGTACTAGTTTCTAAAACAGCAATTCTTTCATTAATGGTTCCCAGTGATTCATCAACTTTGCTAGTACTATCAAGGAGATTTGGCAAATTTTTCTCTATAGACTCCAATTTCTTTATAACATCTTCCAAGGTGATCTCATTTTTAATGTTACTAACAGGTGGTGTTCCTACTAGGCTCTCAATAATATAACTAGCTTCCAACGCAGGGTACCAAGAAAGTTACCTCCCGTCAAAGTGTCCAAGACATATCTATACCAGCTAGTTATGCCAACATAAAAATTTCTAAGCAGGATCATAGTGGAATATTTTTTAGCACACCTACGATGAGCATCGCTGATTCTATACCAAGCATCTTTCAAACTTTCTCCACTTTGTTGCTTAAAAGATCGAACCTCAACTTCAGGAACCAAAACATGATGAGCCGAACCAGACATGATAACTAACAGAAAACAAAACTGAAAATAAACTAATGCAAGTAACTAATTTTTTTGTGTTTTTGATAATTGAAAGCAAACAAGATAAAATAAAATAAACTAAGCAAGACAAAAACAAAGTAAAGAGATTGGAAGCGTGAAACTCCCCTTGCAGAAGACTGCTGTCTCCCCGGCAACGGCGCCAGAAAAATAGCTTGATGACGTGAAACACACGTTCGTTGGGAGACCCCAAGAGGAAGGTATGATGTAGTCAGCAGCAAGTTTTCCCTCAGAAAGAAACCAAGGTTATCGAACCAGTAGGAGCAGCAACTCTTCAGAAGGTTGTCAACGGCGCCAGAAAAATAGCTCGCAGGGAGTCTGGACTGTTGACGTGGAATCTGCACACAACACAATCAAACTACTTTGCCCCAACGAAACAGTGAGGTTGTCAATCTCACTGGCTTGCTGAAAACAAAGGATTAAACGTATGGTGTGGAAAATGAGTATTAAATTGCAGAGAATGAAAAAGGAACAGTTTGCAGTTTGTGGTTGTTTAATCAGTGTAAAAGAATGGACCGGGGTCCACAGTTCACTAGTGGTGTCTCTCCATAAAAGATAACTAACATGTTGGGTGAACAAATTACAGCTGGGCAATTGACGAATAGTGAGCGCATGACAATGCATATACATGACATGTTGACTACTATGATATTTAATTGGGCATTACGACATAATACATAGATCGTTATCCAACAGCATCTATGACTAATAATCCACCGCCGGGTTGTCATCCGAGTCCCCCGTTGGTATTAAGTTGCAAGCAACGGATAATTGCATTAAGTAAAGTGCGTAATGTAAACAAACACATATGCCGTGGACATAGCATCGTTAGGTTATCCCTAGTGGCAACAGCACATCCACAACCTTAGAACTTTCTGTCACTGTCCCAGGTTAAACGGAGACATGAACCCACTATCTAGCATAAATACTCTCTCTTGGAGTTACAAGCATCTACTTGGCCAAAGCATCTACGAGTAACGGAAAGCATGCAAGATCTTAAATAACATATAAGATAGATTGATAATCAACTTGACATAATATTCAATATTCATCGGATCCCAGCAAACACAACATGTAGCATTACAATAATATGATCTTGATCATGTAGGGCAGCTCACAAGATCTAAACATGATGGCACAAAGTGGAGAGACAACCATCTAGCTACTGCTATGGACCCGTAGTCCAAGGATGAACTACTCACGCATCACTCCGGAGGCAGGCATGGCGATGTAGAAGCCTCCGGTGACGATTCCCCTCTCCGGCAGGGTGCCGGGAAGAGGTTCTGAACCCTCCCGAGCTAGGGTTGACGACGGCGGCGTCTCTGGAACTTTTCGTGGATATTTGCTCAGGTACTTAGGGTTTTCGCGTCGGGGGGAATAAGTAGGCGAAAGGGCGGCGGCTGCGGACCCCCGAGGGGCCCACACCACCCAGGGCGCGGCAGAAGGGGGCCCGCGCCCTGGTGCGTGTGGCCTCCTGGTGGCCCTCCTCTGCTGCTCCTTCGCTCCGTCAGGCGTGTTCTGGAAAAATAGGCACCCCCGTGTAGTTTCGTCCAATTCCGAGAATATTTCCAGACTAGCTTTTCTGGAATACAAAAACAGCAGAAAACAGGAACTGGCACTTCGGCATCTTGTTAATAGGTTAGTCCCAAAAAATGTATAAAAGTGATATAAAGTAGATGCAAAACATGTAGCAATTGGTATAAAACAAGCATGGAACATCAAAAATTATAGATACGTTTGAGACGTATCACCCACCCTCTCCATTTTTGCAGTCGCGGGTAAGGTTTCCCCTCTCCTTACACTCGGGTTATTCCGTTCGTCCCATTTACTTGTGCTTCTTTGCGGTAGCGTATTTACCATGTCTATCTTGCTTGGTAGTCTAAGCTTGTCATATATTTGATTGTACACCTAATTGGTTTCGAGAAAAACTTTTTATATCGACAATTATCTCTAAAACCAATTCATTTAAGTAACATTTTGTAACCGCCTATTCACCCCCTCCCCGGTAGTGAACATGTAATCCTTACAAAAATCATTCCTCTAATTTTGATGTTTCAAAACATGAAGAAGTTACTTGATATACATGAAAAATTCATATGCAGTAAAAAGAATCTTATATGCATGAACATTTGTTTGAAATAAATATTTAAAGATATTGGTATAAAATATAGTTCCATGTATGGCACATAGTATTACTGTGATTTCTCTGGGAAACATCCTAATAAAGATGTGAAACATTTTATTTAACATTTATGAACATATTTCTCAAGTGGTATAAACACCTTTTAAAAACGGAGACAACTATTTAAACTAGCAAAAGGGTATTACATGATTGGCTTAGAAGATCTTGAATCAATTATGGTTCCAAAGTGTCCACACCTCGGATGAAAGCATTATTCTTGATCTCTGAAAGTGGGATTTTTTTTAATGAAAGTGGTTTTCATACTATTTTTTTAATATCTAAGGGTATAAAAGTATGTGTTAATGGGCCAAGCCAATGGACAACCTATTCAGAGTTGGCTTCCTTGAGAAGCTGGGTTCCCTCCCGGGCTGCCCTTATGATTGTCTCGATGGGCTTATTCTCTTTTGTTTACCTATTCAAGCACGAAAGCCCAGCAGCATCGGCCATTCGCTTCCTGTTTATACCATCATCCCCATCAGTCCTACGATCTGGATCGTACTCCGGCATGGAGACAGATCAGTCGTCTTCGCAGATCAGCAACAACAATGGCGACGACGCGATCAGCGCGCTCCCGGACGATGTCCTCCTCGACATCCTCGGATCCCTCGATTTGCGCACGGCAGTCATGACCGGCGCCCTTGCGAGGCGATGGAGGCGCCTCCCGCTCCTGCTTCCCAATCTTGTTATCGATGTTGCCTCCATGATGCCGCAGCATAGTGGTGAGGATTTCTCGCCGGATCACATCATGACCACCTACACCAAGACCACCAAGTTCTTCCTCCTGTCGACGCAACAGCGGAGGATCAGGAGCTTGCGCCTCGCCTTCTACCTGATAGATCCATACGTGGGATCCATCGGCGACACCGTTGCCGCTACCACCGCCGACCGTCTCGAGTTCACCATTCATGGCGTCCGGATTGGGCGACGCAGCCAGGACGATCATGGCGAACGCTTCATCAGGTTCATGACCGCTTGCCCAGTCGTTTTCGCCCGGCTCACCAGCCTCACACTCTACGATCTCTCTTTCTCCATGACCTCGGAGTTTGTGGCGGATCTACTCAACGCTTGCAGCCAGCTCGAGCTCCTTTCCTTGAACCGCTGCGAAGCCGCCGACATAGAGATAGACACTCCCAGCTGCTCACTCTTGTCCTTGGAAATCCATGATTGCTTCTTTGTCAGAGTTGAGCTAACCAGGGTCCCCAAACTTGAGCGGCTTCTCTGTGACGCCGATACGATAATACGGAGCTTACGGTTTGGCATGTTCCTTGCCTTCGAGCCATAAACCTCTCCGCGGAGCACCTCATCTACTGCAAAAATCCAGTGCAGCTCTCTCCCGCGTTCCATGACCTGAGAGATATCTCTCTGTGCAACTTGGATACCAAAGATATGGTCTGGATTATTTTTGTCCTAGAGGCTGCACCCTTCCTCATCAACCTTTGTATCAAGGTATGTAGCAAACATGATATAATTTTGCAGCATAAGATAATCATATACGTATAATTATTTACATATTGTTTCGACATGTTATGTTAGTAAGAAAATTTGTTTTTTACATTACGTGTATCATGAAAGCATCTTCAGGGTGCCATTTTTATCAAAATAATATGAAACATCAGTAGCAGACGAAAGTGCATACTACATGATACATTCAAATTAAGTGTGCCATACGAGATATCCATTACCTATAGAGTTGGTAGTGTGCTTCTAATAAGTATGTTTCGTTCCGTATAGCTCTCTCCACGCTGGTCTAGAATGGGAGGCCCCTATCAAACCAACAAGGAGGAGGAAACCCCCAAATTTGAGCACCGAAACTTAACTTTTCTGAAGATGAAAGCCTATGGGATTAGCAAAGACACCGAGGTGTTGCATTACATCAAGCTCGTTAGGGAGGTTGCGGTGTGCTTGAAGAGGATACACTTACTTGAGCAATGCGAGTACACAAATTGCGGTGCCACATGCTCATGTCAAGTGGATGAATCACGGAAGACACTCTTACGCGATACACTCAATATTGGATTCTCCTCATCCATAGAGATAACCATAGAACCAGTGACACGACACACGAGTACAAGTGGCATGACAGACAAGTACAAGTTCAGAGGTTTGATTGTGCAGTTGTGCTCACGGTTTATTCGAAGTGTACTTCGTCTTACGAGAAAACAACATTGATGTAGCGCCAAGTTTATGATGGAATATATGTATCGATCAGTCTATCTATCAAGAGCTAGCTAGCAATCTACAACTATGTTTTTCTTTGAAATTGTGAATTTATATAGTATGTCCCAATTGATTTTGACAAATGCATCTTCAGCTTTGTGAAAAGTACAATTTCCATTTCTCTCTCCAAGTTGCACCTTTTTTAGCCAAGTGCAAATTGCACTTTCCACTAAACTAAGGTTGTATTTTCTATAAATCGATTTTGAGACATCAATAAAATTCCAGCCGACTGAGACTCGCAAAACCAAAGCTGCATGAACAATTTTGTTTGTCTCTATTCATTTTTGATCACGAGACTGATAGTCGTGTCCATGGAAGGATGAAGGGATTTCTGAAACTGCCGTGTCCGGATGACCTTGATGATTTGTAGTGGCATCCGTGGATGTTATATTATAACTCTCAATTAATACATAGGGATGAGCACTCGTAGTCCTTTCTTGAATCATTTAGTTACTCTACATCGTTAATTCTTCCGTCAATAAGAGAGACATTAGGTACTGCAAAATGAATAGATGATTTAATAAGCATCAATATTATGAACTTCTTTTATTGATCGAACCCGAACCCAAAACAGCTTTAGCGAGAGATGGGTAAGAATCAATAAAATTTTGTGGTCACAATACCCGGCAATCAACTTTGGTCAGAATGTATCGAGACATACATGTTTCTTCTCCATAGTTTCAATTCGCTCTGATAGATCTCTGACCCCATCTATCAGCTATAAAAACCAAATAATATTGAGAAATTTTGAATGCAATTAATATTAGACACATAAAGAACGAAGGATGGTAACACGTGTTGATAGGGTAACCTTCTCTCTACGTCAAACTTGTTCTGCTTAACCAGATCTGCATAGGAAGCTGAGGGCATCTCCACTGCTTGTTCTCGGGCTCCGGCTGCCTTGATGGAGACGGGCGGGGGCGAGGGAGGGCAAGCCCCTCGAGGGCGAGCCTTTTCTCGTAGGCCCCCGCGGCATCCCTGAGCCTGTAGCCCTTGGCCCAGTCAAGCGTCACACCGACTACAACAAAACACATAGCGTCGGCAAACATCAACCACAACAGCACCACCACCACCACATCCTTGAGAGGCTCGGGTTCATTCATAAATAGGTGCTTCTGGGGGGCACCCCCCGGCCCACTGCAAATCTTTGAAGGATCCACTAATATTTGGCCCATCTGCCCCCACTTTAGGCCAAAACCTTGTTATTTTGCTTCTTTCACCCTGTTTGCCCCACAAATGTATGACCCAAACTCCGCCACTGATTCAGACGGATTAAATACTTCTTTCAGATCTACCATGTTGTTGATACAACTAAGACTCGCGTGAGGACTCAAGAGGGTGAATTGTAGTTGGTGACCTTCAGTGAGCACTGACGATATGCATGTTACAACAACTATCATAGTGAGAGATGTTCGACAGTTTTGACTAAAGTGCTTAGGAATGTTATGTTTTTGGTTTTTCTTAGCACATAAATACTGATTCGTCATATGTCTAGGGCTTGATCAAGGAGATGCACCAGGACAAGACCTCGGTTTTTTTTTTCGCAAGGTCGATATTGCAAAGGCGTTTGACACAGCCAGTTGGCCGTAATTTTTGGAGCTGTTGGAAAGGCTCGGGTTCGGCGCACGTTGGAGGAGATGGATTGGGCTACTACACTGTCCGGCCTCTTCCAAGGTGCTTCTCAATGGCAAGCCCGGCACGGCGATCCCTCACGCCGGGGGTTGCGGCAAGGGGACCCATCTGCCCCATGCTCTTCATCATCGCAATCGACCCGCTTCACCTTCTATTTCGGCTTGCTTTGGGGGAGGGCATCCTTCAAACCTTCCGGGCACGTCCAGTGCGCTACCCCTTTTCCCTCTACGCCGACGATGCAAGATCTGACCTAATGTTTTATTTTATGAAATTTAGATTACAAGATTTTTACGACATTAGCTCCTATGGGATATATGATCCTATGAATAAAGCAGTCCTAGGATACTGTCAATCTATGTCTATAGCCAGCGGAAAGTTGTTTTTGGCTCTTGCGCACTAGTGATCTCGTTTTTTAAAATTTTCGAAAATCACACTTTTCAGTTCCAACAATTATGAAAAAAATCATACGGATACACATACATATTTTCTACATATGCACTAAATCAGTTTAAAATACATTGTGTTTTCGGCTAAACAAAAATTACAAATTTTGGACAAAATAAGGGATTTTTTTTATTATACTTCATACATCCACGAATTTGCTATTTTTCTGTAGCTCGAAATAGAAAGTATTTTCAACCGAAACTTTGTACTACATATGTATTCACGTTCAAAAAACTGGAATTTTTTTAAACTAGTGGCCATGTGTACCAAATCCCTTCTCGCTAGCTAGTAGCTAGATTGCACTTCCAACCCTATGCGTAATCATTCTACTATCAGGCAGAAGGTCAATTTCGGTTTATACCTAAACGTCGTGCAAAGTTTTGTTCAAATTTCGCGAAGTTCTTCAAATTTTGATCGACAGATTGGAGCATGTGCATTCGAATTTGTCCTAGATATTTGACTGTTATCTTCGAATTTTCGTCAATTTCTCGAAATTTTCGGGGTGAACTGAAGACAAATTGCAGAACTCTGAGGGAACTGCCCTTCGTCCTCCGTTCTGATGGCTTGCAAAATGGGAGGTGGTTTTGTGGCGATCGAGCTCCATTCATGGTGATGGAGCACTACAGGTCCACGCTCCTCCCCAGCGACCAGGCTCTGACCGTTAGTGGTCAAGAAAGAAACGCTCTCGGGGCCCTATGCTGTCATCTCCTCTTCGCTCTAATGAGGATGGTAGCAGAACTTCTTTGATGGGAGCACACAAGCTGATACTCGACGGCTCAACCAAGCTTAATCTGATTTGCATCCAAGCTTAACTACGAAACAGAGGAGGAATTACATTACACACGCACAGACATCATGCTACATTCAGATACCATCCTACTACGTACACTGACGGAACAAGAAGTGACAAGTCTAAATCTACAAGTAGCTGCTTAAACACACCAAGTAGCTAAATCATAAACCGAGGACTAGAACTACGGTGGCGACTACGAAGGACCCTGAGCCTAGCAGGCGGTGCTCATCTGCAGGCGGCGAGCGAGATGAACGAGATGCCAAGTCAGGGCCATCAGCGACAGCACGTTGCACAGGGACGAGTAGCTGTTGAGCTGCTTCAGCCGCTTGTTCAGCATCACCACCTTGCTCTTGGCCATCTCCGCGTCCGGCGCGGTCACGGACGATGCCGTCGTCGTGGTCTTCGCCGCCCTGATAGTTGCCGTGCCGTCCATTGGCATACGGCCTCCTGCTGTCGTAGGGGTGGTCGTCGTCGTTGTGTCGGCCGTTGCCACCGTGACGGCCGGCGGGTCGATGATGTCGGCCATGTCCCTTCCTCTGCCTTCTTCCTTCTCCACTTTCATCCTCTCAAACATCACCTGCGAAGTAAACGAGCATGAGCGAAAACTAATTTGGAACTTCAACAACAGTATGAAGAACATGAACAATGTCAGAGAAGACCTTACCTTGGTGGCTCTGGGCTCGAGAAGCAGCATGTTGGCGAGGACTAGTCCCAGGGCACTGAGCAAGTTGAAGCTCTGGGCGCGAGCGGCGAAGGAGCCTCGCTCACGGCCGAGCACGTGCGCCGCGAGTGCCAGGCCGATGCAGTATGCCATGGCGCGGAAGTACACCGGGTACAGCTTGCTCTGCACCACGCCGAGCTGCTGCCGGGCAGCGCCGAGGCCAGGACGTGGCTCGACACGAACGTCACCCAGACGCACGCGCCGTAGGCCGTGGCGAACCCCAACAGGTGCATCACCGCCGTCGCGGTGCGCGCGGCCTCCATGGGCGCGCCCAGCAGGTACGCGGCGGCGTCGGACGCCACCTCCCGGGCCCTCCTCGCGATGTCCGTCAGGTTCTTGGTCACCTCGCCAGCCTTGGCCTTGGCGACCTCCTCCGCCCGCGCCACCTTCTCGGCCGCGCTTTCTGCAGCATCCTGAGCGTAATCCTCGGCGCGCTCTGCGATGTCCGAGACCTTGTCCTTGGCGTTCTTGGCAGCTCCAGAGACCTTCTCCTTGCCACTGGTCACTGTCTCGGCTGCTCTGTCCTTGACGTGTGACGCCTTCTCCTTGGCTTCACCGGCTGCTTCAGAGACCTTGCCCTTGGCATTCGTCACGGTTTCAGCTGCTTTGTCCTTCACCTGCGACGCCTTCTCCTTGGCTTCGCCGGCTGCTTCAGACACCTTGTCCTTGGCACTCTTCATTGTTCCGGCTGCTCCATCCTTGATGTGTGCCGCCTTCTCCTTGGCATCACCGGCTGCTCCGGCGACCTTGTCCTTGGCACTCCTTGCAGCTCCCTTCGCCTCCGACGCAGCGTCGAACACCGTGTCCTCCGCCCTGTCCTTGGCATCTGACAGCGTCTCGCCGGCGCCTCTCACAACGTCCTCGGCGCCATCTTTGACGCGCGAGGCCCCGGCTCTCGCACCATCCTCCACTCCTTTGGCCGCGCCGCAGAGCCTGTCCTTGCAGCGCCTCACGGCGCCAAACACCGTGCCCGTGACGCTCTCCTTGGCATCGTGCAACTTCTCCTTCCCTTCCTCCGCGGCGCCGGACACCTTCTCGGCCGCGTCAGAGACCGCTCCCCTGGCTCTATCCGAGACCGTTTCGTCCTTGGCCTCGCCGCCGTCGAGGGCGCCATGGACGTGCGTCTCCTTGGCGGCGCCGTGGCCGGGAGTGAATGGGACCTCGCGCTCGTACTCGACGACGACGACGCGGCGGCCCTCCCGCAGTACATGCTCACTTGGCTGCTGCACCGCCGGGGGCGGAGGCGCGGGCGACCAAATGCCGGCGGCGGCCAGGGATGAGAGGACGAGGCATACGGCTACAACGTTTATCATTGTGAGATGTCACATTGGAAGTGTGTACACTGACTGGGACTGAGCTGAGGTTTGAACAAGTAGCACCCCGCCGCTGTCGAGCCGCTTAAATCCGCGAGGCGGCGGCGGGCCTTGGATGGTTGTAGAAGGAGGAAGACGAGGCCAAGGTAGAACACGTGGAGAGCTTGCAGTAGATGTGGTGACGAGCGCGTCGCCGGTGTGACACGCGTGGAACGTACGTGTCATGGCGCTGCGTTGCTTTGGGAGTCGCGCGTTGGGGTCGGCCGGTGGAAAGCGGTACGTGCACTACTTCCGGAAATGGGATGAGGCGAAAGTCTCGAGTCAAAGTAGTGTTCTCACGAAAATCACTGGAAAATGTAACGGGTTAACACAAGATATATTAGTTGAAGTTTAAAACTCAAATATCCAGTGAATACCACTCAATTCAAAATACTCGTGAACATTGCATTTATCGACACCTTTTAAGGATGAATTTGTTTTTTCTTGTTACTATATAGGAGTATTTCAATACGTGACACCAAGTTGGAGCATAATTTATGTAGCATTATATATGTAATCTTTTGTTTTGATACCTGAGGACTTTTTTGACCTTTTTATTAATGGATTATAAAGAAAACAGATAGGGAAGGCCCTCGGGAGTGTGAACCAGTGGCACCCGTGGAACCATGGGCCCGCCACACGTGGCCGCAGTCTATACAGTATCCAGTCAACATCATCCACACAGGTCAAGTCCGTAAGACTGGGCACCCCGAACTTAATGTGCCCTGGGAACGCTCAACCCTGGATGGAGCGGGTCAAATTCATCGACAGGATCTTCTGGGTCCCGAGAACTTCCTGGGGTTTCATCCAGGGAGCTCCTTCCGGGGAACAGCTGAGTTCCCCTAGTCCTCGGAAGCTATTGAAAGAGCATATTTTAGTCCCTTGTGTTTTCTGTGTTAGTTAACAACACTAGTGAACATTTGACTAGGTGTTAAGTAATGCAGGTCTTAGTGGTACATAATACTTAATTGCATCAACACCAAAAAGGAGAAGAAAAGGCCTAAAGAATTTCTCAGTTAGACAGACCGGACATTCCGGCCCCTTCCGCCCCTCAAGTTTTTATCGAGGCCAGATTTTCTAAGGACGAAAGACGTCCAAGTGTGCGACTCTCTGGACTCCCTCGGATATTTGGGGCCGGAGATTTCCAGGAGGCCGGAATATTCCGGGGGGCCGGATATTCCGGGGTTGACTTAGGCTGGAATATCCGGCCTGCCTGTCTTCAACGGTTACTTTTGTTGGAGGGGTATAAATACCCCTCCACCTACCTCCAGCAAAGTAGCTCGCCCAAAAAGAAGAACACCATTATTGCAAACTCAAGAATCATCCAGATCTCCCAATCCCTCCACCCAAACTCGTTGATCTTTGGAGGATGAAGGAGAAGGCCCGGATCTACATCTTCACCAAGCCGTTTTACATTTCCCCCTCATTTACTTGAGGGCCCCTTTGCTAGGGTTTCCATTGGGAAAACCTAGCTTCTTGTTGATCTCACTTATTGTCTTTGTGACAGATTGTAGCTGTTTGGGAGCCCCAATCCCGTTGTGGGTTGTGCCCCGAATCGTTGTTGTAAAGGCTCCGGACTCTGCCTTGAAGGTTTCCGATAGTTGAAGGTGAACCAAACCTTTGTGGTGCGATTCATCGGAGAAGAAGGTGAAGCCTTTGTGGCTGTTGAACCATTGTGTTGGTTCACACCTCTCCAACGAGACGTACTCCCCTAAAAAGGAGGAACTCGGAAATACATCCGTGTCTCCGCGTGCGTTGACTTCGGTTACTTTTATCCTTGTTACCGTCTTTACTTAGTGTACCTTGCTTAGTTGCTAGCTTGTCATATAGGTAAATTCACCGTAGTTGCATATCTAGAGAATTTACCTTTTGTGTCAAGCCTAATTTGAAAAAGTATTAAAATTGAAATAGCACCTATTCACCCCCCTCCTTTAGGTGTCATACGATCCTTTCAATTGGTATCAGAGCCTCGGCTCTCTTGTTGGGCTTAACCTCCTAAGAGAAGTATGACACAAAGTGATGATGATTCCGCGAAGGACCAAGCCACTCCGACATCCATGGCCGATCTCAAAACGATGGAAACATCATTGAAATCGTCCATGGATACCCAATTTGCTGAGATGCGTGACTTGCTCAAGCAACTCGCAAGTGGCAAGGTTCCTACGGAGACCATCCCACTAGAGGACTCCGCTAACTCCAATGACGGTGATACCGAGGAGGAAAAAGAGAAAAAGAAAGGGGTTGAAAACTCCGACCTTAAGAACTCCTCTCCATCCACAACCAAGCCGGAAAGTGGGAAGCCCAAGTACCATGAGGTCTCTCCTCATGGTGTCTACTCTCCCGACCCACTTATTCCTCATCCTCGCATAAATACCTTAGGTCCTCCACCTAAGCTTAATGCATTGGCTTTTACTAGTTGGCAACACTCAATGAAATCTCATGTCAACAGTGCCTCTATCGAGCTCTGGAGGATCATACGAGTGGGATTCAAGGCCGTGGATCCAAACAACTTGACAAGAAGAGAGGTGGTTGATGCTCAACTCAATGCCTTCGCTCTTCACATGCTTGAACTTGCCGTTGGAGAAAATGGTATGCATCACATTCAACATGTCTCCACCGCCAAAGAAGCTTGGGATTGCCTTGAGGTGGTATTTCTTGGAAATGAAAGCATGAAGAGGAATAGATTTGATGCCTTGAGCAATGAGGCCGAAGGTTTCTACATGCTTGATAATGAAACTCATGAGGAGATGTATGAAAGACTCAAGATTCTTGCCAAAGCCTTTTATAATGTGGGGGCAACCTATGTGGATGATGCTTGGATCAAGAGGAAGTATGTGAATGCTCTCATGCCCTTCGAGCCCATTGAATTGAAGGCCATACAAGGAAGACACAACTATCTTCTTATGTCATCTAATGAAGTCATGCAAGAAGTGCAAGCCTCCAAGGTTGCCACCAAGAATGCTCTAGACAACTGAGCTAGGGCCATGGGAATGAAACAAGGTACCTCACTTGCTTTGAAGGCCAAGGTGGTGAGTCTTGATGATAGTGTGGAAATTGAAGCATGCCCAACCAACATTCTCCCCGATGATCTTGAAAAAGTCTACCATGATCACGTGGCTCTTGCCACAAGAGCTTTTTGGCGTGACCCGGCCAAGGCAAAGGCTCAAGTTGATCTAAAGAACAATCGACCCGGCCAAGGCAAAGGCTCAAGTTGATCTAAAGAACAATCCAAGTGGGAAGAAGGAGTTTGCTATAAGGACGAAGACTTGCTACAATTGTCATGACAAGCACCACTTCATCAAAGATTGCCCGTATGAGAACCGAGAACAACATGGTGGAAAGCTTGTCCCAAAGGATCACTCAAAGTTGATTCAAAAGAAGCGTTTTGTCAAGAGGAAGCCATTCTTCAAGAAGGCACTGAGAATTGTGTTGGTGGCTCAAGAAGAGTATCCTTCTGAAGATTCCGAAGGAGAAGATGAACCCACTAACGAGGTGGCCGCATTGGCTATTGTCTCAACTTCATCATCTTCTCTCTTTGAATCCCCCAATGAAAATCTCTCCATCAACAACGCTCGTTGCCTCATGGCTCATGTTACCGAGGTATCATCTTCTACACCCAAGTCCATGCATGAAATGGATGATAAAGCTAGTCTTGTGATTAAGAAAGAACTTGTTTCTTTCGATACTTTTGTGACTAACTTGCAAGGTGATGCTAAGAAACATGTTGAGTCTCTCATGAGACAACTTGGTGCGGCCGAAGAACTCCTTGAGGACAAGGGAAAAATTGAGAGAGAGGACTCTCTCACCATAGCATCCTTGAATGCTTCCATAGAATCCTTGAATGCTTCCCTAGAAGAAGAAAGTGAATATAGAACTTCTCTTGAGGAAAGACTTGAGTCCCTTGATGATAAAAATGATGAAATAATTGCTAAAATCATTAAGGATAGAGACCATGTCTTTGCTAAATATAAAGTGATTAAAAAGGAGAAAGTCGAATTTGTGGTTGCTAATGCTAGACTTCTTGAGGATATGGAGAAGCTTGATAAGGCCCACAAGGCCTTGGAAAGTGATCACTCCAACCTTGTCAAGTCTCATGAGCAACTTCAAACTCAACTTTCTAAATCTACTTCACCTAGTACCTCTACTCCCTCTTGTGATCATGCAAATGTTATTGAGGAAAATGCTAGGTTGAAGGTGGATCTTGCCAAGGCCACTAGTGCCAAGACCTCTATTCCCAGAGGTAAAGAAAAGCTTGTTGATACGTCTCCAACGTATCCATAATTTCTGCTGTTCCATGCTTATATTATACCATTTGCTACATGTTTTATATACACTTCGTATCACTTTTATGCATTTTCTGGGACTAACCTATTAACAAGATGCCACAGTGCCAGTTCCCTGTTTTCTGTTGTTTTTGGTTTCAGAAAGTTACTTCTGGAAATATTCTCGGAATTGCACGAAACAAAAGGCCAGGTCCCTATTTTTCCAGCACGTACACGGAGTCCGAAGGAGAGACGAAGACTCGCCACGAGGTGGCCAAACCACCTGGAGGCGCGGGCCCACCCCCTGCCGCGCCTGGGTGTGGTTTGGGCCCCTCGGGGGTCCGCCGACATCGCCCCTTCGCCTATTTATTCCCACGAGACGCGAAAACCCTAAAACACCGAGCCTTTCATCCAGAACATATTCGCTGCCGCCGCCGTCGTCAACCCTAACTCGGGGGTTCCTGAAGCTCTTCCCGGCACCCTGGCGGAGAGGGGAATCATCACCGGAGGGCTCTACATCGCCATGCCCGCCTCCGGAGTGATGCGTGAGTAGTTCATCCTTGGACTATGGGTCCATAGCAGTAGCTAGATGGTTGTCTTCTCCACTTGTGCCATCATGTTTAGATCTTGTGAGCTGTCTATCATGATCAAGATCATCTTATTGTAATGCTACATGTTGTGTTTGCTGGGATCTGACTTATATTGATACCTATGTGGAGCTGAATATTATATTATCATGTCTATGTCATTTGTGATCTTGCATGCTCTCCGTTACTTGTTGAAGCCTTGGCCACGTGAATACTTGTAACTCCAAGAGGGGGTATTTATGCATGATAGTTGGGTTCAACCTCTATTTAACCTGGGATAGTGACAGCAAGTTCTAAGGTTGTAGATGTGTTGTTGCCACTAGGGGTAAAACAGCAATGCTTTATTCAAGGATGAATGTATTGTTTACATTACGCACATTACTTAATGCAATTGTCTGTTGCTTGCAACTTAATACTGGAAGGGGTACGGATGTTAACCGGAAAGTGGACTATTTAGGCATAGATGCATGCTGGATAGCGGTCTATGTACTTTGTCGTAATGCCCAAATGAATCTCATAGTAGACACCACAGCTCACACATGCATGTTATATGCACTTATCAATTGTCAATTGCCCAGCTGTAATTTGTTTACCCAGCATGTTAGTTATCTTATTGGAGAGACACCACTAGTGAACTGTGGACCCCGGTCCATTCTTTTACATCTGAAATACAATCTACTGCAATCATTGTTCTCTACTGTTTTATGCAAACAAACATCATTTTCCATTCGATACGTTTAACCCTTTGTTTTCAGCAAGCCGGTGAGATTGACAACCTCACTGTTAAGTTGGGGCAAAGTAATTTGGTTGTGTTGTGCAGGTTCCACGTTGGCACCGGAATCCCTGGTGTTGCGCCGCACTACACTCCTTCACCAACACCTTCGAAGCAACGTCATCCTCCTCCTGGATTGATAACCTTGGTTTCATACTGAGGGAAAACTTACTGCTGCACTCATCATACCTTCCTCTTGGGGTTCCCAACTGACGTGTGACGTACAAGCATCGTTTCTGGCACTATTAACTTAGAGCCACCAACAACGTTTTCTGGCGCCGTTGCCGGGGAGGAAACTGAATTGCTTCTGCAAGGGGAGTCTCTCACACCCAATCTCTTTACTTTGTTATTTGTCTTGCTTAGTTTATTTTTATTTAGTCTTGTTTGCTCTCTTTATCAAAAACACAAAAAAAAATAGTTACTTGTTTAATTCAGTTTAATTTTGTTTTTCAAAATGAGTACTCCTGAGAACACTAAGTTGTGTGACTTCACTAGCACAAACAACAATGATTTCATATGCACTCCTATTGCTCCACCTGCTTCTAAAGCAGAATTTTATGAAATTAAACCTGCTCTATTAAATCTTGTTATGAAAGAGCAATTTTCTGGTGTTAGTACTGATGATGCTGCTGCCCATCTTAATAACTTTGTTGAACTTTGTGAAATGCAAAAGTATAAGGATATGGATGGGGATATTATAAAACTGAAACTTTTTCCTTTCTCCTTGAGAGGAAGAGCTAAAGAATGGTTGCTTTCTTTGCCTAGAAATAGTATTGATTCTTGGACAAAATGCAAAAATGATTTCATTGGGAAATATTATCCTCCTGCTAAGATTATATCCTTGAGAAGTAGCATTATGAATTTTAAACAACTTGATAATGAACATGTTGCTCAAGCTTGGGAAAGAATGAAATCTTTGGTGAAGAATTGTCCCACTCATGGACTAACTACTTGGATGATCATCCAAACCTTTTATGCAGGATTAAATTTTTCCTCAAGGAACTTATTGGATTCGGCCTCTGGAGGAACCTTTATGTCCATCACTTTAGGTGCAGCAACAAAGCTACTTGATGATATGATGATCAACTATTCCGAATGGCACACCGAAAGAGCTCCTCAAGGTAAGAAGGTAAATTCTGTTGAAGAAACCTCCTCTTTGAGTGATAAGATTGATGCTATTATGTCTATGCTTGTGAATGGTAGATCTCATGTTGATCCTAATAATGTTCCTTTAGCTTCATTGGTTGCTCAAGAAGAGCATGTTGATGTAAACTTCATTAAAAAACAACAACTTCAACAACAATGCTTATAGGAATAATTTTGGTAGCAACAATTATAAGCCTTATCCTTCAAATGGTTATGGTAATTCTTATGGTAATTCCTACAGCAACAATAGAAGTGTGTCCTCTGATCTTGAAGCTATGCTTAAAGAATTTATTAGCACACAAAAAGCTTTCAATAAAACTGTTGAGGAAAAGTTTGAAAAAATTGATGATCTTGCTTCTAAAGTTGATAGTCTTGCTCATGATGTTGAAATTCTAGAACTGAAAGTTATGCCTAATGAAGTTAAACATATTAAGTCATTTGCTACAGCAAATGCCATCCAAGTTCGAATTGATAATAATATTAGGATGTTGGCTGAATTGCATGCTAGGTGGGAAAAAGAGGAAGAACTTGAAAAAGAGGATAATAATATCCATGACACCCAAAATCATAGAATTGATGAGTTAGAGGAAGCTATTGAAACCTTAAGTTCAACCTTTACTTCTCTTAAGCCTAAAAAGGAGAAAGTTTATGTGGGTAGAGAGCAAAAGTTTATGTATGTTCCTAAAGTGCCAAAACCAAAGACTCATTATGAGCTTAAAATTGATAAAACTTTTAGTACGGTTAAAGGTAATGAAACACTTCCAGGAACATCTAAGATACCCATTGTTACAAGCTGTGTGTTGGAATAAGCTTTTGATGATTTGAATGATTTGCAACTTGACAACACTTGATTTTCACTTTCTGCGCCTAGCTGAAAGGCGTTAAAGAAAAGCGCTTATGGGAGACAACCCATCGTTTTTATTTGCTGTTATTTTTGTTTTCTTTGAGTCAAGGAGTTTTGTTACTTCTGTAGCAACTCCTTTGTATCTTTATTTTATCGCAATGTTGTGCCAAGTAAAATTCTATATTGAAAGTTGATGCAAGATTTGGATTTCTGCGCAGTGACAGATTTTTAACTGTCACAGATTTGAGCTTATCTCCTGTAGAAAATTCAAAAAATTCTGAGAAAAATCACGCATATTCCTGAGATATGTACGCAACTTTCATTATTTTAGGCCAGATCCATCTGAGCAACTTAAGTGCCTCGAAATGTCATGCTTGTCGAGTCTCTCGGTTACAATCTTATGTCCGTTCGTGCACTTAATAAGATGAAATTTGATGTCCATTTTACTATTGATATGGTGGTACTCTTGAGGAGCAAGACTCTAAAGGTCATGTTCGTTGGGTATGTTGAAAATGAGTTGTTTGTGGTGGACTTTTCGGGGTCAACCAACACTCAAGCAATATGCCTATTCGGAAAGGCCGACGTGGGATGGTTGTGGCATCGCCGCTTGTCCCATGTCAACATGAGAACTTTGCAAAGTCTTCACAAGGGTGGCCACATTCTTGGACTAAAAGATAATGTTTCTTTTTCTAGAGATCGTCTTTGTAGGGCTTGTGTTGAAGGAAAGATGCATGATTCTCCCCATCCAAGCAAGACCATCATTTCATCAAAGAGGATATTGGAACTTCTTCATGTTGATCTCTTTGGTGCCGGTCCTCAACCAAGTCTTGGTGGGAAGAAATATTGCTTGGTGATTGTTGATGACTATTCAAGATTTACTTGGGTTTATTTCTTCAAGACGAAGGATGAGACCCAACAAGCCGTCATCGACTTTTCAAATGAAGTTCAACGCCAACACAATGTCCCTATATTGGTCATTAGGAGTGATAATGGCTCCGAGTTCAAGAACTACACCCTAAATGAGTTTCTTAGTGAAGAGGGGATTCATCATCAATATTCCGCTGCATATACCCCTCAACAAAATGGTGTAGCCGAAAGAAAGAACCGGACTCTCATGGATATGGCAAGGTCTATGTTGGCGGAGTTTAAATCTCCACTTTTCTTGTGGGCCGAAGCTATCTCCACGGCGTGTCATTCATCAAACCGGTTATTCTTTCGCGTAGGCAAGAAGTTTACACCTTATGAGATGCTCACCGGTGATGCATGTAAAATGCATACATGAACTTTGCATGTTATTATTAGATATTCCTACATATTTGAAACTTATATGATGTTATATTCATGTTTTATAATGATTTAGGGGATTTTCTAAACAATCCCCCTCTTTTGGTTCTAACTCTGTTTTCCAGAAAACGTCTTTTTTTAGTGTTTCGGACTTTCCGGGAGCTTCGGGACTACAAAAAGGGCAAGGCCAAAGAGCACGGTTCAGAATTTTCGATACGAACGCAATGGGCTGAAAATGAAGACCAGAATTCCCTGGCCGCGTGAGGCACCACCTTTTCCCCCTCGTGGCTCCGATGCCGTCCGTTTTCGTCTCCGTGGCTTCGTCTTGACCTAAAACCGACTATAAAAATAGTCCCCCGAGGAGTTTCACAAGGAGGCGGCAGAGAAACACAAAACCACGAAACAGAGAGTCAGAAGGCCGTCGCCGGAGAAGATTGGAGGGGGGAAACGCCGCCGGATCACCTCCGAAAGGCTCCTCCATCCCCCCTCCGGAGTCTCCATCAACACCACCGTCAAGACCAGCACCATCTCCATCACCATCTTCGTGATCCACTTCACCCCCTCATAGTTTGAGATTGTTCGAACCCTAGCTATTGTCTAAGTACTATTCTACATGTTTGTGAATTGCTACTTGTCATTGTTTTGTGGGGAGATTATATTTTCAGATTGTGTTGTATCACTTATACCATTGAATCATATCATGTCTTCGCGTTGTGAGTAGTTCCTCATGTTCCTGGGGGCATAGGATGGATTGGCAATGATTTCCACTTAACATGTATTGAGTATTTGGTCAAGTTTTTATCTTTTATGGTTATCTTATTGTACAACGTATGGGTGCACACATATGTTGAGTAATGCATGAAGGTGATCACCTAATGTAATGGAGTGAGGAGACCTGGGAGGACATATAAACCTGAGACTAATACATGAAGTACATTAGGAGGGGATTATATCGGGGACCTTAGAGTTTAAGGCTATGGTGGGACTCTATGTCTTAATAACTCTTGTGCAGTCATTTACTTGGCCATAAGAACCATCATAAGGGGTTTAGTTTATTTATTTAGCTACACCTAATTATGGCTCCGTCCAAAGAAGATTAAAACTTGACAAAATGTTTACCTTGTTGTTCTAGAAATATCTATGCCATGAAATCCATGTAGCCCTTGGGAACGTTTTCCACGCATAAGAAACACACACTTAAGCTTGTCCTCTTGCTGCATAGAGGATTGGGCTTTCTCTCTTTGAGAGCTTTCACTCATCATATTTTATTTTCAGCTTTTTACTTTATTGCAAACTCTACACCAAAAACCCAAAAACACTTGCATCATTTAATCATTTTAGTTTGTCTAGTGCATAGATAATAAGAGAAGTGACACTCTTATTTGAGAGGATAAATACTTATACCTTCTACTCCTCGTGGGATCGATACTAATACTTACACATTGAAGATTTCAACGATCCCCTATACTTGTGGGTATCAAGACATTTTCTGGCGCCGTTGCCGGGGAGTGTAGCGCTTAAGTTTTTATTCTTGTTTGCACTAGATATTTATTTTCAGTTTTGCATATACTCTAGTTTACTTTCAGTTTTGCATTTAGTTTAGTTTTGCTTTCAGTTTTAATATCAAAACACAAAAAAATTAGAAAATGGAAAACTATTATGAAAACGCCATGATAGCTGCTGAATTTAGAAAATCAAATGAAGGGAAAAGATTAGGAGGCTACATAGAGCTTCTAAATAAAATTGCTAGTGGGCTGCTTAATTATCATGAGGAAGAAATTTGTTGCTCTGAATACTTTAGACACTTTGAATTCCAATGCCCTTCCAATAAAGAACATGTTATTGCAACTTATCATACATGGAATTATGCTCACTTAGGGATGGAAGAAGTAGAGCAATTTGTTATTTTTATGGCAGCCTATGAATTATACACCTTCATTGATGAACATGAAACCTGCCCTATAGCTTCTCAATTTAAAGTTTTGATTGCCACTATCCTTGATCTCTGCATAGTTGAATTTAATGAAAATATCTATGTTGTTGACACAAGGAAGAGAGCTGCCCAAGAAAGCTCTAATATTTTGCAGGAAGAAGATGACAAAAGCCTAAGCTTGGGGATGCCCGTGCAACCCCAAGAAGATGATGAAAATGATGAACAACTAGAGAATGAAGAGAGGGAACTTCCACCTTCACCACCTATGGATGAGGGTAACACTAATTTTTTGTTGATGATAAACTTTGTTCTTATGATTCTGATAATGAGGAGGAATATCAACCTATGCCTAATGATAACATTATTGATAATAATTTTGATGATGATGAGGAGTATGGTTTAGACATGTTTTATGATAGTACTCTAGATGATGGACCTATGCTTATTGATAATCCTCCATGTTTAGCTGTTATTACTTTATGTGAGGATAAAAATGATATACTTGCTGCTTGTGACAACACTCTCACTTATGAGAGTCCTACTTTATTTTTGAATTCTCCTATTCACACCATGGAGGAGAAGCTTTTATATGTTGAAAAGTACTTATGTGGGCTGAAATTATCTTGCACTAATAACCATTCCACCCACAACCATCATGTTTATGATGTTTCTTGCAATTATTTTGAGAGAGGAAAACATGCTAATATCTTACATGATAGTTTTAATAATCCTTATATGTTCCTAAGTTTGCAAAGTTGCACCAATCTAATAGTTTTTTATCAAATTTGGTTCCACTACTTGTAACTATTATGAGAGAGGAAGAAAGACTTATATTTATGTTTCTATGTTATTTAAAATGCAACCTACTGATCATTACATGCATTGGTTACCACAAAATTGCTGCTATTTATTCATATATAAAATGCCAATGCATAGAAAAGGAGTTAGACTTAAAAGTTAATGGTTTAATGTTTTGGTGTGCTCTTTATGCTTTTATTTCCTATTCGGTTTGAGCACACCTTTATATCTTGAAACATGCAAAATAACTTTACCTACTGTTTTCTAATTGCTAGTTTAAGATTTTCACTTTATATAAAATTTGGGAAAGTAAATGAGAAGGATGAGTAATGGAGAAGTTGGGGTCGACCTTGAACATGTGTTGTTCATGCCAATGGAACCATTGCAAAGTCTCTATCATTAAAACTTTTCCCAAAGCTAAAACCAAATAAAAAGAGTGTTTATGTTGTATATATTTGCTTCTTCTTTTGCCCTTTTGCTAAATCAAAAACAACAAAAATATTTTCTTTCTTCTTTATTTTTTCTCTTGATTCTTTCTTAGTTCTTTTTGTTTCTTTTTATTTCTTTTATCTTCAGTTTAAGTTTTGGTTTTTGAGTCAAGGTGCTTGTTTACTACTGTAACAACACCTTTGTATCTTATTTTTCATCTTTATGGCAAGAATAACCTCTTTTGAGAGGTAGGATCAAACAATAGTGATTTGCTGTCCAGAAAACAGATTCCTAAGCTTCACTGCGAAAAATGTTAAAATCACAGAAGAGGAATTTTGACCTGATATTTTACGACAGCAATATTCAGTTATTATTACACATTTCATTAGTTCAAAGTTTTCTGATTTGAGCAACGTAAGTGCCTCTGAAAATTCACTCTTTACGGGCTGTCCAGTTTTTGACAGATTCTGTCTTTATTTTGCATTACTCTCATTACTTGTGTTTTGTGTGGTTCTATTGATCAAAGAGCAATACACAACCATAGTAATATAGCTAATGTTTAGAATCAACTCATGATATGTCTTTGCTGTACCTATGTGGATTTAATTTATGGAGACACTAACCCCTCTAATCAAGTTTTATGATGAGTTTTGTGTAAAGAGAATTTTCAAGTGGAAGAGTTGAGGGTGATGAACAATGATCAAGAGGGACAAACACTCAAGCTTGGGGATGTTACCCCTAGGCTCACTCTACATATATCATGTAAGTACAAGAATTCAAGCTTGGGGATGCCAAGCCACCTCACTCCAACCATCTTGATACCAAGTAAGTAAGCCTAGCTATATGGCTATAAAGAAAGCGCTTTACGGGAGGCAACCCGGTTGTTTTTACTTTTGATTTTCTTTGTGTCCTCTTGCTGTAACAAGAGACTTAGTTTTTAGTTTAGTTTCTGGAATTTTAATAAAGTGCCAAGTTTTACCTATTTTGGTTGAAAAAGTTGCTTTTGCATTCGGAGATTTTATTCCAGCACGAATCTGTGCACGGTATGATTTTTAATTCCTATTCTGTAACTCCGAATGAGCTGAAATTTGAACTGTAGTTGCAACTTTTCATCCTCTGTAAGCATGAATTTTTTCAGATTTTTTCGACATATTTAAGTAGGGTAGAAAAATACGTTTTGCTGCTGCTGTTTTTCTGGACAGATTCTGTCCCATTTTGTTTGATGCATTCTTTGAACTTTTAACTTGAATTTTTTGATCCAATTGAGTTTATAAGTAGGCATACAACATTATACACTTTCTGGACATTCATATGAATTTTTGTTTAAGGATTTTATGCAGCAAGCAATTCATTTGTCTATCACTACTAATGTCACCCCACAGAAAAGAAATGGGAGAAACGGTGTTTTGAAGTTTTTTCACAGGGATTAGAGGAGATGCACCAAGAGCTATCCAAGGATGGTGAAGACCATAAGCTTGGGGATGTGAAGACAACCCCACTGGACCAACACACTCTCGGTTTGCACACGTCTAACTTCTGTTTTTCGATCAATGCACTATCGCATAAACTTGGAGCGTCTTTTATTTTTTTTATTTTTTGTTTTGTTTTCGAGACCACCACTATCATTTATTTATGAGAGCTACTGGAAATTTGGGTTGAATTAAGTTGGATGCTATTAAAAAGATTGGGAAAGGGATGTTTGAGTTGATTCAAAAAGATACATATAGTTGCATGATTCATGTGCTTTTTAATGAGTATTAATTTGCAAGTGTTTTATCAAGAGCTATCTTTTATTCATGTTTTGATGCTGAATGTTACTTTACTTTGTTTAACATGGATTGGTTAGTTCTATGGACACTTATGCATGCATTTAGACGGTCAACTTTCTCCCTCTTGCTAGCCCAAAAATTCCAACAAGTAAAAACTTGTTTTCCAACACCTTCAACCAAAGTTTTTCCAGTGAGTCCACCATATCTACCTATTAGCTTTATGCTATTCCGAGTATGTTTATCATGTTATTTTGTATTATCTATACTTCTGAATTAAAATGCTTATGTTATTGATTGTTATGGGAAAAGTTGGTTAAAGAGCTCTCACGAACTTGATGCACACTTACTTTTATTGCACTTAATAAACATGACCCATTGTGATTAAAATTATGAAGTTGTGAGCTTGACAAGAGTCTTGGTTGGGAGTTAGCTCATATGTGCTGTCACATGGCAAGCTTTCAACGTGCTCTTTATATTTTGTTGATATCATGTACTTTTGTTTATGGATGCTTATCATGGTGCCAAATAAATGTGGAAACTTAGTAAGTTTAATGAGTTTGTATAAATGGCTAGAGAGACGCCTGGGCCGCTAATCTAAGCCATGCATCATTCATGGTGGAAATTTACTTACATGCTATGGTGAACCTTCAGTGATGCACCCACAATAAAAAGCTATACCAATAGTAAATAAAAAGGGTGTGAGATTGTTCATTTTGTTTGTTTGTCTTGTCATTTTGACATGGGCTTGTTCCATGTCCTGGGACAAGAGGTACCCCAGTTGACGCTCTTGATGACGCTATTATATTACTTACAATGACCTTAACTTGAACTTGCTTTTGTGTCCCAAGTTGAGTAACACCGTGGTGTAGGTACTCGTATTCACGGGGCATGAGACATTCAACCCATACTTTGTCAAGCACATACTCATATTTGCTTTCACTTTAAACTTTAACCATTCAAGATGCTATGATAGGGGTAATGAGAGCTCCACACCAATGATACCACATTGCAAACATTAACTTAAGTAGAAGCATTTGGAAGCTAGATGAAACTTATTCATGTTTTACCTCTACTTATTTATCTATCTTTCCAAAGTGTCCACCTTTTATATTCAGATTTCAAGAATACTCTATGACCATTATAGGATGTTTTTACTTTTCATTATGCATACATTTGGTCCATAGTACTTTCTTCTATGTTACACTTTGTGAATTATCATTGAACATCCTTTCATTGAATATTTGATATCACTTCATAATCTATCTTGTATATTGCTACTCCTTTGAGAATGAATCATTTGACTTTATGTAGCAATAGTAATCATCTTTGATATCCATTGATAGTATTAAAATGCAAAGTCCATGTTAGTTTTATCACCTTCATACTCGAGGACGAGTATAGGTTAAGCTTGGGGATGTTGATGCATGTAAAATGCATACATGAACTTTGCATGTTATTACTAGATATTCCTACATATTTGCAACTTATATGATGTTATATTCATGTTTTATAATGATTTCGGGGATTTTCTAAACAATCCCCCCTCTTTTGGTTCTAACTCTGTTTTCCAGAAAACGTCTTTTTTAGTGTTTCGGACTTTCCGGGAGCTTCGGGACTCCAAAAAGGGCAAGGCCAAAGAGCACGGTTCAGAATTTTCGAGACGAACGCAATGGGCTGAAAATGAAGACCAGAAGCCCAACCAGCTGGAAATAGGTGGTCCCACGTGGCCAGATTCCCTGGCCGCGTGAGGCACCTCCTTTTCCCCCTCGTGGCTCCGATGCCGTCCGTTTTCGTCTCCGTGGCTTCGTCTTGACCTAAAACCGACTATAAAAATAGTCCCCCGAGGAGTTTCGCAAGGAGGCGGCGGAGAAACACAAAACCACGAAACAGAGAGTCAGAAGGCCGTCGCCGGAGAAGATTGGAGGGGGGAAACGCCGCCGGATCACCTCCGGAAGGCTCCTCCATCCCCCCTCCGGAGTCTCCATCAACACCACCGTCAAGACCAGCACCATCTCCATCACCATCTTCGAGATTGTTCGAACCCTAGCTATTGTTTAAGTACTATTCTACATGTTTGTGAATTGCTACTTGTCATTGTTTTGTGGGGAGATTATATTTTCAGATTGTGTTGTATCACTTATACCATTGAATCATATCATGTCTTCGCGTTGTGAGTAGTTCTCTCATGTTCCTGGGGGCATAGGATGGATTGGCAATGATTTCCACTTAACATGTATTGAGTATTTGGTCAAGTTTTTATCTTTTATGGTTATCTTATTGTACAACGTATGGGTGCACACATATGTTGAGTAATGCATGAAGGTGATCACCGTAGTGTAACGGAGTGAGGGAGACTTGGGAGGACATGTAAACCTGAGACCAATCATGAAGTTGCATTATGAGGGTATTAGTATCGGGGATCTCAGAGTGTAATGCTATGGTGGGAGTCTATGTCTTAATAACTCTTGTGCAGTCATTTACTTGGCCATAAGAACCATCATAAGGGGTTTAGTTTATTTATTTAGCTACACCTAATTATGGCTCCGTCCAAAGAAGATTAAAACTTGACAAAATGTTTACCTTGTTGTTCTAGAAATATCTATGCCATGAAATCCACGTAGCCCTTGGAAACGTTTTCCACGCATAAGAAACACACACTTAAGCTTGTCCTCTTGCTGCATAGAGGATTGGACTTTCTCTCTTTGAGAGCTTTCACTCATCATATTTTATTTTCAGCTTTTTACTTTATTCAAACTCTACACCAAAAACCCAAAAACACTTGCATCATTTAATCATTTTAGTTTGTCTAGTGCATAGATAATAAGAGAAGTGACACTCTTATTTGAGAGGATAAATACTTATACCTTCTACTCCTCGTGGGATCGATACTAATACTTACACATTGAAGATTTCAATGATCCCCTATACTTGTGGGTATCAACCGGCAACAAGCCCAATGTCTCCTACTACCGAGTATTTGGTTGTAAGTGTTTCTATAGGATCAAAGGTGTTCGTTTGTCTAAATTTGAATCTAAAGATTTAGAGGGTGTTTTTGTTGGGTACGGTGCCGAGTCTCACACCTATAGAGTCTATGACAAAACCGTCCGGAAAGTCATAGAGTCTTGTGATGTGAGGTTCGATGAGAATGACGGCTCCCAAGTGGCGCAATTTCATGTTTGTGATGTAGATAATGAGGAGCCTCAAGATGCTATATGAAGAATCGGCATTGGTTTCCATCGTCCCGTTGAGATTCATTACGAGTCTTCTCAAGCAAGTCCAAGCTCCATTCAAGTGGAGACCTCTTCATCACAAGTTGAAACGGCGCCTATCATGGATGCGAATGATGCACCACCCCAAGAACAAGTTCAAGACCCTCCTCATGTTGACCAAGTTGCTATGCAAGAACCAAGTTCTCCTATTGTTGATGCTAGACAAGGTCATGACCAAGATCAACCCTCTCCTTCCATTGTTGAAGATGTGCATCAAGATGATCAAGGTCAACATTTCGGTCAAGACGGGGACTCAAATGATCAAGATGATCAAGAGATACCTCCAAGATGCAATAGAGATATCGAAGCCCGTCGTAAAGCAAGAGTTGCAAGGACCTTGGAATTAGGAAGCCATAAGCTAGAAGAGGTTCTTGGTGATTTGATGAGCAAGGTGACAACAAGGGGTCAATTGGCAAGCTTTAGTGAGCATCAAGCACATATATCCATGGTAGAACCAAAGAAAGTGTTTGAAGCTCTTGAAGACCCAGATTGGTTGGAAGCTATGCATGAAGAGCTAAACAACTTCAAGCGCAACAAAGTGTGGAATTTAGTTGAGAAGCCAAAAGATTGCCGCAATGTTATAGGCACTAAGTGGATTTTCAAGAACAAGCAAGATGAACATGGAATAGTTGTGAGGAACAAGGCAAGATTGGTTGCACAAGGGTACTCTCAAGTTGAAGGCATTGATTTTGGAGAGACTTATGCACCCGTGGCTCGCCTTGAGTCCATCCGTATCCTTCTTGCTTATGCATCACATCATAACTTTAAATTGCAACAAATGGATGTGAAAAGTGTCTTTCTTAATGGTCCTTTAAAGGAGTTGGTATATGTTAAGCAACCACCGGGTTTCGAGGATCCCAAATTCCTTAACCATGTCTACAAGCTTGATAAGGCGCTCTATGGTCTCAAACAAGCATCTCGTGCTTGGTATGAGCACTTAAGAGAGCTATTGCTAGACCGTGGATTTGAAGTGGGGAAAATCGATCCCACCCTCTTTACCAAGAGGGTTAAAGGGGAGCTTTTCATATGCCAACTTTATGTGGATGATATTATCTTTGGCTCATCTAACAAAGCTTTTAATGATGAATTTTCAAAGCTTATGACCGATAGGTTTGAGATGTCCATGATGGGAGAGTTGAAGTTCTTCCTTGGTTTTGAGATCCAGCAATTGAGTGGAGGGACTTTCATTTCTCAAGCCAAATACACCCAAGACATGCTTGATATCCCACAAGTATAGGGGATCGTTTGTAGCCTATTCGATAAGTAAGAGTGTCGAACCCAACGAGGAGCTAAAGGTAGGATAAGTATTCTCTCAAGTTCTATCAACCACTGATACAACTCTACGCACACTAAACGTTTACTTTATCTAGGAAATAATACTAGAATAATAATACGGATGTGAGAGATAGCTTTGCGAGATAATAAATAACAAGAAAGTAAATGTTAGTGCTGCAGCAATAAAGTACACTAAGTAACCATAAACTAACAGTACCATGAGTATGGAAAAGTGGTGGTAAGTGTGATGGCTTTGTCCAAGATTAGTTAGTGAAGATACTTGGTTCATTGTCTTCGATGCAGTTTTCTATGTGGGAGAGGCTAAATATACATGCACTCCACTACTTGGGATTACAAGTACTATATGATTGGATTGTTAACAAGCATCCGCAAATACTAACAATGCATTAAGGTTTCCCCAACCATAGCCTTAAGTTCATGGTCCTCTTACTCCCATACGTGCAACATTCCGGTTTGAGCCCTCAGGTTTCTGTCGCTCCGGCAGGTCTACCCCCTTCCTTTGCACATACTACTAACCCCAAGATGTTGATCCATGCGCGCACAAATATAATGGACACCAAAGGACAGTACCATATCAACATACAACTCTAATGAACAAAAGACATTCAACCATTCAATCTAAGAACAAATAAACTACGCAAACATGACATAGATCATAGGATAATAACTTATAGCATCAAACACCATGTTTACATAGGATGATACAGAGGTGTGTGGGAGGATGAACCACTGTATACAAGGAGGAATTGGCGATGGAGATGGCGGTGAAGACGGAGAAGGGGACAGCGAGGAGCGCAGGGCGGCGTCGGCGCCGGCGCCGGCGGTGGCGCGGGGAACTCCTCCCGCTCCGCCGGCATCAAGGGATGCGCCGCCCCTTAGCCCCCTTCCTCCATGGATTCTTGGGAGCCCTCCCCCATGGAGATGGGATAAAAACGTGGCTTTGGTGGCTGGAAATTCGTGGGTATGAGGTGTTGGCCACGACCTAGGTTTCCTCCCTTTATATAGCTTCTCGGATTCCCGTCATCCCATCTAGGGTTGCAGTGGGACGGCGATATCTGGAGCGTCTGGACTCCAATTGGGCCGAATTTTAAGTCCAGATCGTTCGGCAGAAAATTCCCTGCAACTTTCGCGACTAGACTTTTTCCATTTGACGTCATCTTCTGTCCGTAACGTGACCATCTCCGAAAAATGTTTCCAGACAGATTTCAGGAAAGTCCCAATTTGACTCCAACAAGGTTTCCTCTTGTATTTTTGATATTTCCTACACATCAGAGAGTAAAACAAGAACATTGTGCACTTTTGCAACTATTAATAGGTTAGTCCATATAAATCATAAACTTAATATAAAAACAAGTGTCAAAGGCATAATATTAACATGAAATAATCAAAAATTATAGATACGTTTTGGACGTATCAATGCTCAAGAGGTTCAAGATGCAAGATGCTAAAGAGAAGAGGTTTCCTATGGACACCAAATGTCATCTTGAACTTAATCCCAAGGGTAACGATGTTGATAAAAAACTTTATCGCTCTATGATTGGTTCCTTGCTTTATCTTTGTGCATCTAGACCCGATATTGTGTTGAGTGTAGGGGTGTGTGCGAGGTATCAAGTGGCTCCTAAAGATAGCCACTTGCAAGCTGTCAATAGAATCCTTCGATATTTGGTTCATACCCCAAGATTTGGTTTGTGGTATCCTAAGGACTCCAATTTCTCTCTTGCCGGGTACACGGATTCGGATTGGGCTGGTTGTAAGGATGATAGGAAATCAACTTCCGGGGCGTGCCAATTCCTTGGTAGGTCCTTGGTGAGTTGGTCTTCTAAGAAGCAAAATTGTATCTCTCTCTCCACCACCGAAGCCGAGTATGTGGCAGCCGCTAGTGCTTGCACTCAATTGCTATGGATGAGGCAAACTTTAAAGGAATACGGTGTCCATTGTGACAAAGTGCCTCTTTTATGTGACAATGAAAGTGCTATCAAGATTGGTCACAACCCGGTGGAACACTTAAGAACGAAGCATATTGAGATTCGTTATCACTCTATTCGTGATCACATTACCCGGGGTGACATTGAGCTTGGCTATATTCCAACCAAGAACCAACTTGCCGATATGTTCACGAAGCCACTTGATGAAGCAAGATTCACTTTTTGAGGCATGAGCTAAATATCGTGGATTCAAGGAGCGTGGCTTGACTATCTTGCATACACACCTAAATTTTGACTATCTATTTGGTTTAGGTGTAGGCGTGGACATAGGGGGAGTGCGGCCCTAATTCATTGGACCATCCCTTCCCCCATTATGCCGACATTAAGAACTCATTTGCCTCTCTACTTTCATTTGTTGAAATTGTGAGCTTAAAATGACGAGTAGTGGTTGTGAACCCTAGATATATCTTCGCGGTGTCACGCGACAAACTCATACATGGTGGCCTAGGCCACCGCCCTCTTCTTTGCGAAGAGTTGGTTCTTTCGGATGTTTATTGAATTTGATCTTATTTGCTCGTCCGTCGGTTCTTCATGGAAAACACATTCAATCTTGGCATTTTTAGTTGTTTGATTCTTGCAAGTTTGATGTGAAGTACCATTGTCAGTTTGGCTATCTTAATCCCATGCCTTTCCCTTCTAAAAACTTTTCTCTCTAAAGCACAAGTCACCTTTTGTCTCTAGGAAGTGTGGTTTTGCAGGCTGAATTTTCAGGCCGGAATTTCCAGACCAAGTTGGGGCCGGAATATCCGGCCTTGCGGTTAGTCTTTTTTTATTTAGGGAGAGGGCACGGGGTGAAGGGCTCGCACGAGCCTTTCTTCCACCTCCGTCCCTTCTCTCTCCAGCCGTCGCCGCCTGCTCGACCCGCCTCCTCCGGCACCTCCAACCGCCGGTTCCTTCGGCCCTTGGCCGGATCTGGACCTCCTCCTCCGCGGGAACCTTTCTCTCCGCGCCATTTCCTCCATGGATGAGGGTAACGTCCTCCTTCTCAAACCCTAGGTGGTGACCACCTATTTTTGTTGAAGATGTTTCCCCTGATGATTCCTTGGAGTTTTATGGTGCCTTTTGTTCCCTCTTACTGCTAAACACACTAGGCTAGCCCCAATGTTATCAATCTAGTTTTAGATCTAGGTTAAATCACAATACTGTTGTCAACTTCGTCAGGCCGGAATATCCGGTCCTTCCTGGACCGGAATATCCGGCCCCTGTTTTTCCTTTTTTTCAGCAGTATTGTGACTTGCCTCGTACTAACTAACATTGATCCTTTGGTGCTTTCCTATTGTATCTAGTAGTGCTTCCAGTTCTCATTTCCATGGTGGCTTGTGTATCCTTATCTTTTGCTCCCACCTATTGCTTTACCTCACAGGTGGCTCAAGCTTGGCACCTCCAAAGAAGCAGTATCACCGCAAGAGATATCTTCACCGCAATGCGGACGGAGTGCTTGTGGATGAGGTTGTGCTCCGGCAGCAAAAGATGGAGCAAGCCCGAAAAATGAAGCAACAAACAAAAGAAAAGGGCAATGCTTCCTCGTCTAAGAAGCGGAAGGGCAAGGAACAAAGGCCAAACTACAAAGATATGCCCAACCATGATTACACCGTGATTAGGAAAGGGGATTGGTACTCTGCTGCCCCCCAAGATGAAGAAATTGAAGATACTAGCTTTGGTGCATGGAGCAAATGCATATCCACCGGGACATTTTTCTCACCTTCAAATATCCCATTCGCCCGATGCAACCCATTAAGTTGCAGTATCTCAAGTCCAAGGAGGCTTTTGCTCAAACTGTGCAAGTGATCAAGCATCTCGGGATAGTTCGTCTCATGGAGTTTCAGTGTGCCTACAGTGCTCCCCTCGTGATGCAGTTTTTCTCCACTCTTGTGATGAAAGCGGATGATGCCAAGACACTCAAATGGATGTCCGGATCAACCTATTGTGAGGCAAACTTCTATGACTTTGCTCGAGCCCTTGGCTATGGCTACAATGGCCTCACTCCCGTTGGTCGCCGCCTCCACTCCCCTGACAAGCCCAACAAGAACAAGTTAGCCGCTTTGTATGGCCATGGTGGCAAAATTGGGTTCAAGACTGGATTGCTCCCTCTTTATGATCAGCTTGTGTGCATCTTCCGGGAGAACATTGCTCCAAGTGGAGGAAACAATGATGCCATTCGTTCCGGACTTGTCAACTTGCTCTGTCTTGCTTATGATTTTGTTACAAATGAAGACCCGGACAAAGTGTTCAAGATTGATGTCATGGATTTTATCTACAATGAAATGTATGAGGCTTTGGTGGGTCGGTACTCTATTCCTTATGCTCCATACATCATGGCGCTCATCAAGGCCACCTTGGCAAAGAAAGGGCAAGAACTAAGTGATGATGATTGTGAGGCTCACGACTACAAGAGAATCTATGTCAAGAAATATGTGGTTGCCCCTTCCCCTATCGCTGCACCTAGTTTTATGGGAGATGCTCGTGCTAGTGGACACACTCGTCAGCCCATCTCTTGTGACCCGCACATCAAGAAATTGAATTGGTTCCAACGGAAGATCCTTTGCATGAAGGTGGATATTCGCAAGGAACAATATGATGCCTACCGTGAGAGATAGCTTATCCTCTCCCGTCTTCCTAGTGCACCCGGTGACCCTCCCGTTGCAGCCCCTCTTGCTTATGATAAGTGGAATGCCGGAGATCATACCAACTGGGTTCAGATGGAGAAGGATCTTCTTGCGACAGCTGCTGCAGCCCCCTCCTATCCCACCTACTCTCCTGCTCCTGATTATGGCAACGAAGATCTTTATGAAGATGGTGACTCTGATGATGAGGATGAGGTCGAGGATTCCGAGGAGGAGCCCGAAACTTCACGTTGAGTCTCTTGGGATGTAGCATCGCTTTTTCTCTCTTTTTGGTGTCTCGATGCCAAAGGGGGAGAATTAGTTCTATTAGGTTGCGGGATTTGCATGGGTTCGGGCACAAGCATATGCGTCTACCATTTCTTGAGAGCTTGTGTCCATTTATCTTTCTTTGTCGAACTTGTTGCTATTTGTGTCATGAACTTTGTGTGGTTATGGTATGTATGAGACTATGGATTTCGGATTTATCTATGTATGAGACTATGGATTTCGGATTTATCTATGTATGAGTCTATGGACTTCGATTTATCTATGGTTGAGATTGTATTGTATTGTGCATTGTTATATATGCTACATCTCTCGGCACAAGGTATAATCTCAAAATCTCAATCTATTTGGATATGTCTCATTTTGTGCAATTATGTCATTGCTTATATCATGTTGGATATATTTTGTTGGACGGTTTCCCTCCTTATGTGTGTATTTGCATTCCAAGGCAAATAAAATGATATGCACACATGTAGGGGTAGATCCCTCCAATTTTGTTGTGAACATGGTAGTGTTGTGAATTTTATTGCAAATCCTAGTGTTGTCATCTAACACCAAAAAGGGGGAGATTGAAAGAGCATATTTTAGTCCCTTGTGTTTTGTGTGTTAGTTAACAACACTAGTGAACATTTGACTAGGTGTTAAGTGATGCAGATCTTAGTGGTACATAATACTTAATTGCATCAACACCAAAAAGGAGAAGAAAAGGCCTGAAGAATTTCTCAGTTTGACAGACCGGATATTCCGGCCCCAGTGGGGGCGGAATATCCGGCCCTCAAGTTTTTATCGAGGCCAGATTTTCTAAGGACGAAAGATGTCCAAGTGAGCGACTCTCTGGACTCCCCCGGATATTTGGGGCTGGAGATTTCCAGGAGGCCAGAATATTCCAGGGGGCCGGATATTTCCGGGGTTGACTTAGGCCGGAATATCCGGCCTGCCTGTCTTCAACGGTTACTTTTGTTGGAGGGGTATAAATACCCCTCCGCCTACCTCCAGCCAAGTAGCTCGCCCAAAAAGAAGAACACCATTATTGCAAGCTCAAGAATCATTTAGATCTCCCAATCCCTCCACCCAAACTCGTTGATCTTTGGTGGATTGAAGGAGAAGGTCCGGATCTACATCTTCACCAAGCCGTTTTACATTTCCCCCTTATTTACTTGAGGGCCCCTTTGCTAGGGTTTCCATTGGGAAAACCTAGCTTCTTGTTGATCTCACTTATTGTCTTTGTGACATATTGTAGCTGTTTGGGAGCCCCCAATCCCGTTGTGGGTTGTGCCCCGAATCGTTGTTGTAAAGGCTCCGGACTCCGCCTTGAAGGTTTCCGATAGTTGAAGGTGAACCAAACCTTTGTGGTGCGGTTCATCGGAGAAGAAGGTGAAGCCTTTGTGGCTGTTGAACCATTGTGTTGGTTCACACCTCTCCAACGAGACGTACTCCCCTAAAAAGGGGGAACTCGAAAATACATCCGTGTCTCCGCGTGCCTTGACTTCGGTTACTTCTATCCTTGTTACTGTCTTTACTTAGTGTACCTTGCTTAGTTGCTAGCTTGTCATATAGGTAAATTCACCGTAGTTGCATATCTAGAGAATTTACCTTTTGTGTCAAGCCTAATTTGAAAAAGTACTAAAATTGAAATAGCACCTATTCACCCCCCCTCTAGGTGTCATACGATCCTTTCAGCTATGCATCAAGGCTGAGGAGGTGAGAGCAGTACTCACCTTTACGAAAAATGAGTCACGTCGGGGTGCTCCAGCAGCACCCCGTCCAAGCCGGCAAAGTCACGTGCCCACGCTGTCACGCTTTGGCTAAAGTTGTGTAACCTTGGTGTGTTATCCAGACAGAAGGCAGGCACGCAAGACAGAGGGAGGCACCTTGCACCCACCAAACCCATCAACTTTTGGAGATCTCGGGTTGCATCCGTTTTGTGGTTGGACGGAGAATTGTCGTCAAACAATTGTGTAGTTAGTATGATTTGAAGTGTTCAAACTTAATACACTTGTGTTGACAGTAGGATAAACAATTGTATCAAAGTAAGGAAATGTCATTTATATTAGTCATGTAGGATAAAGTTGTTGTTTGACCGTGTCTTTTCCAGTAAAATCATTGATTTGTATTGAGAGATTCCCGATATTGGATTTGAGATGCCCTATGAAATCTGGGTCTGAAAGTCGCAAGATGAAATATTCAAGGTTTCTAGATTCTCAAGACTGCATATTGGCATGGGAAACACATATA
Organism: Poa pratensis; assembly: GCA_947311845.1. Lineage (NCBI taxonomy): Eukaryota > Viridiplantae > Streptophyta > Magnoliopsida > Poales > Poaceae > Poa > Poa pratensis. The sequence goes on from CAMZMU010000053.1 coordinate 41,536,160, forward strand.
TATTGATGCAATTATATAATGTTTGCAGATTGTCCACCACCTTCTCTATCAGAATAAGAAGGTGGATTTCATTTAACAATACAATGCAAAGCTCATGTCAAGCAGGATGGGAAAAATCTTCAAGTACTTGATGTAAGTATTTTTCTTGTGGAGTCGAGGCATGTGAAGGATTCATAAGAAACAAAATATTATCTATATCAGCTTTTATTTTTGGGAGTATTTCTCACAGGTGTAAGGCAATATAAGATTATAATTTTACTCCTGAAATCAACAACTGATGTCTATTTTATGTCATTTGCTTGCCATTTTGAAACAGAAAGTATGACTGGAGCAATTTGCTTGCCATTTTGAAATTGAAATTATTCTTGGGCATATCATCATCAGACAACATAGTTGTTGACCAATTCGTGCTCATATCATCATCAGACACTACAAGAATAACGAATATCCTGACGGCCCTAAACCGTTGGCAAATTGACTAAAACCGTCGGCATACATAAAAACCGTTGGCATATATGTATGTCGATGGTTTTTTGCCGTCGTCTTATTCTTTGTCGGCAAGTAAGCAAAATACCGTCGGCATATACACCGAGTGCCGACGGTGTTCTTTGACCGTCGGCAAACATAGTAACGGACACTGCCATTTAACGGCGTCGAAAAGTTTGCCAACAGCCCACCCGCCTGGCTGTAGGCATATGTTGCCACGTGGGTCACCTAGAAGCACCTGGCGACCTGTATGCCGATGGTTTTGCCGTCGGCATACTTGATGACCAGAAACCAAAAAAAATTAGCTAATAAATTGCTAGCAGTTTTCAGATACAATTACAGACATGACTCAACCATGGATCTGCGAACATAGGCCATACAATATTTTTTTATAGTACACTATTTCTTTTCCAAAAATCCACTACATCACCTAAAAAATCTGACCAAGACTGCAAAAGGCTTGGATGTAGCTTAGTAACATGAATCTGAGCATATTTGTAGAATATTCAGGAATCTCAATGTCATAGCTAGAATAAAAATAGAAGCACACTTACAAGAAACAATCTTCCAGGGAGAATGCATTTTAAGTTCCATACAACTCATCAGAATGTTGGATCTATGTATCAATGATGCACAAAGCACATGCCCTGTCCAAAACATGCTGAATCTTGAGAATTTTAGGTTACATATAAGTCACATCATCTATGCCAACAATCAGTGGGAACTGTGCACGTCAAAGGTGAGAGAGGTTGAACCTAGAGAGGGAGGGGACACACCGTCACAGAGTTGTGCCTCCATGGCCTGCTCCATGCCAGCCATCATCATCAAAACTATGGTTCCTACCATCAAATTGAAGAATGAGATACCCAAAACATAAAGTTAGAAAACTAAGAAAAATGGAATGCAAATACAAGCAGACCTCACGGGGATGCAAATTGAGCACAAAATTTGTTAGAACTACATAGACATGGTGGCAATCTTTAAATCTCCTTATTTCTTTCCATTACCATAATAGAATATTTGAATTTTGCTGGACAAGGTAAACTGCAGGCCATTAAACTTTGCATTGTTGCTCCTAGAGCACTATTGCCGAAGAGCAAGTTAGATACTATAGAGTACCAAAATATATTGCAAACTTTATTTCATCAACATCATGTACCAAAGTAAGCTAGCTAACATGCTCCCAGCTATGTAATATACTAAAATATGCTAGTGTAGGCATATAAAATCAAAGCATAAAATTGTTACCTGGACGGTCTTATCCTGATGCTTCCGAACTGGAAGGCAACAAACCTACAAAATTGATAAACTTATGCATTAGAGTGTGCTCTAAATTGATGAATTCGAAATTATTAATTAAACATTTAAACTTGTCAACATACACTCATACAGCCGCACAATATTCAGCCACATGTAGATAAATGACCAATATGGTAAATGACAGCCACACATATCAAAATAAATCAAATGACGACATATACACATATAGACAAGACATTAGCATGAACAATGGAAAAAACATACAACCAGTATATGGAGAACAAAACTATTTAAATTTGTTACTCTTTATATGAAAGCTTCCATCTATGATTCATATACAACACAGAGGTCAAAGAAAAGCAGTACCATCTATTGATCAATGCATATGCATAAACCAATACCACTTGTTCGCCATGTACAGATCATATACGTCAAGAAAAGCAGTACCATCTAGTGCAGTAGTGTTAGGGCCTTATAGTGCTACATACACATACAAAATCAAGCAATGAAGAGAATATATCATGTTTATCCATGTATCTGTACACCATGTACTGATCATGTACAAGTTGTACCATAAAGCTGCTATACATGGGACATTTTCAGTATGATTTTTGTTCGGCTTTTTAGATCAAATTGTTGGAATTTTATGGGCTTTTGCCCAGTTTTTGTCCATGGCCCAATTAAATCCCAGATTTTGCACCTGACCCAATTAAATTTCGAAAATCTCATGACCCATTTATATGGCTGCTTTGGGGACTAAAGTTTAGTCTCACATTGCTAGTTGGGAGAGAGTTGCACCACTTTATAAGGTGGAGTGTTGTGCTACTTGGTGTGCTTGTGAGAACAGAAGGCTCTCTCCCGCGCACTCCTCCTCCTCCGCTGCCGCTCGCTCGTCACGACACGCCGCACCGCGCCGCGCCGCGTCACGCCGCGGGTTGCGGGAATCTCGCCGAGCCGAGTTCGATTCTTTTGGATCGTGGAGACGTTATCGACTCGATCGTGGGCTGCGCCCACGTCCTACCCGACCGACCCGCGCTATATAAGCAAAGGAAAACCCTAGCCGGCAGAACACACGCAACACATGGTCGCTCACCGTCCTAGTTCCAGAACCTTGCGCCGCCGTATTCCAAGTCTTCTCCATCCCGTCTTCCGGCATGCACCGGTTGAAGGGACAGTAGGCCTCCGGAACCCCGCCTCTTATGATCCTGTACGGGAGAGGGGCGATCAGGTTTTTGGGGAGCGGACTCGCGCGACTACTGGCTTCGAGTTCTTCCCCGACATCGGCAGCCTCTTCATCGACGACATGGGTGACGCTTCCGCCGCCGCTGCTGCCACACTGTATGATCTCCTGATCTTCCTGTTCGAGTTACTACTACAATTTCTGCTAGTACTATTTGCTGTAGATTTCTTCTGTTTATCTACCGTTTTAGCAGATCGCATGATTAGTTTAATTCTGATTATTCTAGTCTTAAATTGTTTACTGTTTTCGCGGATTAGATCAATTGCTAAATTGCTTATATATTCAACACAAATCATCTACATGGTTGGCAGAGAAAAATATTTGATTGAGCATCGTATAGTTATCTGGCAAAGCAAACTGGTAGAAGTAGCAAACTGGTATCAGACTAGAAGTAGCGAAGCAGGGACAGACTAGGAGCAGTACTGCATCGCTAGTTCAATACTAGGTGCACGAGTCCGCGCGCCCCCAACTAAGAGAGAAGAAGGAGCCTAGTCGAGGAGTTTTCATAGGTAGACACGGGGCATCTCGGCATGGCCGTAAACTTGGAGAGAAGAGCACGAACGTCATCAACGTGGGGAGCCACGGAGCTGTCGGCGACGGCAAACAAGATGACACCACGGCGTTTGAGAAAGCATGGACGGCAGCTTGCTCCTCATCTCAGCCGGTCACCTTTCTCGTTCCAAAGGAAAAGACGTATCTTGTCCAGCATATTACGTTCTCCAGTAAATGCAAGTCTAGCATCACATTCAGACTCGAAGGGAAATTGGTTGCTCCCGCTAGATCTAGTTGGCCAAAAGACAACGGGCGAGAGTGGATTGTGTTTAGCAATGTTGAAAGCCTAACCGTGATCGGTGGCGGGACCGTAGACGGGAACGGCGAGGCGTGGTGGAAGAACGCATGCCGAGTGGACAAGAAGCTAAAATGCTCACACGCAGGGGCGGAGCCAGGATTTGAACTTTGGGGGGGCGAGGCGAGTGATGACAACTTAGGAGGTAGCTAATGTATGCTTGTCGGCAGAACGGCGGCCCCAAAATTGAGAGCATGATGTTTAATGTTGATGCAAGCAATCTCAGCCACATCAAAATGGGTGTGACGATTGTCGCTTGAGATACGCCTATTCCTCTCATTTCAGAAATGGTGCACAACGGCCGACCAATATGGCACCACTAGGGCATGTACATTACTGATTAAGCTATAGAGTCTAAAGGGAAGTGAATATCAACATATGTTTGGCCGTAATCTAACATGTATAACAGTATTACAAACTTTTAAATCAAAGTCGGCATATGTTTGGCAACATGTTAGCTTTTTTCTCTACTTTAAATGTACAGAATGTTACCACGAACTGAATTCGAAGTTTAAACACTTGGCCAGATTTGAGATGGGATCAATTGGTGGACAAAATCAACCTACTAAACTTGTTTCTAATCTTTTTTTCTTTTCAACTAATTAAAGAAGTATTAGCTAAACTATAGCAGAACAATTTAGAAGACTTAGATCCAATTAGCAGTACTGTATACCTCCCTATGGTGAAATTGAGTGGATGGTGGTGTGGACTCGCGCTAAGCAGGCAGCCACCACCGTATTACTCAGTCGCCTCAACAAACCTGGCACCGGCAATCAAACTCTAACCTCGGCGGCGGCAGCGAAAGACGGCCTGCTTCCTCGCACCCTGGCCAGCGATGGATCTGAATCTGATTATGGGATATGAAGGAGGTGGAAACGATCAGGCATCTAGGATCGGTCATTGCTACGTGGGTGTGGCCACTGCCCAGATGGGCTATTCTTTTTACCTGCTGGGCTTTACTTCACGTACAAATACTTGAATTTGGGCTTATTTCTGATGATTAGTTGTGGCCATACATCTCCTAATACCAGTAGTGGCCGCTGTAGATTATTGGGGGGGGGGGGGGGGGGGGGTTGGGGGGGGGGGGGGGGGGTCGGACCCCTGCTAGCCCCCCCTCCCTGGATCCGCCCCTGCTCACACGCCCCAATGGCTTTGTTGCTTTACAAGTGCAATCAACTAAAGGTGGAAAATATCAAGCTTTTGAATAGCCCACAGATTCACATGTCGGTCGAAGACTGTCAAGATGTTCTTCTCAAGCGCATCACAATCACGGCGCCCGAGGACAGTCCAGAGAACGACGGAATCCATATTGCTCGTACCAAAGATATCCGAGTGATAGACTGCAACATTAAAACCGGGGACGATTGCATATCAATCGAGACCGGCACGGAAAACTTATTTGCTTCGAGAATAACATGTGGACCGGGTCACGAATAAGCGTTGTGAGCTTAGGTGACAACAACTCTGAGGCATGGGTTTCAAATGTGACAATCTATAAGGTACACCTCTCCGGCACCATGAATGGTGTCCACATCAAGTCTTGGCAAGGAGGGAACAAGAAGGGAAAGGATACGCCAAAGACATCACATTCGAGGATATAACAATGGCGAATGTGAAGAATCCCATAATCGTTGACCAGAACTATTGTATTATGGTCGATCCTTTGAAGCCGAAGGCGTGCGAGAAACAAAATTCAGCAGTGGAGTTTAGCAACATCCGTTTCAAGAATATACGAGGCACGAGTGCAACAAAAGATGCGATCAAGCTGGACTGTAGCGACACAGTCCCTTATCGTGACATAGTGCTACAAGACGTGAATCTTATTTTCAAGGGAAAAAAGAGCGCCGTCACGACAAGTATATGCAACAACGTGAAGCTGAAGAATTCTGTGAATGTCACCCCGAAGACCTGCTGATAGCATGTTTTTTTTTATTCTTTGTTGTACATTTAAATTATTCAAACAGTTTTAGATCTTTGTACGGTCGTTAGGAACACTACTATTTGTATAGATCACCTAATTATCGGAAATTCACTATGGCACCCGGTGCATAAAAATGTCAAAAAAATTGAAATAAAATTTCGCGGATAGATCTTCATATTCTATGTCTTCACAAAGTCGTTTCACCAAAAACCGATATATTTTGTGCCTTGTGTAAAAAAGACAAAAAAAAAGTGTCGTGAAAAGCCTTATTTTAGCACCAAATTTTGTCTTTTTTATACAAGTCACAAAATATATCGGTTTTTCGTGAAACGACTTTGTGAACACATAATATGTTAAGACCTACACGCGAACATTTTTTCCAAAAATTTTGACATTTCAAAATATGTGCAAAATGCATTTTACATAAAGGGTGGATATGCACACACACCACTCCCACCAGTACAATCTATTTCACCTCTTTTGTACTCGTAGATAGCAACAATTTAATGTTCTCTCTGTTTAAAAAAAAGGGTTCTCCCTAACTTCCTCATACTCCACCGTTTTGAATTTCCAGCGATTGTCTCTTAAAAAGTAAAGCCCAGTTCGATATATTTAGGGGCCCATGTAGCCTAGCTAGGAGGCCCACTCCACCTCTCGCTCCTGTGTTCGTCTCCGTCCACTGTTCCCGCAGAACCCTACTTGGAACTTGGAACCAAGCATCGACTGGACGCTGCTCCGCCGCCGGGGATGGAGGACATCGAGGACGTGCTTGGACCTGCCGGGTTTGCCGACGGCGGAGCGCCTCCCGGGCTCCGCCTCCCCCTTTCCACTGTCGCCGTCAAGCCCAAGCGCAGGTCGTCCAGGCTCGCGCAGACGCAGCCCGATGCCCGGATCCCAGGCACGCAGGTACCGCCACCGCCATCCGGCGATCCTCCTACGACATGCCGCGTTGTGTCTGTTGACGTGTTGCCATCGTTTCATGCTTAATCTGACTGCCTTGCTGGGCCCTGTGTTGTGTGTGTGTGTGTGTGTTGCAGACGATATATGTGAAGACATTTGGGTGCTCACATAACCAGGCAAGCTTCCTCCACATTACTCTCTGCTTAGCAACTCTACCTGGCATTACCTTTTTATGCAAGCTTCCGGACTACTACTTAGCTCATAAGAAGTCTTATATGATTATACTTAGCATCCTGTAATTTCCACTGTTTAAGTAAACAATTCTTTAAGAGAGCTGGCCGAAAATAATTGGTAAAACAGCTGATATGATTTATTTTGTACGGCTTAAGCAGTGCTTAGTACCTTGTTTGTGGGTTTAGTGGCATGTGGCTCGTGCCAATGCTAGGATAGGAAGCGAATGGCATTGCTACTGCTAGTATGTAACCCTGTTCTTCTCTACTCTGCAGAGTGACAGTGAGTACATGTCGGGGCAGCTCTCGGCGTTTGGATATGCAATCACTGAAGAGCCCGAGGGAGCTGATTTATGGCTAATTAACACGTATGGTCGTAGTGTCTTGTTTGGTTATTTCCTTATTTTAATCTGTTACCACTGGCTGACTGGATGTTCGTCAAAGTATGAATGAACTGGTTTAACTTGACAGACAGTTTCAAACAGGTCTGGATTTGCGTAGCAAACAACCTAGCTATTTTCTTGAACTAGAAAATTCCATGAACTGTATACTGTTGCTTCTTGGTACCGCATGCATTTCTATTTGATTTCGAATTTTTAATTGCATGCTATTGTGTCTGCCTTGTGGTGCCTAGCCTAATGGTGAAATGTGTAGCTGATGTATATGGATAAATCTTACATGTACCTTTGTCATTCCAGATGCACTGTGAAAAATCCAAGTCAATCTGCCATGACAACTCTCATATCAAAATGCAAGAGCGCAAACAAGCCACTGGTTGTAGCTGGCTGTGTACCGCAGGGAAGCCGGGATCTGAAGGAGCTCGAAGGTATTAGTATAATAGGAGTGCAGCAGATAGATCGGGTTGTTGAAGTAGTTGAGGAAACCTTAAAAGGGCATGAGGTTCGTCTGTTGAGTCGGAAAACACTGCCCTCTCTTGATTTACCTAAGGTAAAACCCATACATCTCACATCTTGTCATGTGCAACAACTGTTTCTGGCACATTGATAAGTTTTTATGTTAAACCCAATGGCTGATAATGCTACACTCTACAGGTTCGAAAGAATAAATTTATCGAGATTCTTCCCATAAATGTTGGGTGTTTGGGTGCTTGTACTTACTGCAAGACAAAGCATGCCCGTGGTCATCTCGGAAGTTATACTATAGACAGCTTGGTTAGTGTACTGCAATGTTTCCATCGTGGACGAAAATATTGCTTGTACTGAATTTTTTTAAGCAAATTATCTGTTTCCAATTCACCATAGGTAGATCGTGTGAAAATTGTTGTCTCGGAAGGTGTTCGGGAGATATGGTTAAGCAGTGAAGATACTGGTGCCTATGGTAATCTTAGTACCCAGATTATTATAGATCTACTCAGTGTTACATGTCATATATTCATGGTACCACTATTTTGCATCTCTGATCTTATATTCTTTTAGGCAGGGATATCGGTACAAATCTTCCGAATCTCTTAAATGCAATTGTTGCTGAGCTTCCTGCGGACAGAAGCACAATGCTTCGCATAGGCATGACAAATCCCCCTTTCATTCTGGAGCATTTGAATGAGATAGCTAGTGTTTTGCGCCATCCTTGTGTTTACACTTTCCTTCACGTTCCTGTGCAGTCAGGAAGTGATGCTGTTTTAAAGGTATGCTTGAACTTCTGAGTTTTATTTTTTGTAGTAGTAGCAGTAACCTACAGAGACGAGAAAATGTTATTTACTTTTGACTATTTCTATGATTGCACATCTCAGGCAATGAATCGTGAATATACTGTCAGTGAGTTCAGGATGGTAGTTGACACTCTCTGTGAGCTTGTCCCTGGCATGCAAATTGCCACGGATATTATTTGTGGCTTTCCAGGTATGGTAGCAAGTATTTGGTTCAGTTATTCAGTCTTCTTTTCTTAACAGTTATCGAATAACTTACGGGCATATGAACTGAGTTCTGTTTAAGATAAGTTGCTAATAGTTTGTTTTGAACTATGTTATACCATTTCAGGCGAGACTGATGATGATTTCGCTCAAACTGTTAACCTTATAAAGGAATATCAGTTACCTCAAGTGCACATATCACAATTTTACCCCAGACCAGGTATCTTGTTCTTCCAAATACCATGTTATGGTTAACTAATTATCATGATTTTTCTTCACCTACAGCTATAATGTTGTTTCTGTAGGAACACCTGCTGTAAGGATGAAGAAAGTGCCTAGCATTGAAGTGAAAAAACGGAGTCGTGAATTGACCTCAGTTTTCGAAGCTTTTTCACCATACGAAGGACTGAAAGGTAAAGTGGAGAGGATATGGATCACTGAAATAGCCACCGATGGTGTTCATTTGGTAAGTGCAGTTGCATTCACGGAATGTCCATAATCGATATTGCTCATGTCAGATGCCAACTTTGTACTTAGAGTCTTGTATTGCCTTTTGTTGCACAGGTTGGACATACCAAAGGCTATATCCAGGTCCTTGTCATTGCTCCAGATAGTATGTTAGGAACATCAGCAGATGCGAAGATCACATCTGTCGGAAGATGGTCTGTATTTGGTGAAGTGATAGAAGGATCCGTTGCAGTAAAGGAAACAGCACTTAAGCAAAATTGTGCTGAAGTGCAGGAAGAAAATGGGCCAAATCATGCGGAGGAAGCCACTTGCACTACAAACACCTGCGATTCCTGTGCATGCTCGGGTGCAGAAAGCGCAGCACAACAATGCAGCCCACAGCAATGTAAAGATCCATCTGATGCACCCACAAATTGCGGTGATGCTACTCGCCAGGAGGCACCTCCATCTACATCTACGCTTGTGAGGAGAAACGTGGAGGGGACAGTAAAAACAAGTGAAACTGATGCAGCAACACTGACGGCAAAGGATCAGCAGGCAAATGTAGTTACCAGGAGAGCGCTAAACATCGACAGGATTCTTTGGGGTGGTTTGGCCATAAGCTTTGCCACAACGGTGGCAGTACTTGTGCTGCTTACATACAAGATTTCTTACACGCCCCCTACTAGGCTTGAGCTTGTACCTGTAATTTTTCTGTCCTTTTTGGCGGTTCTCCTTATGGAACCGCTGTATTGCCAACTTATGTTGCTGAAATACAAATTCTCATGCACTATTTTTCTCTGATTTCCCTTTCCTGAAACTTGTGTATTGAGAGCGAGGAGCATGGATCGTATTTCTGTTCAAGGCAACTCGGTCGTCCATGCAGAAGTATGTGAATTACGGAACTGAAAGTGCTTCACCTATCGAAAGTAACGTCAGATAAGATTCCAAAGTCCTGCGCAAAAAAAAAAAAAAAAGATAAGATTCCAAAGAACAGCTTTTTTTTAGGGGTTCCAAAGAAAAGCTGCGTTCTTTTATCTGATAGACTGATAGCAATATAGTAGCATGTGGGTGTATAAACAAGTTTTGAGCTTCTTTAACGGACATTGGCGAGCCATAGCAAAGACTAAACACGAGAAAAACTTTTCTTTTTACCATTGACATTAAACTCAGCATGGAATGAACGCGAATAGTGAAGTAGCTGCGAGTTGGTAACTGTATTTATCGAAATCGAATTCCTAAAAGGCAGAAGACAAATTCAAAATACTCAAAAAATGTCAAAAAAATTATCAGAGCCAGGTTTCGATCATTGGCGAGCCATAGCAAAGACTAAACACGAGAAAAAAAAATCTTTTTACCATTGACATTAAACTCAGCATGGAATGAACGCGAATAGTGAAGTAACTGCGAGTTGGTAACTGTATTTAACGAAATCGAATTCCTAAAAGGCAGAAGACAAATTCAAAATACTCAGAAAAATGTCAAAAAAAATTATCAGAGCCAGGTTTCGATCTAAAAGGCAGAAGACAAATTCAAAATACTCAGAAAAATGTCAAAAAAATTTATCAGAGCCAGGTTTCGATCATTGGCGAGCCATAGCAAAGACTAAACACGAGAAAAAAAAATCTTTTTACCATTGACATTAAACTCAGCATGGAATGAACGCGAATAGTGAAGTAACTGCGAGTTGGTAACTGTATTTAACGAAATCGAATTCCTAAAAGGCAGAAGACAAATTCAAAATACTCAGAAAAATGTCAAAAAAAATTATCAGAGCCAGGTTTCGATCCTGGGACCTGTGGGTTATGGGCCCACCACGCTTCCGCTGCGCCACTCTGATCTGTTGTGCCAACTTGGTCGTTCCGTTTCTAGTGTACATACCCAGGAGGCCAGGAGACCAAGACAAATATGCGGTGGTTCGCGGGAAGGGAGAACAGAAACCATGCATTCGTCTCAGAGGCAGGACCGAAGGATTGACGAAATCGTGTGTTTCATCAGTTCAGCTGGCATGGGGGCCATGGACGCATCCAGCAGAGCTCTATCCAAAACGGGCGCTTGTTTCCAGGCTCGCCCCCAAAAGCAAGGCTTTGTTGGGAACTTCGCTCGGTGGTGGTGGTGAATGCAGTGCAGTAGCCAGGGCACACTTGCTCGTGCGCGACGAGGCCGTGCCACGCGCGTCGCGTCGCATCGGCGCGGGAACTCGGAGTCGCGCCTGTCGGCCACCCCCGGGAGAATGGCGCGAACTCGTAGGTCTGGCGCCAGTTGACCCGATAAGGTAATTGTATGTGGTTCGAACGTCCTCGCAGGTGCAGGCCAGTCAATTATTGGAATTATTTAGGGCCCTCTTGCCATTGAAGGAATTTTATGAGATTTTTGGAGAATTTTAATCCATAATATTTTTCCTACAAGAGCTTTTAGATCAGGATTGGGGTCACCAAATTTCATACGAATCTATTCATATGCCCTCAATTCCACAAGATTTTTTTTTTTTTGACATTTTCAACTTTCTCATTTCCCAGACAGCTCATTACAATCGTTTAGAACAAAAGGCCTGACCTGGTTAGGTACAGAATTAATCCAGGTTCCAACAGTGCCTTCCACCCTACAAATTTTCGCTAGCTCATGAGCAACAACATTACAATCCCTTTTGATAAGAGATAAAGAGAAAAACAAAGATCTTCTCCTCAACCTATCAATTTCTCTGTAAATATAACAGAACCTTGACCGATCTTGTTTATTAGCATTCAGCGTCGTGACTAATGAGGCGCAGTCCGTCTCCACCAAGTCCACCTGAATCCCATCTTCAGTACAAGCAAGCAGACATCTGTGCAGAGCATTTGCTTCCGCTTCTTCCGCATGGATACAAGGCGTCAGATAATCAGTAGTGCTCCAGACTACTTGCCCCGAGTGATCTCTAACCACACCACCCATAGTAGCTTGACCTGAACTCTGTATAAAAGAAGCATCAAAATTCAGTTTGAATTTACCTTCTTGGGGAGCGATCCACCTCGACGGTACCCAAACAGTATTCTGACTGGAATTGTCATTAGATGCCTCTCCCCTATTGATTTTTACCCTGTATCCTGCAAGCTCAAGATTGTTTGCATAGTTCTGAAGGAAAACTACAGACGCTTCAATTGAATTTTTCCCGTCTTCATGTATGACATTGTTCCGTAAGTGCCACGCTCTCCAGAACAGCAACAAGATCAAGGGCCGGGCTTCAGTTTTTGAGTTTGCAAGCGGGATCAGAAGCCAATCAGGGCCCGTATTAGCAAACATTTCCTCTTTAGGTAGTTTCCAGAAATCTCTCATACGATTCCTTAGGGCCTTTGCTTTTGTGCATTGCACAACAGCATGGAAACTGCTTTCCTCCCCCATTCCACAGATGGTACAAGTGCTGTCGATCTCCAACGTCCTTCGCCATTTATTTTTCTTTGTTGCCAAGTTATCTGACGCACATCTCCACGCAAAAATACGAATTTTGTTTGGTACCTGAGCTTTCCAAATGAGTTCCCAGATTTTTCTAGTGTCATCTCCCGCAATGCTGCTTCCACATTTGTGTTGGGCATCTCTGGAAATGTCATAAGCAAGCCTGTAAGCACTCTTAACCGAGAAAACACCATTTTTCTCAAAGTGCCAAGCTGGTATGTCTTCATCCTGTTTCATAGGGGTCAACTTCAAGATATCCTCAGCATCATGATTCAAGAAGATATCTCTGATCTTAATTTCATTCCACTTTCTAGTCCCTGGTAGAAAGAGGTCACTAACCTTCCTACACCTTGTGTTGATTTTCAAGTTACTAGTTGACATAGGATATCTCCTTGGAATCCATTTGCATCTCTGGAATTGGATTTTCTCTCCATTCCCAACACGCCACACAATACCTTCTTTGAGAAGTTCCAGCCCATGTTCAATGCCTCTCCAAGCAGGTGAAGCGTCAGCAGTGAACACCGTATCAAGAAACCTACCATTAGGGAAATATCTTGCTTTGAGCAATCTGGCACAGAGGCTATCAGGGTTAGTTAAAATGCGCCACGCCTGCCGGGCAAGCAAAGCTTGGTTGAACAGCCTCGTGTCTCTAAACCCCATGCCACCATGACATTTAGGCAGTGTTAAGTTGTCCCAAGCAGCCCAATGAACCTTCCTATTATCTTCATCCTCGCCCCACCAAAACCCTCTAATAGTTTTCATGTAGTCCTCATGAAAACCATCAGGGAGTTTGAAAATACTCATAACATAGATGGCCAGAGCTTGAGCCACCATTTTAACCAAGGTCTCTTTAGCAGCCAAAGACGTGTGGTTTTCATTCCATCCCCCAAGTCTCTTGGAAAAAATTTCCTTGATTGGTTGGAATTTATCAGCCTTCATTCTACCTTCCGGTGTTGGAAAACCCAAATATTTTTCCTCAAATGTACTCTGTTCAACACCAAGGATATTTTTAATGTCTGTCTGATTCGAAACTGAGCAAATACTGCTGAAGAGGATTGAACATTTTCCTGCACTGATAGCCTGACCAGTACATCTTTCAAAAAGACTCAGAGCCTTCTTAATCATAGTTGCTTGTTGTATGTTAGCCTGGAAAAACAAGAGACTGTCGTCCGCAAAGAGGAGATGTGATATGCCTGGTGCAGTTCTGCAGATTTTCAGAGAACGCACCTCATCAAGAAACACAGCCCTCTCCAAGATTTTTGACATACCATTGGCAACAAAAAGGAAGAGATAAGGGGATAGTGGGTCCCCTTGTCTCAGGCCTCTAGTTGGTTTGAAAGGTGCAGATAGCTCTCCATTTAGCCGAACAGAAAACCTTACAGAAGTTACACACTCCATCACCAGTTTTACCCATCTTGCATCAAAACCCAATTTAAGCAACGCTCCTTCAAGGAAACCCCAATCTACTCTGTCATATGCTTTTGAGAGATCAAGTTTGTAGGCGCAGAAATCATTAGCCAGACTTTTGTTTCTCTAGATAAAGTGAAAGCACTCGAAAGCAACCAGCGCATTATCGGTTATCAACCTCCTAGGGATAAAGGCACTCTGGGTTTTTGATATCAAACCATCCAGGAACGGTCTCATACGGTTAACAATGCACTTGGCCACCACTTTGTACAGGACATTGCATAAAGAGATGGGTCTGAAATCTTTCAACTCAGCCGCATCATTGGATTTAGGGATTAGCACAATAGTCGATTCATTAACACCGGATGGCATCGTCCCTTCAGCAAAAAGACTTTAACAGCTTTGATAACATCTTCCTTTAACACAGCCCAATTTCTTTGGAAAAACCGGGCAGGGAACCCATCCGAGCCAGGTGCTTTGAGCGGGCCAATTTGGAAAAGAGCGTCAGCAATCTCCTTGTCCGTGTACTCTGCCAACAGTGCTTCATTCATGTCTTGTGTAACCTCTTGTTGTATGATGTTGATTAATTCACTGGGTTCCACCTGGTCGTCTCTCTTGAACAAAGAGGAGAAGTAGTCCTTTGAGTACTCAAGCATTTCCCCGTTAAATTCCAAAACCCTGTTATCAACTGTCTTAAGAACCTTGATCTTATTCTTTTTAGCTCTCCACGAAGCCTTTCTATGGAAGAACTTTGTGTTTTGGTCTCCCTCTTTCAGCCAAGTGATTCGTGATCTCTGTCTCCACATCATTTCTTCTCTCAACAACAATTCATCCAATCTAGCTGACACATGTTTTATCTCATAGAAGTTGGCATGCGGATTGTGTTTGTACAACCATTCAAGCTTCCTTCTCAGTGCTTTTATCTCCTTATCTACTCTCCCAAAATTCCTGCTGCTCCATTTTACAAGAGCTTCTTTTGTGTTTTGGAGGTTATTTCTAACCTCTCCAAGGTTCTAAGGCTTTTTGCAAACAGCCCATGTCTCTGCAATTTCACTCTCCAGTGTTTCATCTCTTTCCCACATATACTCATATCGCCAAGGTCCTTTCTTGGTGTTACCCTTTTCCAAACTATCAAAGCTAAGGAGAATTGGTAAATGGTCTGACCTTGAAGACATCAGATGTTGTACACAAGCTGCAGAGAACATATTACACCAAGCTGGATTTGCAACTGCTCTGTCAAGTCTCACTCTAACATTTTTCCTGCCTTGTTGCTTGTTGTTATAAGTCCAGGGCATGCCCCTGTATCCCAGGTCCTGCAAATCACAGAACTGCAAGGTGTCTCTAAAATCTTGCATTCTTCTCTCATTCCTTCTGGTTGCAGAAAAATGTTCACTTTGCCAAAGGGCTTCATTAAAATCCCCCACCATGTTCCAAGGCAGATTGTCAGCACGGCCAGGTTTTATTCTCCGCAATAGTTTCCAGAATTCAGGTCTGCTCTGAGCACATGGTTCACCATAAACAAAAGTGCTCCTCCATTTTATTCCATTGTTCTCCTTTATTATTACATCGATGTGGTGAGTACTAAAGCTTAACAGATCAACAGACACATCATCTTTCCACCACAGAGCTAAACCACCACCTTTCCCAAGCACACTAACAGGAAAGCAATGTTTGTAACCTAAGCGCAAACACAACCTTTCTACTAGCATTTTATTTTGCCTAGTTTCAGAGAGGAACACGAAATTTGGACAGTAGTCTCGTATCAGACGAGACAACTCCTGAACTGTACGAGGTTGTCCCAACCCTCGACAGTTCCAGCACAGGTAAATCATTGTTCCTGCCAGGCACCCACATCGGTGCCCGACAGTGGACCGGTAGCCCCAGGACCGGTTGCTTCCTTATCCCCCTTCCTTTCCTGTGTGCCTCCCCCTTCCTCTTCTACCTGCAAAGCTCTCTTGTCCATTTCAGCTTCCCTGAGCCTGCGCAGTCCCTCCTTCCCGAGACATTCCGACAGAGTAGGAGGTTGGATGATCCTCCTCTTGTGCCCCTGCATTATGTTATCTTCTTCATTGTCCTCTTCTTGGCGTGGTCGAACCACCCCCAACAGCATCATGGGAGTGTTCCCTGATACTTCTCCCTCGCGTTTCTTCCTTCTCCAGCTCGCATGCTTGTCACATGTCCCTTTCTTCATGACATTGGGGTCAGTACCAGCTCCCTTGTGTGCTTGCCTCTCCATGGTTGCCACGTTGTCAATGGCTCCCACGGCATCCCCGTCTCTCCCAGCATTGCCTCTATTGTCCTTCTTTTCCCTCGGGCTGTTGATGTCGCCGGGCGGCATCGTGTTCTTCTTGTTCATGTCGATGACGTTGTCGTTGAAGTCCCCTGCCACCGCTTGCATGTTGTTGAAGTCGAGGCTCTCCGTGTTGCAGTTCATGTCGTTGATGTTGTTGTCGACGATCCCAGCGTCCACAAGCCCAGTGTTGATGTCGAGGGCCGGTGCGGATACTGGGACTATGTGCATGGAGCACGTGGCGTCGTGTCCCTTGTCGACGCCGACCTCGTCCGGCGTGGTGTCGTTGCCGATCATCCTGGTCTGGTCGTCCTTGGTGTTGTCGTCGTCCACCCTCAGCTTTGCGACATGTTCCAGCACCTCTTCCACCACCGGCACCTCGCAGCTAGCGACATGTTCCGAAGTTGTGGCAGCAATCTTCAGACCTGCAGCAGGGGCTGGGGCACGCCACGGGCCCTGATTGGATGACATTGCAGGTTCCTCTTCCAGATCGTCAGGCAGATACCAAGCACGAAACTCATCAAAGTACACCGGTGGCACCCTGATGTCCTGACTGAAACAGATCTTTCTATTCGCAACAGGGGTGTCGCATCGAGCCTCCATGTGACCAATAAAACCGCAGAATAAGCAGAAGTTTGGCAACCTTTCATACCTCAATTGAGTCTCCACCTCTTTCCTTGTAATCCTGTCGATGAGGATGACCTCCTTCTGCAGGGGCATGTACAGTGGTAGCTGGATTCTGGTTCTCAGGAATTTCTCGTCGAGGTTTCCCCTTGAGTAGTTGTCGATCTTGATGGAGGTGCCCACCTGGTCCCCCAGGTCGAAGGCGAGCTTCTTCGTCAGGAGGTAGTCGGGGATGTTGTGGAACTGAACCCACATTGGCACATGTGTGAAGAGTGCCTTTGCAGGGTCAGCTCCACCCTCCAAGCCTTCGACGAGGAACGCATCTCCCTTGTACTGCCATGGACCTCCTCGGACGACATGATCACGGTCGCCCTCCTCAGAGAACTCCAGGAGGAACTTACGTCCCTCCTTCGCCTCCAGCGGGCACGCCTCCATGCGCCCTCTGATCTTCCAGACCTTCCTCATGCGCTCGATTACTTGGTGTGAGTAGCATGAGCTCAAAGCTCTCTGTTTTTTTTTTTAAGTCCAATGCACTTATACTCTATCTCTTTCTATTCTCTCCCCAATTTTCTTGAAATATACGCGTTTGATTCTCATGCCATCGTCGAAAGATGTTGTTCTTCAAATCTTATAGGCAATTTACCATAGATGTCACCTCAATCTTGTGTTTGTCCCATTCCTGCTATTCTAAACTCTAGCCATCCAAAGTGTCTCTTACGATATCTCCACCGGAGGTTCCACGACGGTTTGGCGACTGATGTTATTGGAACATCGACACACGTTGCTGCTCAATTGGGGCTTGCTGCCCCATTTTGATCCATTTCAAGAAACACTTGGGTTTCGAGCTTGGTAGGTTCAACTTTCTCTCTAAAGTGTGATCTTCTCGTTTTGCTTGGCCATCTAAGTCATCCACCTTTCACTAACACATTCTGTTTCTCGACGAGGCACTTATCAATCTATACTTGCACCGATGGCCGACGAGGATGCCCCATCCTTGTTGGTCATTACCTTCTTGTTCCCGGTTGAGCATCACTCCGAGGCGGCTGAGGGGCGTTGGCCCATCAAAATTAACCTTCTTTAGATCCTTCCGACGTTTTCGCACTTTGAGCAAACTTTGATCATTGTAAATCAATGCATCATGCTAAAGTCATTGTCACGGTTGTTGCCTCGAAACAACCTTAGTTCATCCCTCAACTAAGCAAAAAAGACACACATTAATAGATGATAATGTGAGTATGCCAAATTTAACAAAGTTTAGAGCATTATATTCTCCTCCATTGTCTTCCCACTCTCATTTATTCCACGGATTTGCTCAAGATTTCCATGACATTTGTTGCAAAGACTTTGTATGGTATTTCACCTATGCGACATATCATTGTTGTTGGGGTCCATATGCATTTTGACGAACTACTCATATTTTCATATTCGTTGGATTGGTCGGCGATCCTCGCCCAAGACCTTCCTGACATTTGGTTGGGGCAGTGTTAGTCTAGCGTCGTGTGGACGACAAGCCTGTATCTGTCGTGCGATTTTCTGGTCTTGTTTTCCCTCATAAACCAGCAATGTATTCTTTTAGGCCCGGATTTTCTCATAAACTGGGTCAAGTATATTCTATCTATACGGATTATAGGAGCGCCATGCCCTCTTCGAGAGGTTTCTTGAATGCAATTGTTGCTGAGCTTCCTGCGGACAGAAGCACAATGCTTCGCATAGGCATGACAAATCCCCCTTTCATTCTGGAGCATTTGAATGAGATAGCTAGTGTTTTGCGCCATCCTTGTGTTTACACTTTCCTTCACGTTCCTGTGCAGTCAGGAAGTGATGCTGTTTTAAAGGTATGCTTGAACTTCTGAGTTTTATTTTTTGTAGTAGTAGCAGTAACCTACAGAGACGAGAAAATGTTATTTACTTTTGACTATTTCTATGATTGCACATCTCAGGCAATGAATCGTGAATATACTGTCAGTGAGTTCAGGATGGTAGTTGACACTCTCTGTGAGCTTGTCCCTGGCATGCAAATTGCCACGGATATTATTTGCGGCTTTCCAGGTATGGTAGCAAGTATTTGGTTCAGTTATTCAGTCTTCTTTTCTTAACAGTTATCGAATAACTTACGGGCATATGAACTGAGTTCTGTTTAAGATAAGTTGCTAATAGTTTGTTTTGAACTATGTTATACCATTTCAGGCGAGACTGATGATGATTTTGCTCAAACTGTTAACCTTATAAAGGAATATCAGTTACCTCAAGTGCACATATCACAATTTTACCCCAGACCAGGTATCTTGTTCTTCCAAATACCATGTTATGGTTAACTAATTATCATGATTTTTCTTCACCTACAGCTATAATGTTGTTTCTGTAGGAACACCTGCTGCAAGGATGAAGAAAGTGCCTAGCATTGAAGTGAAAAAACGGAGTCGTGAATTGACCTCAGTTTTCGAAGCTTTTTCACCATACGAAGGACTGAAAGGTAAAGTGGAGAGTATATGGATCACTGAAATAGCCACCGATGGTGTTCATTTGGTAAGTGCAGTTGCATTCACGGAATGTCCATAATCGATATTGCTCATGTCAGATGCCAACTGTACTTAGAGTCTTGTATTGCCTTTTGTTGCACAGGTTGGACATACCAAAGGCTATATCCAGGTCCTTGTCATTGCTCCAGATAGTATGTTAGGAACATCAGCAGATGCGAAGATCACATCTGTCGGAAGATGGTCTGTATTTGGTGAAGTGATAGAAGGATCCGTTGCAGTAAAGGAAACAGCACTTAAGCAAAATTGTGCTGAAGTGCAGGAAGAAAATGGGCCAAATCATGCGGAGGAAGCCACTTGCACTACAAACACCTGCGATTCCTGTGCATGCTCGGATGCAGAAAGCGCAGCACAACAATGCAGCCCACAGCAATGTAAAGATCCATCTGATGCACCCACAAATTGCGGTGATGCTACTCGCCAGGAGGCACCTCCATCTACATCTACGCTTGTGAGGAGAAACGTGGAGGGGACAGTAAAAACAAGTGAAACTGATGCAGCAACACCGACGGCAAAGGATCAGCAGGCAAATGTAGTTACCAGGAGAGCGCTAAACATCGACTGGATTCTTTGGGTTGGTTTGGCCATAAGCTTTGCCACAACGGTGGCAGTACTTGTGCTGCTTACATACAAGATTTCTTACACGCCCCCCTACTAGGCTTGAGCTTGTACCTGTAATTTTTCTGTCCTTTTTGGCGATTCTCCTTATGGAACCGCTGTATTGCCGACTTATGTTGTTGAAATACCAATTTGCATGCACTATTTTTCTCTGATTTCCCTTTCCTGAAACTTGTGTATTGAGAGCGAGGAGCATGGATCGTATTTCTGTTCAAGGCAACTCGGTCGTCCATGCAGAAGTATGTGAATTACGGAACTGAAAGTGCTTCACCTATCGAAAGTAACGTCAGATAAGATTCCAAAGTCCTGCGCAAAAAAAAAAAAGATAAGATTCCAAAGAACAGCTTTTTTTTAGGGGTTCCAAAGAAAAGCTGCGTTCTTTTATCTGATAGACTGATAGCAATATAGTGCATGTGGGTGTATAAAAAGTTTTGAGCTTCTTTAACGGACATTGGCGAGCCATAGCAAAGACTAAACACGAGAAAAACTTTTCTTTTTACCATTGACATTAAACTCAGCATGGAATGAACGCGAATAGTGAAGTAGCTGCGAGTTGGTAACTGTATTTAACGAAATCAAATTCCTAAAAGGCAGGAGACAAATTCAAAATACTCAGAAAAATGTCAAAAAAATTATCAGAGCCAGGTTTCGATCCTGGGACCTGTGGGTTATGGGCCCACCACGCTTCCGCTGCGCCACTCTGATCTGTTGTGCTAACTTGGTCAGCTCTAGTTTTATAGGTGAACTTATCGGTCGTTCCGTTTCTAATGCACATACCCAGGAGGCCAGGACAAATATGCGGTGGTTCGCGGGGAAGGGAGAACAGAAACCATGCATTCGTCTCAGAGGCAGGACCGAAGGATTGACGAAATCGTGTGTTTCATTTCATCAGAAGCAGAGCACGCCCGCCTTCGGAACAGTTCAGCCGGCATGGGGGCCATGGACGCATCCAGCAGAGCTCTATCCAAAACGGGCGCTTGTTTCCAGGCTCGCCCCCAAAAGCAAGGCTTTGTTGGGAACTTCGCTCGGTGAATGCAGTGCAGTGCAGTAGCCAGGGCACACTTGCTCGTGCGCGACGAGGCCGCGCCACGCGCGTCGCGTCGCATCGGCGCGGGAACTCGGAGTCGCGCCTGTCGGCCACCCCGGAGAATGGCGCGAACTCGTAGGTCTGGCGCCAGTTTACCCGATAAGGTAATTGTATGTGGTTCGAACGTCCTCGCAGGTGCAGGCCAGTCAATTATTGGAATTATTTAGGGCCCTCTTGCCATTGAAGGAATTTTATGAGATTTTTGGAGAATTTTAATCCATAATATTTTTCCTACAAGAGCTTTTAGATCAGGATTGGGGTCACCAAATTTCATACGAATCTATTCATATGCCCTCCATTCCACAAGAATTTTAGCATGAGCTCAAAGCTCTCTGTTTTTTTGAAGTCCAATGCACTTATACTCTATCTCTTTCTATTCTCTCCCCAATTTTTTTTTTGAAATATACGCGTTTGATTCTCGTGCCATCGTCCAAAAACACACGTCGAAAGATGTTGTTCTTCAAATCTTATAGGCAATTTACCATAGATGTCACCTCAATCTTGTGTTTGTCTCATTCCTGCTATTCTAAATTCCAGCCATCCAAAGTGTCTCTTACGATATCTCCACCGGAGGTTCCACGATGGTTTGGCGACTAATGTTATTGGAACATCGACACACGTTGCTGCTCAATTGGGGTTTGCTGCCCCATTTTGATCCATTTCAAGAAACACTTGGGTTTCGAGCTTGGTGGGTTCAAACTTTCTCTCTAAAGTGTGATCTTCTCGTTTTGCTTGGCCATCTAAGTCGTCCACCTTTCACTAACACATTCTGTTTCTCGACGAGGCACTTATCAATCTATACTTGCACTGATGGCCGACGAGGATGCCCCATCCTTGTTGGTCTTTACCTTCTTGTTCCCGGTTGAGCATCACTCCGAGGCGGCCGAGGGGCGTTGGCCCATCAAAATTAACCTTCATTAGATCCTTCCGACGTTTTCGCACTTTGAGCAAACTTTGATCATTGTAAATCAATGCATCATGCCAAAGTCATTGTCACGGTTGTTGCCTCGAAACAACCTTAGCTCATCCCTCAACTAAGCAAAAAAGACACACATTGATAGATGATAATGTGAGTATGCCAAATTTAACAAAGTTTAGAGCATTATATTCTCCTCCATTGTCTTCCCACTCTCATTTATTCCACGGATTTGCTCAAGATTTCCATGACATTTGTTGCAAAGACTTTGTATGGTATTTCACCTATGCGACATATCATTGTTGTTGGGGTCCATATGCATTTTGACGAACTACTCATATTTTCATATTCGTTGGATTGGTCGGCGATCCTCGCCCAAGACCTTCCTGACGTTTGGTTGGGGCGGTGTTAGTCTAGCGTCGTGTGGACGACAAGGCTGTATCTGTCGTGCGATTTTCTGGTCTTGTTTTCCCTCATAAACCAGCAATGTATTCTTTTAGGCCCGGATTTTCTCATAAACTGGGTCAAGTATATTCTATCTATACGGATTATAGGAGCGCCATGCCCTCTTCGAGAGGTTTCTTGAAGAAAAAACTTGAAAGTCCAACGGGATGGACTGGGCTGATGAAACATCAAAATCTGAAGAAAAAAAAGAAGATGTTGATCTTTCCACCTAGCGCTAGTGATTAATTTTCTACCTTAAACCATATACATATACTGCCGTTTGTTAATAGGTAGGATTATCAAGACGAAGTGTCGTTTGTTTAACATGTATGACTCTTGCGACGAACTCTCATTGCCATGTGTTTATTAGTTAGGACTAAAACAACGTTAATTTGATATTTTATGTCACATGTCCGTATATTTGGATAAAAATTTGTCGGTGAACAAGATACAACATAAGCAATGTTCATGATTTATTTCACATTTTTTAAAAACTCAAAGTAGGACATACGACAATGGGGTGCGGGTGCAACTAGTTGCAAAATATTCACATCAGTAGTAAAGTGGACTACAATTTACAACTAGTTGCACCAGCAACCTATGCCCCACTTTGGAGTTTTTAACAAATGCGAAATAAATCATAGACATAGGTTATGTTATATATCTTGTGCACTCCAAATCTTCATCTAAAAATATGACAATATGTGACATGTGCAAAAAAGATAAATGAAGTGCGAATAACACATGATAATATTCACTTAAATCCTTTTCTTTTTTGCCAACTCACATAGTCACATATGATCATATATTTGGATAAAAATTTGTCGGTGCACAAGATACAACATAAACAATGTTCATGATTTATTTCACATTTAATAAAAACTCAAAGTAGGACATACAACAACGGGTGCGGGTGTAACTAGTTACAAAATATTCACATCACCAGTAGTGAGAAGTGGCGGCAACAATAGTAGGTGGTGAACAACCAAAATTTGCATGCTTGAAACACAGCCAACCAAACGCACGCGTTTTTGTTTCTCCCGGTCTACCTAAAATCTATATATACGGACAAACAAACTTCAAAACTTGGCCCATTCCACAGGCCATGCATGGCTATAACGGGTGGAAAAGTGAAAACTCGTGCGGCAACCGAACCCACCCCCTAAACGCTGAATGCCCATTCCCTATCTTCATGAGAGCATCTCTAGCAAATCCCGTACCCCCCTCCCCAACCCCCCCCCCCCCCCCCCACCCCTCCTCGGAAAGTTCTGACCGATATGCGGCTCAGGCTGTTTTACGGCGTGAACATGCACCGCAAATCGGCCGGATAAATTTAACCGGGGATACGGATAAGCGGTGACTGCGGCACTATATCAACAGTACCGAGGACATTTGGGGTTCGCCCCTACCTCCGCCACGATTTCTTCCCTGCCGCCGCTAGGTTTAGATATTTCCTGCGAGAAATTACTGACGATCTGTAGCCAACTCGCACCCCCCGTTCCAATAGATCGATGCGGGCTCGACCATGTGCGTCAGCGACGGGCGCGACGGAGGCCATGCGCCTCCGGGCGAGTAGGAGGAGCGCTGCCGCCGCTCGGAGGGAGCGAGCAAGTGCGACCACCTTCGAGGGCGCAGGTGGGTCGGTCTGATCCCTCGAGGCAACAGCTACGAGGACGAAGCGTCGCCGCGCTTCCGATCGCATGACGCGGAGGTGGCTAGCTTCTACGCGGGGCCGATTAAGGTGCCAGACGACAAGCTGGAGGAGGTGGTGATCTCCGTGGGCGACGGGCGAACCAGGTCATCATGCACCTTCGATGTGCTCTTGTCGTGTTTCGAGTGACCCTGCCTCAGGAACTGGCTGCCGCTACAAAGCGGTGGAGAAGGGCGCTTCCGATGCTCCGGCCCGCCTCGAAACCGCAGTAGCAGAGCACTATCTCGCGTGGGCGATGTGCCGCTTCGAGAGACCACTGGATCTAGTTTATTTTAAGTTCTATCCCGTTTAAGTTCTACCTAGTTCAAGTTAGCTCGATAAACTTGTAAAATCTCGCGCGAACGCTTTTATTTAAATTTATAGTATGAATTTTCGATATCTATTCTATCCGAGACCTCGTCGTACCGCAAACTAGTTTTCAGATCATGCGAAACTGGTTTTGCGGAACGAGATTATCCGACGTCTCCTTGTTACTTGTTAGGGATGCTATGACTTGGTTGACCTCGATGCACAAACCAAAGGTCCATCTAAAACTCTGCCATCCCTAGGAAACAAACAAAAAAGCTCGGCAAGCCCATGGACGCATCGATCGGTGCATTGCCCCCATAGTTAGTGTGAATGTTTTTACAAATATGACTGGACAGGGGGAAAATTTGACAAAATTAACCATTTTGGCAAACTTTAACGAAAAATAACCCTTTTTTGAAAGTATTTCTAAATCTAACCCTTTTTTGTAGCGCCCAACGACGGGGCGCTACACTCTTCTATGTAGCGCCCTCCAGTGCGTCGCTACGGTCCTGCCAGCGTGGCATAGGGGGACCCGCACGCGTGATGTGTAGCGCCGTCTTGTAAGGAGCTACACACATGGGTGTAGCGCCCTGTTCTGTGGCGCTATACTTTTAGGATGCTGGCAACAAAGTGTTTCGAAAATTCTCCAAGTCAATGTGTAGCTCCGTGCGGTGCGGCGCTATACTACATAGTGTAGCTCCAGGCTGTGTGGCGCTACACATGACTTAGCCATTTTCGCGACTGTCCGGCAATGTCCTCGCCCGCGCGGTTCCAATCTACAAGATCCAGTCCGCGGTGTGATCCAGCCCGCGCGATGGTTGCGATATTTGGCATGCTCGCTGATGTATTGAGCTGATCATCTTTTCTTGCTCCTTTTTCTTGAATCAACCTTCGATCCGCGTGCGAGTCTTGCTTCCTTCGATTGCATGATTTGCATCTGAACCTGGCTGTACGTGAGGTACTAGTAGCACTGGAATTGTCTTTTCCCGATCAGGATATGGCAGCACATGATTAGTATCATGCACGTAGTTAGCACCCTGGCCGCCTAATCCATGCATACATGCAGACATGCGGCGACCTCCTTGAATCAAAACTTGAGCCTTCTTGTTTGTACGTGAGTTACCAGCTACAGCTAGTGCCGGATCGATCCGTGCTGATCTCTGACGGGCGTCGGACAGGACCAGCTGGTGCGCGCGGCGGTGCTCGATATCGTGGTAGACAAACATGCAGGTGGTGGCGATTTCCGAGGTGAAGTAGATGCCCACACGCGGGTACGCGTGAGGCGTGACCTGCCTTGGCGTGATCTGCCGGCATGAGCCGACGACGTCAGGTAAGACGCTTGCTGCCGTACGCAGAGACTTCCTCGTGCCTTCGCCTGCTGGTTGGGCATCCAACATGATTCGCACTCAGGTTTCGATCGGAACGCCGCCGAGAAACTTGATCTGGTAGATCCGATCAGCTGCACGAGCGAGGACAGCAGATTGCGCGACGTAGGGTTTCCGATCACGGACGCTGCCTCGGATTGCTTTCGCCGTCTTTTGTCGATTGCCTTGCACCATAGCGACCCGACGGTCGCATGCAGCCGAGATTGCGGCGGCTGGAAACTTCGCCGCGTTTGCTGATGAAGGAGTCTTCCGATCACACCGCGGACTGGATCTTGTAGATTGGAACCGCGCGGGCGAGGACATTGCCGGACAGTCGCGAAAATGGCTAAGTCATGTGTAGCGCCACACAGCCTGGAGCTACACTATGTAGTATAGCGCCGCACCGCACGGAGCTACACATTGACTTGGAGAATTTTCGAAACACTTTGTTGCCAGCATCCTAAAAGTATAGCGCCACAGAACAGGGCGCTACACCCATGTGTGTAGCTCCTTACAAGACGGCGCTACACATCACGCGTGCGGGTCCCCCTATGCCACGCTGGCAGGACCGTAGCGACGCACTGGAGGGCGCTACATAGAAGAGTGTAGCGCCCCGTCGTTGGGCGCTACAAAAAAGGGTTAGATTTAGAAATACTTTCAAAAAAAGGTTATTTTTCGTTAAAGTTTGCCAAATGGTTAATTTTGTCAAATTTCACGGACAGGGGTTTGTAAAAAAAATCGTCAGGTGTCGCGACTGCTGCATGTCAGAGGCCCGGACCCAGTCATCCAGAGAGAGAGGGGTGCGGGACTGCGGGTGGTAGACCCTCGCAACGGGAAAAACACGGGAGAGCATCACGTCTGCGCGCCTCCTGCGAGGTGGAGAGAGATTTTTGTTCGCGCGCCCCGGGGCAAAGCTCTCTCTTACATCACTGTTCTGTGCGGTGCGTTCAGCGAGAGTCAGACAGAGCTTGGTGGTGGACAGAGAAGAGAGAGAGAGGAAAGGAGGCGACGTCTCCAATGGAGAGGGGATAGTGGGGAGAGGATAAAGCGGCGCCGTTTCTTGCCCCGCCCCGGAGGCACCACCGCGATCTGTCAGGCTCTCGACGGTCCGGGCGTCGCCATTGACGCGCTCGTGCTCTGCCCCCTTGGTATGTACCAGCAGGATTTTCTTCCCTTTGCATTTGGTTCTTCGATTGGGGAAATCTCTGGTGTTCTTGGTGTCACTGCCCTACACCGACCCCGACCCCCAACCCAACGGCGGCGACGCCGCAACCAAGCGATAGGCCGCATTGTCAAGGCGGCGGCGGAGCAGGTCGTAGGCCACGGCTTCCCTTTCCTTGCCGCTCCAGTGCTGTGCAGCACCGAGGTGGCTTGGCTCGTTGGGGTCGGGATCAGTGTGACGCATTTCAGGTTCGGGTAGGATCGTTTTAGGGTCTGCGACTCAGAGGCGTGGTCTCGGTTCAGCACAGTTATTTTTCAGGGGCAAAAACATTTTAGCATAATCTTTTCTGTATCCTTGAAGGACACGAATGCATCTGCTGTCATTACCCTGTCCTGGATTTCACTTCAGTTGCTGGTGTCCCTTTTCTGTTAAACCTGTCTCTGCCTCATGTGTTCAGTGTTTCTATTTTGGAAGTCAGACTTTGCTCTTTTGGTGCTTCAGGCGATTTATTTTCTGCATTGACTAGAAAGTTGATTTTTTTTTGGAAAGACCAAGTTTTTTTTTCCCGTAGCATCGCATTGTTGTGGTTTGTGTGCAAATACGTGTGCTCTAATTTGGTTTGTGCCTCCATTGCAGTGTGATTGCTTCAGTTTGCACCGCTCACTGATCAGGATGGAGGGGATGGACTTCCTGTTGGGAATGGGCATGAATGAGGAGGATATCACGACAATGATGTTTGGAAAGGAAGTTGCTGAGCTGAAAGGAGACACATTTGATGGTTCTGAGGAGGAAAGGCAAATCTTTGAGGAAATTTCGCCCAAACAGGCACCGAGAGTGGTCATCAACCAGATGGCGGCGGCGGGCAGACCACTTCGCTGCCAGGCGCAAGCAAAGCATTGGTACCAGCTAGCACGGCATCCAGCTCTGCCTCCAACCGCAAGATGCCCGCTGCCGTATAGTCGAGTCATTTGCTCACGGCAACCTATCAAGCTATCATGTCCACTATCATAGTGCCATTCAACGATGCAGAAAAATGCCTTGCACAGATCATGCCAGGCCTTCTGAACTCGTGGTACAGCAGACGCCACCTTCTGCTGATCGGGTGTACACTCGAAGGGCGTGCTTCGCAGGAATCAGAGAGCAAAACTTTGCAGTGTTCTGGATTTGGAAAGGCTTGACCTTGCCGTATAGTCGGGACGGAATGTCGGTGGCGGCAGTGGCCTTGGAATGCTCTGGAATCATCTCCGGCTGCACGCACATCTTTTGATGATGGATGTCGGGTGGAAGATCGAGGGCAGGAAAGGGGGGACAAGAGTAAGGTAGACCTCATGTACGAGTCGCCCGACAAAATAATGCGTCTAGTTTCTCTTCCTAAGGCTTGGAAATGCTTTGGTCAGTGGTTGCTTATTCATTCGTCCAGATTTGATGGAAATGACCATGGAAAGGAATGGCTCAACCTGTGTGACTTTTGTATGATTTGAAGAACACACTGTTATGCTTAGAACACGAGGTCCGTCTTCCGAAGCAATCTCTATCCTTCCTCCACCAGTGGCACTACTCGATCCTTTCATGGCAGTAGTTTGCATCGATAAGAAGATTGCAGCTCTGCGGAATGGAGTGGCACTGAAAGCTGTGAACAGCACAGTTACATTCCTCAGTCGCAGTGAGTGTAAGCGGCTGAGTCGTAGGAATGCTAACAACCACTTGGGCTCAACTATCCAAGCAGCTATAACAACACGCATCCCACGACACGGAAAAATCTTCTGCCGCTTCTCCTATCTGATGGCCAGCCTGACAAAGAGGAAAATTCTCTGCAAAGTGGACATCTGCTATATTTGGATCAAGTAAGCATAGCCAATATGAAATGGATAAAATCCTGACCATGGAAGAAATAAATGAAAGAAGCATCAGAAATACTGCTCATCGTATAGTTAAAGGTCTCCAAGATGCAGATCATGCCAGTACAAGGCCTACTTATTTTAGTACAGAAAATGAAATTTCATGTTCCAAAAAGGCTCAGGGTGTTAAAGACGAGTCTGGCCCGCTATATTTCCCGCCTAATTATTCTTCAGCTCACCTGGTTGAAAATGTGCAAGTTCGTGGTCCAAGTTCTCATGTCTGTGAAGTGATGGAACTGCTAATGCTGGTAATTCTGCAGATGATCCTTCTGACGAGTTGCTCATAAGGCCAGACTTACTGTTTTCTCATGAGCTTGATGAGATGATCCTTGGAACAACAGATGATGTCAACAATGAAAGTTGTGGTGCTACACTTGTCTCTGAGTACCAAGCGGGAAATGAGTACGTAAGGGGTCGACCTTTCTCTGGTACATCATCATTACCAGAAGAAAAGGGTACATGCTTCAAAGCTATCAGATATATCAACAATGAACATGCAGTCGGTGTTGTCTCTGAACTCCAAGCGGAAATGAACGTGTGGGGAGTGAACCTTCAGCTGGTGCATTGTCGCTACTGGCAGAAAGGATACAAACTTGAAAGCAAAAGAGACGAGCCTGGAAGAGATGTCAAAGACAGGATGGTTATCATCTGAAGCCACTGGTAGCTCCTTGACGATCTCCGAACCACAAGTACTGTTCATGTCCCCGCAAGACGGGAGACTCTCTTTCTTGAACAGCAGTACATACAACCAGGAGATGTGGAGTTGCCTTAATATTTCCCTGGCAGCATGGAGGCTAACACGCAGCTGGATATCGAGTCATCTGTCTACGAAGCGAGCTTGATTCAGGGGTTCTTATATCTTGACAGTGAGGGTTCTCCGATTAGTTGGGAAGTAATAAACACAGAACCTTCCAGGCAGTTGATCTGTGACCCTTCTTCGGAACCAAACTCAATGGTGTCTGGACATTGCGGTGAACTAAATATGGAGAATGAGGCACAGAGATCTGTAAAAGGGCACATATCAGAGTCCGATCCAAGTAAAAAGGGGCAAAAAAGGTCTGAGAAGGTTGCAGATATCAAAGACGACACCAGTAGAAAGATACAGAAAGTAAATGGTGTTCATGCAAGTCATTGTGCAATTGGCCAAAATATGGGAGTTCAGGCAGGTGCAACAAGCAGTAAGCATGCTTTTCCGAATAAAAGACCCCGTGAGGATATCCAAGACGAAGTTGGTACAAAGAAACAGAAAGTAAATGATGGTTTTATAAGTGACTGCATAATTGGTCGATGCATGGACAGTACAGCTGAGAATCCTACTGGCTGTGTAGCTCGCAGTGAGGAAGTACAGATAAGTGCATCAAGCAGTGAGCATATCTCTTTGAATGTAGTGACCAAAATTAAAGGCCACAAGGAACAAGCTGAAGATAAGAGTGAACCCCCAAAACAGCTAGTGTCAGAACAACCGCCCCAAAAGAATGTCAGAACTGGAAAGAAACCATGGACACGTAAAAGCAGGTTTGGTGAGGATGATCCTTTGATGACAGCTGTAATATACAGGCTGACTGCCCGTTACAGGCACTCTTTTAATCGAATGCTCATAAGTAGAGGTAGCTTAAAAAATCTTCCGAGATCTCGCTGGGAGAATGAAGAAAGGTTTCCTGAAGGAGCAAGAACGGTGTTGAGCAAGTTACTTGAGATGGGAATTGTTGGTACAGAGAATATTCTTCAATATAGAAGGCCAGGAGCAAATTGTGTGTTGAAAGCTGGGAACATAACCAAGCATGGCATTCGGTGCCGGTGTTGTGACACCATATTTACATTGTCCAACTTTAGGAGCCACGCAGGTCTCAGACAAAAAATCCCCTCTCTGAATCTTTTCTTAAGTAATGGTAAATCTTACAGCCTATGTCAGCTTCAAGCATGGTTTATTGAGCATAAGGCGAGGAAAGAACGTGCAAAAGATACTATGTCAGTACAAGCAGATGAAAATGATGACACTTGTGCATTATGCGGTGATGTTGGTGAACTAATATGCTGTGACAACTGTCCTGCTAGTTACCATCAGTCCTGCTTGCCTTGTCAGGTTTGTTTTCCTAATGTTCCCTTTTTCTTCACTATCCAAAATATGGAGTTACCTATATGTACTTTCTGGGAAACTAACCAAATCGTTTCATGATGAGTCTGAAGGAAAATTTGTCTACTTTTGATCCTTGGATGCAACTGAGACACGTTTCCAGAAAGTGTTGTGTCATCGTTATAAAAAAAGAAAAAAATGTTTTATCACTGCTATTCTTGTCCCCATGATTGTTTTTACTGCCGTGCTACACCACATCTCTGCTTTATCATGGCCCTGTCTGTACTGCACTGATTAGTTCAAACACATACTTAATGCCTTACTTCCATCCTTAATGCTACCTGTTTTGGTAATAATCATCGCCATGATGATGACATGACAACATTTGGGTCACTTATGTAGCTGATTTTGTTTGTTTGAGAAATTTATATACCAGGCTTCAACACACATTGCGATATGACTATCGATTGTATTTTCTGTAACCATAAGAACCTCGTCATTATCGCTTTTTTCATCTCGAACACACTAAGACAAAATATTTTCATTAAGACTACTGATCCTTTCCTATTGCATTGTAATCTTTTCAGGAGATTCCAGATGGCAGCTGGTATTGCTCTAGCTGCCTGTGCAATGTTTGCGGGGAAGTGGTAAATTCAAAGGAGCCCAAAAGTCTTCTAAATGCTTTAGAATGCTCACAGTGCGAATATCGATGTAATGTCTCACTTTGCATCTTAATTAGTATCTTATCATATTCATGTTATTTGACAAAATATCGTTTGGGCCCCATACATATAATTATTATATTTTTATGGCATATATAAGTTTTTATTATCCATACACTCTTCTAAAAGCTTAGTGGGTGCCGGAGAATCGAGCGGCGCTCTGTCCAATAAGACGAAAAATATTTTGCAGAGTGACTGGTGTCTTGGTCGTTCTTCTTAAAAAAACACCCGATGTTAGTGCCTGGTTGGTCGAGTACTTCATTTTGTAAAAGCTTAATTTTCATGCATCCTCAGAACTGATCTAACACAGACACAAGCACAGCTTACGAATATCTATTTATGTAAACCTTCATTTTGTGGCAACAGTTAATTTATGTGAGTAATCATTAATTCTTACGATAATACAATGCATGTAATGTTTACCCGTTATAAGCAGTAAGAGTTTCATGTGTTTGAAGTCAATTTCCACCTGGATTGAACTGAACCTCTTTCCATGGCTCTGGATTTCAATATTACTAAGGATTGGAGGAAAAAATAACACTGGTTAAAAAATCTCTGTTAAATGCTCACTCATTCCATTGCTTATTCGATTTTAATGGGTACATGTTCGTATTGCTTATCAATTATTTCCTCCAGACCACATAAAATGCATACTGGGTAAAGTTTGTTGCGATAAGGAAGGCGGAACTGGTACCTGGTTTTGTGGAAGAAGATGTCAGCAGGTATTCTGAAAGATTATACTTGTTCTATAACTTAAGCTAGCTGTATATTTGCTGAAAATGGCAGAAACGTTTACTTAAGGAGTCTGATCTTGTTCTGGTACTTTCAGATTTACACGACTATGCGTTCTCTTGTTGGAATACCTGACCACACCGATGACGGCTTTTCTTGCACCATACTTCGTAACAATGGTGATCAAAAGGTTTGCTTAGGTGCAGATATTGCTCTCCTGGCTGAGTGCAGCATGAAATTAGTTATTGCCTTGAGTATTTTGGAAGAATGCTTCTTGCCTATTTTCGATCCAAGAACGGGGATAGACATGATGCCCCCTATGGTGTATAACTGGAGGTGAGCTGAATCAATTTGTTAACTCCTTAACAAATTACTGCATGTTCAGTTTATTTTTCTTATTTTAGTACCTGTAATATCATGTAATTACTTAACATCTTTTTGTAAAAACTTACTTTACAACTTTATTTACACTTTGGTATTTCTTTGCCAGGTCTAACTTTGTACATTTGGACTACAAGGGGTTCTATACTGTAGTCCTGGAAAAGGATGACAAAATTCATTCTGTGGCATCCATCAGGTATTGTGAGAACAGATATCATTAGTGATAGAGATCTGGAGTTTAACATATTGCTGTCTCTGCAGGTTACATGGCAACTGTAGCAGAGATGCCTCTGATAGCCACTTGTTCTGAGAATCGGCAACAGGGGATGTGCAGGCAACTGGTGGATTACATTGAGGAGGTATGAAATAACTAGACACTGGTGCTTTTGTTTTCTGCTCGGACTGTTTTTTAGAGTTCTATTGCCAAAGCATCATGTTAGAGGTATAATCCGAGTGTATGTCCATCTTAAGGACATGAATGTCTGCCTGTATTTCAATATTTGCTTGGCTAGCTATGAAACTTTGCAACATACCTAAAGATTCAGAACCTTTTAATTATTTATTGAACAGAAATTGACTGTTTTTCATGATTTGTACAACGTAAATATTTTTACTTTTCCATGTGTGCTATTTAATAGTTGAGGTAAAGTTGCTACTGTCAAACTTATGCGTACCCGACATTTTTGACAGATGCTGAAATCGCTGAAGGTGGAAATGCTGCTTCTATCCGCAATACCAAGCCTAGTTGACACCTGGACATCGGCTTTCGGGTTCAGGCCGATAGATGACTGTGACAAGAAGAAACTGAGCCGGGTCAGGCTTGCCTCAGTCCCTGGAACTGTTCTACTGAAGAAGGGCCTGTATGAACGTTCAGAAACCAAAATCGGTGAGCTGTGAGCTGCCGTACTCTAAACCATTCAATGTTTACTCACTTCTGTCAGATATTCACGCCAGCCTGAATGTCCTATGCAGCGTGTGACCGTCAGCCGTCGGCGACAGCAGCAGAAGCAGATCGCCACGTAGTGACTCCATCTGGCGTCGAGTCGAAACAGCAGCAGCCGGTTGAGGGCGCCGGTCCAGTTTGCGCAACAGAGAACAACCTCGTGGAGGAGCTAGCAGGCTTGGAGATCAATCCGCCCTGTGTCAATCCTCCATCAGCTGTCGATCTTGGTAAATGTCATGTAGATTAGGCCGTAGGGCGGCGCGCGGTGCTGACCTGCATTGTGTAAACCCTGTTACCGTCGACGTTGTGGAGACGACCACCGCCGTGCATGTTAATGCCGGCCCTTGAGAAATGTTTCTGTATGATGTACGTACTTGATACACACACTGCTGTTTGTTGCCGTGTCCAGTCGGGCGCAGGTTGTTGTTGAGCCACACAGCTTGATCCTCACTTGATTGAGATGCTCTGTGAATGTTGTTGTATTTTTCGTCCTGCGCTTGTCTTCTGTACTCGAATCTTCCATTTCTTCATTGCAGCTTATACACATACCTCTGTATCTGAACTGTGCTGCACTAATCCTCCCACTTCAACTCGAGTGATGAACACAAAAATCATGTGAAGCTTTTGTACGTTGGAATCGCTGGATGTGCAGTTTGAAAAAAAGGAGAATGCGGGATCTGAGAGAAAGATAGAGGCTCGACGAGAGACGGTGACATGGCTACGGCAGTACGGCGGGTGTTGTTGATCTACGGCGATGGGATCTGGAACGCGTGTTCTCGCCATTGCCGGGGCGAGGGCGAAGCATCCGACCGACCGCTGCGTCAGTTCCCCAGCAGGCCGGGCAACGCCTCCCTGCTAAACAGGCCCACAACGCTTCGCTAAATGGGCCGCTTCAGTGGATCCAGAGCACAGCGGTCTAACGCGACAGCTCTACCAGCGCGCAGCGCCCGAGCAAACGTTTAGTCCCACCTCGCCTGCTGAGGAACTTCCGCACCGGTTTATAACTCACTCGCTGCAGCTTGGATTGTCCCTTCGGGGACATCCGATAAAATTGGAACGATACAGAGAAGATTAGCATGGCCCCTGCGCAAGGATGACACGCACAAATCGAGAAATGGTCCAAATTTTTTCGAGATTTTGCGCGCTGGTCCCTGCCTTTCTGCGGAAAGGCCCCTGCAGTTCTCAGCCTCACCCTCGACCTTACATTTCCTTACGAACAGCTCCATTTGGGTGCCAAGTTTGACAGTTTTATATGCATTCAAGTCCCTGTGTTTTTACACGAACGTACTGCAATTCTTGTTTACTCTTTCCTTGTTCTATCTCCTGATGGAACAGCTCCGCCATGTACTTGACGAGTACAACAAATCAGGAAAAGTATGACATTTTGATTTCATTTTCCTTGAATATTTTTGGCGCTTTAATCATTTCGAGGAGGCATTTTCTCGATATGTATTCCTACATTTCAAACAATGACAATTATGTTCTTTCTTTCGCTTATATTATTATTTTTGTAAACAAGGCAACCATGAAATTCTACAACCCAATGATCTGCAACCCAATTTGTTTGTTTTCCCATTTCCTTCAAACCTATCTTGAAGCGAAAGTTCAGAGATAATGTCTGACATGATGAGGAATTGCAGACTGTATGTTTGTCTGCTCGCAAGAGAAGTTTCGGATAATGACGCGTGCAAGCCGTGTACTTGCTTGCCTGCTTGGGGCGCCGCCGCGCGATAGACGCCCGCCGGAATCATGTGATATTTCCATCGGTGACACGAGTGACTGTCTCTCGCCCAGTGCAAACTGAATTGCTTCTTCCTGCCATGGCCCATCCCCTCTCTATCTACGATGCAGACTCATGTATCGTGTAGGGCAACTCCAATGGAGGTCCGTTGGAGCCTCGAGGTCAGGTTGTTAGGGCAACTCTAACGGGGTGACCCAAATCTCAAGAATGACTTAGTCCGAGGCCTGGTAGAGATGTGCCGGTGGCCCTGCCGCCAACCAACACGGAGGGGTCGCCGGCCCCTGGTGCTGCTCCGGGACCTGCGTGGAGGGGTCACCGGTCCACGTCCACGACCGCCCAACCAGCGGCGCAAATCAGGCCGACGGCTGGTACTGCTGCTGTCGGTCCGACTCCTCGTGCCGCCGCTGCGTATCCGCCGCCACCACCTCCATGGCGGACTCGTGGAGCAACGTGTCGAGCCGTCCCAGCCTTGAGGTCGGGGTCGTCCTCCTCCCCTCATCTTCTTTCAGCACAGGCGCCGGTGGGGTGGGAGAGCACGTGACCAAATCGAGCACGGCGGCGTGGGGGAGACGGCGGAGCACAGGGCCCGCTGCATGGGGTATGCCTGCCAAAGTACGCCCGGCGACGCATGCCGTGCTCGTCGTCGAACCACGTGTCCAAGTCGGGACCGTCGTCGGTGAAAGCCGGGTGGTTGACGAGGTCGACGGCTAGCTGGGCCCTGCACTCAAAATCTTCCTAGCACGTGCCTTGCTGCTCGTCGGAACGAGAGGCAGCGGAATCCACTCCGGATTCAGGTGCGAGTGGTCGGGGAGGTGGGACGTCGAACCATGGCACCGGGATCACATTGTCCCAGTACCACGGGCACTGGTCGCCCCGCAGGTGCGGCCGCTGCCGCACACGGTTCGCCCTCCATCGACGGGGAGAGCTGGAACGACGCAACGGCTGGCCCGATGAGGAGCTCGTCTCCCGGTTGGGACACTGGCCGGTGGCCCTAGGGAGGACACCGAGTGGATGCTCTGTCTCTGTCCACGGCGATGCAAACATGACCCAAATTAATAGTTCAGAAACAGGTCACGATAGACGCTCACGGACATAAACACAACACGCCGCGTTGGGCCGTATTTTCGGTCGATAGGACGTAAACGGACACCAATGCATCACCCCGTTGGAGTTGTCCTCGGCACCGTTGCGAGCCCATGCACGAATCTCAGAAACTAATCGCGGTCTCGGCGGCCGTTTTTCCCTCCACGCGGAAGTTTTCAATTTTAATCCAGTGTCCTGTATCCCGCGCCGCGGCCTCTCCCCAAAACCAAATACCGCGGCCATTTCCTTTTCCTCCCGCACGCGAGCAAAAAAGAAAACCCCACAGATTCCCCCCCCCCCCCCCCCCCCCCCCCGAATAATCACCCGTTCCTGCTAGGGCTCGGCTCACTTTCTATCTCCGGCGCGCGCACGGCCGCTCTGCCTCCGCCTACGCGGCCTCGCCGGTGCCAGGTGATCCCGCGGTTCCCGATTCCGGTCGCCTCCGTTTCTGTGAAGATTTCGTGGGTTTTTTGGAGACTTTATTTTTGGGTGAGTATCGCGGTACTCCGGCAGCGGGATCTCCCTTCGACCTCCTTGTGGTTGGAAGTGGCGAAGAGGGGTTGTATTGGCCCGTCGTCTTGTGGGTTTGAAGATAGGGTGTTCGACTGAATGACTGTCCCTGTGAGGGTGGGGTTGGGGAAACAGAGTTTGAGATAGTGTAATGTTGTTCAATTTTTTCAGGGCCAAAACACAATCCTGTGTGTGTGTATGCTACGTCTGACAGTACGGGGGTTCTACTGGGGTTCATTTGATTAGCATCTCTATTGAACGCATTTATTTTTCAGTTCTCTGAAGTCTTCTAAACATAAATATGCCTGCAACTGATGGAGTATATGGCTCTGTCTCCGACTTCATTTCGTTGCTGAGTACATGCCGCTTCTAGTATCAGCTGGATACCTGAACTAAGTGTCGCCTTATCTGTTAGTTTTTTGTTAGCTCAACTGATGGTCAGTACCCTACCCTAATAAGGATAACATCTTTTGACTGGAGGGTACGCAAACACTCGATCACCTTTACTATATCAAACAAACTCCCAGTTATTTGTAGTTCAGTAAAAATTTGAGCTTCTGATATGATCTCAACGTAGCAGTTGCTAACGTAGGCATCTTTAATGATACATACATGAGTCAGTATCATTTGCAAGCCGAAGTCTACATGTTCTGTTTCTTACTCAGAGTTCGACATCATATCGTTGCAGGCCTGCAGCTAACTTATACCTGTCGCATCATCTGAGCCATATCGAGACTGCTCGCACATGTTGGCAGAACCGTACAAGTGCTATTTACGCAACCCAGTTTGGTTTTGGCTTGTGGCTTCGTGAGATCTTCATCACCCAACATTCAATAGCACTTCATGCCCTAATTATCAATAGTGGCGGATGCAAGGCAGCAACAAGCCAAACGCTGGCTCCAGCTGCAATGATAAGCCGCCAAGAGTCAACTGGCCACATCATGCAAATGCTATACAGAGCTCCCGTAGCAAAGATGACTTTCTGAGTTCAAGCTTCCTGTTCTCTTTACCGACACAAAGGGTAAATCCAGAAGCGAACAGCAACATAATGCTTTCTTTAAGGTATGCCTACTTGTATTTTATGCAATGTTATGTATTAGATTGGTCTTATCCTAGAGTTAATTGTTCACCACATCAGTAACAAAAATAATATTCTCAGGTCTGCTGTTTTTAAAATTCAAGGCCCAGAACGTCTTCAAGTTCCATGGCTCGAGAAGGTATGTCAATAATGTTCTAACATTCTATGAATCACCACTCAATGCTAAAAAATGCTATAGTTGCAGAGTCACTTAGCAATTTAGCATTGCAATCTGTAGATTAAGCTAGCGTTACTGTAAGAGGCGGTTTTTCTTTCAAAACCATATTTTTAAGCTATTGGAACTTTGTTTGTCTTGACTAAGTGCAAAATTAAGATCTTTGTGTTTTTAAACTTGAAAGCTGTCTACCAAAGGCGTACCACATTTTTTTTATGCCAACTGGTGGTGAAAATAGTTTGACCTATCAGATTTTTTATGCCAGCTGGTGGTGGAGAACATTTTGCTCCCACTTGCCCCATACCTGTAAATTCAGCCCTGGCTTGTCTTTTACTGTCAGTCACCACTTTGCTGACAAAAGCATAAACCTAATTACCACTATCTCCAAACTTCAACGTGTTCTGTTCACTTATGTGTGGTTGTTGGTCTTCTAACTTCTAAGGACACTTCTATGACAGGCCTGGCGTTCTGTGTGCAACACCCAGGTGGCCTGTAAGAGTTATTTAAGACCTGGTGTATCTGCAAAAGTGAAAGATGTGACAGGGATTATGCTCAAACTTACAAAACAGATTCTTCATATAATGCCAACAAATTGGACAATATGCCCAGGAGTACAGTTCCCTCTCAGGAAAGTATGCTTCAGCGCACTGAAAGTGGTATTCTGGAGCAAAATACCAGTCATCGGTTGGCAGGCATCAACTCCTGTACAACGACTTACCAGAGCAATCATGTGGTTGGAACAACATATCAGGGCAGTTTTGCCAGAACTGATGCCAATTCATGCCAGACTGTCCCTGCTGCGGATAACATGTATGCTCACGATAAGTTAGATGCCATGGATGATGATGAGATTCTGGCGGTAGGTTCTTTGTTTTCATCCAATAACTTTGATATTTTATTTACTGAATTATCTTCCCAGAATTAGCTGAACATACCATCTTATCATGTCATTATTGGGTGACAAATCTAGTTATGTTCCAGAGTATTGACGTGGACCGCATCGTTATGGAGCATTATGAAGCAACAAATACACCCAGAGGGTTAGCATCCCGGCAAATGTCAACTCCATCAGGAAACAAGTGTAACTCCACAGGTTCAGATGAGAATAGTTTACCACAAGAACTCTCTAAAATTTGTAGTCATGGTTGCAAGGTAAGCAACATACTAAATGAATCATCAGAAATGCTGTTTAGGTAGTAGCTATTTCAGCATGTTAGCTCGCAAGTTAATGTTCAACTTGTGCAGCTAGCTTTTTGCCCAGAGCCGAATTATCATTTGCAGGAGTGGAAGGATCAGGAGCTTGCAGTATCCAGTGAACTTATTGATGGTTCTGGAGAACTCAGTCCTCAACATTCTGAAGAGCTTCGTCAACAGAGGTTTGATTCTTGGTGCTACTGATTGTTTCTGTGTATATTATGTAGCTTGGTTTTACCAGCATTAATGCTGATGTTTCCCATGGTTATATTCTCTGCAGAGCACATCTAAAGAAACAGAGGCAGTTACTTGAGGACCATATGGCGAGGCCAACCCAAGATGATGAGAGGCAGAGATCACACTCGATGGCCTCCACAACAGGTGTAGAGGGGCATCACCCCCCTATGACCCCAAGAAGCACTTTTGTAATGGACAATGATAGATTCCAGTCTCAACTTTATGTCGGCAATGTACCTGGGAACGGTGGTTCATGCTATACTCCTGCTCCATATCCTTGCATGGATAGTTATGACACACAGTCGGTGCAGAGAGATTACACCCGTAAAAATATAGATATTAGCTACACTGACGGTTCTGGTGATAAGAAGTGGAGCAGCAGAGATTTTCCCTGGACTAAGGAACTTGAGGTTATTCTCTTCAAAATCTACAGTTGATTACTTCATCAACATTGGTTTATGGCAATAACTAATTTTGGCTGCATCTTCAGGTCCACAACAAGAGAGTTTTTGGAAATCATTCTTTCCGCCCAAATCAGCGAGAAATAATTAATGCCACAATGAATGGGAGTGATGTTTTTGTTTTGATGCCAACTGGTGGTGGAAAAAGTTTAACCTACCAGGTAATAAACCATGCTTCTACGACTTTCTGTTTTGTTTGATATGATATGCATCTTTGATTTTTTTACTGTGTACGTACCTTTTGACTCTTCAGTTGCGATTTTATGAAGTCGTTACTCCTTTGCCTGTTGTCGTTTCTAGTGCTCACATATATATGATTCTACTGGTCAAGCATTCCTTTTAAGCTTTATTTATCAACATTGAACATTGAAGAGGAGTTAGTCTTGAGATCAGATGCGAGTTATGAATTAATCAATGGTCTTGCAGGAAAATAAAACAGATCACTTTATTCAGCATTGACTGCTAACTCAATCTACAAGATTTTCCCCCCAAATGAGCACTAAACGCTCACCTGTTTATTTGCAGCTCCCAGCTCTCATTGACGAGGGCATAACACTAGTAGTTTGTCCTCTTGTTTCACTCATCCAAGACCAGATCATGCATTTACTACAGGTAATGCATTATTTCACTTCCTAGCACATATTCTTGATGTTTTTTGACCACTCACCTCATGTCTGGAGCAGGCAAATATTCCTGCAACTTATCTCAGTGCCAACTTAGAGTGGACGGAACAGCAGAAAATATTAAGAGATCTATTGTATCCTACATCTACATGCGACTACAAGTTATTGTATGTCACTCCAGAAAAAATAGCTAAGTAAGTGGAATGTTGCAAATCACGCATCACAAGTCCGAAGTAGTTATATTTGAAATCGGCTGCATCATCTCTTGACTGCGGTGTGAAAAATATATTTTTGCAATGTAGTGTAAAGCTTATCTACTATTGCATTTAGGTAAGAAGAGCTGCTATGACCTGGTGGCATTGTTCAGTAGTTCACGTTTTCTGAATGCACTTAAGGCTTAAGCTCTCTGTTAATCCCTTATCTGTACTGTTATACCCTTCTCTGTCAGTATATCATTTAGGTCTGTTCTACTATCAATGTATTCTGTAGTAACTCGTAGCAATTTCCTGGGTACAGGAGTGATGCTCTATTGAGACAATTGGAAATTTTATATTCACGAGGTCATCTTTCTAGAATTGTTATCGATGAAGCTCATTGTGTAAGCCAGTGGGGACATGATTTCCGACCTGATTACCAGGTACTTTCTATCAGGAAGACATATGTTCACGTGAAATAAAAGAAAAACGTCTGAGATAGCTTTTATATATGATCTCTCAGCATCTAGGTCTCTTAAAACAAAAGTTCCCACAGACGCCAGTCCTGGCCTTGACCGCAACAGCAACTGCTAGTGTCAAGGAAGATGTTGTGCAAGCTTTAGGTCTCACAAACTGTGTTGTTTTCAGACAAAGTTTTAATCGTCCAAATCTGAGGTAAGTCTGTCAGAATATATTGGCATACAACTTCTATTGTATCAAACCATCTCAGTTCAAGTTTGCAGGTATATGGTGATGCCCAAGACAAAGAAATGTCTCGAGGATATAGATTGCTTTATTCGCAAAAATCATTATAAAGAATGTGGCATCATATATTGCCTTTCAAGAATGGACTGTGAAAAAGTGGCTGAACGACTGAGGGTTACTTCTTCAGACTTTAAACTGTTCGCTGTTCAAGCATGCTCTGTTCTCTTTAGATAATTAATCTTTGTTGCTTGAGCAAATTCTTGCTTAACAATCTTTTTCAGTATTCACATGTGTTTTCCACCTTTAGTTGGATATAGTTCTGAAATTTCACTTTGTAAAAGGAGTCGCACTTTGGTTTTAGTTTCTGTTTGGTAAAATTAGTTACACATGTTGGTTGCGACATCAACAATTGCTAGCTGAAGAAGTGAGCCTAGCTCACTTGGTTAGGGCAGTGGTTGTATGACCCAGGAACCCAAGTTCAGGTCCTCAAGGAAACAAATTTGGGTTATTGTTTCAAGACAATTGCTGTACGGCCCTCCCCTACCATATTTCCTAAAAAACAATTGTAGCTGACAGGTTTGATGCCTAAACTAATATCGGTGCACAAAACCTTAGCAATTTTGATTAGACGTGTGATAGTTATTACACAACCATGTTGAATATA
This sequence comes from Poa pratensis, assembly GCA_947311845.1. NCBI lineage: Eukaryota > Viridiplantae > Streptophyta > Magnoliopsida > Poales > Poaceae > Poa > Poa pratensis. The sequence continues at coordinate 41,578,653 of CAMZMU010000053.1, forward strand.
GCTGGTCTATTGACTCCAATATGTTGGATAGAGGGTTTGGTAGTGCACAGTTAATGATATTTTGTCCTAGATTTACATGTCACAGTCTCATTACTTGCCTAAGTGACAGCCATGTCAGTAGTATTACCTGATGTCTTTAGAATGTATAATGATGTCTAACTTATCTGTTCTAGTCGGATGATGTGATAAATCCCAAGGACTGTACTTGGATTATACTCCGTAGTAATTTGATGGGCTGTCCAAATTTGAAGTGCCTAGCATTTTAACTACTAACCTGTCTGACTAGAAATTTTCTCTGTTTCCTTTTTCTCTACACAGGAATATGGGCATCAAGCATCACACTATCATGGTAGCATGGAGCCTTTTGATAGAGCAGAAGTCCAGAGGCGATGGAGTAGGGATAAGATAAACATAATATGTGCTACAGTTGCATTTGGGATGGGTAATGTGATTCAAAGATCTTTAAATTCATTATTTATGTGTCCCATGCTAACATTCCAATTTGCAGGTATCAATAAACCTGATGTTCGTTTTGTTATTCATCATTCCCTTCCCAAATCAATTGAAGGATATCATCAGGTAATGAATGTGTGCACAGGAAACTGCATGGTTAAAGCTGTTTTGTGATCGATTTTTTTTTCTAGGAATGTGGACGTGCTGGTAGAGATGGACAGCGGTCATCTTGTGTGCTGTACTATAATTATTCTGACTATGTAAGTCTAGTGGTGCCTTATATTTTCCTGCTGCTCACCATCTTCACATCATCAGCCATCAGAAATAAATAATTTTCTTGTAAAACTATCTAGATTCGTGTCAAAAGCATGATTACACAAGGATCTGCAGAGCAAGTAGCATCAACACCACGCAGAGGCCCTTCGTCTTCACATTTGCAAGCACTTCAAACTCACAAGGAGAATCTCTTGTGCATGGTATATACAGTATAATTCTGTATGCATTCTGCTTGTCGAGTTGTATTTTGGAAGCCATCATAGCCATGCCATTTTTTTTTCTCTTCTGTAGGTTAGTTACTGCGAAAATGATGTGGATTGCAGACGTTTACTCCAGCTATCCACTTTGGAGAGACGTTTGATGCATCACATTGTGCAAAAACATGTGATAATTGCCTGAAAGGATTGAGATGGATTGAGAAAGACGTGACCAATATTGCTAGGCAGTTGGTAAGTGCCCAGTAGACAGCTGTGCCCTTCCTCCCAAACACATGCACACCTCGCTGTGAACCTACATCATCATGTTGTTGCTTTTGTAGGTCGAGCTGGTCTTGACGTCAAAGCAGACATGTTCAAGTTCTCATATTCTTGAAGTTTACAGGGGTTCCGTGAACCAAAATGTATGCACTCTGCTAAGCACTCGGGATTATTATTTCTGAAGTTCATTAATTCTGTTATTGGTATCTGAACATTGTGCATCTTGGCTTACTGTTGGAGAAATCATGGTCAAACTACATGCGTGCGCCTAGATTGTAAAGCTTATCTACTATTGCATTTAGGTCAAGAAGAGCTGTCATGATATTTTGCCTCTTCATGGAGCTGGGAAGAATCTAGCTAAAGGTGAGGCAGCAAGAGTACTACGACATCTAGTAACTGAGGGAATACTTGCCGAGGATGTCAAAAAGAGTGATTATGGATCAGTATCATCTGTCTTAAAGGTAGCTGTGAGAATACTTGATCCTGGTTATTTTTTTTTACCTTTTTAGACGAATATTGCTATTTCCTAGTAGCTGGCTTGGTCTTATACATATGCTTTCCTTACTTTTTTTATTGGAGCAGGTGAATTATACGGAAGCTGGTGGTCTTCGCTCGGGCAATCACACCATTGTCCTTAAGTATGTTTTCTGCCTTGTACATGTTGAATTTATCAGATGTTCTGGATTTTCCACTTCTCTTCAAGTTATATTGACACATGTGCTTTGTTGAGAATATTTCCCTTTTTCTGATTTTGTTTGAACATACGAATATTTTTCACGAGTTCGCACCTAAATCTTCTTAGGGTCCATCATTAATTAAGGATGTCTTGTGAGTATGATGATGTAATGGCAGTATGAGTTTGTTACCTAAATTTGGTTTGCACAATATAATGTTACCGACAATCTGATCTTGATTTGTAAGACTAAATATATTACTCCCTCCGTCCCGGTTTATAGGTCCTCTACGTATCCCTAGGTCGTAATTATGACCAACATAATATGATATATATATTGTAAAAAATATATTATTAGAAAATTCAGACTATATTTTCTAATGCTATAATTTTTGTATTATAAAATTTATATTATACTAGTCAAATTCACGACCTAGGGATACGCATATGACCTATAAACCGGGACGGAGGGAGTATGCCAAATTTTGTCATGATTATGACTTAGTTAATTTTAATTCAAAGTTGGAAAGTTGAGATTTAAAAGCTAAATTGGGATATCACATACTAGAGTGCTTCCTTCAAGTCTTAATCCTCTTTGATAACGAACTGCTTCTAATGCTTTATTATGTCAGGTTTCCCACTCCTGAGCAGGCCCCTAAGATGGGGAAACTTGATGAACCATCAATTTCACAAACCAATAAGACTGTTCACCGGCAGAGTGAAGTTGATGAGGTAGTCGGTCTTTCTAATAAAATCCTTTTGTTTATATTCATTTGGGTCCATTCTAAAGGATATTCTCAATTGCAGAGTAAGTCATCTTTGCTCTATGAAACTTTAAGACTCCTTAGGACGGAGATAGCGGAGGAGTCTGCAGGATGTGGTGTACACCACATATTTAAGTAAGTTCCATGGTATACCTTCAGCTGTGTAAGCACTGACTCAATACTGACATGGTCAATTGTTCATCTTTAGAAATGAAACGTTGAAGGAAATTAGCACTCGGATACCAAGGACAAAAGAAGAACTTTTGGAAATAAACGGCATTGGCAAGTAATGACTCTACACATATTATATCCAGTAGACATTGTAACCCATTGACAACGCAGGGGTGAGATTTAGAGCAGGAATTACATTCTGTTTTACGTGTTTTTCTTTTTCAGGGTGAAGCTCAACAAGTATGGGGACCGTGTACTTGCAACCATAGAGCATTTTCTCAACCAATCTCCAAACGGGGGAAAGAGAAACAGCAGCAGCAGAGGCAGTAACGAGCACAATGAGGCCGCAAAGAAGCGAAGGGGCCTCACCGCCGACAATACGTCTGGCGATGGTGATGACTTTGAAGAGCGCTCGGTTCAGTCCAAGAAACGTGCGGCAAAGGCACGGGGCACCAAGCAGGGAATATCTGACGCCGCAAGCATGGTCCAGGATTGCCGCATTATAGACCTTGACTTGGACGGAGTGGAGGAGGAGCTGTGCAGCAGCGTCCAACAGCCTGTGGCTTCTGGTAGGGTTTTGCCCAAGTGGGCACCAGCAGCCGGTAATGGCCGTGCACCTAATCTATTTAATGAATATAGATACACCAAGTAGGGTTGTAGGCATCTATTTTATATGTCTAGTATCGTGTTAGGTTGGTGGACATTTCCAGGGTCGTTCTTGTGGGCTTTAGCACATGTAACATGATAGCAGTGTAAATATAGATACACCAAGTAGGGTTGTAGGCATCTATTTTATGTCTAGTATCGTGTTAGGTTGGTGGACATTTCCAGGGTCGTTCTTGTGGGCTTTAGCACATGTAACATGATAGCAGTGTAAGCTGCTTCTGTGAGAAAATCTGAATTCGGTGGACCTGGAAATATATGCACCACACTGCAGTAATAGACCAGTGTGTTATTGGAACTCCTCGTTGTCTACTCCTGGTTTAATTTATGTTACGTTGTCTGATGAAAACTATATCTGTCAAGACGAACATGTATTCCATGAAACATAGAAGCTTGATTATGCTGCATTTTTTGGTGTACCACGGTGTAGAGTGTAGCAGATGAGGCTTCTGTTTGAAGTTTGCAGAGATAGTGGTTGGTCGGTTTGTTGCGGGCACGGTTTCCTGTTGAGTATTTGCGTGCTGAATCCTGTTGGGTATGTTCTGCGTGACTACAACGGCCTGCAGCTTGCCAGGACTGGGATACGTTTACCATCTTCTACCTTGGACAACCAATACAACTTTTCTATTTGCCATTATGCAAGTGGCATCTTCCATTTGACCGACATGTGCAATTTAATATGACAACGATCTCTAGATAATCTTATCTGAAATGCCCATTTTCTCAAACAAAAAGATCGTTTAAGATGCCCTTTATTCGGGAGCTATGTCCACCCATTAAAGATAGAACGAAATGGTCTCTTTTGTTAAAACTGGTGGCAGGAGCTGTGTGCATTCTTTTCTCGAGTTAGATCGGTGACAGGTCCATTTGAAAATTGCCAAAGTCAACTGATGCGCAATGTTGAGAGACTCCTTCCGTAGAACATGTCAATCACCTTTCGTTGATTTGTTCGAGTAGTAAGTAATTCAAGATCGGAGAAAAATTTAAATAAAAGAAATTGGCGCGCAGTCCAAATGAACATATGGCTGTGTGCATCGGTCGATGCAGAGGCTGGGATGAACTTCCATTTTGGAAAAAAAGAAGTCCAAATGAACATCCACATCTGCATAAACCTAACCATACATCGCGCAGTCCAGTGTGTGTGGTGCGGGCACGTGAACATCCACCCAGAAGCTCCACTCCCGGTAACGTTCCCTCGCCGCATCACAGTCCTGTCTCTCCTCAGCTACACAAAATTTTCTTAATCCTGGGAGTGGCATTTGCCTCTTGGGGTTTCTGAAACTTTTACTGCTGGGATGTTTCGGTCAGGGTAACTAGTGCTGATTGATGAGTTGACAGGGATTACTTGGAGGGTAGTGTAACCTTCTTTTCTTGAGAAGAAGCTAACGCTTTATTAATCCGAAGCAACAATTCAGTGCAAATGAGTTGACAAGGATTTACTTGGAGGGTCTGGTGCGCTATCGATTTCGGAGAAAAGTAAAAGAAAATAAAACAGGCGCGTCTCAAAAGCAATTCTGCAACATATTTTCAATGCAAAGCAACCACTCCTTCGGTTCTATTATCATTCCTTTGGGTTCTACTATCATAGGACAAGGGAATGGTAGTTTGTCCAATATACTACTCCATCCATTGCTAAATATAAGATGTTTTAACTTTTCTAATTTTTCTTAGATTCATATGCATCTAGACACGTTTTAGTGTTTATATTCACTCATTTTAATGAGTATGTAGTCTATATTGCAATATCTAAAACATCTTCTAATTAGGAACGGAGGTGTACTATCATTTATGATTTTAGTCGGGGACTTAATATTTTTTTATGGAAACGCACGATTTCTTTACTTCCATAATGCCCAGCACAACGCTGCCACAAATCATATGCCACAAATCATATGTAAATTCACACACCTCTTAGCATATTTAGCAATACACCCCAAGTACTGTGTAAGATTGTCAGATGTACGAGGAGCTCCAATTGTCACACTAACAACACTTCATCGCAAAAATGACAATTCATACTCCATGTCTGGCCATTTTCATCATATTATCATTAGTAGCCACTGAATTTATGCGAGATAAACACAACATATATTATTTTCTTAGATTTGCTTTCCACCTGTACTTACTATCAATCCAGACCTTGGAGAGTTTCTTATACAAGGATTTAAAAGAAGGAAAACAGACCATTGGGCACTAAACTCTTAGGAGATGAGTACTTTGGTCACTGAAGTCTCAAAATGTGTCAAAATGGTCACCCGACTTCATTTTATGAGTATAACGGTAAAAAGGGCGGCAACACAGCAAAGTGACAACTACGTGGCACGTTGACACCTACATGACCATATTTCTTGCAAAAAAAAACCCGAACAAGTCACCTCAGCATTGTAGTCCCACATAGCTGTGTTTGGTTTGTCTCCCTAGTACGGATACATCAAACGACGGAGCTGCTCAACAACGACGTGGGCGGCGCTGTGAGCGGCAGAGGAGGCCATCGACAGGTGGAGGAAGCACCCGCACTTCCGCGCCATCGATATCCATGGAAGGAAGCGCCAAATTGCCGTTAGTTCATCCTCTCATCTCTGTCAGACCAACCGATTTGGGAGATTTCCTTGCAGGTATGGATGGAATGTTGTTGATTTTGTAGCGGATAGGTATGTGTATGATCACCTTTGTTGGCCCGTGTTATTGTGTTCCATTGCGGCCGATTAATTTGGGTAACAAAAGGTAGGGTTTTGAGCACTAAAGCTAATTTTTTTTTTGGCAATGTAGGACGATTTGATGCTATGTTTAGCGTAGTAGTTCACCATGAAGTTTTTTTGTGTAATTGGGGAGAACATGATGTATTTGGATGAGACATTGGACACGTTTGATGAGCTAGACATGGGCATTTTCTATTGTGTATTCATGGATAAAATGCTCACTCACCTGGGCTATACAAATGCAGATCATTAGATTAGAGTCTAACGGTGCAAGCCTGGATATACGGTAGGAGATGGTCTTGTGTCAATAAACTTTGAGACGCATGTTGATGTGACGAAGAAGGCCGCAAAACAAGAGAATAGACTAATTTGCTAGAAAAACAGAGGTGGGATGATGCATTATTCAGAATCCACAACATTTCTAGCAGTTCTTAGTCCATCTAAAGCAAGTTCAAGCATAAATGCAAATAAACCGTGAAGCTACAATAGTTGCCTTTGGCAGAGGATGAAATTCTCAACCATATGAGGATAGAATATGAAGCTGAAGCTGGTAATGAAGTGTAAGGACAAGGATGTCGCATGGGGGGGGGGGGGGGGGGGGGGGGTGAATAGGCGATTTAAAACTTTTCCGGTTTAGGCTTGTTAAATGCGAAATAAAACTAGGTGTTTGAATTTAACAAGCATACAACCTAAATATACTAGGTTCACCTATGTGCACCAACAACTTATGCTAAGCAAGACAAGTAACAAGGTGATAGCAAGATATAGACTTCAAGCACGAAGGCTATCACAATGTAAATTGCATAAGTAAAGAGCTCGGGTATAGAAATAACCGAGGCACGCGGAGACGATGATGTATTCTCGAGTTCCTCCTTTTGAGGGGAGTACGTCTCGTTGGAGGGGTGTGAGTTTCAAACTCAAGACGCCACAAATGGCCTCACCCTATTCTCCGATGAACCTTGCACACAAGCTCGGTTCACCTTCCACTATTGATTTCCTTCTGGGCGGAAATCGAGTATCTTACAACAATCTTGAGGCACAACCCACAAAAGGATTGTGAGCTCCCAAGTGACCACAAAAGGTCTCAAACACCGTCTAGGGTCCAACGACCCAAGAGTAACAAACTCACGACCTTTCACTTCCACGAATCGTCGTGGAGAGAGCAAACCGATGCAACAAAATGCAATGGCAAGAACACAAGAAGTGCTCAAGTTCTTCACTCCCAAATCCCACCAAAAGCAACTAATACTTGTGGGGGAGAAGAGAGGAAGAACAAAGAAGAGAACCACACAAGAATTCCAAGATCAGGATCTACTAGGTTCCCCTCACTTAGAGGAGAGATGGATTGGTGGAATTATAGATCTAGATCTCCTCTCACTTTTCCCTCAAAGATATACAAGAATCATGGGAGGGGTTGAGAGAGGGGCAAGCTTTCCAAGATCAACAATGGTGGAGGAGAGAGAGAAAAACATGCTGCTGAAAAACTTATTCTCTTTGGGGAAGAAGGGCCTTTTATAGGTCCCCCAAAAATAGAGCCGTTGCAGGAATTTTACACCGGAGACTCCGGCCTGAGTGACCGGAGACTCCGGCCTACACTGGAGACTCCGGACAGTCTCCGGTGACACTCCGGACCGAGTCCAGTACGCGACACCATCAAAGACTTAGCCGATTTTTCGACAGACCGGAGGAGATCGGAGAATTTGCCCTGAGACCGGAGACTCCGGTCGGCAGGCCGGAGACTCCGACCTGGAAATTCCTGCAGCAACTCAGCAAACAGAAAAACCCATAACTTTTTCATCCGGACTCCGTTTTCGATGATCTTGGGCTTGTTTCGAAGATAATCACAAGCTCTACAAGATCATGCACATAGACATCATAGTCCATCATGTGAGGAGGAAAACAAGAAGAGAGTTTGACCTCTCTTAGAAAAGATAAACCGGTAAAACCTCCAACATAAAAAACGCAACAAGATATTCATATGAAATCCGTTTTTGATGAACAAGAGCTTGGCATGAAGATGAACCAAGCTCTAATTCCTCACATGGATAAAAGCCAAATAAGAACCAAGAAAGATGATATGCCAAGTATGCAAAGGTTTGAGCTCTCCACAAAGATGCGATCAAGTTACTCACTTGAGATCCCCTCTTGATAGTACGGCGTCTAACCTATAACCCGGTCTCCCACTAACACCATGAGACCGGTAAAATAGAAACCCTATCAAGAACATATCTTTGCCTTGCGCATTCCACTTGAGGTAGATGATGACGATCTTGACTCCCTCAAGTTGGAACACCTTTCTTGATTGTGCTTGCTAGCACATGCTTGATGAAGACTTCTCCAAATACTCCCCCATACACCAAGATGGGAGAGCCTTGCTAATCTCCGTTTTCATGAATCTACTTGCACTTCATCTTCTTATCTTGATATATATGATGGCTTGGAGATAACATGAATGTTTACTCAATCTTCTTTTCCAAGCCATGCTTGCAATAAGCTCAACTCTTCACATGACCATTCTTCATATAAACCCTTGGATAGAACCTTGATCATCATATAAGCTTCTAGAGTCCAACACATATCAATGCAAACATTAGTCCATAAGGATTGTCATTAATTACCAAAACCACGCATGGGGACAACATGCACTTTCATGAAGGAGGATATGACTTTCTACATGAAGATTCAGACGGGGATGTTGTAATGTCCAGCTGTAGCGCAGAGTCGTCAGAGGGAGAACTTTGTACACTCAGGCTACAATGTAGAGGATGATGGCGATTAGTGGAAAAAATGCGGATGAAGGTGTGAAGGATGATCTAGTTGTGTTTATTGCACAGATGTATATCACGACGAGAAAGGGTTCCCCCAGTTGAAGGTAATAGTTGAAGGTGAAGTGAGCATTCAAGAATAAGCATAAGCATCTATAAATCAATCTGAAGAAAACGAACCTGATGAAGCTAGACCTAAGAAGAGGAGATGAAGGTGAAATGATCAGTATGGTTGACTAGAGGGAGGAGTAGGGTGCGGTGAATAGGCGAGTAGTACTTTTCGTGTTTCTTTTCAGTTAGGGATATAAACAGAACATAAGATTGTCTAGATGTGCAATTAGGTGGATAATCCTATGTGATAATCCTACGTACGAGATAAACCGCAATGGTGGAACTAAGGATGTAATTGCCGTAGTTCCCTCCACAATGGAAGTACATCTTCGTTGGCGAGGTGTGGTACCAAAGGTTACAAACATCACAAAATCTCACCATATTCTTCTCATGCTGCTCACACAAAGCAATGGGACACAATCCACTAAGTGGGCACTTGAGGGCGGGCATCAGACCTTTACAAATAAGATTTGGGCACGGCTCGAAAAATCGATGGGAGACTCCCAACAACACCAAGCTTCACACACCAAGAATCGAGCTCCGGGACGACCACTTATGTCTAGGGTTCCAATGAACCCAAGAGTAACAAGATCCGCTATAAATTGGTGGGGGGATTGGAAATTCCTTTGGTGGAGACGTAGATATAGGTCCCCTTCCCTTCACTCCTCAAAGGTGTCTCAAAGGAGTGGAAAATCTAGAAAATTAAAACTCACATTAATGGTGGACAGAAAAGGGAAAGTCTGAAAGGACAAGGATGTCGCCTAGAGGGGGGGGGGGTGAATAGGCAATTTAAAACTTTTCCGGTTTAGGCTTGATAAATGCGAAATAAAACTAGGTGTTTTAATTTAACAAGCATACAACCTAAATATACTAGGTTCACCTATGTGCACCAACAACTTATGCTAAGCAAGACAAGTAACAAGGTGATAGCAAGATATAGACTTCAAGCACGAAGGCTATCACAATGTAAATTGCATAAGTAAAGAGATCGGGTATAGAAATAACCGAGGCACGTGGAGACGATGATGTATTCCCGAGTTCCTCCTTTTTAGGGGAGTACGTCTCGTTGAAGGGGTGTGAGTTTCAAACTCAAGATGCCACAAATGGCCTCACCCTATTCTCCGATGAACCTCGCACAAAAGCTCGGTTCACCTTCCACTATTGATTTCCTTTTGGGCGGAAATCGAGTCCCTTACAACAATCTTGAGTCACAACCCACAAAAGGATTGGGAGCTCCCAAGTGACCACAAAAGGTCTCAATCACCGTCTAGGGTCCAACGACCCAAGAGTAACAAGCTCACGAACTTTCACTTCCACGAATCCTCGTGGAGAGAGCAAACCGATGCACAAAAGCAAAGGCAAGAGCACAAGTGCTCAAATCCTTCACTCTCAAATCTCACCAAAAGCAACTAATGCTTATGGGGGGAGAAGAGAGGAAGAACAAAGAAGAACTCAACAAATGGAACTTCAAGAACTAGATCGAAAGGGTTCCCCTCACTTAGAGGAGAGATGGATTGGTGAAAATGTAGATCTAGTTCTCCTCTCTCTTTTCCCTCAAAGATATGCAAGAATCATGGGAGGAATTGAGAGAGGGACAAGCTTTCCAAGGTCAACAATGGTGGGGGAGAGAGAGAAAAACGTGCTGGGAAAAGCTGGCTGGCTGGAGGTAGGTGGAGGGGTTTTTATACCCCTCCCAGAAATGTAGCCGTTGCAGACAGGGGAGTCGGATATTCCGACACAAGTCAGGATCGGATAATTGATGCATGTAAAATGTATACATGAACTTTACATTTTATTACTTGATATTCCAACTTATTTGCATCATATATGGGTTATATTTATGTTTTATAATGATTTTAGGGGATAATTCACAGTTTCCCCATTTATTTGGAATTAACCATGCAGAACCAGAAAACCCCTTTTTCCATGTTTTTGACTTTCAGGGACCAAACGACGTCCAAATGACCTAATATTTTACGGGGCCCAATATTTGGAAATAAGAAGACGTACCAGCCAAGGATCCGCGAAAAAGGAAGTCCGAGGAAAAAAATAGATGGTCCCACGCGGCCAGATTCCTTGGCCGTGTGGGACCACCTCTTTTATTCCTCGTGGCTCCGATGCCGTCCGTTTTCGTCTCCGTGGCTTCGTCTTGACCTAAAAACGTCTATAAAAATAGTCCCCCGAGGAGTTTCACGAGGAGGCGGCGGAGAAATACAAAACCATGAAACAGAGAGTCAGAAGGCTGCCGCCGGAGAAGATCGGAGGGGGGAAACGCCGCCGGAATCACCTCCGGAGGGCTCCACCCCCTCCGGCGTGTTCATCATCAACATCTACAGCAAGATCATCTCCATCTTCTCCAACATCTCCACCATCATCACCATGATGAAGGGGGAGTAGTCCACCCCTGGACTTTGGGTTTGTGGTGGTAACTTGATCCAATCTCTCTATGTATGATCATTGTTGAAGTCCATATGATGTGCCTTGCATGATTATGGAACTATCTTTGTAATTCCTATGGTGGATATTGTGGTATGAGATGATATTATGTTATGCATTTACCGTCATGTTGGGATTTCTATGGTTTGTCATACTTTGGAGATATTCTATGATACATGTGATGGTTTGATTTATGCATAATGCCTTGTTTATCCTTGTCATGAGGTGATTGACACCACCAAGTGTGGATAGATGAGAGAGATGTGGTCATGCACACGAAATATGAATCATTGCACTAGTGTTTAGAATATTGTCCATTATGAAGTATGATGTATGTAGGTACGGGATGGCCGATGTGACAACGGCATATGTATTGAGTGACATGTGAAATACAGCCCAACATCCTTTATCTGGGGGTAAAAAGGAAGAGTATGATGTGGGAGTGACAGCAACCACGCTAGCCTTACGAGGGTGACCTAGCAACACAAATGAGTACTTCTTTCAACTATGTGTTTTAGGACATGTAGCCGTCATAGAAGTTTACCATTAAAGCATGACAATTGTGTGTACTTTTTATCTATAACATGATAATCACCATAGATGGGAGAGAGGATTGAGTGAACCCATGAACCCATGTCCATTGTTCCTATAAGAGAAAACCTTTGTCTTGTCCTCTTGCATTGAAGAGGATTGGGACACTTTTACATTCTTGTTTTGTTACGTTAAACTTCCATCCATTAAATCAACCATCTTGTTCTTTAAACTTGTTTAGTGCATAATCAACTAAAACTTGTGACACTTTAGTTGTAGGGAATAGATAACTTTTCCTTCTTGCTCCTGCGGATCGATACCCTACTTCCACATTGAGAGGTGCTACAGTGATCCCCTGCTCTTGGGGGTTATCAAGTACTTTTCTGGCGCCGTTGCCGGGGAGCGTAGCGCTTAAGTTTCTATTCTTGTGTGCACTAAACTTTAAATTTATTTTTGTTATATCTTGCAATCATTTAAGCTTGGGGAGGATACTATGCCTCCTATATATGATGATTACAATGATGATTATGAATGTTTTACTCCCACTATTACTAAGAAGTTTACTTATGTGGAGAGTATAATACTTTTATGCTTGTAGATCATGAAAGACATGCTTTATGTCATAATTATATTGTTGAATTCATTCATGATGCTACTGAAAGTTATTATGAGAGGGAAAACATGGTTCTAAACATTTCAATATTATTATGTTTCCTCTCTTTAAGTTCAAAGTCTTGAAATTGCTCTTGTTTTATCTTCCTATGCTACTTGCTTTGTGTTTCAATGATTTATTTTCTTACAAGATCCCAATGCATAGGAAGTGGGTTAGACTTAAAAGTGTTTCATATTTTTCTCTTGATGCTCTCTTTTGCATTTCAATTCTTGTTCCTATGTGAGCATCATTAAAACTATCATGGCTGTCCAGAAAACAGATTCCTAAGCTTCACTGCGAAAAATGTTAAAAATCACAGAAAAGGAATTTTGACCTGAAATTTTACGACAGCAATCTTCAGTTATTAATACACATTTCATTAGTTCAAAATTTTCTGATTTGAGCAACGTAAGTGCCTCTGAAAATTCACTCTTTACGGGCTGTCCAGTTTTTGACAGATTCTGTCTTTATTTTGCATTACTCTCATTACTTGTGTTTTGTGTAGTTCTATTGATCAAAGAGCAATGCACAACCATAGTAACAGTAGCTAATGTTTAGAATCAACTCATGATATGTCTTTGCTGTACCTATGAGGATTTAATTTATGGAGACACTAACCCCTCTAATCAAGTTTTATGTTGAGTTTTGTGTAAAGAGAATTTTTCAAGTGGAAGAGTTGAGGGTGATGAACAAAGATCAAGAGGGACAACCACTCAAGCTTGGGGATGTTACCCCTAGATCACCCAACATATATCAAATAAGTACAAGAATTCAAGCTTGGGGATGCCAAGCACCTCACTCCAACCATCTTGATATCAAGTAAGAAGCCTAGCTATATGGCTATAAAGAAAGCGCTTTACGGGAGGCAACCCGGTTGTTTTTATTTTGGTTTTCTTTGTGTCCTCTTGCTGTAACAAGAGACTTAGTTTTTAGTTTAGTTTCTGAATTTTTAATAAAGTGCCAAGTTTTACCCATTTTGGTTTGAAGAAGTTGCTTATAGCGTTCGGAGATTTTATTCCTGCACGAATCTGTGCACGGTATGATTTTTAATTCTTATTCTGTAACTCCGAATGAGCTCATATTTGAACTGTAGTTGCAACTTTTCATCCTCTATATGCATGAATTTTTCGGAATTTTTCGACAAAGTTTAGTAGGGTAGAAAAATACGTTTTGCTGCTGCTGTTTTTCTGGACAGATTCTGTCCATTTTGTTTGATGCATGCTTTGAACTTTTAACTTGAATCTTTTTTATCCAATTGAGTTTATGAGTAGGCATACAACATTATACACTTTCTGGACATTCATATGAATTTTTGTCTAAGGATTATATGCAGCAAGAAATCTATTTGTTTATCACTACTAATGCACCCCACAGAAAAGAAATGGGAGAAACGGTGTTTTGAAGTTTTTTCACAGGGATTAGAGAGATGCACCAAGAGCTATCCAAGGATGGTGAAGACCATAAGCTTGGGGATGTGAAGACAACCCCACTGGACCTACACACTCTCGGTTTGCACACGTCTAACTTCTGTTTTTCGATCGAAACACTTTATCGCATAAACTTGGAGCGTCTTTTTGTTTGTTTTGGTTTGATTTTTATTTTGTGAGACCACCACACTATCATTTATATATGAGAGAGCTACTGGAAATTTGGGTTATTTATGTTGGATGCTATTATTAGATTGGGAAAAGGGATGTTGGAGTTGATTTTAAAAGATACATATAGTTGCATGATTCATGAGCTTGTTAATGAGTAATAATTTGCAAGTATTTTATCAAGAGCTATCTTTTATTCATGTTTTGATGCTGAATGTTATTTTACTTTGTTTAACATGGATTGGTTAGTTCTATGGACACTCATGCATGCATTTAGATGGTCAACTTTCTCCCTCTTGCTAGCCCAAAAATTCCAACAAGTAAAAACTTGTTTCCAACACCTTCAACCAAAGTTTTTCCAGTGAGTCCACCATATCTACCTATTAGCTTTATGCTATTCCGAGTATGTTTATCATGATATTTGTGTTATCTATACCTCTGAATGAAAATGCTTATGTTGTTGATTGTTATGGGAAAAGTTGGTTATAGAGCTCTCTCGAACTTGATGCACACTTTACTTTCATTGCATAGATAAAACATGACCCATTGTGATTAAAATTATGATGTTGTGGGCTTGACAAATGTCTTTGGTTGAGAGTTAGCTCATATGTGCTGTCACATGGCAAGCTTTCAACATGCTCTTCATTTCATTTAGTTGATATCATGTACTTTTGTTTATGGATGCTTACCATGGGTGAAATAAATGTGGAAATGAAGTAGGTTTAAATGAGTTTGTATAAATGGTTAGAGAGACGCCTGGGCCGCTAATCTAAGCCATGCATCATTCATGGTGGAAATTTACTTACATGCTATGGTGAACCTTCTGTGATACACCTTACAATAAAAAGCTATCTAATGGTAAATAAAAAGGGTGTTGAGATTGTTCATTGTGTTTGTTTGTCTTGTCATTTTGATATGGGCTTGTTCCATATCCTGGGACAAGAGGTACCCCAGTTGACGCTCTTAATGATACTATTATTACTTACAATGATATTTAACTTGAACTTGCTTTGTTTCCCAAGTTGAGTAACACATGGAGTAGGTACTTGTATTCAAGGGGCATGAGACTTTCAACCTGTACTTTGTCAAGCACACTACTCATATTTGCTTTCACTTTAAACTTAATCATTCAAGATGCTATGATAGGTGCGGTGACCCAGCACACCACTGCATGTTGTAGTGTACAAGTCGTTGATGTAACACGCACGGAAGGACCTCTCCGCAAATATTACATCCCTCGGAGTAGTACAACAGAAACATAGCCGGTCCAAGGTAACACTATAGGATTACAACACTATTCAATACAAAATCTCGAGATCCTCCTTTTATAGTGAAGCAAGTCTCTTGCAAATGAAATACAGAAAGATCCAAATCGTAGTACTAAGCTGAATATCAGCTCTAACTCTAATTCCTGATCCACTACTGCTGTTGTCACAGCCCTAATCTATTCCAACTAGAATATCTCTATCTAGGGTTGTACTCCTCCTTCCATTAGATGATGTCCCTTCCATTAGCAATGGGTCGTCATGTACGCCATTGCACTGGTGTCGTCGTTACTCCATTGACACAGTTGTTGTTGCTGCTCCACGGCTAAGTAGTCGTTGACTCCTTCAAGCTCCACCGGTAGACTTGACTCCTTGTTGAATACTTCCTTGACGTCATGATGGATAACTGTCAACTCCTTTGCTGGCTCCAAAAATCTAAGCAGGGGGTCAACGAGGAAAGGGTGAGCAACACGAGCGTTACTCAGCAAGTTCATATTATAGGCGTTAAGGTGTTTTATGCACTAGCTACTGCCATGACCAACGGTCATTGGCATAATGCAAGTTTTGGAAAACATTCTTAGGAAAGGGTCCATTTTATTTTCAGAAAACTATGCTCACAGCCTCCACGGGTCTTTAGTCATCACTTGGGATGCCTTTCCCGCAGCGTTCTGTAGTTCCTTCCGGGAACACGGATGTGACGGTCACAATTTCTTGTTGTTGACTCTGCAGAGCTGCGTAACTTTACCCATGAGAGAAACCCAGCCTTGTTGCCTTTCCGAGCGGCCAAACTCGTCCATACTTCCATGGTATGGGGCCAGGTGTGAGTCCAAAGCCAATCACCGCCCTCTCCGCACAACACATATCCGCCCATTTGTGGCGCGGCCGGTAACAAAGATCGCTATCCCGCCACCCCTCCCGAGCTTCTATTCCAATCACCCCGTCAGGTGGGAAGGTCACGCTCTTCCACGCTGTTGGCCGCCGCAACGGACACAACCAGGTAATAGCCTGCCGAGGATATGTGAACGAGAGAAGATACGGCTGACTTTTACCGTCCATAGCAGATCTCATGGTAAACGCTTCAATACGGCGCAAGGATCACTGTGACATTGGTAATTAATCCTAGGTATATACTTTCCCGTACAATGGAACCTCCACCACAACATCAATCCGTGGTTCCATTGCCAGCCAAACAATATATATATAGCAATTCACATCATTCGAAAATAGTTTTTGTTTTTCAATGCAATGATAAAAATACGTTTTTGAAAATAGTTTTTATAAAATAGTTCAATAAGGATATGCAAGAATGAACTTGCCTGTGGTAGAAGTGACAGTTCAGGCCCTTTGGGGTTCTAGGGTTTGCGGTAAAACCCCGAGTTCTGAAAATAGCAAAGTAATCCTGATAAGGACTACTGAAAACTCTAGCAGCATGCTATTATGCATAGTCATGAGATGCACCGTCACCCCAAAATTCCCAAGTTGCGGATTTTAATACTTTTTGAGTGTTTGTGAGTTTTTAATGATTTAAAGGTTTGACAACAATTTTCATGAGGAATAAATTTAAAGTGATTAAATTGAAATAGTTCAATATAATTAAACTTCAAGACTTTATTTTCCCATATTATTTTCTTTTAAGAAAATAGTTTTTGAAAAAGAATTTCAAGTCATTTCCACTTAAGGATCCTTGAATTTTTTCATCCACAAAATGTTTTTCAAAACTTCAAATAAAACTTACATAAAAATTCCTCATATTTTGTAGAGTATGTTGCATATTCTTAGTTGATTTTTGTGTATTTGAATTTGGTGTAAAAATTCATTTAAGTTTGAATATTTTTGGATTTAGGATGAGTAACAAGATAGTCTTGGTATAGTTCAAATATTATTTTGAACTTAATATTCATTTTCCCAGATTATTTTTCTTGAGAAAATAATTTTAAGAAATTATTCCAAAGAATAATCCACTTAAGGATCTTTGGATTTTTAATCAAAGAAATAATTTTTAAAAATTCATGTTAGTATTTTATTTAAATAGCTTATTTTCTGCTAATATTTGTAGATATTTTCAAAGTATTTTTAGGAATTTATTTGAATTTTTAAAGTACTTTGAAAGATTTGAATTTTTCAAATTCATGAAATTACAAAACTACCCTGGTCCAACTTGGTTGAACCAAGTCAAAGACCTGGCTCAGGTCGGGTCAACCGACCGAGCCACTCTCTTCTCTCTCTTCCTCTCTCGTGCTCGAGCCCGTGCTCGACTCCTCCGACGCCCGTGTCGCCCTGCCGTCGCCGCCCCACTCCGGCCAACTCCGGCTACCTCCGCCGCCGTGCGCTGGGGCAAAACACTCCCCTCGCTCCACTCTTCCATCTCACCGGAGCGATTCATCCCTCTCTTCCTCTCGTTGCCGCGCACAACCCAATCCCCTAGGGTTAGGGTTTCGGTGCCGGCGCCGCTTCTCTCCTTCTTCTCCAGCGTGCTCGCCATGGCTGGGCGCAGAGCTCCGCCCTCTGTGCCGCCGTGGTGCGGTGGTGCTGGTCCACGACTTCCGTGTGCCCCTCCAACGGTAGCGCGAGCACTGCCTCGCCACCGTGGAGGTACGGCCATGGACGCACGGTGAGTTCCTTCTTCCTCTGCTCTACTATCTCTCGACCCTCTACTAGCAGCTCGTGGCCCTGATTTGAACTATTGCTCAAACCCTGGCTAGGTTCGTGATGTGCAGAAGATGATTTGATGATGAATTACTCGAATTTGTGCACTGCCTCCTCTATGTGCACACAGTAGAGGTGAATGGTGTAGATCTAGCATGTGTAGATCTTCCCACTGCCTCTGAATTTACTGTGGAGAGCATTTCTTGCTCACAGATGATGAATTTGACTTTAGAAAATTAATTCTGAGCTAGAACTTGTACTAGCTGTGATGATATCTTAATTTTAGCATGATTTAAACATGTTTTGCTTGCTGTGATGCCTCCTTGTAGAGTTACACAGTGGCTTTCTTGTTTAGAGATGCTTTTTATGTTTTCCTGTGCTTCTTCCATGTGTAAGGATGTGCATAGCTCAGCTAATCCAGCTCTGCTGGTTCACTGGCTTGTGTGATGCTTTGTTAAAAACAAAATAAGAACAGATACTACACTGTTGCCTTTTTCCCTTGCCTCCAATGCTCAAACAAATGCTAAAGCACACAACTTCACTCCCTTTCATCTCTCTGTCCTATTTCTTGCACAAAACAGAAGTTCTCTGTGGTGCCATTTATTTTCCTATAGCACCCTACCTTGCAGTGCAAGGCTCTGTTAAGAACAGATGCTAAAATGAACACTCTAGCATGATTCTGTCATTTACAGAACCTGCTTAGCCTCTCACTAGCACTTATGAATCAACCTCTGTTGTAGAGCAGCTAGAGCTACGGAAGAGCTCTGATCTTGCTCCAAGGTTCAACCGTCTCCTCCTTGCTGCTTCTTGTGGTTCTACCGTCTCCTCCTTGCTGCTTGACTTTTCCTAGAGTTTAATTGCTAGCTGAAATGGCTTGTGGTGGTGGATTAGGTGATCTCCATGAGTAGTGCTTGGTTGTGCTTGTTCTTGTGGAAGAACAAATAGAAATGGGTGTGCTGATGGTTGTATAATGTGTGAGTTGTGGTTGCTGTGAATTGTGTGTGCTGCTGGCTGCTTCTTGAAATGTCTTTGTGGCAAATGAATTTGCTAGGATGGTTGTGGTGCTGTTTATAAACTACTGGCTGGTTGTTGTGGTGGTGACACACAACTAGGTGACTCCTCATTTGCATTGGTGAGTAAGGTGCTTGGTTGTCAAGCTCTCATGCTTGGGCATTCCTTAGGGTTCAAGTAATGTGAGATATTTTGCTTGTGGATAACTCTCCTATGTGGCAAGCTTATCCATCCCAAGCTTGGTCTTATCTCCTTGTGGGATTTATTCTTGAGCAAGACAAGTGGTAATTGTCACTAGATGGACTTGTGGGCTGATTCTCCTATGTGGGCTTGTGAAATATTAGTGGCTTTACAAGTTATGGGTGGTGATCATGTGGGCTTTACAATTTCAGATCTGTGGGTTCTCAATTGGCTTATTTTCTTCCTTGGTAATTAATACCATTGGAGAAACAATTTAAATTCCATGTGGCTTTGTTCTTATTGGTTCTTAATACCAATAGAGAATAATTTAATTGTGGGCTTTTCTTTAATAGGAATTTGACTAGATTAGAGGGAAACAAAAATGTTGCCTTGTAGACTAAGATAATTGGATCAATTATATTTGCCTTTGCCCCCTGTTGCCTTTGTTGCTTGCTCAAATGGATCAATGTTGCCTTCTTTTCCTTGCTGCCTATTTGCCTCTAGATGATCCAAATGATCCAAAGTTGATCCATGATCCATTGCTGCCTTAGATATAATTCCCTCTAATCACCACTTGGGTATTAGGACAAGTTCCTAGTATCCAGTAGTCGAATTCCAACACAAAGTTGCCTCACCCTTGTGGTGAAGGCAAACATTTTAATTAGAAGAAACCTTTCTTTTGTTTTGGTTTTTATTTATTTAGGTGATACTCAATTGCTTTATGCATACAAAAGGAATAAGATAACAAGGTTGCAAGGCTTGTTACCAAATACTTCTATATAGCACAAGGCCTTTGGATTTCACATGGTTCATTTTTAGATGATCTCCAATTGCTTCATGTATGTAAAAAGAATTTGTTCACAAGGTGATCAGCCTTGCTACCATATTCTTTTACATAGCACAAAACTTTTGAATTTCACAATTTCTAGAGAAGTTGAGAAGAACAGATACTTGCTTAATTCCTTTATTTCTGTCCTTCTTAAATGCAGGAATCAAGAATAAGACTTGGGAGATAAGAAGATCAAGATAAGTTGAGAAGATCAAAAATGGAGTGAAGATCAAGTTTAATATTTAGTTTAGGAATTTCTTTTATTCTTGTGTAATTTTCCTTTCTCTTTGGATGAGATATGTAATTATTCAATTATGTTGTAATATTCATTTAAGTTCATTTGGTAAAGTTGTGGAATGCCCAATTCCAATTGTTGTAATTAATTCGACTTGGACATTCAAACTCTGGAATTTGTATTTGAGATGTGTTGAAATGATGAGATGAGATAAAATTGAAATTAGGACATGTTGTATTTGGATTATTATTATATGATCATGTATGTGTGAATTGAGATGATCATATAGATGAAATTATGCTTGTGTATTTTGTTAAATTGAATTATACCTTGTCGTGTTTGAAACTGTGATCAGAAGTGTCGATGAATAGGAAAGGTCATGTCCAATTTCTGGAATGCCTCGACAGATGATCCTAGTTTCTAATTAGTTGTTTCAAAGATCACGTCGAAGTTTATAGCACTCAACAGGATGATCTAGCTCCTAATTCATCGAGTCGAGAGAAACATCGATCCCTTTGTCTCTTTTCTTAAACGCGCCAAAATTACCCGCATTTTCAGATGCATGCTATGCAAATGCACATATTCTATTTCTACCCTTTCGACTCTCTAAACCTTGGGGTATTACATCCTCTCCCCTTAAACTAAACTTCGTCCCGAAGTTTCGATTCTCTCGCGTAGAGTAAGGTAGAAAGAACTTCTGCAGATATTGATTCTCTCAAATTCCTTCCTGACGTGGACGTAGATTTAGGTGATCCCTTGTCCAAAATCCTTATGTCCATCCTCCATGGATCCATACTATCCATTTGTCGACTTCGTCGCTTCTCCACTGGATTCCAATGATTTTACTACCTTTTCATGTCTCTTGGATTATCCATTTCAGGTTACTCTGGCTTTATACCCTTCTGTCGAAGATCCTTTCTACATCCTTATATGATCTCCAGGTGGTACCCTTCCTTATAATCATGAGCCTAATAAGACCTCACTTCTGATGGTAAAGCTCATCTCCTTTTGCTTGAGAATATGAGGTAACTATTCTTAACATGTCTTATAGAACATAATTTGCTCTTTGTAATTTGCTTCCTCGAATGTAGTAGACACCTTTGTCTATCCAACTTTGATTACTCTATCTTCTCTTCAATCAATTGTAATCAGGGGTACAAACCTTCTGGCATCAATCCCCTCGGATCCTGGTCTCAATCAGATTCAACGAATAGGTATCTAGATTTCCCCATCCATGAATTCAGGTCTCATTTGTTTACTCTCCTTTAGATCATTTAGTCATAGCTTCTATGACCACTAAATTCCTTATAATTTTTAACCTTCAAATCTCCACTTTCTATTTGGCTTCAAAATTTGGTAAAGATTTTCTGCACGAAGAACTTTTAGAGCACTAATAACCAATTCAGTCATGTCTCAGTCAAAGTCTTCCTTTGAATTTCATGTCATCTTCTGCCAAGTACTTTCCAATACATTTGTTCACTCTCCCCCTTGGAATTCCCTAAGTCTTCCTCCGTTCTGACCCTCTATCAGTTGAGCTTAATTCCGTTGGCTCTATTCAGTCAAGCTTCGTGATCCTTCTTGGTGCTTAAACTTCCTGTATATGTGCCTCATGGTCTCACAAAGAACACGTGGTATATCCACCATGTTGTGAATACCCAGTATCGTTCTCTGATAAATAGATGTTAACTATTCCTATATATCCAACAGTTTCCCGAAGAATACGTGGTATGTCCACCATATTGTGAACAACCAAAGTAATCCTCCGATAAATTGGATTCCTACTATAGCTAGAACTCTAGTTGGCTTATCCATGGTCTCAAGAAAAGAATTGCACACCTAAATTTGTGCAATTGATGCTATCTTAACTTCAAACTTGAATAGGATGTTGGTCATCAAGGTAAAGTTCAGCTGACATATTATTTCCTTCCTTTCTGATACTTCAGACTAATTCCAAACAGTTGCGACTTGTTTGACCATGTAACTCGCCTTGATTGCGTCTTCCATCATCCGAGTGGTCAGCTCTAAGATGTCAATTCTCTGGTAATACATCTTTCTCCACAATTGCTCTAGATATAAACTCTGACTTTGGTACATCGACATCATATGTGGTGAGGTGCCTTCATCCAAATTGGTCCACCTTCTAGACTTGTCGTCAATCCATGACAAAATTGGACTCTTCTCCCATGGTTATGATGCTCTCTTGAACATTGGACTATGTAATTGCACTTCTTGACATGGTTGATATGTCATATTTCTACCCTTTTGACAACGTGCTTCTATCCAACTACTTCACTTCCATCATCCCTTTCTAACTTATCATCATTTGTCGGATGACTTTCGCATCCACTCCTTCTTGTAATCTGTTTGTGTATCCAACACACATTTTCCTTATATGTATATATATCCAAGTTGTAATCACGAACTCTTACTTGGCGGTTAATTTTACCGCTTCCATCTCTAGTAATGCCTCTCAATAGACGATCAACTTTTCCTTTATTCCGTTAGAACTAGAAATATCCATGTTCTTCCAGTCTTCATACGCCTTTGTCATCATCCTTATAATACTTTCAGACTCCTAAGTTCTGCTAAACTCATTCTCAAACTCCATTTAACTAGTAGCAATACCTCTTTATTGCTCCAACAATAACTTCTTCCACCAAGTTATGACAACCTCATATGTATCCTCCATATTTTCCTTCTTACTTCTTGATCTTGGACTTCCATGGAAAGACTTCATAACTTGATATACAAAAACTGCATATTCTTCCTTCTTGGTCATATCTCCTCAAGTGATTTTTCTGGCATCCTCCTTGATAGATCTTTGTCCAACTGGTGGTGATAATCTTTACTGACTTACTTCGTTCCTCCTCCCTTCCATGGATTTGTGAAATATATCTCCAAGAACTAAATATGGTATAGAATGTGGTCCATCCCCATCAGTGGCTTCATTGACTTCTGTTTTCTCGACTTCCTTCTCTTCATGAACTTTCTTTGACGCCTCATCTTGTTAGTAACTCGTCTCTTCCTCACACGAATACTATCTACCTCTAGATCAATAACATTAAGAAAAGAACTCAATGTGACAATCATGCCATTGTACATCAAATTCTAACTTCATGTACCAACCTAGCCAATCAAAAATCCAATAAGATCCAATAAATCCAAATACAGTTATATAACAAACATGCAACATAAGCCCGCAAGGTAAATAGTACTTTGAGTAAAAACATCTCAAAAGTACCCAGGCTTAGATGCTATATACTACATGATAGGTTTATATCACCTTATAGTCCTAATCTAACAACTCTTTGACTCAGTAGTTACCCCAACTGCCCATTTGCAAAGGGATAATGCTAGGACAAAGTACTCAAAGAGTAGTTGTGGTCTGGTTTGGTTACGTCCAGAACTAAACTTCATCTAAATTGAATTCCTCCATCTGGCTAGAACAAATATCTCCGGCATCTTTGGATCCTTCAGGTAGTTGTTGATTGTACATCGGATGTAGTATTGTAGCTTCCTTCCTTGTTTATGCCATCTCCTAATATCTTAACAATCTATACTATACTCTAGTGATTCCCTCTAGAAGTGAATCATTAGGGTATTGGCATACTTTCCCTAGTTGATTGTAGATGATTCTTCACTATCATCGAACACCTCCTGACTTCATCCTTCATAAACTTACGACAGGGTTCTACTTCATCATATGTCTTCACATATAGGATGGTGTTATCAATGATACCATATAAGTAACACTGACTTGGATGTAAATCTATTTGGGATACTAACTGGTAGAAAATAGCTTCAACTTGTCCCACCAAGTTGAAAAACAAAAAAGATAGATAAATACCTATAAAAGAATAGTCAAGAAGATTTACTCTAATCGAGTAAGAAGATCTATACAAGTATAACAGTAGTATTCTCAAGTGAATAACCATCATAATTGTAGAAAGATATAGTTTAGATAAGGTAACTTCCTATAGTCTTACCAACCTACAATTCTCCTAAAAGGGTTTTAATCCTAAGGTCGTTTTGCTCTGATACCATCTGCGGTGACCCAGCACACCACTGCATGTTGTAGTGTACAAGTCGTTGATGTAACACGCACGGAAGGACCTCTCCGCAAATATTACATCCCTCAGAGTAGTACAACAGAAACATAGCCGGTCCAAGGTAACACTATAGGATTACAACACTATTCAATACAAAATCTCGAGATCCTCCTTTTATAGTGAAGCAAGTCTCTTGCAAATGAAATACAGAAAGATCCAAATCGTAGTACTAAGCTGAATATCAGCTCTAACTCTAATTCCTGATCCACTACTGCTGTTGTCACAGCCCTAATCTATTCCAACTAGAATATCTCTATCTAGGGTTGTACTCCTCCTTCCATTAGATGATGTCCCTTCCATTAGCAATGGGTCGTCATGTACGCCATTGCACTGGTGTCGTCGTTACTCCATTGACACAGTTGTTGTTGCTGCTCCACGGCTAAGTAGTCGTTGACTCCTTCAAGCTCCACCGGTAGACTTGACTCCTTGTTGAATACTTCCTTGACGTCATGATGGATAACTGTCAACTCCTTTGCTGGCTCCAAAAATCTAAGCAGGGGGTCAACGAGGAAAGGGTGAGCAACACGAGCGTTACTCAGCAAGTTCATATTATAGGCGTTAAGGTGTTTTATGCACTAGCTACTGCCATGACCAACGGTCATTGGCATAATGCAAGTTTTGGAAAACATTCTTAGGAAAGGGTCCATTTTATTTTCAGAAAACTATGCTCACAGCCTCCACGGGTCTTTAGTCATCACTTGGGATGCCTTTCCCGCAGCGTTCTGTAGTTCCTTCCGGGAACACGGATGTGACGGTCACAATTTCTTGTTGTTGACTCTGCAGAGCTGCGTAACTTTACCCATGAGAGAAACCCAGCCTTGTTGCCTTTCCGAGCGGCCAAACTCGTCCATACTTCCATGGTATGGGGCCAGGTGTGAGTCCAAAGCCAATCACCGCCCTCTCCGCACAACACATATCCGCCCATTTGTGGCGCGGCCGGTAACAAAGACCGCTATCCCGCCACCCCTCCCGAGCTTCTATTCCAATCACCCCGTCAGGTGGGAAGGTCACGCGCTTCCACGCTGTTGGCCGCCGCAACGGACACAACCAGGTAATAGCCTGCCGAGGATATGTGAACGAGAGAAGATACGGCTGACTTTTACCGTCCATAGCAGATCTCATGGTAAACGCTTCAATACGGCGCAAGGATCACTGTGACATTGGTAATTAATCCTAGGTATATACTTTCCCGTACAATGGAACCTCCACCACAACATCAATCCGTGGTTCCATTGCCAGCCAAACAATATATATATAGCAATTCACATCATTCGAAAATAGTTTTTTTTTTCAATGCAATGATAAAATACGTTTTTGAAAATAGTTTTTATAAAATAGTTCAATAAGGATATGCAAGAATGAACTTGCCTGTGGTAGAAGTGACAGTTCAGGCCCTTCGGGGTTCTAGGGTTTGCGGTAAAACCCCGAGTTCTGAAAATAGCAAAGTAATCCTGATAAGGACTACTGAAAACTCTAGCAGCATGCTATTATGCATAGTCATGAGATGCACCGTCACCCCAAAATTCCCAAGTTGCGGATTTTAATACTTTTTGAGTGTTTGTGAGTTTTTAATGATTTAAAGGTTTGACAACAATTTTCATGAGGAATAAATTTAAAGTGATTAAATTGAAATAGTTCAATATAATTGAACTTCAAGACTTTATTTTCCCATATTATTTTCTTTTAAGAAAATAGTTTTTGAAAAAGAATTTCAAGTCATTTCCACTTAAGGATCCTTGAATTTTTCATCCACAAAATGTTTTTCAAAACTTCAAATAAAACTTACATAAAAATTCCTCATATTTTGTAGAGTATGTTGCATATTTTTAGTTGATTTTTGTGTATTTGAATTTGGTGTAAAAATTCATTTAAGTTTGAATATTTTTGATTTAGGATGAGTAACAAGATAGTCTTGGTATAGTTCAAATATTATTTTGAACTTAGTATTTATTTTCCCAGATTATTTTTCTTGAGAAAATAATTTTAAGAAATTATTCCAAAGAATAATCCACTTAAGGATCTTTGGATTTTTAATCAAAGAAATAATTTTTAAAAATTCCTGTTAGTATTTTATTTAAATAGCTTATTTTCTGCTAATATTTGTAGATATTTTTAAAGTATTTTTAGGAATTTATTTGAATTTTTAAAGTACTTTGAAAGATTTGAATTTTTCAAATTCATGAAATTACAAAAGTACCCTGGTCCAACTTGGTTGAACCAAGTCAAAGACCTGGCTCAGGTCGGGTCAACCGACCGAGCCACTCTCTTCTCTCTCTCCCTCTCTCGTGCTCGAGCCCGTGCTCGACTCCTCCGCGCCCGTGTCGCCTCTGCCGTCGCCGCCACTCCGGCCAACTCTGGCCACCTCCGCCGCCGTGCGCTGGGGCAAAACACTCCCCTCGCTCCACTCTTCCATCTCACCGGAGCGATTCGTCCCTCTCTTCCTCTCGTGGCCGCGCACAACCCAATCCCCTAGGGTTAGGGTTTCGGTGCCGGCGCCGCTTCTCTCCTTCTTCTCCAGCGTGCTCGCCATGGCTGGGCGCAGAGCTCCGCCCTCTGTGCCGCCGTGGTGCGGTGGTGCTGGTCCACGACTTCCGTGTGCCCCCTCCAACGGTAGCGCGAGCACTGCCTCGCCACCGTGGAGCTACGGCCATGGACGCACGGTGAGTTCCTTCTTCCTCTGCTCTACTATCTCTCGACCCTCTACTAGCAGCTCGTGGCCCTGATTTGAACTATTGCTCAAACCCTGGCTAGGTTCGTGATGTGCAGAAGATGATTTGATGATGAATTACTCGAATTTGTGCACTGCCTCCTCTATGTGCACACAGTAGAGGTGAATGGTGTAGATCTAGCATGTGTAGATCTTCCCACTGCCTCTGAATTTACTGTGGAGAGCATTTCTTGCTCACAGATGATGAATTTGACTTTAGAAAATTAATTCTGAGCTAGAACTTGTACTAGCTGTGATGATATCTTAATTTTAGCATGATTTAAACATGTTTTGCTTGCTGTGATGCCTCCTTGTAGAGTTACACAGTGGCTTTCTTGTTTAGAGATGCTTTTTATGTTTTCCTGTGCTTCTTCCATGTGTAAGGATGTGCATAGCTCAGCTAATCCAGCTCTGCTGGTTCACTGGCTTGTGTGATGCTTTGTTAAAAACAAAATAAGAACAGATACTACACTGTTGCCTTTTTCCCTTGCCTCCAATGCTCAAACAAATGCTAAAGCACACAACTTCACTCCCTTTCATCTCTCTGTCCTATTTCTTGCACAAAACAGAAGTTCTCTGTGGTGCAATTTATTTTCCTATAGCACCCTACCTTGCAGTGCAAGGCTCTGTTAAGAACAGATGCTAAAATGAACACTCTAGCATGATTCTGTCATTTACAGAACCTGCTTAGCCTCTCACTAGCACTTATGAATCAACCTCTGTTGTAGAGCAGCTAGAGCTACGGAAGAGCTCTGATCTTGCTCCAAGGTTCAACCGTCTCCTCCTTGCTGCTTCTTGTGGTTCTACCGTCTCCTCCTTGCTGCTTGACTTTTCCTAGAGTTTAATTGCTAGCTGAAATGGCTTGTGGTGGATGGATTAGGTGATCTCCATGAGTAGTGCTTGGTTGTGCTTGTTCTTGTGGAAGAACAAATAGAAATGGGTGTGCTGATGGTTGTATAATGTGTGAGTTGTGGTTGCTGTGAATTGTGTGTGCTGCTGGCTGCTTCTTGAAAATGTCTTTGTGGCAAATGAATTTGCTAGGATGGTTGTGGTGCTGTTTATAAACTACTGGCTGGTTGTTGTGGTGGTGACACACAACTAGGTGACTCCTCATTTGCATTGGTGAGTAAGGTGCTTGGTTGTCAAGCTCTCATGCTTGGGCATTCCTTAGGGTTCAAGTAATGTGAGATATTTTGCTTGTGGATAACTCTCCTATGTGGCAAGCTTATCCATCCCAAGCTTGGTCTTATCTCCTTGTGGGATTTATTCTTGAGCAAGACAAGTGGTAATTGTCACTAGATGGACTTGTGGGCTGATTCTCCTATGTGGGCTTGTGAAATATTAGTGGCTTTACAAGTTATGGGTGGTGATCATGTGGGCTTTACAATTTCAGATATGTGGGTTCTCAATTGGCTTATTTTCTTCCTTGGTAATTAATACCATTGGAGAAACAATTTAAATTCCATGTGGCTTTGTTCTTATTGGTTCTTAATACCAATAGAGAATAATTTAATTGTGGGCTTTTCTTTAATAGGAATTTGACTAGATTAGAGGGAAACAAAAATGTTGCCTTGTAGACTAAGATAATTGGATCAATTATATTTGCCTTTGCCCCCTGTTGCCTTTGTTGCTTGCTCAAATGGATCAATGTTGCCTTCTTTTCCTTGCTGCCTATTTGCCTCTAGATGATCCAAATGATCCAAAGTTGATCCATGATCCATTGCTGCCTTAGATATAATTCCCTCTAATCACCACTTGGGTATTAGGACAAGTTCCTAGTATCCAGTAGTCGAATTCCAACACAAAGTTGCCTCACCCTTGTGGTGAAGGCAAACATTTTAATTAGAAGAAACCTTTCTTTTGTTTTGGTTTTTATTTATTTAGGTGATACTCAATTGCTTTATGCATACAAAAGGAATAAGATAACAAGGTTGCAAGGCTTGTTACCAAATACTTCTATATAGCACAAGGCCTTTGGATTTCACATGGTTCATTTTTAGATGATCTCCAATTGCTTCATGTATGTAAAAAGAATTTGTTCACAAGGTGATCAGCCTTGCTACCATATTCTTTTACATAGCACAAAACTTTTGAATTTCACAATTTCTAGAGAAGTTGAGAAGAACAGATACTTGCTTAATTCCTTTATTTCTGTCCTTCTTAAATGCAGGAATCAAGAATAAGACTTGGGAGATAAGAAGATCAAGATAAGTTGAGAAGATCAAAAATGGAGTGAAGATCAAGTTTAATATTTAGTTTAGGAATTTCTTTTATTCTTGTGTAATTTTCCTTTCTCTTTGGATGAGATATGTAATTATTCAATTATGTTGTAATATTCATTTAAGTTCATTTGGTAAAGTTGTGGAATGCCCAATTCCAATTGTTGTAATTAATTCGACTTGGACATTCAAACTCTGGAATTTGTATTTGAGATGTGTTGAAATGATGAGATGAGATAAAATTGAAATTAGGACATGTTGTATTTGGATTATTATTATATGATCATGTATGTGTGAATTGAGATGATCATATAGATGAAATTATGCTTGTGTATTTTGTTAAATTGAATTATACCTTGTCGTGTTTGAAACTGTGATCAGAAGTGTCGATGAATAGGAAAGGTCATGTCCAATTTCTGGAATGCCTCGACAGATGATCCTAGTTTCTAATTAGTTGTTTCAAAGATCACGTCGAAGTTTATAGCACTCAACAGGATGATCTAGCTCCTAATTCATCGAGTCGAGAGAAACATCGATCCCTTTGTCTCTTTTCTTAAACGCGCCAAAATTACCCGCATTTTCAGATGCATGCTATGCAAATGCACATATTCTATTTCTACCCTTTCGACTCTCTAAACCTTGGGGTATTACAATAGGGGAATGAGAGCTTGACACCAAGGATTACCACATTACAATCATTAACTTAAGTAGAGAAGTTCAGAAGTTAGATGAAACTTATTCATGCTTTACCTCTACTCATATATATCTTTCCAAAGTGTCCACCTTTTATATTCAGATTTTCATCAATACTCTATGGCCATTATAGGGTGTTCTTTCTTTTCATTATGCATACATGTGGTCCATAGTACTTTTTTTTATGTTACACTTTGTGAATTATCATCGAACATCCTTGCATTGAATACTTGATATCACTTTATAATCTATCTTGTATATTGCTACTCCTTTGAGAATGAATCATTTGACTTTATGTAGCAATAGTAATCATCATTGATATCCTTTGGTAGTGTTAAAATGCAAAGTCCATGTTAGTTTTATCACCTTCATACTCGAGGACGAGCATGGGTTAAGCTTGGGGATGTTGATGCATGTAAAATGCATACATGAACTTTACATTTTATTACTTGATATTCCAACTTATTTGCATCATATATGGGTTATATTTATGTTTTATAATGATTTTAGGGGATAATTCACAGTTTCCCCATTTATTTGGAATTAACCCTGCAGAAGCAGAAAACCCCTTTTTCCATGTTTTTGACTTTCAGGGACCAAACGACGTCCAAATGACCTAATATTTTACGGGGCCAAATATTTGGAAATAAGAAGACGTACGAGCAAAGGATCAGCGAAAAAGGAAGTCCGAGGAAGAAAATAGATGGTCCCACGCGGCCAGATTCCTTGGCCGTGTGGGACCACCTCTTTTATTCCTCGTGGCTCTGATGCCGTCCGTTTTCGTCTCCGTGGCTTCGTCTTGACCTAAAAACGTCTATAAAAATAGTCCCCGAGGAGTTTTGCGAGGAGGCGGCGGAGAAACACAAAACCACGAAACAGAGAGTCAGAAGGCTGCCGCCGGAGAAGATCGGAGGGGGGAAACGCCGCCGGAATCACCTCCGGAGGGCTCCACCCCCCTCCGGCGTGTTCATCATCAACATCTACATCAAGATCATCTCCATCTTCTCCAACATCTGCACCATCATCACCATGATGAAGGGGGAGTAGTCCACTCCCTGGACTTTGGGTTTGTGGTGGTAACTTGATCCAATCTCTCTATGTATGATCATTGTTGAAGTCCATATGATGTGCCTTGCATGATTATGGAACTATCTTTGTAATTCCTATGGTGGATATTGTGGTATGAGATGATATTATGTTATGCATTTACCGTCATGTTGGGATTTCTATGGTTTGTCATACTTTGGAGATATTCTATGATACATGTGATGGTTTGATTTATGCATAATGCCTTGTTTATCCTTGTCATGAGGTGATTGACACCACCAAGTGTGGATAGATGTGGTCATGCACACGAAATATGAATCATTGCACTAGTGTTTAGAATATTGTCCATTATGAAGTATGATGTATGTAGGTACGGGATGGCCGATATGACAATGGCATATGTATTGAGTGACATGTGAAATACAGCCCAACATCCTTTATCTGGGGGTAAAAAGGAAGAGTATGATGTAGGAGTGACAGCAACCACGCTAGCCTTACGAGGGTGACCTAGCAACACAAATGGGTACTTCTTTCAACTATGTGTTTTAGGACATGTAGCCGTCATAGAAGTTTACCATTAAAGCATGACAATTGTGTGTACTTTTTATCTATAACATGATAATCACCATAGATGGGAGAGAGGATTGAGTGAACCCATGAACCCATGTCCATTGTTCCTATAAGAGAAAACCTTTATCTTGTCCTCTTGCATTGAAGAGGATTGGGACACTTTTACATTCTTGTTTTGTTACGTTAAACTTCCATCCATTAAATCAACCATCTTGTTCTTTAAACTTGTTTAGTGCATAATCAACTAAAACTTGTGACACTTTAGTTGTAGGGAATAGATAACTTTTCCTTCTTGCTCCTGTGGATCGATACCCTACTTCCACATTGAGAGGTGCTACAGTGATCCCCTGCTCTTGGGGGTTATCAATAATCCGATGGATCGGATAATCCGAGTCAACCGGTATCGGATATTCCGACAACCTCCAGAGCACCACCAAACTGGTTGCTTGAAGTCCTTAGCCGATTTCGAGCAACCTTGAGAATCGGATAATCCGAGCCAACCTGGATCGGATATTCTGACAACCTCCAGAGCGCCACAAAACTGGTTGCTTTAAGTTCTTAGCCGATTTCGAGCAACCTTGAGAATCTGATAATCCGAGCCAACCTGGATCGGATATTCCGACAACCTCCAGAGCGCCACAAAACTGGTTGCTTTAAGTCCTTAGCCGATTTCGAGCAACCTTGAGAATCGGATAATCCGAGCCAACCTGGATCGGATATTCCGACAACCTCCAGAGCGAAAACTACAAACCCAATAACTTTTACGTACGAAATCCAAATGAGGTGAAACCAATTTTGTTGGAAAGATAGCAACAAGAGCTTTCCTACAAAAAGTTAAGAACCATAAATAGAGTTAAGTTGACACACATGGAGGTGTGGAACTTTTCTCAAGGATAAACCGATAATATTTCCAACCCGAAAACGCAACAAGTTTTCCATACGAAATCCGTTTTCGGAGAACTTGGGCTTGTCATGAAGATCACAACAAGCACCAAAACCCAACAAGGAGAAAAACCAAATAAGAATCAAGAAAGATGATATGCCAAGTATGCAAAGGTTTGAGCTCTTCACAAAGATGCGATCAAGTTACTCACTTGAGAGCCCCTCTTGATAGTACGGCAACTATCCTATAACTCAGTCTCCCACTAACACCATGAGACCGGTAAAATAGAAACCCGATCAAGATCATATCTTTGCCTTGCGCATTCCACTTGAGCTAGATGATGACGATCTTGATCTCTTCAAGTGGACCACCTTTCTTGATTGCGATTTGCTTGGTGAAGACTCACATATCGCTCCCCCATACACCAAGATGGGAGTGTCTCTCTTAGGAACATCTTCACTTGACCATTATCTTCAAATGGGTTGCAAGCTTCAAGCATGAAATCTTCTAGATGCCCATCTTGAACTTGCACACCTCAATCTTGATGACGATCACCACTTGACGTCATCCTCCATGAGCTATAAGAAATCTTCCTTTTGATGCAAGCCCATGGAGAGATACCTAACCCCAACAAAGAAATGCCACACACACATATGGGTTAGTTCACAAAACTATATGGACAAATTCTTACCATACCATTGGATCACATGATCCCACAAGGTATATCATTTAGCTTTGTGTGTTGATCAACTTGAATCTATTCTTTGAACTTAGTCTTGATCAACCTTGTATCTTTTCATCTTCTTGATCATATCAAATATGTCCATTATAATCAATGATCTTGATGGCATATAACCTTGAATCCAACACATGGAGTTCAAGCGATGCCAATGGACAAACATATAAGAATAACTCAACACAAACATTAGTCCATAAGAATTGTCATTAATTATCAAAATCATACATGGGACACCATGCACTTTCAAAGTCGTGGTGACCTCTTGGTGAAGAAGGTGACCCATTATATAGGGGCACTAAAATACTAGATGTTTGCCCGCAGAAATGGATTGCCCGGTAGTACTGCAAGCTCAAGCGGTACTAGCGTTCCTAGTCGAATGACACACAATGCAACACAACACGACAAACACCGGTACTTCCGTAGAGGGCTGTGTAATTCGCCTTTTTATTTACTTTTGCTACTGCTGGACTGAGATGAGTGAATAACGGCTTTTTCTTATTCGGATGTAACTGAACGTATTTTAGTGCGTACATTATGTAGCCCAAGTTAAAATATCTAAAACATCTTTGGAACAGAGGGAGTAGGACAATAACAGGCCAACGCATGTACCTCGACAAATACTAATAAATTGAATAAAACATTGCAGATGATCACACACATTCTCAACAGAAAAAGAATACAACTGCGCACGAACGTGCTCCCCACTTCGAATCGAAATCATTAGCCGGCGGTGACCTGGGAATCGATCCACATCCGGAGGCGATCGGGGCCCGGCCGGCCGGGCAACCGCCAAGCAGGATCGTATCCTGATGCCGGCCGTGTCCGGCGACGATACGGAAATCCCGAGGCGCGCACGAGCGAGAGAGAGGTCTGACCCTCGCCTTCGTCCCGGGCATTTCTTTTTCATTTTTCTGGGCGGAACGGTAGCCTGTCCGCGTCTTCCCTGTCGCGGGAGGAGCCAAACAAAAACAAATCCGGCCTGAAAAGGCCGCGCCTTCCTCCCGTCCCCATCCCCTGATCGAGTCGCCTCCCGTCTCCAGTTCCCCAGCCGCGAGCTGCCACCGAGCTGTCCCTCGACCACTTCTCGATCTCTGACCCCGAGCCAAGCTCTTCCATTTCCCCCTCTTCCAAAAGCTCGCCAAAATCTGACACTGTTTGCTCCAGGCGAGTTCCCTGCCCGACGTTTTTCTGCTGGTGTGATTTCTTGGTTGGGTGGTCTTGTCGTCCTCTTACAAGTTGAAAGCTCTCCTTGGTTGGTTTTCTTGCGGGGATGTGCCTCCTCTCCCGACCTCGTTGACTCGCGCATTCCGTCGAGCACCTTCCGCGCGCCAAAGGGGAAGAAGCGAGAAATCTTGAAATTTCACATTTCTGGAGAGTGCCTTCATGCCGTTCTCGCCGTTGCCGGCGCGGGCTTCTCGTGGATGGACTTCAACGGTTGCTACAGTACGTCTACCACCCCTTCTCTGTTGTTGCAGTGTCTGAGGTAAAGGAGTAGGCTAGCTAGTAGCGAAAGTAATTTGCTCATGGTTATCGTCTGTTGTTTGCAGTGTTGAAATCAAGAAGGTCTGTTGATGTTGCCGATGATGGTTCAGCAGAATTACCCGACATGATAAACCTTTCACACAAGCATAAGGTCAGCGGTGCTGGGGATACTACGATGGATGAGTTGGAGTTTGGGAGCCAATCCTTTATGTTGTCTTCCAGGGATGATAGTTTCTTTTTCCCCGGGAGCAGTAAGCCACATGAATCGACATCAGAAGAGACAGCTGTGTCTGGCAAAATGGCGTCATCTGAGGCGAGGAAAGACAGATTTGGAAACAATGGAACAAGCAAGGCAAGTGGTAGATAACAAGGGAATGCATTTTCCTTTGGCACAGTTGTGTTCAGCTAACTTTAGATACCAAACAGTAAATTTACATCTTTTGCTATGTTCACAAATGATTAGAGCTAAAGCTTCAAAAACATGATTGAACTATGCAACCTACATCTTATCCTTGTTGAACTTGTGGGGCTTTATTAAGTCAATAAAATACCTATTATCTAAAAAAAACTATGCAACTTACTGTCCGAGTCTAGGAGAACAACTTTTGGGCCTATTTACTGTTTATATTAACCATATTATTAAAATGTAATATCTCATGAAATCTTTCACCTCACATAGCAGGTTTCTAGAATGGGTTCAGGGCTTGGTGCAGCCGGGTATGGGAGAGCAGTGGAGATTCTAGACACACTAGGCTGCCTGATGACGACCTTGACTCCAGATGGTGGTTTTATTTCTAGAGGGACCAAAGGGACCCAGATATCAATTCTAGCTTTTGAGGTAGCTAACACAATACTGAAGGGTGCGAGCATTATGCAATCTCTCTCCGAAGACTCTGTTACATACTTCAAACAAGTGGTACTTCCTTCTGAAGGCGTGCAGAATTTGATTTCCAGTGACATGGGCGAGTTGATGCGGGTTGTAGCTAATGACAAAAGGTAGGCGGGAGGTTTGTCCTTAGTGGCCACTGTGACTTTCTGGTTACTCGGACTGATGAATGTTTTGTGAACTCTGGCTAATATTTTCAGGGAAGAGCTGAAAATATTTTCACAAGAGATTGTCAGGTTTGGCAACCGTTGCAAAAATGCCCAATGGCATAATCTGGACCGCTATTTTGTCAAGTAAGAAACTTTCTGCTTTGACATGCAGCATCGAATTTTACGGGTTAAGACTTGAATGATATTTGTCCCTTGGTGTCCAGACTAGAATCTGAATATGTACCACGGAAGCAGCTGAAAGAAACAGCCGCAGTAGAGATGCAAAAGTTGATGACTCTTGTTCAGCGTACAACTGTAAGTATTGTACTGTACGCTAACGATGTCATTTGAGCAATAGATCCATGTGATCTGATTTCGATAGTTTTAACCTTTCCAGGATTTGTATCACGAGCTACATGCATTAGATAGATTTGAGCAAGATTACCGCTGTCAACAAAAGGGAAATGAAAATTCAAATAAGGTTGAAAAAGGTATTGTGTTCATTGTATACCAACAATTTTCTTGTGAAAAGATGACAATACATTTTTGTCACCATTTCTCTTCTAATGCCTAAAAGATGACATACGCGGATTCTCAAAGCTTGGGCATTTTACTAAATCTTATCATTGAATTTTCTGAAGTCAAATCCATCTGAGTAGTTGTCATGGCAATGTAGCTTTATTGTCTGTAATTTTTACAGTGGCCAGATAACTTTGCAGGAGATAATGTTCAAGTTCTGAGACTGGAGATGAAGTCCCAAAGAGGTTACGTGAAGAGCTTGAAGAAGAGATCTTTGTGGTCAAAAACATTGGAAGATGTGAGCAACTTCTTCTATAGAATTCACTTCATATGATCTGTTGGTCTCTCCTGTATTTGCTTATGAAACACATTTCTTGTTATAGGTTGTTGAGAAGCTTGTTGACATTGTGCAGTACTTACATGCTGAGATAAATATCTCATTTGGAACTTCAGGTACTTCCATTGTTCTTTCGTATTAGAATCAGTCACACTTTTTGCCAACTGATCTTTGTATTATCTCTGTAGATGGAGGTGAATTGAGTTCTGAATCAACAGTGAACTCTCCGAGACTAGGACCTGCTGGCCTTGCATTGCACTATGCCAACACTATCATACAGATTTATAGCATTGTAAGTTCCTTCAGTTTTTGGGAAATTACCTCAAGATCCTGGCGATATTTTCTCACTTTTGCAATCTTAGTATATCAATTTCAACTGTAAGTATTCTACATGGCCTGTCTGAAATAGAACAACTTTGGGCAGTAATTTCTATCGTGAGGTTTTTTTAACCCAATGGAATTACAATAGTATTATTAAAGCACTCTCTGGGACATGTATACACACATCATTTTGTGTGTCTAGTTTAAATATTCAGAAAGGTATTAGTATTTAGAAAGCTTGACTGAACACATCTCATAGTTCAATTACCGTATATCTTTTAGTATAAAAGTTGTGGATGTTTTAACAATCTAACTTAAGTGCCTGGGCACAACAGTGTAACTGACACTTCCAGTTTCCAAAGACCAATATTGACTAGCTTGTATATGTGTGGCACCGCAGCAAATTTAAAGATTTGTTTGTTTGTTTAAGGTTTCTCGATCTGGGTATGTACCTGCAAATTCAAGAGATGTCCTCTACCAAGGGTTGCCACCAAGGGTCAGGTTGGCTCTACCAAATAAATTAAGAACTTCTTCAATACCTCGGGAGGTAATACGACAAGAGAGGGAGAGAACCAAATCAACACAAATTTCATATTCTAAATCTTACATTCCTACTGCAGCTCACTATAGACCAAATAAGGGCAATGATGGAAAAAACTCTGAAATGGCTTGTTCCTATGGCCATCAATACCACCTGGTACCGCACATCAAACCAATGCGTTAAACGTTTTAGTTTCACTAATTATAACTATTTCTGATGTCTGTTTTCTTGCTCATTTGACTGGAACCTCAGTGCCCGAGGATTCCTGCGGTTTAGTGAATGGGCCAAATCAGGGTAAGCAGGGAAACTTGTCAAATTTCCTAGATATAAAAGACGTTTTGTAAAGGAATAAGTTTCTTACTCATCACATCCCGTTACGGTTTGTGTACTGTTCATTCAGGACCGAGCGGGTTGGAAGAGGACCAGGTCGACCGGACATGATCGAGACACTCTACCACGCTGACAAGGCAAGGACTGAGGCTTACATACTGGAGTTGGTCGTCTGGCTTCACTACCTTGTCAGCCAGAGTAACAGGCCAGCGAATGTTAAAGAGCAATCCATGTAAACGGCATCAAGTCACTCGGTCCTGACGAGGTAGCATTACACGGAAGGCGTAGCCTGACAAGAGCAAACACGAAGCTCCTATGATCTGTTTTGTTTTCCTCGTTGCTAGGCTGTAGATGGAAACAGTGCATGCCTTTTCTCAGGAAGAACCTGAATCGATTAGGTAGGAAAAGAAGGAGAGCTTCTCCTTTGATCTCTTGGTTTCTGTTCTAATAGTTTTTCATATATATGGTGTTGGCATTGGTGAGAAGGAAAGGTAATAACGCCCAAGAGATCATGACAAATGGATAACATAATCCTGTAGCTACCTGTAATATGCATGTATGCAGAAGCTGCAAAAGGTTTGATTGGTGTCAGTATAATCTTGGTGTTCCTTTCTGACGGACATGTTTAGATGGAAACGGAAATCTCCATAAATAAAAAAGTTGTGGTTACCAGGCGTACATGTCATACGCTGCAGGATCTAGGAGGAATTTAACATTTTCCAGTTTGGGTTTGCTACGTTGTGCTTGCCGCACATGTTTTGATTGGATGTGCTCAACTATTAGTATGATATCGTCATGCCACCCAGACATCCCGGCTGTATATAATGTGGGATGAACGTCTTTGGCTCCCCGATGTGGGACTAAAAATAGTTGCTTCACCGTCGTCTGTTCGGTTGAACCGATATTTGCCTGACTCCGTCTTAAAAGGCCACAAGTCTACTAGACGATCACGGGCTTACTAGGAATACCGCAACCTCGGCCCAACTACAATCAAACCCTATTCCTGGGCAGTGCATACATCGGCAAATCCTATATGCCGCCCGTTAGCGGCGCGAATCAGCGGCGCCGCTAACGGGGACGTTCTGCCGGCCAGGCCCATCCGGCGGCATTTCCTTTTCTATTTTCTATATTTTCTTTTTTCGTTTTCTTTTTTCTGTTTCTGTTTTTTCGTTTTCTTTTTTTGTTTTCTTTTATTTTCTATTTTGATTTCGTGTTGTTTTTTATTTTACTTATTAATTTTCAAATTAGAACCATTTTTTAATTTAGAACCATTTACAAATTCTGAACCATTTCTAAATTTGAAAAAGGTTCTAAATTTAAAATCTGAAACATTTTTAAAATTGGAACATTTTAAAATTTAGAACCATTGTCAGATTTGGAACCATTTTTTATTTTGGAACCATTTTATTTGGATAATTTTAAAATTAGAACCATTTTTGAATTTGGAACCATTTTCAAAATTTTGAAACTGTTTTTAAAATTAGAACCATTTTCGAATTTGGACCCATTTTAAAATTTGGAACCATTTTCAAAAGTTTGAAACCATTTTTCAAATTGGAACCATTTTTAAAAAATGAAACAATTTTTAAATTTGGAACTATTTTCATTTTTGGAACCATTTTTAAAATTAGAACCATTTTTACGAATTATGTTGAATCAAAAGCTTTCTAGGTTGAACGTAGGAGGAACATCATGAAACAGCGCACGCTAGCATAAAATGTTGGGCCGCGGCCCACCTAAGGAATCTCAGTAAGCGCCGCTGTGCTAAACTGCCGCTAAAAAGGCGCTCCTTCATACAGCTTTGTGTTTGCTAAAAAACAACATCTTTCTGAGACGCTAGACATCTTTGAAATTGCATTAGTACACAGCAGCAACTAACTCTCATAAAAAAATACACAGCTGCAACTGTCTCAGTGAAGGTACAGCTTAAAAAAAATCCATATGCAGCTCTCCTTTGTTTTTTTTTTGCGATTCAAAGAAACTTTTCATATTAACTTGGAACCATGAAGTTACAGTCTTGCTGTAAACAGCTTACAATAAAACTTGGGGACTCTCCTAACCATACACACGACACTCGCGCCGGATTCGCCTGTTTGGCGCAAAGATTTGCAGCAAAGTTACAGCTCCTCGGCACATGGACGAAATTGAAAGACACAACTCGTTTGGACAGCTCTTTGGTTCTTTGCAGAGGTCCCATGATTTCTGATCTTTGCTCATCATGCATATGCCAGAGATTGAGAAGCTCTTGGCTATCAGTCTCTAACACGATACTAGAGTAGCCTTGATTCACAGCAAATTCCAAACCCTCCAAGCATGCCATTGCTTCTGCCACAAGCGGGCTTGTTACAACACCATACCAACGTGCATGAGCACCCAGGAAATTTCCATTAGAGCCCCTAATCACAGCCCCTCCAGCTGCAATACTTTCTAGAGGGCAGCTCTCCTTTGTTGCACACATAGAAGAATTGCATGTTCTAGTCTTTAGCACGGAGAAAAGGGAAAAGTCCTTTTAGCTCCTGAGTTACAGGCAACTTTTGAAAAAGCAATCATAACTTCATTTTTTTCCCCGCCAACAGGTCTGAGAAAACAATATAGGAGTGCATACATTTCTAGTACGCATGACTAAAATTTCATTGGCATATGTTTTCATCTGTGGATGTGATCAAAATCGACTGTCATTTTAGAGACATAAATATGTGATTTTGTGTTAGCCCAAAATAAAACAATTTGGCAAAAGTTTAGAGTGAGGTGTTTTGCCTCCCGAGTTTCAGTACTCACAGATTTGTTTTTTGGCAAAACACTTTTTAAATAAAAATCACGAAATCATGTATTTGAAAAGACAAAAAAGAAATCTTTTTTTTTTCAAAATTTGTGTTTTTTGTGCGTATGTCATATGAAAATATATTTGGATCCAATTTTGGTCGCATATAGTAGATATGTATATGTAGCTGTATGTATATTTTTCATAATTTAAGAGTCTTAAACATGATTTTTACGATCTTCTTTAAAAACATGATCACTGGTACCCATGTGTCGAAAAGACTTCAAAAACTTTGCAGGTATATCGAGCACATGCATCCACATACACAAATACTATTGTTTTACACATCACAATGTCTTTTTCGATTTTTGGCAAACATGTGGAGCCGAAAAGCTGCACAAGGGAAAATGTAGATGTGCTTCAAATGGAACAAAAAAAAAACGGTACCAGGCGTACGTGTCATATGCTTCATTGATCAAATCCTTTCTTTTTCTTCTTCATTCATCCTTGAACTGGTTTACACATTTGGTGTTGCTATTTTGTGCTGTCCGCACATGCATGCACAAGCGAGGTCGTGCGGTGATTGTGCTCTCTTTTTAGCACATCTCCGACTCGGCCTGGCTCCATTTTAAGCTGGGGCACGTGTATTTAGCTCCTCCATGTGGGAGTAAAATTCGATACCCTTCGGTAAAATAAACCTTGTTTCCGGTCGATCGCTGTGTTTGTGGGCTTTGCCATCTTCTTACGAATTCGTGCAACAAGGCCTGGCCTGCCCTCTCTTAAAAGGCTAAATGTATCAATACAGCCTGTGTTTTCTTTTGACAGGTAATACCGCCTGTGTTTTTTTTTACATCTGTAATACAGCCTGTGGCGAAACGAAACAGCCATTGAAATTCAAATCTGAGTCCCGCCCGCCGCGTAGCGTAGATTTACCGCCATTGAAATTCAAATCCGAGTCCGGGACGAACTCGGTGAAGCTGAGCGTGAGTGCCACGAAACCAGACGCCCCGATCGATAATTATCCCCGTCCCATCCTCCTGCCCCATCTCCGCTTAAGAATCAAGATCGCCACTCCACCCGCACGAGCCATCGATTGAGCGAGATCCAGCAAGCGGCGCTCGCGTCCGTGCTCTGCTCCAGCTCCAGCGCCGGCGCCGTCTCCTCGCCGCCGTCGTACATCCCTGGTACGCCCTCGTCTCGCTGCCCCAGTAAGTTCCGACGATGACGTCGACGGGCGCCCCGTTCTTGGGCTTCGGCTTCGCCGTCGGCGGCGAGTCGTACTCCTTCAGCACGTCGTCGGTGGAGTACTACGACGATTACACGCCGTCGAGCCCTTCGCCGCGCGCGGAGTCGCCGGATTACACGCCTTGGAGCACTCCTCCCCGCGCCACGTCGCCGGACTACACGCCGTCGAGCCCTTCGTCGCGCCCCGGGTCGCCGGATTACACGCCTTGGAGCACTCCTCCGCGCGCCGCGTCGCCGGACTACACGCCGTCCAGCCCGTCGCCGCGCGCGGAGTCGCCGGACTACACGGCTTGGAGCACACCTCTGCGCGCGACGTCGCCGGACTACACGCCGTCGAGCCCTTCATGGCGCCCCGGGTCGCCGGACTACACGCCTTGGAGCACACCTCTGCGCGCGACGTCGCCGGACTACACGCCGTCGAGCCCTTCATGGCGCCCCGGGTCGCCGGACTACACGCCTTGGAGCACACCTCCGCGCGCGGCGTCGCCGGACTACACGCCCTCGAGCCCTTCTTCGCGTGCCGCGTCACCAGACTACACGCCCTCGAGCCCGTCGTCGCGGCCGCTCGCGTTCCTCGTGGTGCCTCTGCGGCGAGCCGCGTCCCCGGACTACACGCCCCTGACGCCGTCAGAGCACGCCGCATCAGCTGACTACACTCCGTCCACGCCTCCTCGCGGCGCCGCGTCAGCTGACTACACCCCGTCGACTTCTCCGAGGTGCCCTGCCTCGCCAGACTACACGCCCAGTACGCCGCCGCAGTCTTTCCTGGTGTCTGACGCAGAGTCATGCGCGTCATCAGCTCCTCCAAGGCACGCAGCGTCGCCGGACTACACACCTGCTACACCGCCTCCGTCGCCCCTGGTGTCTGACGCCGAGTCCCGCGCGTCTCCAATGTGCCGCCGCCACCACCCGTACCAGAGGAGCGGCGCCAGCCGGATCAGCCGCGGGAAGCATCAGCGAGCCTTGGGATATTAGGCTAGGAGATAAGGATTGTCTTTGTCTATGTAAAAATCCTGGCATTTCTACGCCATTGTGTCCCTGGGTAATTCTTGTATCATGCTACATGAATCGATATGTATCAAACTCTTGGTGAAGATTTAACTTGAGATTACTTCTTATGATGTCGATCACTTCTTCGTTTGTGATTGCTCGAGTCTTCTTTGTTTCTCATAAGCAGTGCTGGTTGCAATCAAAGTGTCAAAGAGTTCAGTGCTGCAATGATATGTGAGATCAGATCATTTCTGATTTTTCAGTAATAATTAACTGTATGAAATTGCAGATGCATCTGAATAATGTACAACCGGACCTTATTATGAACATCTTTTTATTCTGACCTGTTTTCCACCCCTAACAAGTAGCAAGTGCTCTGCCCTGTAAAACTGAATCCCGATGTATATACTCCAGGGCATTGAGTTGTGAAAGAAGAATTGAGCCTGCATTGCATAGGGCTCTGCAATGGAT
The DNA here is from genome assembly GCA_947311845.1 of Poa pratensis. Taxonomy (NCBI): domain Eukaryota; kingdom Viridiplantae; phylum Streptophyta; class Magnoliopsida; order Poales; family Poaceae; genus Poa; species Poa pratensis. Next base: position 41,622,083 of record CAMZMU010000053.1, read on the forward strand.
GCCAATTTCTTCAGATAACACGTATGTTATGAAATTCCCATGTCGCAGGCCGTTATAGGAGGAAGTATTGAGATGTTTTGTGTTGTTTCCTGTTATACTCCCTCCGTTCGGTATTACCCGTCGCCGTTTGTACTACGCCTTTGTACTTGATCAGCTCAATCTCCACGACAGGTAAAACCGAACAGAGGGAGTACGTTTTTGTAGCTGTGCTTGTAGAACTGAACACCTGCACACTGCAATGGCCATCAAGTTCTCTGTGCTGAACGCAGTTCATGAGGAGGAAGAAAGCGCTTCTTCCAGCTAGCTGAGCAGAGCAGTTCACCGTTAACAGGGATCCAAGGGTTGTCTTCACCACATGAACAAATGCTGGAACATCCGGATCCAAGGGTTGTTTACAAGCCCCTCACGGCCATTTTCATTCAGCAGTACAGTATGCTAGTACAGAACACGGTACGGTGTCTTTCTGCCAAATAAATTTTCCCAGGCCCATGGGCGGCCCGTGACCTCTGGATCGGCGAGGTCCAGACAGTACAGTGGTGCCGTACCGCCGGAGTAGAGACATCGCCGCGGCAGGGAGAATGAGGGGCCAGATAAAGCAATGCGCCAGCGAAACCGTCGTCCTCCTTGGGCTGCCGACCTGCCGTGCCCTTGCCCGTGCCTGGTGGCCGGCCGGCTCATGCGCTGTCCCATGTCGTCACGGGATCGGGACGGACGTGCGCGGCTGTTGGTTGCTTCTGCGATCCGAGTTCAATGTCGCCGCCACCTTTCAGCCGCCGGAGGGTGAAGCGCCGCTGGCTAGCTGATCGATATGACCTGCTGTTGCCCCGCCTGCTTTTCGTACGGCGATCTGGCACGTGCCATGGAGCTCAGGTCGGTCGGTCGGTGCGAGGGGCCACCGCAAATTTGGTCGGCGTGTGCATGGGCCGATAGTGAAACAGCCCATCTTTTGGTAGCTGCAGTTCGACGAAGTGATGCAGAGAACCCCTCAAAAAAAAAAGACAAAGTGTAGTCTAAAAAGTATTCACTGTGTTGCAGTTATTCGTTCTCACCCAGACCATTAAAAATCATACTCCCTTAGATCCGAATTTTGGGTCACCCGGGTGTACATGTTTTGTACTACTACGCAAGTACAGTTTGTGCAACAGTTTTTGTGAACTGGAGGGTGTGTTTCTCATTCAACTTCACACTATGTTCATACTGATTTAGAAAAATGCTCATCTTGTTTAAGAAAAACACTTGTGTGACTTAACTGAACATTCTGAAACTTGACACTAGCAGCAGCTGTTAACTGACATCATTCAGTAATACAGTACGCTACACGAGACGGTACGTATCTTTCTGCCAAGCAAAATTTAGTACGCGGGCCACAGTTCATGGGCCATGGCGGCCCGTGAGCTCTCGCCCGACGCCGACGAGGTACAGTAGTGCCGTACCGCCGGAGTAGAGACATCGGGGCTGCAGGGAGAATGTGGGGCCAGACAAAGCAATGCGCCAGAGAAACCATCGTCCTCCTTGGGCCGCCGACCTGCCGTGTCCGTGCCCCGAACCTGGTGGCCGGCCGACTCATGCGCTGTCCCATGTCGTCACAGGATCTGGACGGACGTGCGCGGCTGTTGGTTGCTTCTGCGATCCGAGTTCAATGTCGCCGCCGCTTTTCAGCCCGCGGGGTCAGCGGAACGTGCCGGCCGGAGCGTGATGCGCCGCTGGCTGGCTGGCTGATCGATATGACCTGCTGTTGCGTGCATCGTCGACCTGATTGCTTGCAGATCGATCTATCTGCCCTACGGCGATCTGGCACGTGCAATGGAGCGCAGGTCGGTCGGTGCGAGGAGGGGCCACTGCGAATTCGGTCGGCGTGTGCGTACCAAAAGACCTCCCACTCCACCCGAGCTGCCGTACTGAAACAGCTCGGGGTGGAGAGGGAGGGAGTCCATCTTTTGGTACGGCAGTTCGACAAAGTGATGCAGAATCACGTCCCTCCACATTTAATTTTGCGCGTGTACGGGCACTATTGGTGTTTTTGGCCTGACATGATACAAAGCCTGAATGCATTGCACGAGTACGATCTTTTTTTTTACATAGTAATACGATTCGATAAATAAAAGACGAGATACAAAGTACGTATACATCCATCTTACATGTCTGAAAAGATAGGATGTGACAAACCAACGTATATCCCTCTTCTTCGGCACCACCGCAGCAGTCATCAAAGAAAAAAAAAATAGACATATCACCTCTTCACCCGAGCTCGACGCAGATCCATCGCTGATCATCAGCTTTTCGGACCTCCAAAGTAGTTTGCCATAGGACAAACCATTACCGTTGAAAGAATCAGACCGGGGCAGCACAACCCCGTACACGCCATCGAACTTCAGCACTGTCACCCCCGCACGACGACGTCGGAGTAGGGAACCAGAACCGTCAGCCTCTAAACACGAACCCAGCACAAGGTGCACCATCTTCCAGCTGTCATCAGTGCAAACCACCGTTTGCACGTACTACTGGACGAATCCTCTCTGCTCTACCGTGGCACCGGAGACAACGCCGCAGCAACGGGGACAGAACAGGAGGAAAAACCCATCTGATGGAGTCGCCGCCGCCGCCTCGCCGACACCATCCATGAATCCTACAGCCATCGATCTGAAAGGTCGGCAAGCACACAATGCCACCAATTCCGAGACGCCGCCATGAAGTACAACGCCGGTGTGGGAGTAGAGTTGAGACAGATTTATTTGCCCGGGCGCCGTTCCCACCACCCCAACGACGCACCATGCCAGAACCTTCCTAACCCTAACTACCATGCAAAAACGGGGGTCCCCCTCCCTCCTGCCGCCGGAGCGGCAAGCGGAAGGAGAGGGGCCTAGCTCTTCTGCCGGTGGAGTTTGTCCAGTGACCATATAATCACCTTCGTGCGTATATAGTGACTATATTTACCGTATTCTTAAGTACGTATTCTTAAGTACAGTGACCAAATTTCTCTTAATTTCTGTTCCACTGACAAATGGGCCCACAAGTAAGACTGGGGGTGTTGACTGGTCAACTTAATTGCATACCGAGCTACACAATTGTCCAGTGACCGTATAACCACCTTCGTGCGTATATAGTGACCGTATTTACCGTATTCTTAAGTACAGTGACCAAAGTGGGTTTTCGGCATAAGTTCAGTGACCGTAGATACATTTTACTCCTACTGGATTACAGCTCCGATTGAGTGCATCGAACGAGCCTAGTTGTTCCTGCGTGTTGTACGACTACAACGGTCAGACTCAGACCATCTTTTTACTAACCTGGACGTGGTTTCATGGCCAGGACGCCGATAAGGTAAAATCTTGTGATGCTTGTGTGGTTTTCCTTATTATTTGTTGAGTTCATCACTGCAACTAATCGAGAAGTATAGTTGAATGCGTACTTGTATCCCGCCTCTAGAATGTGTATAGAATTTACACACATATATATAGAGAGAGAGATCGTTACAACGTGCATATACAGTTTGTTAGGCTACTAATGAGGAGTTCCAAAATATAAATTAATTCTCATCTGAGATGGAATTAGTGATCCCAACAAGTTACGCAAGTTTGAGATATTAGGCTTTAGAATTGCGTGGGGTCTAAAGCCTCCACATGATATATTGTCACTGGCGGATCTATGTGTATGTCGGGGGGGGGGGGGGGGGGGGGGGGGGGTCAACAAAGAATTTTTATGGGGGAGGGACTTGGATTGAAGAAAATGCATGCTTTTGCCGCCCCTGAGCTTCCATTATTTCTGTTTTGCCCCCCCAGCCATCCTTGGCAAGCTCCGCCACTAATATTGTTATATATATCAACAAGTTATAATACCCGTACATGTATACACGTATGGTCGCTATACATACTCTATACATGGACCGATCTTAACACACCCTTGTACTCTACCTTGGTACCGGATCCCGAGAAAGTCGGTTGTTTCTTCCAACTCCATGAAATGAGGTTCGGTGTAACAAATACAACAAAACCACTAGTTGAGCGGCGATCATCAACATACTCGGCACCAGTTAAGCCTACTGATTGTTGGTCTCCATAGTTCAAATAACATACCATAAAATACCCGGCACTATTAATATACTGATGCATTAATATACTAATGCATTAAGGTGGGGACTTCCGTATTTTCAAACCTGTGTCCAAAGTTTACTTAACATACCATAGAATATGCTTGACAGCTTGCCAGTGTACGATATCTCAGTATACTGCGAGAAAAACCTACACACTTTGTTTACTGCAATGAAATATCCTGACATGTGTGTCAATAACTCTAAACCACTCACGACACTGCAGTACTGAAAAGAGTCATCAGTACCAAGTGGTGTACCAGTATCACGTGCTAGTTGCTCCGTAGTGGCTAACAAAGTGTAAGTGGACTTGCAATTCTCCATGTTGACCCGATGAAACAAGATCAAGTGCATACTTACATTGATTCAACCGTCATGCCCCTTGAATTGTAAGACGCTTCTAGTTCAAGAAAATATTCCAAAGTACTAAGATCCTTGATTGGAAAACTGTATGCGAGAGAATGCAACAGATAATCGATCGCTTCAGGAGTGGATCCAGCAATTACAATGTCATCAATAAGCCAACATGTAGATTTGAACCCTCTCCGGAGGATATGAAGAAGGACATATCTGCTTTGGACGATATGAAACCGAGCTTATAAAGGAGAGCGCTCAACCGAGCATATATACCAGGCACGAGGGGACTGCCTAAGTCCATAGATATTACGCTACAGTTTGCACACATGAAAAGGATATTGAGCATCTTCAAATCCGGGCGGTAGTTGCATGTATACATCCTCGAATATGAAATCATGGAGGAAAGCATTACTGACATCAATCTGTCGCATAATCCATCCACGCGAAACAGCGAGAGAAAGGATCAAACGAACTGTCGCAGACTTCACAATGGGACTGGACGTGTCACCATAAGCAATGTCATGCTGCTGGGTGAAGCCACAAGCAAAACGACACGCCTTTGCTTATCGATGGAGCCATCTGGACGGTGTTTTTTCTTGAAAACACACTTGCTAGCAACTATATTGACACCCGGCGGCCGAGGAACCAATATCCACATGCACATCTGACAGAGAGCAGCAAACTAATCAGACATAGCCATAGGCTAGGCCGGTTCACGGAGAGCTTCGTGTTGAGACACGAGAGTAGCAAAGAAGGCACGCCGACGCGGATCGTACCGCAGGGTCCTATCCATGAAGACCTTTTCTCACCGTGTATTATCACGGTGTCTGACGTGGGCCTACCTATCGGGTGCCCCACCATGAAGATACCTGGTGCACGCAAGGACTAGGGCCCGACGGGCGGCCTACTAGAAGACAACATTCAAGGCCCACGAATGGGGCCCAAAGAAGACATAGTGCGCCCCAAGGAAGGCGTAGCATAGGTCGGTAGAAACTTACCTTACATGTAAACCTAGTCGGTTGCGAACTACCGAGGCGCTTTTTTAGCAGAGTGGAAATGAGTCTACCACTTCAAGTCTGCGCACTTGATTTTTGACGATATACAAATATATTTTGACGAAAATTGCATGCGCACTTATTTAACTTGTACTCAGTTTTGGTACATGTGAACGATTCGAGCGCTGAAACCAGACCAAACTGTAGAGCATCCTAGAGAGTCTCACATGTCATCCGCCATTTTCTTGCCGTATTTAGTTGGTTCCTAAGTAAAGTGCCTATGCTCCAAAACTAAATCTGCAGAACAGGGTACATTCTTATGCAATCACAAGAGATTATTTGGTTCACCAGTTACTTAACAGAATCTTTTTTTCTTTCTCGAAGACCTTAATTACTACTGTAGCAGTTTCTGAAGTTAATCTGACGGTTGATGTATGCGAAGGCAAATACAACACCCGCGAGCACCCCCGTCAGGTTCAGGATATGGGAAAGGAAAAGGAAGGCTTGGCTGTACAAAATGAAGGACAGAGAGAAAGCAACCTCGTTTTAGTCCCACATCGGGAAGCTAAGCGAATGGCACCCTCCTTATAAGAGCATCTCTAGTGGATGGTGTAAATTTGGACGTGTATATCTTCATATACACCTCCATATACACCTTCTTAAATTTTACACCTCCTGTTTTTTCAGCGGAACCTGTATATTAGGACGTGTATATTTACAACGGCTATATTTTAACATCCAAATTTCAAACAGCTATATTTTCAAATTTCAAACGGCTCTATTTCAATATCCAAATTTCAAACGGCTACATTTCCGGAAGTGTTTGTGAGAACCGAAAACCCATAGTGTCGAGAAAGGTTTGGTTTTTTTCCATCTACAAAATCGATGGAAGTATCGACATTAGGTTCAGAACTTTGATCACAAAAATAAGCAGTAATATTCATTCTTGATTCACGGACATCATATTACTAGGAGCAATATTTAGTACAAAAATAGCAGTACCACTACGTATCCAGTTCTGAACAAGAGCAGCACCATACAAGCAAAAGCACTACAAATAATTCAGTCTTGATTCACGTACATTATACTAGCAGTAGCACTATACTGAAGCCAGATACAAAAGAACTAGCAACCAAAACGTCCGCACCACACCTTAGATCCAATCTGTGCTGACCAACGACCACGAAAAAAGCTCATCATCTGCAGCAGGGCCACGAACCAAATCGATAGAGCCATGGTCGCCGCCCCATCGATTCCTCCTCCTCCAGCCTCCTCCTCCGCCCGAAGCTCTTGCCCGAGACCTCCTCCAGCCCGAATCCTTCTCCAGCCCGTGCGCCCCGAACCTTCCGCCGGACCCCAGCCATGCTCCCCCGACCCTACACCCCTCCTCTCCTCCCAGCCCCTCCTCTCCTCCAAGTCGGCGAGCTCGGATGCGGCGGCGGCGACCACGAAGGCGAGCTTGGAGGGGGCGGCGACGGCAAGCTCGGATGATGTGGCCCTCTCTCTTCTCTGGTTCGATCCGGGGGAAAAGGTGCGGAACCGTACCTGTGCCGGAGGGGTCAGCGACGGCGAGCTCGGATGCGGCAGCGGCGACCTCGGAGGCGAGCTTTGAGGCGGCGGCGGCGAGCTCGGAGGCCTTCTTGGCACGGGAACGAGGCGCAGAGGAGGATTTCTTCGCGCGTTGTTTTACCAGGAGGTGGATGCGTCGTGTATACTTCCACGCCGAGTACCGTCGTGGGTGGACGTGGAAAGGATGCACGACCGTATACACGATCCGCTGGGAGCTGTTTTTCGGTCGTGGTCGTGTATATGTCGTTTACACGTCCGTTTAGACGAGCCACTAGGGATGCTCTAGGGCCAGGGCGAGTAGAGACGTGCCGAATGGAGGCACACCCGACGCATGAGCAGCAAGCTCGTGTCGCGGCGGTGACATGTGCGGTATGCACATTTAGCATTAAAAACTTGGAATTAACCTCAACCGCCATCAAGTGATTGTGATAGCGCATGATATATACGCTTGGTTATCCAAAAAAAAGCTTTTTAGACTAGGTGTCCTTAATAAGAAAAAAAGAACTTTTTCGGAAAGTGTTTTGTGCTCCAGTGATCCAGACAGTTTAAAAAAATATTTGTAAGTTTCAAAAAAAATTGAAAAAATCCTGGAGGTAGTTCATAGTGTAGTCAATCTTTATCATTTTTGTGTAGCCCAGAATACAAAGTATTTGAATGTGATTTTTCGGAAAGTGTTTTGTGCTCCAGTGATCCTGACAGTTTAAAAAAATATTTGTAAGTTTAAAAAAAAATCCTGGAGGTAGTTCATAGTGTAGTCAATCTTTATCATTTTTGTGTAGCCCAGAATACAAAGTATTTGAATGTGATTTTTTGCACGTTCGTTGAATACACGTTTTGCTACATCCGGGATTTTTTTTCACATTTTTTGAAACTCATATTTTTTTTTTGATTTTTTAAACCAGCAGGATCACTGGAGCTCGGGAGCACAAAATCTCCTCTCGAACTTTTTAGACTACTATGTGTACAGTTTTGATTGAGGTCGGAAACCGAGCTTTGGGTCACGTAGCGAGAACCTTGTACCCTACTACACAACTGTTTGTATAAAATCTCAATTAATTGAGAAATACTTATTTCATTCAACATTTTTCCATTTAGTCTAAAAAGTATTAACTCTGCTGCAGCTGTTTGTTAAAAAAGATTAGTGTTGTTTCACTAGACCGTCAAAAATCATATTTCTCAGTCAGCTTCACATTATGTTAATGCCGATTAAAAAAGTGTTCATCTTGTTTAATTTTACAATATAATGCAAATAACAACAATTTATTCCGAAAGTTGAAAAACATGTTGTAGAAATCTTTCATGGATTTAACGTCCAATTGACGATCCCAAAAAAAATCACTCACCACTATGTAAATTTCTTATCTGTCAGTCGATATAGGGAAACGTAAATAAAGTTCTCACAGCTAGAAAGTAAAGCGTGGAACACTCTTAAAATTCAGTGTTCGGGTTTATAATCCTTTCATTTTATAGATCTCAGTTGTGTAACCTTGCGACAATTTCTACCATATTTGTTTTCTTAAATTGACACCCTGGACCCACACGGCGTATATTTGAATGATTTTGGTGCAACTTACATGGTTGGTGACAGAGGATTTAATCACCTTTAGGTGTTCTTTTTAGCCGATTGTAGAGGCGAAGAGACTTAACTCTACAATATAATTCTAGTTGCGCGAACTTAATTATTTAGAGTTTTATAGGGCACCCTCGAACCGTCGAAATGTGCTAGCCTCACTATCGCCTTATGCGTGTCGACATTGACGCGGCAACAGCTACTACCGCCGCCAAGCCATTGTACCGTCCGCAGGGTGTGAATAGGCGGAGGCCGGTATCTTCTACATCTCCAACGGTGACGATTGGAATTAGGGTTTAAATTTTGTTCAAATTCTGTGTAAAATATCAAGAAGTTTGCATGAAATTTGTTAGCTTTGTTTAAATTTAGGTGTCCAATTTTTGTGACAAAAGATGCATGGTTGCCAGCTGAGTGAGCCGTCTAGTCGTTCCAGACAAGTGTGCTTGGGGTGTACCGGACACATTTCCGAGGACGCCGATGGGAGATGTTGTAATGTCACAATACTTCGTGCGTCAATTTTATCTGGCGTTTGTCGCTTAGTGAACACACTTCATTCTGTAGCCAGTTTATATTTTCTGTAGTGACACACCAACAGAGCAACAGTTTATATGACTGCCTTGCCCTGTGGGAAGGGGATTGGAGAACAACTTGGAAAACCATCATTATACTATTTATATACTATCAAATCAGTGAAGTAATATAATTCTTCCGGCACGCCAACATCCTTTTAAAAAATCTGGCTGATATGACTCCCTGATCGCGCTCTTTGGCGGAAGCTCTGACTTTATATTCTCGTCTTACCTCATCAGAAAACTTCAAATTCCGTTGCAAAAAGTAGTACTCCCTCCGATCCATATTAGTGGGCATAGCTTTGTCTAAATTCATATGTATCTAGTTAAGTATTTAGACTAGATACATGTGTATCTAGACAAAGTTGTGCCCACTAATATAGATCGGAGGTAATACTAGTAAAACACTGCCTCTCCAATAATTGGGCATTATTTGAGAGCACCGTTCCCACCTACGATTCCTTCATGCCATATGACCCTAGCACAGTTCTTTGCTGAAAGATTCAGGCAGGCAAGGAAGAGACTTGGAGCTGACTTTTGGGAACCGATGTCGACTACTCGATCGGTGAATTCGGGGCTAGCTCCCGGCCGTGCACTCCAAGGTGACTTGCACCGTCAAACGAGGGGAATTACCTTCACTTCACATCGGCAGAGGTAAAAAATGCTTTGCACGCATGCACATGTAACCAAACCGATCGCGGTTGACGACGCTTTCGAACCAAGTCACCATCTGCTTACCGCGAGTCAAATTGACAAATTGGTTTTGGTACACGTCGGGTCACCAGATCGACTAATTTTCACCCGACTCTAACCACCTTTTGGATTCCCATGCTGATGGTACTGATTACTGAGTTCATTATACGGTACTATATGCCGTCTGAAAAACAAGTGTTTATAGCAGTAAAATATTGCAGCTGGTTTAATTTGGTGCCCTACCCTGAATCTACCAGCATCAGCATTGATTTTGATTGGATTGACACCCGCTCTCCTGTCGTTAACCTTTTATCCTGGTCGCGATTTTGACTTGTGGCTTGTGCATCATGGAGGAGGAGGAGTATTATTTTTTCCCTGCCTTATGTCTTCTGCATTACTCCACATAGGAACTCCGTTACCCGTGCATGAAGAAGGGTCCCCGGCCGGCCACGGCAAAAGGAAAAGGTGAAGTTTCTGATCATGCCTTTCAGCCTTTGGCCCGGGGCACCGGACACCCTGATCAGATCTGTAAAACCTCGCTCTCGTGCATGGCCACCGCCGGCGTGACTCTCCCACCGTGTCTGCATGCATGTGCCGTGAGTTTTGCATGCATATACATTTATTTTGTTATGGGAAAACCGGATATTTTACACTTCAAAACAACTACTGTGTCACACTTGTTCCGCTGGGATTGTTGTGCAAGCTTGCTATAATGATATGTGTTCTCTTTCTTCTACGCCAAGATAGCCGGTTGTACTGCGACCATGTAGTCCTATGTATATACAAAATAGAGTATAAGTGAGATAAGTGGGTCATGGTTTCGCATGAGACACCAAAATTTTGTACTCCCTCCGATCCGTAAAAACATTCGTGGATGACATTATGTGAAAACGCCCTCAAACGTTTTCGGGCATTGTCCCGTAGTCCTCTCTCCTCGAAACGTCACGACCTCATCTCTCTCCCGATCCCCTTTCGGCTTTATCGTCCGCCAGCGTCGCCGGCTGATCTCCGGTGGCTCCTCCCGTTGCCGACCATCGACCACCGACCAGGAACCACCCACTCCTCCTCCACCGGTTCCATGGCGCAGAAATATCGAGCTGCAGCCACCACGGCAATTCCTAGACGCCCAAGATCCCGACAAACCGGAGTTTCACGAGCGAGCTCTCCGATGACGGCGTGCGAACCGGGGCCTTCGGGATGAGCTCGATGCGGCGGGGAGTCCCGGAGGACGAATCGATGGTCCGCCTGCCCCGGCTGCTTCTGCTAGCACTCTGGCCGGAGCTGCTGCTGAGCGACCACGAACTACAGATCGGAGAGCTTCCTCGGCCACCTATCCTGCAACCGGACACGCGGGATCGGAGAGCTGCACGCAGGAGCAGCCCATAGAGTCCCACGGAGAGAGCTGCTCGCGAGATACGGGCGGAGCTGTTCGCAAGAGGGAAGAACGGAGCTGCCGACTGGATCCTGTTCTGATTCTGAGGACATTTGTGTGAATAATGGAATGTATATGGTTCCTTTTGCAAGTTTGACCTGTTAAGCCTCTCCGACTGTTTTTTTTTATCGGAGGGAGTACTATAAATGTACAAAATGGAGTGAGATAAGTGGATCCCGCTTTCGCATCCTCATTAGACATGCTGAACTACGGGGAGAACCAATCACCCTGTACCCTATACTAGTTCGATTTTGGAACTGATCATATACGTGGGGGGCACGGATTGGCGCTCACTTGCCAAATTCGTACTACTGTATATGATACGAGACGATAATAGCAGTGGCCCACTTTTCAGTGGTCAGTGCATAAATAATGCATTCTAATCACAACAGCAAACACCAACAGTGCAACACAAATTTCTCCAAACAACAGAAGAAAATGGTACTAGTACAGCAGAAGATCACATGCAGCAGCACAGCACCGACCACATGCAACCCATAATATCATGTGCAAACTATAACAGCGTCGAAATTAAATCCTTAATCAACAACTGGCCTACTAATCGTGCCGAAGTCACCAATTCATTATTGTTGGTGCAAGCACATGCATAGTACTATACCGACACACGAAAGCCCACACTTAATTACAGCGTCATGTCACCAAATCCCCAAAGCACATTCCCAAGAATTAAACTCGCGCGCACGGAGACCAACTCTCTACATAGTACGTACTACGTACATACTCCGGCCGGATCGATCGACCTCAGCTCAGGCGCGCCGGCGCGGTTGCGGCGGCGGACCGGCGGCGGCGAGGCAGTCGCGGGACCTGGCGCACGACCGGTAGAGGCTCAGCACGGCGAGCCAGTCGGCCAGGGCGCCCGTCACCGCCGGCCACCGTCGCTGCTGCCTCCGCGGCGGCCCGCGCCTCCTCGCCTTCTCGGAGTAGGCAGCGGCCGTGGCGCCGAAGGGGTCGTACTCGGCGACCACCCTGTTGCTGGAGAAGAGCGACGGCGGGAGGGGCAACGGCGGCGCCTTACCGAGCTTGCTGCTGCGGGTGCTGGGCCCGCGCGCGGGGGTCTTGGGGATGCCCGGGCGGTGCTCCCAGGAGAAGGGCACGGCGGAGGCGCGGAGCGGGGAGAGGAAGCGGTGGTGGAACGGCGAGGGCGCCGGGGAGGGGAAGGAGAAGGAGGCGGAGGACGACGTCGATGACGACGCCGAGGAAGACGAGGGGTTCGGGGAGGCGAGGAGGCGCCGGCGCCGTCGGCTGGCTGCGGCGGCGGGCGGTGGTGGCTGGAGCGGCGGCGACGGCGAGGACGGGTTGGGCATCGCGATGGTGTGACCTCCGGTCTCCGGATGGTGCCGGCTGTGTGTGGTGGATGGATGGAGTGTGGAGTTTGGGTGGGGCTTGTGGGCTTTTATGGTTGGGTCATGGCGTCGGCGCGCGCGCGAACGGAGGGCCTGCTTCCTCTGTAGTCTGCACACGTCGGCAGCAGTGGAGTCAACTATATCTAGCCAGTAGGACTGTAGGAGTACTGATACAACAACAACAACAACAACAAAGACTTTTTTCCCAAACAAGTTGGGGTAGGCTAGAGTTGAAACTCATAAGATCTCGAAACTAGGTCATGGTTCTGGCACATGGATAGCTAACTTCCACGCAGCCCTATCCATGGCTAGTTCTTTGTTGATATTCCAATCCTTCAGATCTCTCTTAACAGACTCCTCCCATGTCAAGTTTGGCCTACCACGACCCCTCTTAACATTCTCATCCCGCTTTATCCGTCCGGTATGCAATGGCGCTTCCGGAGGCCTACATTCTATATGACCAAACCATCTTAGACGGTGTTGGACAACCTTCTCTTCAATTGGTGCTACCCCAACTCTCTCACGTATATCATCATTCCTAACCCGGTCCTTTCTTGTGTGGTCACATATCTATCTCAACATGCGCATCTCCGCTACACCTAACTGTTGGATATGTCGTCTCTTGGTCGGCCAACATTCTGCGCCATCATCGCAGGTCGAATCGCCGTCCTATAGAACTTGCCTTTTAGCTTTTGTGGCACTTTCCTATCACAGAGGACGCCAGAAGCTTGGCACCACTTCATCCAACCAGCTTTGATTCGATGACTCACATCTTCATCGATATCACCATCCTTCTGGAGCATAGACCCCAAATATCGGATGAGTGAACTTTTTCTTTTCTCCCTTCTGGGTCCCTCGCGCGGGGGGCTCCGGAGGGCACCCAAACCCTAGTCCATCCGCCGCCAAATCCGAGCGCCTAGGCGGAGGGAGGAGAGCGCGCACCAACACCACCACCCCTTCGCGCGGAGAGGCGGGGTTCCGGCGGGGCGTGCGGCGGCGTGACCGTCTGCGGGCGAGGCAGGGCGCCATGGCGGAGTAGTTGCGGCAGAGCGACGCGGCGGAGCACGGGGATGAGCAGGAGGAGGCGTGGAGATGGAGCGCCGAGCGGAGCAGCTGGCGGCGGCCGCGGGCCCGACCGGGCCCGATCTGGGCCGAAGGGCCGCAGCTGTTTCGTCTCCGGCGTGGCGTCGGCGAGGGCGGCGCTGGTCGCTCGCCGGGCGGCCGCCATTGCGGGCTAGAGGAGGCCGCGTTCGGCAGAAGGTTGTTGGTGCTGGCGCTTGTTGGTCTGGCCGTGTGGGAGACGATTGATGCTGCCGGTGTGGCAGCGTTGAATCCTCCTGAAGGTGGTTCGGCAAGCAAGGCGTTGCTGCGGGCGTGTCGACGCCCGTTGTGCGGGAGAGTTTGTGGAGGCTGGAGGGAGAGGAATGGCGCCGTTGCGGTTGTTGCATCCTCCGCGGGAGATGAATGGCCCGCAGGCGTTGCATCCTCGAGGAGACGAATGGCGCCTAGTATTTGGTTGCATCCTTCCGTTGAGAGAAGAATGGCGCCGCAGCGGGGGTTGCATCCTCCGTCCAGGGGGTGGCGTGATTGCGAGGGTGGAAGCACGTCGAGCTTGTCGGGAGTGTGCGGTTGGCCGTGGAGGCAGGGGTCGTGGTTTGCTGTTTAGGATGTTCGGATCCTGAGTTTAGGTATGCAGGTGAGACCGCCGGCGAAAGCCGTACTCCGGTTGTGGCCGGAGCCGTCGATGGCGGCACCTACGGGCGTCGCGCCCTCGTTGGAGGCATCAATGTAGTTGCTCCCACCTTGCATTTCCCGACGTGCTCCGGGGGAAACCCTTGATCTTTTGATCGGATGGTGGCGGCGCTATCCGGCGTCGCGTTCTCTCTTGGGAGCATCATTTTGGAGGTGGATCCAGGCAGAGGGACCCATGGCTAGCTAGATTGTGTGTGTTGTAAGCCGAAAGGCGTCAGACGTCGTCTGTATGGTTTTTGGGTCCGGTTTCCTTATAAACTGAACCAATCTTCTATCTATTCATTGAATTTAGCAGTGATCCTGCTAACATTCAAAAAAATTGTAGGAGTACTTAATTTCAGGTTGTCGTGCCGATTTAGCTATGAAGCAGCATAATACAGGGCAGATTCGCAACCCAAATATACACGATTTTTCTAAGAAAATACCTTAAAATACAAGAGAAGCAAGTACGTATATTTGTTTTTGAATGACAAACCCGCTCTTGACTGATCACCTGAAATCCCGTAAGGTGGGGACGCCAAAATTTTCGGTATGTTCTCTTTCTAATGTACGTATTCCATCTACATTCTGTTTCTAACACACGCCACCATAATCAATGCACATTACATATACTAGTGGAATTTGGCGCGGCGGCACGCCGCACCCGTTGTATGTTGAAATCCGTTGGAATTTTTCGTCTAGAGTATGTCCAAATACTTAGTGAATTAAAATGTTCAAATATGTTAGAGAATGCATGATATGAGCATTTGTTAATTTTAACTCCGTAGTTAGATAAAGTTCATTTATATTGTATCCAAATATTCACTAAATTGTAATGTTCAAATATGTTTGCATTATGCCATAAGTAGTTAGCATATATTTTTGTGAACATGTTGATATATTTTAGAGTATCTCCAATTTTTGAAATCCGTTGGAATTTTTCGTTTAGGGTATGTCCAAATACTTAGTGAATTAAAATGTTCAAATATGCTTGTATTTTGACATTAATTTTTAATTTAACTCCATAGTTAGAGAATGCATGATGTGAGCATTTATTAATTTTAACTCCATAGTTAGATAATAAAGTTCATTTAGATTGTGTCCAAATGTTAACCAAATTAGAATGTTCAAATATGTTTGCATTATGTCATAAGTAGTTAGTATGTATTTTTGTGAACATGTTGATATATTTTACATATTTTTCCGACGAGTATGGGTATCTATAGAAATACTTCAATTTCCTGGAAAAAATTTCCAAAAAAAAAATTTCCAACAAAAAAAAGGACACTGTAGAAGTGCGAACACTGTTCATGCAAACAGTAAACCGGTACTGTAGAGTGCGAATACTGTTCATGCGAACAGTACGCGGTGCCGTGGGCAGCTGAGTAAAAAGGCACTGTAGAAGTGCGAATACTGTTCATGCGAACAGTACGCGGTGACGTGGGTAGCTGAGGGAAGGCTGAAAGGGGTAAGCTTTGATATATAGATAGATTTTTCTCCACTACGTCCCGTGTCTCGTCATGCATCCGTGTCAAGAAAACATTTTTAGCTTTCTACAGTACCCTGACCCCTCCGTTGCTAAGAAAAAAACATTTTTAGCTTTTTTATTCATACATATCTAGACATATTTTAGTTCACTCATTTCATTCATTATTTAGTTCACATTGAAGTGGTCAAAATCTTATATCTTATATTTACTAATTGGAGGCACCGTAGAAGGCACCACGTTAATCCTCACGTTTACACTACTATTTACCGTTGGATTAAAAATAAACAACCGTGATTCTTCTGATACTCTGACCGCAATCTCCTTCCGAATCGCCACCAATCTATCCCCGAGCGCTCATCCTTTTCCGTTCTTAGGCAGCCCTAGCCGTGCCGCCGGCGTCTTCCCGAGCTGCTCTCCGATCCCTGTCAACGCTGCCGTCCTCTCGACCTCTGCAAATTTAGCCGCTGCGTGTGCATCCTCCCCATGGCTTCCCTGTCTCGAAGTCACTCATGTGTCATCGAGGTGTATGTCCGTGGATAAAAAAGGCAAGATGAAGGCTCTGTTACTTCTGAGCTATGTTGAATCTTTCTATTTTCTCTCGGTGCACTGAGATCAATGAAACAATTTAGCGATCTGGAACTGACTGATGATCTATCACATGTTATATTCACGAACAGGTCAGCATGATCAACTGATCACAACAATAGGACGTCCGGCCGGCCGGCAGCGAACACCAAGAATCACCTACCTTTCGTCAACTTTAAGAGCATGGCGTATGTACTGAAATCTGAAGTTCATCTATGTTGCTTTTTATACGTGATTTCTGCCAGCACTGATTCCGTCTATCTGGAGAAAACAATGCAGCGCAGGAGCTGTTTGATGTAGGTCGGTTGGCTGTAGGTAAAAGCAATTTGAATTAGATCGGGTGGCCTCGCCGGCGTCCATGCATGAGGCTTCCGATTGAACGAACTACGGCGGACTGCTGGGCACAACCTCCTTCACTCCTGCACCCACTCAGCAGGCAAGTGCCTCTCCGTGATTCACAAAATTGTACACAAGCATTTGTTTTCTGCGACTGCAATAACCTATCCAAAACATTGATCTTACGTTCACAACTTTATCAAGCTAGATTTTTTGCGAGTGCATTACATGCTATAAATTTAGCTAGAGTAATCTTGAGTTATTACTTCAACTAAAAGTTTGTTCCTGATACAAATTGTGGGGAATCATGGACAGGAGATATAGTTGATGCTTAATAATACTTACTTTATGGTATAGTCCACAATTACCATGTATTACATAGTAAAGACAATACATGTATTACATACGTATACTAAAGACCATACACTGGTGATCTTCTGGTCTTGGTAGCAGATGCTTCTTGGTTTGAGGAGAAAGTACTGAAACTGATCCACTTTCCTGTAAATTAGTCATCTGATGAGTTACTAGGAACATTATAGGATTTATTATATGTTTAGTTAAACTCTTACGTCCTTTGCACATCAATTAAATAAAAAACGCATGCAGTATTATTTTTGAATGCATGAGGTATGTACAGTTGATTTGCAATTATGAAAGATCATTCATCAGTAAACCGCAGCACTTTCTGTGCCAAGCTTACCAGCACACAAATCATAGTAATTACAATTTTTTCTTGCAATTTCTGTGTGTCGAATTTGGTGCACTTTGGGCCAACTACGGCCGACATTCTCTTCTCCCTCATTATTGCGCCACCTAGGGCTCGACCTTCCATCAGATTTTGCTCCCATTTACCTACACCTGTGAGGCACGCAGTACCAGCCGCGAGGCTTGATATGAGACGTCCAAGCAGAGCTGCTCAAGGGAGTTGTTGTGCAGCTGCAGCATTCGTCATCTCGACAAGAGTCGATACAAACTGGAGAGCAAATGATGGTGGGTGGCAAATGTGTACGATGGTCTGTGCAGCGCACCCTGATTATTTCTACTATAAGTATGCATCTATATTCTGTTCCTTTTGTTACTTCATCAACTCTCTACAAGATGAACATGCTTTAAATTTCCTCTGGGTAAATCGAAATTTCAAAATCGATCTAAATTTGCTAAGTGTCTTAATTAAAAGGTACTCATGTTCTGTGTTCAATAAACAATGGTTTAGATGATAATTCAGACAATGCCAATGCCTGACTTTTATTTATTTGCAGTCTTTAGGTTGCAAAGGATTTGATGGGATCAGTATTAGCTATATCTTGATCGGTTCAAATGCTTCAGGAAAAAGGTCGGCTTCCGTCTTTCTCATGTATATATGTGGATTACAAACTTCAGGCTAACTACACACGTGTTATCATTCTTTGCTTTAGTTGTCTCTGGTGCACGGGCATATTATTTAGGCTTCAAGTTTTGCAGTTTTCTGCAGGTTGTGGGGCATAATCTGTTAAACTTTGCTCTACTCATAACCACAATGCTCAGTTTCTTACATTTTTATTTGGTCTGCAATCAGATGTAGGTGTCATCTCTTTTATAGATTAAATAGAACGATCTGCTCAACTTATCAAATTGGCTAGACAAGAACTAATCATTAGTGTAAAGCAAGGATAGTGCACCTCCTGTTGACCTGTTCGGTGCCCATTATATCCACATGCACTGCAAGAGCAGAAACGGCAGCTACAACATTAGCACCAAGAAATTTCTGGACGGCACTGATATTTGTAGAGGTCATAATATACTCTCAGCTATAAAGGTTTCATGGGTCAGCTATGTTCTATGCTTCCACTGGATGCTACCATACAGAATCAAGAACATAAGTTGGTAGTGTCATTATAGCTCCTTTAAAATAAAGTCATTAAAATAAAGCGGATGTAGCTCTAACTCACAGACTATAACATGTTTTGATTTGAAGGCTATATTTAAATGTCCTCATCTCTATGATCAGAACAATGCAATATCCTAAGAGGTCAGACATGTAGGGAAATTCCATCACAACATCTCATTGCAGATTTGAAAACGTGCTTTATTATATCCGGCGTGATGTCTCCAACTCAAATTTGTGTTCTCAAAGATGATAAGAGAGATGCAGTGTGAACAATATTGTTTTTCTCTAAGAAAACTTTTAAATATTTTCCTTTTTTCCAGTTATTAACTCCTATGAATATGTGGTCTGCTAAATTTTACGTTTGCTCAGTGACAAATTTTCAGAGTCAATGGAAACAGCCAACAATGGTTTGTGCTGTTCTTTAGGAGTAGTATTACTGAGACATGCGTGGGCATGGGTGCAAAGCAAGGTATTACTGTTATAACTCAGTTCACTTTACTGTACGACGTACAAATTATTCTACTGTATTGTCGTAAACTATTTGGAGTTCAGTTCATAATACCATATTTACAAGCTTCATTGTTAATATCGACCTGCTCAGTCATATTGTTTAACCAAACTGAAGAGGTTGAAGTAATGTTCGAACAAGTCTATTTAATTGTTTACTCTATAATAAATAGTGTCCATCTTCAGAGGAAAATAAATTAGAGTATTTTGTTCAGTTCACCCATATTATCATTGTTTAACCAATTATACTAAAGATTATCTTGATATTCATATAGTTGGTGTTTACCTCTCATGGATAGATCAATTGGCCTGTTCCAACACATGGGTCCTCCAAGGTCAATGTCGATGTTGCAGTTATATGATCGAGAGAAGAAGGTGCAATAAATACTCTCCCCTTTAATCTTATAAATCTTTTCTTTAGTTGATCATCAAATTCCGTGGTGATGATTAGTAAGTAATATGTCCTCGATATGGAATTAAATATAGCTAAAATATTTTCGTGTTATTCGAACATGTAAATAATTGTCACATTAATTATAGGAACCTATTACATGATTATACAATCTTCTCTCAAAACATAACCTCTACTTCGCATGTAACCTGACAGCAAAAGGATTCACTGTTAAAAATTTCATTGGACTGTTATGCAATCAGTGTATATTTTTCTGTAAAACCAATACTAGCCCGTATTTTCGTGTTATTCGAACATGTAAATAATTGTCACATTAATTATAGGAACCTATTACATGATTATACAATCTTCTCTCAAAACATAACCTCTACTTCGCATGTAACCTGACAGCAAAAGGATTCACTGTTAAAAATTTCATTGGACTGTTATGCAATCAGTGTATATTTTTCTGTAAAACCAATACATATTTTATAATTTGGAGCGGACAGAGTACTTTGCAGGAGCTCCCCCGCCGACATAGCTGCACATCAACTGCCACCTGCGCTTGTGCGTATTTTGACTTGAAAGATTATGCTCACTTAGTTCTCTGACCTTGTCATGCTGCACTTGCACACGGTCTCCACAATACCACAACACAACTTCCACCACTAATTTATACTTTGTGAAATGCACTGAATTATGGGAGTATTATTATTTTTATATAAAGTTACGCGCATGAATTACAGACATCTTATCTAAATAAATTCTCTTGCGACGCCCTCTAAATCTATTCAACGACACCGGTAGTTAAAGTTTTGAAAAAGCATTCGTCGAATATAAAAGTTTTTGAAAAGTCGAATGTGTTCCAGGAAGCGAGGTTGCGAGGTTGCGACGGAATCAAGGAAGAATCTACTAGCCACCGTACAGAGCGCGCGCCGAGGAATGGGGCCGTTAACTCTTTTCTGATTCTTTGATTCGACTTGCAGTGGCACAGAAGCGGTGGAGCCGAAGCAGAGATCACAGTCATTGTAGCTTTGACCGTATTCGCATGGAGCTGGACACACTAACCAGACGAATTGACCGCTGGCCCGTTGCCACTGTCGCGTGCTGGCTGCACTAATTTCGTGATCAGCCGGATTATATTAAGGATGCACAAACGGAACCTGTTTGTCCCACTTTTTTTGTATTTTATGCATAGCTAGTACGAAATTTTGTACTAGTGATGCACAGAATGCACGAAAAGTGGGACAAACAGGTCTTATTATCGCATCCCTAGATTATATGAGTACTGCTGGAACTAATCATTTATTTCAGCAGTTCAGCTAGTCCAACAACTAACCATTTTCGTGATTATGTTTATGCTTTGTGCCTGATCATGGGGTCGCCTGACAAATACAATGTCCGAAAACATTGGATCTAGAGGGCTACTAGTACCAAAAAAACTGATCAGTTTTTTTTGGTACTGTAGTATTTAGGTGTAGAATACGCAACTGATAGACACGGCAGCTCAGGTACGTATTGCCCGGGGTTGGATATACTGCTACACGATCGACATGGAATGCCGCGTGCACTGGCTACCGGTCTACCGCCACTATACTTGCAATCAAGTAGAAAAGGAGCGTGCGTGCTTATATGCAGTAGTTAGTTAGTTACCATGTCACCGATCGGCTTCGCCCACAGGCCACATCACACTCACTGTGCGTGTACTAGCTGCGGCTCGCATCTCCTTAAACTCTTTCGTGTCTGCACAAGCTAGCGCTGCGGTACCTGCATATGTATGGTCATACCTCATACGGATCGGTGATAGCATACGCGCCGGCCTCGGGCTTCCACGGGGCGATGGTCCTACGGGGCAGAGTTCGTGGCCTAATGAGGTTTGGGTGGTGTCCTCGAGCTGTGCGGGCAGCAGGGCCCCGGATTTGGTGCGACGTTCGTGGTTTGTGGGTGATCGTCTTGGTAGCGGAGGCTAAGAGACGGTTGGGTTTTACGGCGTAGTGACTTGTGTGTGGCTTTGGTGCCGATGTTGTACGTTTGTTGTGTTTGAGGCATGGTGTGAACGACGGGTCTCCTTATTTGTGCGTTTTTTGTCCTGGTTTTCTTATATACAGGGCAATTTATGGTTTTTCAACCTGGTTTCACATATAAACTAGATCAATTCTTTCTATCCGAATGATCGATATCAACCGCCTTAAGCTAAAAAAAAGTGGTGTACTACACCACCAAGTGTGCATCTAAGTTTCTAAAATCCATCGTAAACTAGGTAACGTTGCCTTTGGAAACCATGTTATTAGTATTTTTTAGCGTATCGTACCTTTTCATCTTGGATTCGCCACTGCCCGTGTACATATACTCCCTCCGTTCTAAAAAGGATGACTTAGGCTCAAAAAAAAAAAAAGGATGACTTTCATTTGTGTGCATGTGAACGTATCTATACATGTAATTTGCCTAGATACGTCCACATGTAGACAAATGGAAGTCATCCTTTTTGGAACGGAGGGAGTATTACTTTACTTCAAATTCCTATTTCCTTTTGAGCTGGTGAGCAGAAGGGTCCCCGGCGGGGCGACCACCGGTCGTGACTCGTGATGCATCGATCTCGCACGCTGCCGCGGAATGGTTGGTTTCTCTGTTAGCCTCGAGCCCTCGACCATTTGAGGATTACCCAGACGGCAAAGCGACGGCCGGGTTCCACACTTGACTTGCACACGTCTACTCCTCCCGCTAGCAAACCGCGGCGCCGGACGGCCGGGGAAAAGAAGAGAAAGCGATGGAGGGAAACTGGGAAAGGTGCATGGGATGGGCGTGGACAGGGTCAGTGCCAAGGGCAAGTACATTGTTTCTTTCTTCCTTTCCCCAACGTTTCTTCTCCGGAATCATTGCTTGCTTGCCCACTGCCGATAGATCCATCGGGTCACTTTGTCCACTTGGGCTGTGCTGACATTGTTGTTGCGAGAGCAAAAGACGAGGCTTTTTTGTGACAGTTTGCTGAATTCTAGGCAAATTATTATGTTCCGAGAACTTAGCACTAAGTTATTATGAGCTCTAGTACGATACTATTCGTACATATTATATTTTCTGTAAAGGGTATATGATGCACAGTACTATTGTTTGTCCCATCATTCTAGGACAGGAAGAGACGATCGACGACCGGCAAGGCTGTTGTCTGATGAAGAAGTATCAGTCGTTTTCTTTCAGCGCTTTACTCGTACTCGTACGTAGTGCAGGCGTGCACTCATGGACAATGCTGTGACAACCGAAAAGAGGAGGTGGAAGTAGTTAAACAAAAGTTGCGAGATGAACTTTAAGCTTTTAGTGTTCATACGGACTTGCATTTTAACAAAGCGCTCGCATGCAAGTCATCCTACATTTAAAAGCGCCTATGGTTAATCCCTACCACGCACAGCTACGTTGCTGAGTGCCCCTCATTTGAGGAGCGCAAATTATCGGACAATCGGCAACAACGAGTGTTTGCCGCACGGCGCTTGAAATACACATGTGAATGTCTGAGCGTTTTTGCGAGGACACTACGTAGAGATGGACCATATGCCAAGCGTCCACGTAGGGCACTAGGTAAACTCATAGACGCTCGGCAACATCGATGGCCTTGTGTCCCTTGCGGTCGGACTTGACGGGGAGCTGACGGCGCCATGATTTTTTCCAAGTGGTCTATCAGAGACACTTGGCAAGCGTCCTCTCACATGTCACTTGACAAAATATTTATTTAAAAATATGTTTTTTTGCAATTTATTAGATATCTTTTTTATAGTTCGAATGCCAAACAATAGTGGCAAAAAGAGTTTTCAACAGTTTGTCACAATTTTTTTCTATTTTATAAGTGCTAAAAATGGTTTTTATTTATGAAATAAGTGCAAAAATATGATGCAAAATGATACCCCTCTAATTTTCACATAGAGTAAGACATATTAGATGGCGAATACCAGAGTAAAATTTTCTCGCCTCCTTGCTACTTTCGCCATTTAAAGAATTTCAGTCAATTTAATGGGAGTAGTTTAAAATTTTAATTACGAGTGTGCTCTAGTTTTGTTCTAAAACGTACAAAATAGTCATTTTAAGGTGTCCCTATAGTATTCTATGCAATATCCACATTGGGCGTTGAAATATTCAGGCCTTTCTATGAATAGTTTTGAGAGCGATTTTGACCCAATTAAAAATATATTTTTAAAGAAATGTTATCATTTGGCATGGAATCCTATTATGTGTACTAGTTGTTAGAAAAATTAATAAACATGTATGAACATTAATGTATTTTAAGTAAAAAGAACAAACTCATGGCCATATCTATAGCATAATTTATAATAATATGACATATATATAAGGCACATAGGTGGGTCTTACCATGCCAAACATTAGTGTTCAAACGAAGTTTCCAACTCACTCTCACAATTTTTTTTTTTCAAGTGCCAAAAAAAGGGTTTTATGTGAACCAAGTGCAAAGAATATGCTGCAAAATGACACTTTTATAATTTTCGCAAAACTTAAACAATATTGTATGGTGCATTTCCAACTATTAAGAATTTTCTCACTTTCTAGTTACCTTTTCCTATTTGACAAATTTTGGCCGATTTGTCAAAGAAATTCAATGTTGAGCTATAGGTGTCTTCTAGTTTGGTTAAAAATTCCAAAATTACTTTAATGTATTTGCAATCCTTCTGCATGAAGTATATTTATGTGTACTCTATCTGATAAGAAAAATGATGAAAAGTATTTGACATATTTTGGAAACAAGATCATAAATTTTAAGCCAAATGACAAAAGGCATGGCCTTTTTCATGACATAGTTCATGATAATGTGTCGATATTTGGAACATAGATGCATCTTTCCATGCCATAATAGTGAAAATAGATTCAACTTATTGTCATAGAAAGATTTTTTTCATCATCTAAGTGCCAATAATAGGGTATTTTGTGGCTTTCGGCTTTCTAGGTACGTTATTTCCATCTAAATGAATTTCTGTCAATTTTCTAAAATTAATTTAAATTATTTACAATTGCTTTCTAATTTGGTCCACATAATTTCTAAAAATCATATTAAGGTAACTAGATAGACATATTATCGTTAGTAATAGATTCGAAAATCTGTTATATTGTGGGATAGGAATACTTTTTTGCAAGTTTGTACTTCACCAGCTGACCATTTCCTTGTTTGTGCATGTCTCCATTAGGAGATTCTTTTACTTGATACGGATGGAGACTTGCATCCTAACACCACCCGGTGGGGAAACTTATGGAAGGCTATTGGCTGGGCAGAGAACATTTTCAACCAGCCGTACGTCACAATGAGCAAATAGACTCGTATGATTAATATTCTCCTTTCGACAGAATCTAACACCAAATGATGCCTTTCAAACTTATTAATACATGTACTTGAACCGAATTTAGAACGTCTCCCAAATGTTTTGACAAAGTTTGACTGATTTTTTCTTATTAAGATGGAAACACGCACCAACTAACAATGTATTGTCTCTGGCTAATACGCACCGTAAACAAAGAATATGTTTTCTTACCAGTTGCCGGTTCGTCAACAGAAGTATATGTACATATACGAACATGAGTAGAGGTGCAGCCTGAAGTTCTACAAGAATTTTTCGCAATAGTTTCCTTCAAGGGAGATTTCTATTGATCTTCTTGCCTCTGCATCAATGAAATGCACAAAAGCCGGCTCAGACCTCGTCTTCCTTATCCCCTGCTACAGTACTCCGCAGGCGATAAGAAGGCGATCCCGTTCTCTCCACCTCGCCGCCGGCCAGGCCGGTGGTTCCCTCCCTCTCCGCCTGCCGCCTCGGCGGCGGGAGAGTGGGGGAACCCCGGTCCTGCGTTTCCGGCCTGTAGATAGTACTCTAGGTGTGTGTGCCCAGCCAACGGTGTCGAAGACGGTGGCGATGCTGTCGGCGTGTCGGGCGTGGTCCTTCCCCTCCTGTCCCCGTTCCGGCCTCGTCGCCGGGGAGGCTGTGAAGGTTCGTCGGGTCGCCTCCTCTTTCCTTCCTTCTCTGGCCGGCCGTGGTGGCGGGGGAGAGGCGGGTGGGTGTTGGCGATCTGCTTTTGGTGCTGGTGGTGGTGGTTTTCTTCGGCGTCTTCGCTCTGGCCGGCCGTGGTGGTGTGGGGAGCGGCCGTCGGAGATGGTTGGTTTGCTGTTGGTGGTCCTGGGCGGCGCCGGGTCGGCGGGATGCTGGGTAGAGCGGTGGTGATGGTGCTGTGGCCGTGTTCTTTCAACGTCTTCGGTTTCCGTCGCTTGCGGCGGACGGCTCAGCGGTCTTCTACAACGTGGAGGTGTGATCTCACCGGCGGCAGGTGGTACGGCGACTCCGGCGACGGCTAGGCGCTTGGGGATGGCGCTGGTGGATCCGATTGCGATTTCTTCCGGTGGCTCAGGGGGTTCTTTGCATGTTGCAGGGTCCTTTTGTGTTTTTTCTTTTCTTTTCTGGATCTGTCTGTAATGTGTACTGAGTTCCTATTTTATGAATCGGATCCTTCCTCAAAAAAAAAAAAAAAAAGCACAAAAGCTATTTTCGTATCTAGCATATGCAATAACATATAACATATGGACCTTCAAGCGAAAGAGGATATGACTATTTGTAGCAAACATAAGAAACCAAGAGTTAATGTGTTAAACGCTCTAAACTTCAACATTTCTCACTTATTAGCTTTTATTTGGAAACACAATACATACAAAGAGTTCTTACTAACACGCATGTATACTCACCCCTTATGGACTGCATGTACATCCTACGTCTATAAACACCTCTGATAGTTTGAGCCGGTTGATTCTTAGATTGACGAAGTCACACGTCAGGTGTCTCCCTGTTGACGGCGACGTCATCTACCACTAAAAGCATATCGCCGATCAAATCCTAACATAAACTCAGATAAATGCTAGCACCTATACCAAGTCTAGAACTTCAACCTAGGTGGGTTGGTTCACCACAAGGAACCTGTGGATCCATTACATCTTACACAAAACTATTAGCTCTATATTCACGGTTTTCAATTTACTTTTGAAAATGATGAGATTTTTTTTTGAGGTTTAAGGCAGTCGTTCTGCCATCCGATTAGATAGAAAGAATGTTTATGTACAGAGTGGAGTTACAGGCAGTATTGTCAAACTACTACTACTACACAAAAACAACATCTCCCGGGTCTTGTGTGTGGGCATACGCCCGCTACGCAATCTCCTCCCATACGAGGTGCGCCACCGCGTCTGGTAAAAGGCCGACGTTACGGAAGGTCCTCCGGTTTCTCTCCTTCCAAATACCCCACATGGTGTAGATGAACGCGCCGCTTGCCTCGCGGCGCCTCTCCTTTGGGATAGCAGCGATCATCCCATCCCACCAAACGTTGATGCATTTCCCCAACGGCGGGGGTGGGGCACCGATGGAGCCTAGCCACTCAAAGATCTTGTCACGGACGATTGTCGAGAACGAACACTCGAAGAGAAGGTGTTGCACCGTCTCGGGGTGAATGCAACACAGCTTGCATATCGGGTCATGCGGCCATCCTCGGATGGCAAGATTGTCGGCCGTCAATATCTTGCTATCTTAACTGTTTTTTTTGCGAATGAAAGGATGAGGTATCTTAACTCGACATGAGATGTGCACCAGCATCCATGTGCGTATGAGCATTTGTGACTTTCTAGACTGCAACTTGTGAACTTGACATTTTTATGTTTTTTATGAAACTCAGATGAATGAGTACCCGCTTCTTCGCTTGATTTAGCTCCTCGGCAGAATTAACCATGCGTGGACCGTGACGAAACTGACGGTGCATGCCGGCCGGTCACCTTCATATACAAGCATGGAAAATGCAGACCGTCACGCGACGGTGACGCAATGCAGTGCAACTGCATGGATTTATTGCATGAAGGCGACGAGCTTAGCACTCTTGCAAAGATCCTAAACGGAACAGAGCAGTAGTACTACGGGTCCTGCAAAAATAACAAGTGTTAAACCTTTAAACTGCAACGGGACTGTGTTCACTTGTCACTCTCTTGTATGTGGTCGCGGTTAAACACTCAGGTGTGTCAAGTTGAATTGATGCGCACCGCGTAGGTGACATCCTAAATTGCGACATGGCATTCCGGATTTCAACTTGACATGTTCATATTAACGAACGCATGTTTCTTCGCTTGATTAAGTTCAGTCTTCAGCATATGTTCTGTGGAGTTAACCATGCCATGGATGCATGTGAAACTGACGGTACATGTAGGCCGGTCACCTCCAAAAACTGCAAAAGTCAGATCCTCACGCAATGCAACTGCATGGATTTATTGCATGCCGCCGATCGAACTAAACCGACAGCGCTTTCTCTTTGATAGTTAGTCTCGCACGTATCAACTTCCCTGCAGGAATTTAGTCTAGTACCCTGGTTCTTACTGTAGTTGTCACAGCTTTAGTAGACCTCCCATTCGATCCTACTTGCCCATAGGAAAGTAAATAAAAAATGTAAATATAATGTTTGCATTCTTTACTTCCACTGTAATGTTTTGGGAGGGTGCATAATCGTAGCATATCCTCCAGAACTGTGCAAACCACATGAATAATAATAATATGAAACGGGTCTTAATAGTTCAGAACTGCAGCACTCGGAACGCCGGGGCGGCGGCCCCGGACTTGGTGGTGGCGTCGAGTTGAGCTAGGAGGTGGCTCGGCGCGAGGCGGATCTAGGCCCCGACGCCTAGCTCTAATGGTGGCCGTGGACCGTCGAGCGCGCGGGGCTGACGGTGTCTGCTTGCGGGACCGCGACAATGGTCTGGCCGATCCTCGTGGGGCGAGTGTGCGGTTTGGGACTCTCCGCCGGGTGAAAGCCTTCCCCTGGTTGTCGACCGGGACATGCGACGGTGGCGCCCTTGGGCGCCGTATCCTACTTGAAGGTGTCGTCGTGGCGGTGTTCTCACTCCTCCACCTGGGAACTTCCGGGGGAAACCCCAGATCCTTCGTGGATCAGGCGAGAGCGGCGCTTCTGTGTTGCGTTCTTATTGGGGCCTCATCTTGAATCGTCGGCCAGAGGGATCCGTGGTGGGAGTTTGGTGATAAGAGGCGACGAGTTACACGGCAATCTTGGCTACGTCGGACAGACAGTCTTGTCTTCTCGGGCTTGGTGAGCTCCGGGTGAAAACCCTGCATCGGCTTCGGTTGAAGCCGGTGATGGCGGCGCTCTCGATCGTCGTTCCCCTCCTTGGAGTCATCGCCGTGGAGCCCCTTCACCACCCTTGCCGATTCTTATGTTCATGTGGGTGGCGTTGTTTTGTCTTCTCGTTTTTGGCTAGGGGGTGCGTGGCCCTGGGGCCGGCGTGGATGTCAGAGCGGCGGCTCCGATTTCGCCTCCGCTGCGTCGCGTTGAGGTGTTGGGTGTCGGTCTTGGCCGCCTGGCCGGTTTTGTCGTCGGCCCGTGTGGTGCATGGCCTTGGGGCCGGCGTGAATGTCGGAGCGGCGGCTCCGATTTTCACCTCCGATGTGTCGCATTGAGATGTAGGTTTGTCGGCCTTGTTCTCTTGGGTGGTTAGGCTGTCGACTTGTGTGGTGCATGCCCTCGGAGCCAGCTTGCGCGTCGTGTTGTTGTATTGGTTTTCGGTCATTTTTTCTTTTAAACTGGCTAATTCATTTCTTCTATATCAGTGGAACGGCAAGCCTCCTACCCAGTTTCAAATAAAGAAATCACGCTAGGACCAGCCATCAGCATTCAGCAGCCACCTCTTCGAAGCAACACAGAGCCCGTGTAGTTGAACAAAGACAATTCGACCTCATATCCTCTCTGTCAAGGACAGCATTAACTAGAGAAGATGGATTTCATTTGTGTTAGCTGACGATCGACAGGAGTCTAGGTGCCACCATTTTGGTCGCCCGTAAGCAAATGGCTGTTGTTTATGGACTAGATATTTGTGTTGTTTTATCTTCAGAAAAATCGTCTATCAGTGTTGCTATGACTGATGATAGAATGATCGCAGGCAGAGAAAAAAACTGAATGCCACAACTAATGCCGGCCTGACTACTCTGTAGTGGGCATCATGGAGCACTTCAGGGCGGCTAGCATGATGAGATTAAAGCAGTACGCTCTACACGCGTGCTGACATGGAGCACAAAATCTCGCTTGTGCCTCCAGATCTAGCTAGTGCTGTTGTTATAGGACTCGCTTTCAGTAGTATACTTATGTAAATTTGGAAGACAATGGAATGAATTAAGAGGTCACTGGAAGTATAATTTACTAGTGTACTGAAGCACCTCCGACGGGTTCGTCGATTTTGTTCCATGAGCTTGGTAGTCGTAGAGCTAAATTTAAACCAATGCTGTAATGTAACTTTGCGTTGTAAGAAGAGATTGATCAGGACGTCATCATCACAGTACAGGAATTTCGTCAATCCAAATATCGAACTCATCTACCTCCCATCTCTAAACTCCGGGAGGCTGCCGCCGCTCTTCTCTGATGGCCGCCGCACCTCGCCTTCTGTTCTGCAGCGGCGGCCCCGAACCGGCGCGTCGACGCCCGACGCCTGCATGGAGAGAGGCGGCGGCGGCCGGAGGTGGCGGTGACGTGGAGGTGTGGGAGGGGCCACGGCGGGCCGTGACAGTGGCGGCGAAACCAATGGACATGCGAAGAGAGACGGCGTGGCGGTGTGAAAACTCCGGGCCCTCCCTATCTCCATTCGGCTCCCCGCCTCCCCCCCTCTCCAAAATTGTACTATTTCCCAACAACTATTGCAGATCCAGCAGCTGTTCCACGTGGGAGGTTTGACGCTGGTGTTTCTCATTTAAGACGGAATATTCTTCAGTGGGAGGCGACGTTCCCGTCGACAGCGAGGCGCCCGTGGTGGCTTCGTCAATCTCAAGACCCAATCCGCCGGCTCAGTCTCTCGGAGGTGCTCATAGGGGTAGGGTGTGCGTGTGTGCGTTCATAGGGGTGAGTGTATGCGCGTGTATGTGAGCGTCTGCGTTGTACTGTGTTTAGCAAAAAAAAAAAAACAGCTGTTCCACATACTTCTGTAAAAAAAAATTGATTACTGATTGTTGTTATGTGTGTGTTGCCATTTCTCCTGCTCCGCCAAATATGCAACAAGAGGAGATTTGGAATATTGATGCATTATTTATTTTTTTCCTTTGTCCCAAACTCGGAAACTGTGACCTTGTGCAGATTAACCTCCATTCCCACTTACAAGACTCTATGATGCCCTTTTGCAGGGAATTGATTGCCTTCACAATAGCGTGTGATTGACCTAATGAGATGGATTGAGGACTCAGTTTACTGGCCTTTTATCAAGCAAGAAGACCTTTTCTTTGAAAATTTCCTGAGGCAAAAGCTTTGCCTCTATATATTGATTAAGAAGGAGTTAGAGGTTTAAAAATGGTTTACATCACCGGCCAAAAGGCCCAAACGAATAACAAAGGTATAGGATTAATCTCCCGGTAGGATAAACTCCAAATGCTTGGCACCCGCTTTGACCCAAGTGTGGGCCTCGTCTTTGATCCGTCCCAAAATGATCGAAGGTACGGTGGACTTGTGTCGGAACACTAGCATTGCGCTCGGACCATAGCTCCCAAGAGACTAGCATTGTGAAGTAGAGAACAGGGCATCAGTACCGGTCTTATTAGGCCTTTAGTACCGGTTGTGAAACCGGTACTAAAAGGTCGAGACTAAAGGGGTACCCCTTTAGTACCGGTTTTATAAACAACCGGTGCTAAAGGCCCTCCACGTGGCCGAACCTGCGCGCGCGCAGCTGAGGACCTTTAGTACCGGTTGGTAATAGCAACCGGTACTAAAGGTTCCTGTTTTTTTTGCCCCCCCTTATTTTTTCAGGGGGGTTAGGTTTTCGGTTTTTTTTTCTTTTCGCTTATTTCTCAGGGTTTAGGGTTTCTGTTTTTTTCCTTTTCGCTCATTTTTCAGGGTTTCGGAGGAGATCACGTATAAAGTACTCACTACACATATAAAGTACTCTTTACACATATAAAGTACTCTCGTTACATATAAAGTACTCATAATTACAATTGAGATCACCGTTAGCTAGTACATGCATGGAGGGAGTCTATTAATCAACATAGTGGAATTCACCGAATTCATCTACGACTTGCGTCACAATGAATCCCGCCAATTCCTCCGCAATAGCTTTTACGCGGTTTTTTAGTAGGAGCTGGTTCCGCTTCCTTGCCATCTTTAAAAGAAGGAGATCAAATCAGTGATCGAAACTAAACATGATTGATGGTAGCAAAATAAAAGTTGTGTATGATGTTTACGTACCTCTCGATTTCTTATACTATTGACTCTCTCATTGACCCTCATGTGAATATACTCGCAAACGTAGTATCCACATAGTTCCGTCCCCTGTGGTTGTCGCAGACACCACTATACAAGAATTTAATTTAATCAAATAATAATCAAGAGAATGATAATGGTATTAGAAAGATACATAGACCTAGATACGTAGTAGTACTTACGTTGTTAGCCTTGAACTCCAGCTTAGGTTTCCATTCACCGCGTTCTTCCGCGATGAACCTTTTCCAAACCCTGCCCGGAAAAGAAAATGAATTGAGGAGTTATTACTTATACTTTTGATATCCGGAAATGAACGAAAGAGGACGATATAGTGCGATTGAAATTACCTCTTGAGCATTAGACGCACGCTTTTGTAATCATCTTGATCTTTCCTTAATGAGTCCCAGACTTCAACGTGTCCTTCCTCGAGTCTAATGATTAGCAGAATGAAGTGGTACCTGCGCACATTTATATACGCAGGTATTCAGAACTCATCAATTACACTTAATATCGGGAAAGCAAAATAGAATGTGTACAAGACAGTAACACTCACCCGAAGTTGTAAGGAAAAAGTATTTCCTTTCTGGTACTTTGTCGCTTAAAACACGTTAGCAAAACGTCCTCTGTTTCCTGGGCATACAGAGGATCTTGTACGGTGACTTCATGAACTTTATCCGGGTCAATGAACCCAATGTCCCAGATTCCTCCCATTCGGCATTCACGAATCTTCATTCTGCATAATAGCGTACAAAAGAATGTTGTGAGGATAATTACAAGCAATGAACGAGCTTAACTATAAATAATTAAATTACACGAATAAATTACTTACAGACAATAGCAGCTGATGATAGATTTGTCGAGAGCAAGTTGATTATACATCTGAAAAAGTTCGGAGAACGCAACCTCCACACCATATTGTCGGAAGAAGTGTTGTTCCTTAACTCCCGCCATGAGACACATTTTCCCTTCTTTAGCGGCGGCCATGTACCAGTTATGCAATTTATATAACTGTGTTGTTAGAGCACTCGGATTTTCGACCAGAGGCAGCCCGAGTTCAAATTTATATTGAATTGTTATCTGCGCTATGGGGCAACCTGTGTCGCCAATGACAACTTCTCCATGCTCGATTTCCCGAGCTTCAGAAGGCACAATGAGCGGGGCGATCGATTGTGCTTCTTGTTCTCCGAGCTGGGCAACTCTTTTCCCGCACGCTTTTTCTTGCTCCATCTGTGAGGAAAGTACCTTTTCAATACCTCGCTCATAGTCTGAAAGGGGCGGTGGTGGAGGGTCATATAGGTTGTCAACGGTTTGATCTTTTACCTCAGTTGGTATAGTCTTCAGAAGTTCCTTCATGGGGTCCAGTCTTGCCTCCAGTCTTTCCTTTTTTTCTGTTCAAAAAAGGCTCTCGCCTCTTCACGTGTGCTCACTTCTAATTCCTCCTGAGTCATCTCGCCAGCTAACTTCTCAGGAGCCTTGACTTCCTTGGGTTTTTTTGCACGTTTCTTGACAGGGGACGACGTGAAAACCTTCCGCTTTGTCAAACTACTAGTGGGCGCAGCAGTCGGCTGACGGGACGGCGCGGGCGATGGACTCGCGGTGGGCTCCCAATCGTCGGGGGAGGAGGGTGGACTTTGCTGTGGTGAATTTCTAACCGGAGGAGTCGGTGGCCTTGGCGCCGAGTCTGGAAACTTGATATATTTCTTCTTCCATAGAACGATACCATGTTCGACATCTCCCAATGTCTTCTCGCCTTCAGCTCCGGGAATGTCAAGATGGATTGAGCTGAATCCCGACATAACTTTCGTCACCCCGACACGAGCAAATCCAGCCGGAATCTCACCAAAATGGAAGGTTGATCCAAGTTGATGCGGTAAAGCATAGCCATTCGCCACCGGATAACTAATGTTCTTCATTGGCGCATGTAACTCACAATTTGTCTTCTCCGTGATATCATCCATGGGGTAGCGCGCCGCTGACGGTTCATCAACTGGTTCATCAACTGCAGGATCTTGTAGCTGCGTGGAACCCACGCTGCTTTTCCGCTGAGATGGGCAGACATCGACTGCATGATCTTGTACTCGCGGCTGAGATTCCCTTTGCTGGGTAATTAAGGCCAGTTGCTCCTTCACATCCTGCATCTGGCGTTCTAATGCAGTAAACCTCTCCGCCTCCCTCTTCTTACCTCTGCAATGTTTTCTATAAGTTGCAGCGTGCTCCGGAAACCTTTCAAGAAAACCAACCCCGCCTCCTCTGCCTCGACATCGTCCCCAGTGTTCTTTATTCCCGAGGGCGAGTGAAAGCTCGTCGTCCTCTCTATCGGGAACATATTTTCCCTGTCGGACT
The DNA here is from genome assembly GCA_947311845.1 of Poa pratensis. Lineage (NCBI taxonomy): Eukaryota > Viridiplantae > Streptophyta > Magnoliopsida > Poales > Poaceae > Poa > Poa pratensis. The sequence goes on from CAMZMU010000053.1 coordinate 41,656,223, forward strand.
AGTTCTATTGCGTCAACTAGTTTTTTGGTGACTCTTTTAATTCTTTTCCTCCATTTTCCCTTTGCAACAATCAGCCCTGTGTTTGGGTCCAACACTGCCCCATGCGCAAACAACCATAACTTGGACTTGTCGGGCCAGTCATCTGTCTGTGGAATGATCCCTTTTTGACGCAGCTCGTTTTCATAGGCTTCCCACTTAGGCACGGCAGTCTTGTAGCCACCTGAGCCCAAACGATGGAAATATTTCTTCTTCTTAGCATTCAACTTATTTCGTTTCGATCGGGCCACAGCGACGGCCGATTTCTTATACGCCACAAATTCAGGCCAGTCGTCTTTTAGCTTCTCTAGATGTCCAGTGAAATCTGGAGTTTTTTTCTCATATTTTCTCCACAATGTTTTCTTCCAGTTGTTGAATTGCTCGGCCATCTTGCTAAGAGTCCACTCCTTGACTTTATCCTTCCTCCTCTGTGGGAGATTTGTCGGTAGGCTGAAATAACCCAATATCGACTCCCAAAGGGTTTCTTTAATTCTGTCCTCGACATATTTTGCGCCAATGTTTTTTTTCTTCGGCTGATTCCATTCTGCAACGGTGATCGGGACCATGTCCCTTACAAGAAATCCGCATTGAGCTATGTATTTAGTGGAGATTCCATCGGGTTTCTCCGGTTTGCCTTTTATGCTAACTTCGTCGATCGACAACTTTGCACCATCCGGCAGCTTTAACCCTTGCTGGGCCTCGTTTACGGATTGTCGACGTAGATCCAGAGGGCTGAAAGAAAAATGTTTCGTTAATAAGTGCGCATATAAATCAATTAATGCATCTAGCTAGTGATCAACAAGACTTAATATATACCTTGCCGGAGTTCTCTACGGAGTTTTGTAACGACACTTCTTCTTCGTCGTCGTCTCTGAAGTTTTGTAACTCAAGTCCCTCACCGGAGTCGTTCAAGCATTTCACGCTGAAATCTTCGCCGTCTTCTTCGTCGGAATCTTCTCCATCGGAATCTTCTCCATCAGAATTGGGTCCAAGGGTCTTATCAAATATAAGTGCTTGAAAGCGTTCTTCTTTCTCCAAGTCTCGGATGAAGTCCGGGGCGTCGATGATGGGGGCATCGTCCTCCATAGCTCAATGTCACTGCAAATTTGTAATTCAAACTTAGCAATATTTCAAACTTTGCTACTAGAATTTTCAAACTTAGCAAAATTCACATATTTACTAGAATAAAAAAATGACAATGCACATATTTACTTATTTACTAGAATAATTTCTAACTTAGCAATATTTCAAACTTAGCTAAATTTTCAAACTTTGCTACTAAAATTTTCTAACTTAGCAATATTTCTAACTTACCAAAATTAACTTTCAAAGTTAACTTAGCAAAATTATTTTTAGTAACTTAGCAAAATATTTCTAACTTAGCAAAATTATTTTTAGTAACTTAGCAAAATATTTCTAACTTAGCAAAATTTTCAAAGTTATTTTTAGTAATGTTTCTAACTTAGCAAAATTAACCTAAACAAAATTCTAGTAAATAAGTAAATATTTCTAACTTAGCAAAATTAAGCAATATTTTGCTACACTAAGCAATATTTCTAACTTAGCAAAATTAACCTAAACAATAATAAGCTAAACTTAGCAATATTTCAAACTTTACAATGTCACTGCAAATTTCTTAACAAAATGAAAAACTACAAGAATAAACCTAAACACATTTGCAAGACCAAAATTGCTACTAATATTGCTACTAAAAAAACAAACATCAAATAACCTAAATTTGCAAGACCAAAAATAACAACCTAAAATTTGCTACACTAAAATTTGCTACACTAATAAAATGACTCCACTAAAATTTCCTAATTTGCTCCACTAAAATTGAAACATAAAAATGCTCCACTAATATTACAACACTACAAATTAATCAAAAGAACAGTACTAAAAAAAATGAAAAAAATTACCTTTCGTTGGAGGGCCGAAGCGCGGCGGCCGGAGTTCGGCGGCGTGGAGGGCGCCGGAGCAGGAGGCCGGAGGGGTGGGCGCGGCGGAGGCCGGAGAAGGGCGACGGGAGGCGACGTACGGCGGGCGGCGCACGCGGCGGAGGGCGGCCGGAGCTAGCAGGGGCGCGCCACACGCGCGGGAGGCCGGAGCAGGGGCGCACGCCACGGGAGGGCCGGAGCAGGGGCAGGCGACGGCGGAGGCCGGAGCGCGGCCGAGCGCGGCTGAGGGCTTCGCCGGAGCAGGGCTTCGCCGGAGCAGGGGCGTCGTGGAGCTCGAGGCGTCGGCGGAGGGCTTCGTCGAGGACTTCGTCGATTTTGGGGGAAAAAACGATCGATCCCCTGCACTTAACCGTTCAAACAACCTTTAGTACCGGTTTTTATCTACAACCGGTACTAAAGGGTCTTTAGTACCGGTTGTAAACAACAACCGGTACTAAAGGTCTGTTTTGGGCCGCGGCGAAATTTCGCGCGCGAAGCCCAACCCTTTAGTACCGGTTGTACTTTACAACCGGTACTAATGGGCTTTTGATTTTTTTTTCTCTAGTTTCTTTTTTCTTTCTTATGTTTTCTGTTTTTTAATTATATCTATTTGGTTTCTATTTTGTTTTTTTCTCTAGTTTCTTTTTTTTCTTCAATATATATTTAATTTAATTGTCTACAAAATTGTAATAATTATCTATCTATTTGTTTTCTATAAAAATGGACCCAAGCTATGTAACTGGATTAAATAAAGATGTTTGAATATGAATTTGAATAACTTGTGCATACTTTTGAATCTGACAAAAACAAGGATACATTATTACACATCACTAACAGTTACATAAAAGGATACATTATTACACATCACTAACAGTTACATAAAAGGATACATTATTACACATCACTAACAGTTACATTACTACATAAACGGACCACACAGTTACATAAAAGGATTAGGAGCCCTAGGATCCAACATCACCAACATTATTCTACATAAACGGACTTGCTAGCTCGAAGGCCGTAGGATTAGGGGGAACGGCGGGAGGAGCCAGCCCCGTGGGCGGCCGCCCGGTTCTCGCGTGCACGTTTGCGGCGGAGGGCAAGATCCATGGAGGATGAGTCTTTCAGCGCCCAATCCAGCTCGGAAGCCTCCTTCGCTTTGAGCTGGTAGACAGTCTTGGCTCGCTGGACAGGGTAGTCGCGGACAGACTGGAAGGAGGCTTCCATGGCCTCCTGTATCTGCAACCCACAACCCTCTTCCCCGTCGTGGCTCCAGTCGAAGTCGTCGTCCTCCTCCTCCTCCGCGGGAGGAGCGGCGGCGCCTGGTGGAGGTGCAGCGGCGCTAGGTGGAGGTGCGGCGGCACCTGGTGGAGCAGGAGGCCGGTAGGAGGGCATTCCTCTCCACGCCGGGCTCGTGGGCATACAGCGGGATAGGCTCCCGCGGTAGCGCCCAAGCGCGCTCTGCCGAGCACGCTCGACCTCGTCTAGAAGGCGCTGCGGCGGGCGTGGCGGATCCATCTCGTGGAGACGATGCGTTCGTGGCTAGGAATGGTGGATTAGGGTTTACCCCGTCGGCGACAATATATAAAGACCTCCAGGGCAGCGCTAGGGGAAGACACGTGGCTAGGGCAGCGCTGGGGGAGGACACGTGGCTCCGCAAAGCCCGACTTTAGTCCCGGTTGGTGTTACCAACCGGGACTAAAGAAGCACACGGATCGTGTGTTTCTTTCAAGCGCTTGTGAGACGTTGGATCAGGGGTGAGCCCGACTTTAGTCCCGGTTGGTACACAACCGGGACTAAAGAAGCACACGGATCGTGTGTTTCTTTCAAGCGCTTGTGAGACGTTGGATCAGGGGTGAGCCCGACTTTAGTCCCGGTTGGTGTTACAAACCGGGACTAAAGAAGCACACGGATCGTGTGTTTCTTTCAAGCGCTTGTGAGACGTTGGATCAGGGGTGTGTTTCTTTTGAGGGATTGTAAGCTGTTGGATCAGCAGTATCACGACCAATTCGTGAGCCACATGACCGGTTGGTGTTACCAACCGGGACTAAAGAAGCACACGTACCCTATATATAGCCCCCCTCCCGGAATTCCAGCGTCACTCACTCACTCACACAAAACATTCCAGCGTCACTCGGAGAGGCATCTTTGGGCAACCAGCGGCAAGACGTCTCTGATGACCTGCGACCGTTCCAAACGGTTGCAGATCATCAGAGATGTCTTGCCGGACGGTTGTAGATCATCAGAGACGTCTTACCGCTGCTTGGATCGAAGTGGCGCTCAAACACAAAACATTCGGGTTTCCTAGCTATGCCCGACACTGAATGCAACGACATTCGACCGTGAATCAGTGTCGGGCTGTAGCTAGGAGAAACCGTGTGTTTTGTTTCCTAGGTTACTCACTCATATATTCTACCTTGTGCTCAAACACAAAACATTGTGTTGGTAAAACTGCAGCTGATTGACATAGTGTTTAGATCTCTCTTTGAGTTTTCAGGACATAGTTACATAAAAGGTTTAATACATTATTACACATCAGTAACAACATCCCTATCTAGTGTTCACTTTTTCTTCTTGTGTGTCCCTTTTTCTGATTGCGCCGTAGCCATGGACATTCTTCATCATTTAACACGATGCTTGGGTCAGTTTTCACTTTGAAGGGCGGAATTTCATCAAACTTATTGTAATCTTCTGACATGTCTGTCTTGTCCTCCACTCCCACGATGTTTCTTTTTCCTGAAAGAACTATGTGGCGCTTTGGCTCATCGTATGATGTACCGGCTTGCTTATCTTTTCTTTTTTTCGGTCTGGAAGACATGTCCTTCACATAGAAAACCTGAGCCACATCATTGGCTAGGACGAATGGCTCGGTGCGGTACGCAAGATTCTTGAGATCCACTGTAGTCATTCCGTACCGCCGGTCTATCTCTACCCCGCTTGACAGGTTGACCCATTTGCACTGAAACAAAGGGATCTTAAAAGAAGGTCCATAGTCAAGTTCCCATATCTGCTGTATGCAACCATAATATGTGTCCTTTGTCCCATCGTCATTTGTTGCATCAAAGCGGACACCACTGTTTTGGTTAGTGCTCTTTTTGTCTTGGGTTTCCGTGTAAAATGTATTCCCATTTATCTCGTACCCTTGGAAAGTCAATATAGTCGAAGATGGTGACTTGGCCAACAAGTATAGCTCTTGTCCAACAGTGTGTTATTAATGAGATGTGTACGCAACCAACTGCCGAAAGTATCCACGTGTTTCCCTTTAATCCAGAAGTTAGTCTCCTCCGGGTATTGGGAGCGTAAAATATCCATGTGTTTCACGATATACGGAGCCACCAATCTGGAATTTTGTAGAACTGTGTAGTGTGCTTGAGTGAAAGAATGCCCGTCCATACATGTTGTTGCTTTCTTTCCTAGCGTGCCTTTTCCACGCAGTCTCCCCTCATGGCGCGATTGAGGAACACCGATCGGCTTAAGATCAGGAATAAAGTCAACACAAAACTCAATGACCTCCTCTGTTCCATAGCCCTTGGACATGCTTCCTTCTGGCCTAGCACGGTTATGAACGTATTTCTTTAAGACTCCCATGAACCTCTCAAAGGGGAACATGTTGTGTAGAAATACAGGACCGAGAATGGAAATCTCTTCGACGAGGTGAACTATGAGGTGCGTCATAATATTGAAGAAGGACGGTGGAAACACCAACTCGAAACTGACAAGACATTGGACCACACCCGTCTGTAAACTTGGTAGAGTTGCTGGATCGATTACCTTCTGAGAAATTGCATTCAGGAATGCACATAGCTTCACAATGGGTACTCGAACGTTTTCCGGTAGAAGCCCCCTCAATGCAACCGGAAGTAATTGTGTCATAATCACGTGGCAGTCATGAGACTTCAGGTTTTGGAACTTTTTCTCTGCCATGTTTATTATTCCCTTTATATTCGACGAGTAGCCAGACGGGACCTTGATACTGCTCAGGACTTGAAAAAAGATCTCCTTCTCTTCTTTGGTAAGAGCGTAGCTGGCAGTACCTTGGTACTTCTCTGGATTCAGGTTGTCTCGTTCGTGCGTACTTTGCTGGTCCTGCCGTGCATCCGATGTATCTTTCGTCTTCCCATACACGCCTAAGAAGTTTAGCAGGTTCACGCAAAGATTTTTCGTCACGTGCATCACGTCGATTGCAGAGCGAACCTCTAGGATTTTCCAATAGGGTAAATCCCAAAATATAGATTTCTTTTTCCACAAGGGTACGCGCTTGTTAGCGTCTTTTGGAACATTTAGACTGCCAGGACCCTTTCCAAATATTACTTCCAAATCCTTGACCATGCCATATATAACATCACCATCAGGGCGTGTAGGCTTCGTTCGGTTATCTGCCTCACCTTTGAAATGCTTGCCTGGCTTTTTTACGGGATGCCTGTTTGGAAGAAATCGACGATGACCAAGGTACACATTCTTGTTACCTAAATATATACTGTCAGTCTTATCTAAACAGTGCGTGCATGCATTGTATCCCTTGTTTGACTGTCCTGAAATGTTACTAAGAGCAGGCCAATCATTGATGGTTACAAACAGCAACGCTCGTAGGCCAAATTCCTCCTGTTTGTACTCATCCCACACACGTACGCCTTCGTCAGACCACAACTGTAAAAGTTCGTCAACTAATGGCCTCAGATACACATCAATGTCGTTGCCGGGTTGCTTCGGGCCTTGGATAAGCACTGGCATCATAATATACTTTTGCTTCATGCACAACCAAGGGGAAGGTTATAGATACATAGAGTCACGGGCCAGGTGCTATGACTGCTGCTCTGCTCCCCAAACGGATTCAAGCCATCTGTACTTAGACCAAACCTTAAGTTCCTTGCGTCAGCTGCAAATTCCCCAAACGCACTGTCGATGTTTCTCCACTGAGACCCATCAGCGGGGTGTCTCATCATCTCGTCTTCCTTACGGTCTTCTTTGTGCCATCGCAACAACTTGGCATGCTCTTTGTTTCGGAACAAACGTTTCAACCGTGGTATTATAGGAGCATACCACATCACCTTCGCGGGAACCCTCTTCCTGGGGCTCGGCTCGCCCTCAACATCACCTGGGTCATCTCGCCCGATCTTATACCGCAATGCACCGCATATCGGGCATGCATTCAAATTCTCGTACTTCTCACCGCGGTAGAGGATGCAGTCATTGATGCATGCATGTATCTTCTGCACCTCTAATCCTAGAGGGCAGACAATCTTCTTTGCTTCGTATGTATTGTGCGGCAATTCATTATTCCTTGGAAGACTCTTCTTAAATATTTGTAGCAACTCCTGAAATGCCTTGTCAGATATTCCATTCTTTGCCTTCCACTGCAGCAATTCCAGGGTGGTACCCAGCTTTTTCTGGCCATCTTCACAATTTGGGTACAACAATTTTTTGTGATCCTCTAACATGCGCTCCAACTTCGACCACTCGTTTTCACTTACGCAGTTCATCTGTTCATCAAGAATGACCGACGAAGATCATCATCATCGGACTGATCAACAATGACCTCGAGCTCAACTTCGTCTTCCCCCATTGTAGTATCACCGTGTTCAGAGAACACGGGATAGTTGTCATCATCCTCTTCTTCAGGGTTTCCATTATAACCCCTCTTTCTCCGTGCTTGGTCCAACAAAAATAATTGGGCATGAAGCCTTGTCGCAACAAGTGGGAGTGTATGGTTCTTACGCTCGGGTAATTCCTGTTATTCCGACATTCATCACATGGACAAATCATAAAACCATTCTTCAGCTTGTTTAACTTAACCACATCGAGAAAACGATGCATGCCATCAATGAACTCGGGACAGCGTCGATCACCGTACATCCATTCTCGGCTCATCTGCATTACATAAATATATCAAAAACCATTACACCAGCTAAATAATGAATAGAGATACGTGACCAAATTAATTTATACAAGTTCATCACATTAAAATCAAAGTAGAGTAGTGCCCAAATGTAATACATAGTTCTCACGAAACATACATCAATCGAAACTAACATACAACTATCTAAAGAATTTAAATCCAACAACAAATGCGATCAGAATCGCAACCAAGGTAACTATTGAACCAACAGCATAATGATACCAAGCCTCTTGACTAATGGCATATTTTCTAATCTTTTTAAGCTTGGCGCGCATTGCATCCATCTTCCTCTCGTGAGCAGTGACGACGTCGGCAAGCTCGACCCCGTGAGCATCAACGATGTCGGCAATCTTCAAGTCCAATTCCATCTTCTCTTCTAGGCATTGGAGACGAAGATCTTCACTTATCTTCAATTTTGCTCTCAAATCGTCGTTTTCTTTTTTAAAATACTCGACAATAGGGTCGGCCGGAATTTCCGGTTCAACTACCTCCTAAATAAAAATATATCTACGTCAAGTTGGTCGGCATGATTGTTATAAACACGAAACAAAATAAATAGTTAAAAAGATATACCACATCCGAATCATAGACCGGACGAGGGCCGAAGGGGACGGATATCAAAACCATGACACTATACATATATAAAAAAACATAAGAAAATTATACAAGAAATAATTATGCATTTAAATCATATAACTAACAATTTTTAAAATAAAAGATAAAAAAGAGGCTCACCGAGGTGGTGTCGGTGACGGAGCGGCGCGGGCGATCGACGGCGGTGAGGAAGGGGACACTATATAAAACCACAAATTATACTTTAATTTGAGCTCAAAATGCATATAAAACAAATGAAATCCCTAACTTAGGCATTTCATCAAACACCTTGCAAGCACCACCAAAATCAAACTTGCTAAACTTGCACGAAAATGAGCTAAACTTGAAATGCCGGAAGAGAAGATGAAGAAGTTGCTAACCCTTGTATAGGGTGCCACCAATCTTGACAAATGTTGGAGAAAAAAGCGGTGAACTAGAGCTTGGGAGAGAGGAAAAATGGAGTTGGGTCGAGTTGCTTCTGGCTCGGGGTGGAAGAAGGTTATAGTGCCCGAAACCTTTAGTACCGGTTTTTAAACAACCGGTACTAAAGGTCTCGCCGTGGGGCCACCAACCGCGGCCGCATGTGGCCGCGTGGCCTCCAACTCTTTAGTACCGGTTGCTATTAACAACCGGTACTAAAGGGTACCTTTAGTACCGGTTGTTAATAGCAACCGGTACTAAAGGTCCTCGCCGCGGTGACACGAACGCAACCGGTGCTAATGCCCCCCTTTAGTACCGGTTTTTGTTCAACCGGTACTAAAGGTGGCGCACCAAAGCCTCCTTTTCTACTAGTGTGAGGGTAGCGATCGCCTTTCACCGAGCGGAGTTGTTCAAGGTCATATGAGTCCACCAATCTTGAACACAATTGAAGTTATCCCAAGAGCTCATGTCCAACCATGAGAGGTGTAGCCAAGCCTTCACCATGTTCGAAATGCGCTTAGCGAACCGACATTGGAACAATAAGTGAGCGGCCGTCTCTCTAGTTTGCTTGCAAAGCGGGCAAAGATCACAATTTGGCCATCCCCTCCGACGTAGTCGGTCCGCCGTCCAAATCTGGTTTTGAATGATTAGCCAAGCGAAGAATTTGCATTTAGGGGGCGCCCACACCTTTCACACCAATTTCTTCATATTGGATGTGGTGGAGCCTAAGAATTGGGCGTGGTAGGCCGAACTTGCCATGTAGGTACCCGAGGAGGACATAGTCCAAGTGATGGAGTCGGGGACGTCTTCGTTGAGGTGCACTTGTTGTAGAGAGGTCCAGAGGGCAACACATTGTTGTATGTGAGCAAGAGTGATCCCATCGGAACTGTTTATTTGGCTTATCCATGCATCTTCTTGCATGGCCTTTTGCACACACCATTTCTTGCGCTTCGAGATGGAGCAGATGAGGGGGGCGATGTCACGCGGTCTATGTCCGTCCAACTAAGGGGAGTCCCAAAATGGTGCCTTGTGTCCGTTGCCAACAGTGATTGTGTTGCATGCATAGAAGAGGTCATAGTCCTCGCTTGTGCACGGGTTGCCCATCCCAATCCATAGCTTGGTGGTGTCCGTCCACTCATGCCATAGCCAACGTAGCCGTAAGGCCGCCCCAAATCTTTCGGTGTCAAGGATAACCAAGCCTCCAAACTCGGTTGGGCGGTACACCATTTTCCAACTTACCTTGCACTTGCCACCGGAAACCTTATCGGAGGCCGCCCAAAGGAAAGAGCGCTCAATTTTGTTGACCTTGAGCACTCTGAGGAAGGGATTGTCCCATATGCCATAGCTTGTCTAGGTACAAGTTGAATTTCAGTCTTGATGAGGTGAATCTGGTACTCCTATATTGACACCACTACCGCCGTCCCATTTGGTTAGTCTGTATTCTTTTTCTAGCTGTCTCTTATGTGGTTTATGTTTGCCAACTTTAGCTTGCAACGTTTGTTGTATTTCTGCCTGTGGCCACACTTCTGTTTCTCTTTTTAGGGAGCTTTTGTTGGTCTTTCTTGTGCTGATTCCTGTTGATTTTACATTTGTAATACAATAGTTTTTTTTTGTGGGTAGCCATTTTTAATAGGTTCATTGTAGCAAATATGCATATTTTCAAATCTCCAAGTTTATCAGATTTTGTTATTTTTGTGTAGGTCGGAATACAAAGCATTTGAAGTTGATATTTTACACGCTCGTAGGATATACTGTTGATTAAATCAGGAAAAAAATTCATTTTTTTTTGAAACTCACAAATATGATTTTCGAATTTTTTAAACCGAAGGGAGCACTGGAGTTCGGGAGCCAAAAACACTTTTTGCTTTCTTACAAATTGTATTCCAAGTGAGGTGCTTTTTGTGGTTTAGGTTAATACCATGATCATTCAGGCCATTGCCTTGTTGGCCTTGCCATTGACTTGACCTTGACCATGGTCGTCCATGATGGCAACATGCAGCCACTTGGTGGAAGAAGCTTCATTAGAAGTCTTCGTCGGCGTGCTAGGGAGCTCGTAAAGCTTGTCCTAGCACATGTTTTTTATTGCAAATACTGCCTGGCATTATGCACAGAGATAGCACCAAACGGGTGTACAGCTATCCAGTTCAAGTGGCAGCCCTGTTGCTGTCCTAGTCACCATTCTTGACTTCCCACATCAGTCAGCTGAACATGCCTTCCTGCATCTTCACACTCTTGTCTCTCTTCCATTCTATATATACATCCTCTTCTTCATCTGAATATCAGATCAGGGGACACTCACACTCTTCTCCATGCCTCCCCTCTGCAGATTATTGATGGGGCTGCTTCTCTTACACACTCGTCATTGGTGCTCCTCTGCAGCTGCAAATGATACTCTCGTGGCAGGCCAAGCGCTCGCCGCCATCGGCGGAAAGCTTGTGTCAAGAAACGGGAAGTTCGCGCTCGGCTTCTTCCAGTTCCAGCCAGCAAGCATAGTCAGTAAGTCGCCCCCCAACGCCACCTCCCCCAGCTTGTGGTACCTTGGCATATGGTTCAACAAAATCCCAGTTTTCACTCCCGCGTGGGTTGCCAATAGGGATCAGCCAATCACCAACACCAACCTCAACCTAACATGGCTCAAGGTATCAAGCGATTGCAATCTTGTCATCGTAAACCATTCCGGCAACACTGAATCAGTTGTTTGGTCCAGTCCCATTGTCAACAATAGGATACGAGCCAACAACATAAACAGCACTTGTGCTGCCATTCTTTTGAACACCGGAAACCTTGCCATCACAATAACAGAGAGCCCATCATCATCTGACCTACTGTTGTGGCAGAGTTTTGACTACCCAATAGATATTGCGCTTCCTGGTGCCAAGTTTGGCCGGGACAAGGTCACTAGTTTGAATCGCCTGGGCATCTCAAAGAAGAGCCTTGTTGATCCGGGTCTTGGGTCATACAGTGTTGAACTAAACACCAGCGGGGTTATCATCCTCAAGCGTCGGAACCCTCGGTAGTGTATTGGAATTGGGCATCCTCCAAAATATCATCGTTGAATCTTATACCAATACTCAAGTCCATTCTAGATTTGGATCCACGGACAAAAGGTTTGATTAACCCAGCTTATGTTAAAACCAACCAAGAGGAGTACTACATGTACACTCACCGGATGAGTCATCTTCCACATTTGTCTCACTAGACATATCTGGTCAGATAAAGCTGAATGTTTGGTCGCAACCCAACCAGTCTTGGCAAATAATCTATGCCCAGCCTGCCGATTCCTGCACTCCAGCTGCTACCTGTGGACCTTTCACGGTCTGTAACGGCAATGCACATCCATTCTGTGACTGTATGAAGAACTTCTCTCAGAAGTCGCCGCAGGATTGGTACTTCAATGACCGAACAGGAGGATGCATCAGAATACGCCATTACACTGCAACACTAGTAATATCAACAAAAACATGACAAGTTCAACAGACATGTTCTATCCCATTTCTCGAGTTATGTTGCCCTACGACCTGCAAAGCATAGACGTTGCTACCACACACAGAAAATGCGAAGAAGCTTCTCAGTTCCTGCTCATGCACTGCTTATTCCCATAACAATAGTAGATGCACCGTCTGGAAAGGAGAATTGTTTAGTGTAAATATGAATGATGGCATTGATAATACTTCAGAAGATGTTCTTTACCTCCGCCTTGCCACAACAGATTTTCTGCCAAGTTTGAGAAAAAACAAGAGAAAACCAAACGTTGGAGTTGTTACTGCTGCAAGCATTGTTGGTTTTGGGTTACTAATGCTCATGCTATTGTTACTTATTTGGAGGAACAAATTCAAGTGTTGTGGTTTGGCTTTATATGACAATAAAGGTAGCGCTGGTGGGATTATAGCCTTCAGATACACCGATTTAGTTCATGCTACGAAAAGCTTCTCAGAAAAGCTTTTTTTTTGCGATGAAAAGAGAGTAAAACTAAGTACAGGTAGAATTTATATCCAGAGCAATGGCTGCTTCAATCTCCGGGGGAAGTTGCTCAGCCATACTTCAGTTCTTCCTTGAACTCTACCCATGCGAGCAAGCTCGTGACTGACACCATTGATGTCACGACTGATCTTGACCGCTTCAATTTCTCTTTCCATAAGTAATTCTCGAATAGCTGAAATTCTGAAAGCATAGGCGGATGAGTTCACAGTCCCAGGTTTGATAAGCTCAAGCGCATCCGCACAATCAGTTTCCAGTGTGAATTTCAGAGGTGTCCAATGCAAGGCCAGCTTCAGACCTTCCTCAATTGCCATAAGTTCCGCATCTGTAGCATCCCTGCAACGCTGGAGCTGGCGGCATGCTGCAAAAATGGCCTCGCCTCTATGGTCCCGCAACACCATGCCGGCACCTGCTCCGTCGCTAGAGAATGCACCATCAACTGTGAGTTTTGCTTCGCCGAGGTTAGGTCGTGTCCAGAGTTGCTGCAACTTCTGACGGACAACTATCCCACTAGCCTTCTGACGGAAACCTTGATCATAAGAGACTACCATCTTTCCTTTACTCACATCAGCATTCGGAAATTGTTTAATCATCAACAAGAGTTGAGATAACTTATGAGGAACCGGCGCGAACCTTCAATCAGAGGACAAGGCTTTTCTCAGAAAAGCTGAGAGGAGGTGGTTTCGGTTATGTATACAAGGGAGTGCTAAGTGACTCGACTACTATAGCAGTGAAGAAGCTTCATGGTGCCAGTCAAGGATAGAAGCAATTCAGGGCCGAGGTGAGCTCAGTTGGACTGATCCAACATATTAACCTAGTCAAATTGATTGGTTTTTGCTGTGAAGGTGATCACAGATTACTTGTGTATGAACACATGTTAAATGGGTCTCTTGATGGTCATCTATTTAAGAAGAGCAATAATGCTGCTGTCCTAAGCTGGAACACGAGATATCAGATAACACAAGGATTTGCTAGAGGTTTGTCCTACTTGCATCAGAGTTGTCGCGAATGCATTATACACTGTGATGTTAAGCCAGAAAACATACTTGTGGACGCATCATTTGTTGCTAAGGTTGCAGACTTTGGGTTGGCAGTGTTTGTGGGAAGGGATTTTAGCCGAATTCTGACTACATTCAGAGGAACTGCAGGTTATCTTGCCCCAGAGTGGATTAGTGGAGTTGCTATTTGATGACGTGGATCACACGTTCGTTGGGAGACCCCAAGAGGAAGGTATGAAGCAGTGTAGCAGCAGTTTCGCTCAGTATGAAACCAAGGTTTAATCGAACCAGTAGGAGCAAGAAATCACTTCTGAAGGTTGTCAGTGGCGCGCTGACGTGGAACCTGCACACAACACAATCAAACTACTTTGCCCCAATGAAACAGTGAGGTTGTCAATCTCACCGGCTTGCTGAAAACAAAGGATTAAACGTATGGTGTGGAAAACAGTAGTAAATTGCAGAGAATGAAAAGGAACAATGTTTACAGTTGGTTGTATTATCAGTGTAAGAGAATGGACCGGGGTCCACAGTTCACTAGTGGTGTCTCTCCATAAAAGATAACTAACATGCTGGGTGAACAAATTACAGCTGGGCAATTGACAAAATATTGAGCGCATGACATGATGATTACTATGATATTCATGTGGGCATTACGACAAAATACATAGACCGTTATCCAACAGCGTCTATGACTAATAATCCACCTCCAGGTTGTCATACCGAGTTCCCCGTTGGTATTAAGTTGCAAGCAACGGATAATCGCATTAAGTAATGTGCGTAATGTAAACAAATGCATTAGACCTAACGGCGCACCCTTAAGCTAAGCCTCGGTTATTTTATCCCTAGTGGCAACATCACATCCACAATCTTAGAAGTTGTTGTCACTCTCCCAGATTACCGGAGGCATAAACCCACTATCTAGCATAAATACTAACTCTTGGAGTTACAAGCATCTACTTGGCCAAACCATCTACTAGTAACGGAAAGCATGCAAGATCATAAACAACATATAAGATAGATTGATAATCAACTTGACATAGTATTCAATATTCATCGGATCCCAGCAAACACAACATGTAGCATTACAATAAGATGATCTTGATCATGATAGGCAGCTCACAAGATCTAAACATGATAGCATAAAGTGGAGAGACAACCATCTAGCTACTGCTATGGACCCGTAGTCCAAGGATGAACTACTCACGCATCACTCCGGAGGCAGGCATGGTGATGTAGAGCCCTCCGGTGATGATTCCCCTCTCCGACAGGGTGCCGGGAAGAGCTTCTGAACCCTCCCGAGCAAGGGTTGACGGCGGCGGCGTCTCTGGAACTTTTCGTGGATAATGGCTCGGGTATTTAGGGTTTTCGCGTCGGGAAGATTATATAGGCGAAAGGGCGGCGGCTCGAGACGCCCGTGGGGCCCACACCACCCCACGGCGCGGCAGAGGGTGGGGCCGCGCCACCCCATGGTGTGGCTGGCTCGCGGCCCCCTCCGTCTCTCCTTTGGACTCCGTGTACGTGTTGGAAAAATAGGAGGTCCTGTCCAAGTTTCGTCCAATTCCGAGAATATTTTCAGACTAGCTTTTCTGGAATACAAAAACAGCAGAAAACAGGAACTGGCATTGCGGCATCTTGTTAATAGGTTAGTCCTAGAAAATGCATGAAAATGCTATGAAGTGTATATAAAACATGTAACAATTGGTATAATATCAACATGGAACATCAGAAATTATAGATACGTTTGAGACGTATCACTATTACACCAAAAATTGATGTTTACGGATTCGGCATGGTACTGATGGAGGTCATATCAGGAAGGAGGAATTCTTCACCTGAAACATCACACAGCAATACCAGCACCACCAGCAGTTATTACGATGTTGAATATTTCCCTGTGCAAGCCATTAGCAAGCTTCACAGTGGAGATGTGCGGAGTTTGGTGGATCCACAACTACATGGTGACTTCAATTTGGAAGAGGCTGAAAGGGTTTGCAAAGTTGCATGCTGGTGCATCCAAGATAATGAGTTTGATCGGCCGGCGATGGGTGAAATGGTCCGTGTTCTCGAGGGTCTACAGGAGATTGATATACCTCCGATGCCAAGACTACTTGCAGCTATAACGAATCAATATGGTATTGCAACTTCAATATAATAATAACTCGCAGTTGAAGCTTACTAATCTTTGTAATTTCAGCAAATTTTAAGTTGTAGTAATGTGGGGAAGAAGGAATATGTAACACCCCTTGCCACCGGTGAGGATCGGGGCGTGAGCTCGGTACACGGATGGATAACTGCTGGCTTGTGGTAGCCGCCGGACCTGAGGAAGACGGGACTGGGAGGAGACGAACAGGGACAGAGGAGAGAGTTTCAGACTTCAGTTCTGTTTCCTGTCCTTTCCTGTGTACCTCCTCTCTTCTATATACTCCCGATGCATCCCTCGCTGTCAGAGCAAGGTTGGCCCAAGGCCCAGGATGACAAGGCCCATGGCATCGATAGGTGCGGTCATAACAATACCGCCCCCAAGAAACATTGCTTGTCCCCAAGCAATGGCTGAGTCAGGTCGCAACAAATTGCAGCTCCAACTTCTGTATAAAAATCTTCTTCTCAACCATGAAATCTGATCAGTGGCCCCTCTTGCAAAGCTTTATCCCTTATTCACCTACAATCCTTGCCACCGGGATCCCATTGCTTGTATTGCAGGTGGTTTGCCAAATGAATCAAGGAGCAGAAATAATAGCACTTAAATAGATAGCTCTTGCTGCAACTTGTCTGGTCATCTGGTTGTGAACACTGAGATTCCATGGTATGTACTGGAGTTTTCTATCCAAGCCTTCACTTTGGATGTCACAAAAAACTGAGCAATAGGTGTGAAGCCAAGTGACCGCAACAAGTGTTTTCAGGGGATCCTCCATTACATCTGTATGTCTAGGTTTGAGCGCTTCATTCCCTTGCTCTATAGCACCCGCAAGCATACCAGAACCACCAGAATGCAAATGCACCATATATACAGGGAATGAACTAAAGCAAGTACTCTGCTCTGGTGCATATGATGACAAATATAACCATGCCCGCATGTCACGCCAGGAAACAGAGTAGTGAGCACTCCAACAGCTCAAATCTGCCAAACTTAGAAACTGAGCACTTGTTATAAGCTGCAAGACCCATCGCAAGTTTCCAGGATCCCATGGGAATGTGAGTGTGGTACTGTTGTTGTCAAGCTGTAGTGAACTACCACCCGGATCCCATGAGAAGGAAAATGAAACAATATTACTACCATATTGCATCCCACTTAACAGTACCTGTTGTAGCTTGCCAGGATCCCATGGCGATGAGAGCCTCACATTGTTGGTAGCATAGGTCAGCCAAAATATGGGATTATGTGTGCATCCCCCTTGAGTGCCTGGATCCCATGTTAATGCCAGTAATTCACTATTGTTGAACTCTTGTGGTGGCAGTATAAGGTACACCAGCTAAACTTTAGTTGCTGCATGACCCAAGCCTATGCTAGTGTCAGTCGCATCCTTAGGCTCCTCGAGAGATTTCATAGGCTGCTCCAGGAATAGTGACAAGCCTCCGGCATTAGTGAGCACACTATCGCCAATACACTCGTCACAACCCCTCTTCATGGAACAAATGCCCTCAGACTCCTCTATAGAATTCACCACCTGCTCCAAGAATAGAGATACCCCTCCAACATGGGTCAGCAACTCTTGAGAACCATCAGAAATCAGTTGCACGATTTGAGTTGCATCCCCCAAACTTGCTTGCTCATATGTATCCTGTGGCTTGTAATTAGTTTGAGGCTCAGTGGGCAGCATGTATGTGCATGCCTTGTCCATGTTAGCGGCCATAGCAGCGACATGACCTGCTCCCTCACGCACCTGCACAACTCGTTCCCCCGAGATGGGCATTGTTGTAGAAGTCGGTGTAGGTGTACCAACCGATGGAGGTGAAGAAGTGAACGGCTCCACCTCAACTCGATCCCAATCAACTGTTGGAATCGTAGGCAGAAAATAAAAAAATTTCCTAACAACGATAACCTTATACTAGCCAGGATCTATACTATGCAGATATACTATAACGGAGGAGATCGATATACGTACCCTCGTAGACCGATAGCGGGGATTACGCTCCCGCAACAAGCGTTGTCGAAGTAGACGACGTAGCCGACCTCGAGGTCGCGAAGAACTTGGCGCGATGAAGACGGCGCGACGATGACGATGACGGCGCCGACCTCATGGTGGTGGAGGCGAACTCCTCCAAGCGCCTCAAGCGTGGCGCCTCGCAGGGCTTCACACACATACGGTGAAGATGACGACCTCCGGGCTCCGATCCAGCCGAGCAGCGGAAGTGGAAGACTTGGACCGAAGACCAGCAGCACGGCGGTGTGCATATGGTGGAGAAAACCTCAACCCGTGCGCAACCCCATTTGCGGAGTCACGTCTAAACGGATGAGAGAGAGAGAGAAATTTCTGGTGTCTTTTTTCCAATGCAAGGGGGCATCACTGTATAAAGGGGATGGGAGGGGTGTCTGAAAGTGCATGTGCTGCCCCATGTGTGGTTTTGGTAATTAATGACAATCCTTATGGACTAATGTTTACATTGAGATATTCTTGTAGATCTTGTCTATAGGAAAAGATTGGAGTTCATGTATTGGACTCTAGAAGATTACATGATGATCAATGTTCTATCCAAGGGATTATATGAAGAATGGTCATGTGAAGAGTTGGGCTTATTGCAAGCATGGCTTGGAAAAGAAAATTGAGTAAACATTCATGTTATCTCCGAGCCATCATATATATCAAGATAAGAAGATGAAGTTCAAGTGGATTCATGAAGACGGAGCATAGCAAGGCTCTCCCATCCCATCATGGTGTATGGGGAGTATTTGGAGAAGTCTTCATCAAGCATATGCTAGCAAGCACAATCAAGAAAGGTGTTCCAACTTGAGAGAGTCAAGATCGTCATCATCTAGCTCAAGTGGAATGCGCAAGGCAAAGGTATGATCTTGATAAGGTTTCTATTTTACCGGTCTCGTGGTATTAGTGGGAGACCGGGTTATAGGATACACGGCGTACTATCAAGAGGGGCTCTCAAGTGAGTAACTTGATTGCATCTTTGTGGAGAGCTCAAACCATGTGAGAATTTAGAGCTTGTGTTCATCTCCATACCAAGCTCTAGTTCATCAAAAACGGATTTCATTTGAATATCTTGTGGTGTTTTTGATGTTGGAGGTTTTACTGTTTTGTCTCTTGTAGAGAGGTCAAACTCTTCCCTTGTGTTATCCTCCTCACATGATGGACTATGATGTATATATGCATGATCTTGTAGTGCTTGTGATTATCTTCGGAGCAAGCCCAAGATCATTGAAAACGGAGTCCGGATGGAAAACCTGTTGTGTTTTCGTGTTGGAAATATTATCGGTTTATCCTTGAGGAAAGTTCCACATCTTCCCATGGGTGGCAACTTAACTCTATTTATGGTTCTTAATATTTCCAACAAAATTGGTTTCAACCCATTTGGAGTTTTCTCGCAAAAGTTATGGGTGTTACATTTTCGGGTTCTGGGTGGCCAGGCCGGGCTCCAGGCCGGCTGGCTCGGCTGGGTAACCAGCCCCCAGGCCGGCTTCTCTGAAGCTCTCTAGCAGCGCGTGAGGCCGGCCTCCCTGCACTGCCCAACGGGCAGATTTTTTAGGGGACCTATTTAAGGGGTTTTCTTCCACATTGGTTCCCTAACCTCTTGAGCACGTTTTTCCCCTCTCTCTCCTCCATTGTTGACCTTTGGAAAAGCTTGCCTACCTCTCAATCCCTCCCATGATTCTTGCATATCTTTGAGGGAAAGTGAGAGGAGATCTAGATCTACATTTCCACCAATCCATTCCTTCTGTAAGTGAGGGAACCTAGTTGATCTTGATCTTGGAGTTCTTGGTGTTTCTCCTCCATTGTTCTTCCTCTCTTATTCCCCCATAAGCATTTGTTGCTTTGTTGGAATTTGAGAGTGAAGGATTTGAGCACTTGTGCTCTTGCCATTGCTTTGTGCATCGGTTTATGCTCTCCATGAGGATTCGTTGAAGTGAAAGGTCGTGAGCCTGTTACTCTTGGGTCTTTGGACCCTAGACGCCTTTTGTGGCGGTTGAGGCCTTTTGTGGCCACTTGGGAGCTCCCAATCCTTTTGTGGGTTGTGCCTCAAGATTGTTGTACGGGGCTCGATTTCCGCCCAAAAGGGAAATCAATAGTGCCAGGTGAACCGAGCTTTTGGGCAAGGTTCATCGGAGAATAGGGTGAGGCCATTTGTGGCGTCTTGAGTTTGAAACTCACACCCCTCCAACGAGACGTACTCCCCTCAGAAGGAGGAACTCGGGAATACATCATCGTCTCCGCGTGCCTCGGTCATTTCTATACCCGAGCTTTTTACTTATGCAATTTACATTGTGATAGCCTTCGTGCTTGAAGTCTATATCTTGCTATCACCTTGTTACTTGTATTGCTTAGCATAAGTTGTTGGTGCACATAGGTGAACCTAGTATATTTAGGTTGTTGGCTTGTTGATTTAAACACCTAGTTTTATTCCGCAATTATCAAGACTAAACCGGAAAAGTTTTAAATCGCCTATTCACCCCCCCTCTAGGTGACATCCTTGTCCTTTCAGTGTCACCCTTGGTGGGTAGGCCATGTGGGACTAAACCCCACATGCCCAGCCGCACCAAGGGGTGCTGCGCCCCTAGGTGGGCAGCCCCTCCCCAATTCGCACCTTGTGGGGATGTTTCCCCCCTTATGGGCCTTCTCTCCCATGGGAAAGCCCATTTAAGGTGGGCTGCCTTTATAATTCTGAAAATAACTAAATAAAATATATTTAATCATTAATTCAACTAATTAATATTAAATACATATTATCTAATTTATTCCGGCTCCGAAAACTATTTCGTTGCCCTCCGATCTTCATCGGATATGTCCCGAACTCCATCGGAAATGCCCCAGAACACTTCCGGTGTTCTTCTCTCTATTTTCTCTTCTCGCCCAATCTAAATAAACGTCACTCCCCTTAAATGTGTCACCCTAGCGGTTCGAGAATACTCCAGACATGATCGAGACCCGTTCTCTGATCAATGACTATCAGGGAGACCTGGATGGCTATGATAGTCCCTGTGCATCACGAATAACTTTGTCGTTCGAACCTTAGACGTCAAGCCTTAAACCTTTTGCCAGGCGATACTTAGTTTGTCCGAGACTTGATCTTCGGCATCACGATACCGAGCTTGATCTCGTTACTTGACAATACTATCTTTACTCGTCTGTGATATTACATCCTCGTGACCTAGTCACATGCTTGGAAGCTCATTGATGTAATCTCACCGAGTGGGCCCAGAGTATCTATCCTGCTATGCGGATTGGAAAATCCCGCTCTTGATCCCTTGCCTCAACATACTTCCTTCCGATACCCGAGAGGAACACCTTTATTGTCACACTATGTCAGATATGACATTTGATGCAATCAAAGTATCTTTCAGAAATAGCGATTAAAGTGATCTCACGGTCGAAGGTGTAATGACTACGTCCTACATATTGGGTGTGTCCATCACATCATTCTCCCAATGACATGACTACATTGCCAACTGACATAAATGTCACATGATCGGGAAACCTCGATCATCAATCGCACAACGGACTAGTTAAATAGGGGATACTAGGGACCTGATTGTTTACATACCACACGTGTATTAATGGTTCCGCTTAATACAGTTATAGCATGGTATAAATCACATTATGAACAATCGAGATATGACAAATAAAATATCTTTATTAATTGCCTCTAGGGCATATCTCCAACATCAACCACGACTGGTTCAGAGTTGGCCGGCCTATGAATGCCGATGGATGGTGGGGCGTGCTGGATGTCCAGAAGCAGCAACCATCATAGATGCACCGACCATGCAGCCCACCTCGAGCTTTGCTTGCCTCGCGCCATGATTGAAGCTCCACAAAAGCCTTGACATGATTGCTTTCCTGCAATACACATATTTCATTGACGCCATAGGGATCAAAGACCCGATGGATCACCTTCTCTAACAGTGGGTACAACACACAGGTGATGGTGACATGGAGGACGTGGCTGCTTGTCTCCTCTTGGCGCTCAGACTTTCCATCGAACACCTTATGGGCACCCACGGTGGAAGTTGCTTCCCGCCCGAGTGCGAGGTTGAGGCTGGCCACAGTGGGCGTCGCAGACAGCGGCGTGGCCATGGTGGTCACCTGCTCCCTAGGCTCCCAGGAAGCCTGAAGGCGAGAAATATGAGCCAAAGTCGCATCCCTCGACTTCGAGCGCTATGCAATCTCCTTCATCCGCTCGATCGATAGCTTGAGGCTCGCCATGGACGCGCTAACGCCGCATCAGTCGTCGTCTCTGCCATCCCCATCGCCTCCATAATCTCACTGGAAACCAAATCGAAACGGGAATTTGGGGATTTTGTGTGTGTGAAATTTTCGGTGGAGGATTCGCTGGCTCTGATACCACTGTAACACCCCTTGCCACCGGTGAGAATCGGGGCGTGAGCTCGGTACACGGATGGATAACTGGTGGCTTGTGGTAGCCGCCAGACCTGAGGAAGACGGGACTGGGAGGAGACGAACGGGGACAGAGGAGAGAGTTTCAGACTTAAGTTTTGTTTCCTGTCCTTTCCTGTGTACCTCCTCTTTTTTTTTTTGAGGGTTAACATAGCTACTTTATTGATGATTAACGTTCATTGGAATACAAAAAAAATCTGGAGTCTCATCCAGCCAAACATGCCGCCATAAGCTGAAGACCTTGCAAGGCCATGGGCTTCTTTATTCGTGTTTCTTCGCTCATGGGCAAAGGTTGCCGAAGCGAACTCCGCTGATCTCATCTTGATCTCCTGCAGTATGACACTGAATCTTCCCTTATAATCGCTTCCCATGCTATTTATAACCTCTAAACAGTCTAAGGCCACTTTGATTCGTGTCAGCTGTAAATCAGATGCCAGGGCCAGGGCTTCTCTGCACGCGATTGCTTCAAGCGTAGCTTGGTCTGAAGCCCCTGTATAACCAATGTTGATGCCCCCAGAAAGGTGCCATCGTCCGAGCGGCAAACGCAGCGACGACACCCACGTTCCCTTGCTTCCTCACGGCAGCATCCACATTTATTTTCGCCACTCCAGGTGGTGGCGCCATCCATCTTGCTTCACTTGGAGCACAGCATCGTGGAGCAGATTTTT
Organism: Poa pratensis; assembly: GCA_947311845.1. Classification (NCBI taxonomy): domain Eukaryota; kingdom Viridiplantae; phylum Streptophyta; class Magnoliopsida; order Poales; family Poaceae; genus Poa; species Poa pratensis. The sequence continues at coordinate 41,679,311 of CAMZMU010000053.1, forward strand.
TCTCCAGAGCTGAGGCGATCTCCAGGTCTCTGATCATGGATTCCACAAAAGCATGTGTAGAGAGAGGGCTTTGGAAGATTGCTTCGTGGATGGCTTTGCGCGGGCTGACCAGATCGCCCACAGCGTCACCAAACAGTACGTCAGTCCTCATGTTTCAGTGTTCTAATCAAACTGAATAACCATTGCTTTGCATCCGGAACTGTGACATGGTTAACAAACTCAGCAATGGATTCCGGGGCCAAAGCCCACACACTCCTGCTCATATTGCATTCAAGCATAGAATGACGCCAGGAGTCTCCATCCCACATAACGAGCAGGCTGAATCCGTGGCCATATGGCGCTGGAAACGAACATCACCAGTGGGTATTGAGTGTCTTGCAAGACGCCACAGAAAGACATGAATTTTCATGGTTGGAACCAGACGCTGAGCCTTCCAGCCATGGTCCAGTCTCGCTCTTCTCTTTCATGGTTGGAACCAGACGCTGAGCCTTCCAGCCATGCCTCCCGTCGTTGCTTGGTCTTGACCAGCATACGGTAAGCAGAGCGAACTGAAAAAATTCCCGTGCGTTCAAGCTGCCAAGCCCAGAATTATCAAACCTAGCTGTCCCAATTGGGATGGTTTGGATCACTTCGATGTCCATAGGCAGAATAAACTCACGTAACTTTGATACGTTCCAGGTTGCAGAGGTCTCATCAATATACTCAGCTACTGCAACCGGGGGTTCGGTTTGATGCAAGCGAATGGCCGCATTGCAGTATCTCTCGGGAGCCAATTATCATTCCATGCATGAGTGTGCTCCCCGGAGCCAATTCTTCGAATCAAACCTTGCTTCAAAACTTCTTTCCCTTCCACAATTGATCTCCAAATCTGTGATGCATGGCTGCCCACTTCAGCATTCAGAATATCACAATTGGGAAAGTAAACTGCTTTCAATATTCTAGCACTGAGGGTTTCGGTATTCCGCAGGAGTCTCCATGCTTGCCTAGCTAGCAAAGATAGGTTGAACAACTCAATATTTCGAAAACCTAGACCACCTGCATACTTGGGCTTTGTCATGTCCTCCCACGACACCCAACACGTCTTCCTCTGTCCATCTCGGCAGCCCCACCAAAATTTCCGTAGGATGCCATTTATATGTTCACATAAACCTCTCGGTAGCTTGAAGCATGACATTGAGAACGTGGGGATCGCTTGAGCTACCGCTTTGATCAATATCTCCTTCCTCCAAAGGATAACAAGTATTCCAGCCAACCTTGGACTTGCTTCCATACTCGGTCCTTTAAGTATCGGAAAGCTCCATTGACCGAACGCCCCACATCGGAGGGCATGCCCAAGTACTTCTCACTGAGGGTCTCATTTGGCACGTTTAGACGATCTTTCATTGCATCACGAATGACCTGCGGACATCCTTTACTGAAAAAAATCGACGATTTATCCAGATTGATGCGCTGACCGATGCTTGACAATAAATATCAAGCACATCCACCACCTCTCCTGCACCCTCCACACTTGCCTTCACGAACAGCAGGCTATCATCAGCAAATAATAAGTGGTTAACTGCCGGAGCGGAACTCGCCACCGTTAACCTTGTAAGCTCGATGATGGAATAACACTTCTTGATTTTAACAGGCACAAAAGGCCCTCCGCTGCTAGCAAAAAAAAATATGGTGATATAGGATCTCCTTGTCTTATCCCCTAGTTGGTTTGAATTTCTCAGTAGGGACTCCATTAAACAAAACTGAGAACGTTACCGATGATATCATTCTCATCACCAAAGCTACCCAACCAGGAGCAAACCCCAACTTGAGTAGCATGGCCTCCAGATATGACCATTCAACCCGGTCATACGCTTTCCTCATATCCAGCTTGAGTGCACAAAATCTGTTTTTCTTTGCTTTATTGCGCTTCATAAAATGTAGACACTCATAGCTGCTATAATATTGTCGGTGATTAACCTCCCTGGCACAAAAGCTGATTGTTCCTGCGAGATGATATCTGGGAATATCTTTTTCAAACGGTTAGCGAGCACCTTCGAAGCAATTTTGCAAATAACATTGCAGAGACTGATTGGCCGAAACTGCCCAAGTTCTGTTGGACTCGCTACCTTTGGATCAACACTATAAAAGTGTCATTTATCACCTCCGGGCTATCTTCACCCCTAAGGATACGCAAGACAGCCGAAGTCACCTCCTTGCCACAAAGCTCCCAATTTTGCTGGAAGAAATGCGCAGGATATCCATCCGGGCCAGGTGCCTTCGTGGGAAACATCTGGAAAAGGCCCGTCTTCACCTCCTCTTCAGTGTATGGTTCAGACAATTCCATGTTCATCTGATTAGTCACTCTGTTTGGTACGGTATTCAAAACTGCATCCATACCACTCATGCCCTCAGAACCATATAGGTTCTGAAAGAAACCCCGCGTTAGAGCACTAAGCTCCTCCGGGTCCTCAGTCTCCATACCATCCGGACGCCGTAATCTAGAGATCTTATTCTTCTTTTTCCTCTGGCTTGCCCGCTGATGAAAGAACCGATTATTTTTATCTCCCTCCGCCAACCACTGTATGCGCGAATGCTGCCGCCACATTGTCTCTTCCCGGTGATGGAGTTCTACCAGCTGGTCACACAGCTTGATCTCCTCATGATTCGGACCAACCCGACCAGGCGCAGCTCGGAGGAAGTCGAGGCGTTGCTGCATGGCTTTGATTTTCCCTCTCACACTTCCAAAATTGCTCCTGTCCCATTCCTTTAGTCCTCTTGACATCTCCCGAAGCTTGTTTGTGACTTGCTCCGTACTAACAGATTGGCCACCTCCTTGCCAAACCTCTTTAACAAAAGGTTGAAGATCTTCATGGCCTTCCCACATAATCTCATAACGAACACCCTCTTCCTCCCCTGAGATTCACTCTCAGGTGGCACAAATCGGAGCAAAATAGGTGAGTGGTCCGACGTTGAGGCCGTTAAGTGTGATAGTTCTGCCATCGGATACCTCTCACACCAGCTCGCCGAGGCTAGGGCTCTGTCTAATCTTGTACGACAGTAGCTACCTCCTGCAACCCTTTTTTCAAAAGTCCAAGGGACTCCGATGTAGCCCAAGTCAGACAAACCACACACATCCACGGTTTCACGAAACCCTGCAATCTGATGGTTGCTTCTCATGTTTACACCGTCATGCTCCTCCCTCAGGAGTACCTCATTAAAATCTCCAATGCACATCCACGGAAGGTCCGAGGACGATTTTATATATTTCAGCATGTCCCATGTTTTGTGCCGCTCTCGAACTTGAGCTTCTCCGTACACACATGTCAAACGCCAAGGTTCCATTGTTGCCGACGAAACAATAGCATCGATATGGTACTGAGAATAAGGAAGAATCTCTATATTTATTTCATTATTCCAGAAGATTCCTAGGCCTCCACTACGACCCGAGCTACTCACAGCAAAGCTGCGATCATAACCTAGCGTTCTCGCTAGTCCTTCCACTCTACTCTTATGCACCTGAGTTTCAACTACACATAAAATAGAGGGGGCATATTTCCGTGCAAAAATACGGAGTTCATTTATTGTCGCAGCCATGCCAACTCCGCGACAATTCCAGCTTGAGACACTCATTGCGCCCGGCGGTCCTCCGCCTTGGAGGCCGCCGATCCCTGTCCATCATTGCCTTGTTCTCCATTCTTTCCTTCCTTTGCCAGTCTGGCATCAGACTGCTTCAGTCGCTTCTTCTGTTCCCTGGGCGACACATAACTAGGTGGTGGAGAGGGAACACGCTCCGACCCCTCCTTATCCTGCTCCCCATCTAAATTCAGCTGCTTTTTTGCAGTACTCACCTTGTCACGCGCACCCACAGACTCAGCAGGTTCAACTACCTCAGTAGGTTTTTTAAGCGGACTCTCCGTTGTATCCTCAAGATCAGCTTCCTTTCCCTTTGAGAGTCCAGCTTCTTCAGACGTTCGCTTACGCGCCTGGTTGCTTGCTGTAGCTTTGGGTCTCCATTTTCGTTGACTCCTAACCGGGGCACTGCCATGCACTACCCCGCCGCGACCCCCACTCCCCATGCGTCCCGGTTCCTCCATTAAGGACCGGTTCTGAATACGACGCACACCCGGGGTACCTGCACGCCAGAACTGTTCTTCCGCCACCATCCAGCTGCCAAACTGAAGCTCATGCTCCTCAAATTCGCTCGTACCACACTCCAGGTGGGTGTGCCCCATAAGACCACAATGCTGGCAGTATTTTGGCAGTTTCTCGTACATGATTTGCAGGATCATCCGATCATAACCTTCAGGGCTCAAAGGTACCATCCGAGCTAACGGCTGGGTTGAGTTGAGATTAACTCTGGCCCTATGAAACTCTCCACGGCGAGTCTGCACCGCCGTCATCTCTACTGAAACTACTTCTCCCACCCTGCTAGCAAGCTGCGATAGCACCTCCTTGTTGCGGAATAAAGGGGGTAGCTTGTGAATTTGTATCCATGCTTGCACTTTGCTTGGGATCACCGTCGGGACTGTCGTCGAGCCATCAAAAGGCTCAACCATCAGGGCGCGTCCACGGAACAACCATGGCCCCTCTTCCATGATCCTCTTCCAATCTCCCAAACACGAAGCTTGTATGACGAATAAGTTCACCTCCACCGGATGGAACTGTACCTCCTGTGCTGGGTTCCAAGCCGCATTCATCGTCTCTCTCAGAGATTGCATGCTAAAGGATTTGGTGGTGAGCACCTTCGCCGCCGCCAACCACTTCACCTTTGGCCAGCTTCCAACCGCCTCCTTGCCAAGGACAACGTCATTCATCTCTGCTTCATGCAGCTTCATGTTCTTCAGCATCTCATTGACATCAAAAACCTTACTTTCCTTCCCCTTCCTCGCCGTCGAGCTCTCAGCCGCCATGGCGATCAAGAATCCAATCGCTTCCGAGAAAACCTAACTCGAAACCCCTACCAAGGCCGGGCAGCCGGACCAGCCGGCCCCTTAGTCAGCCCGAGCAGGGAAAGCGAGAAGGAGATGGGGGATCGCGATCGGCCGGAGAGAAACCTTCGACGGGGAAAATCGCCGCCGGAGTCGCCAAACCCTAGATGAAAACCTAGGTCGTCTGCGCGTGTGTACGCAAGAATACCTCCTCTCTTCTAAGAAATGTGGCAGAACTAGAAATGTGTCTATGTCGTGGAGCCCCATCGTCAACCCATCGTCGGACAACACGTTGCTGACCGCACAGCTGGGCAGGGTGCCGTTGTGGAGCCCGTTCGCCGCCGCGCTGGAGATGGTTCCGCGGGACTCTGCCGCGCCAAGGCAAGCAAGGTTCGTGGAGCATGGCTGCAGCTCAACGTCACCAGCACCTCCGCGTACACCACCAGCGGCAGGGCTAATTACGAACAGTTGTAGCATAACTGAGCACGAAATGCCAAATAGAAACAGGAAAGAAAAGAATTTAAGTTAAGGCAGATAGCTGATCACCATCGTATCTTCGTTCTTCAATAATGGCTGCGATAAATGAAGCAGACACTTTCCACTCTCTTCAGCCTGAATATGGGAAGAAAACAAGCGTCGCAAAGCCGAAAAGAGAGCGAATAATGCTGGCAATAGGTTCACACGCGTTTCTGGGCCGTATAGGAATAAACTGGGAACAGCCACAAGAGCATTTAGTCGAACATAAGGTGTTCGTCTGCTACAAGGGGTAGAAAATGGTCAGAAGCAGCATCCATCTTGTCTGCACTCACAGTGAACACACAACATGAACGACATCTCGCATACGATATAGTTATCTCTTTTTAGACCTTCTGTACAGTGGCAATGGTACACAATATTTACATTGCGGCGGCGGCGCGGATGAGCAACTGCACTTCCGGTGAACCTATGCACTCTTCAGATGCAAGAACATCACTGCCATAACTCATAAGCACACCACGCTATCTGGTTTCCTTGACGTGGTTATGTGGAACATTCATTGCTCCTTTTGTGACTCTGGGAACAACTGCAGCACTTGCGTCCTGCATATACAGTTTCAAACATGTTTAAATAACCCAACTAGAAATGGAAGTAACAACGAAGTTTGGAACAAAATTTCATCTGAGCTTCTGAATAATATACTGTACCAATGTGTAGCTCAGACTATAGAGTTTAAAGTAAGACTTTCATCGTAATAGAACATCCGTTCCAAAATAGATGATGCTTCATGAAGTGGACGGTCAAACTTCTATATATTTGACAACTAATTAATCAAGACATGTTTAGACTCGGGAACCAATGAAAACATTAGTTCTGTCATGGAAAATAGTTTCGCGGTATAAATTTTCTGTAATCTTGTACCTACATACATAGGAACTATAATGGTTAATTGTGTATTAGAGACTGGAAAGCTAAAAACATGATCAATTTTGGAATGGAGGGAGTATCCATTATACCTAACAAGGCGGCACACTTGTTACTTAGATATCTTTAAATGAGCATAGCAAACCATGGGTAAATAAGTATTCCTACAACACTATATCGTAGTTGGCTTCTTGCCAGAGCATGTAGTATCTAAAAGCATAGAAACATTAGCAAAACACATGAAAATGGCACGCCTCGCGTCAAGCCCATATAGCACCGATAGTTATTTGCTCCCATCAAGGATGGAATCGGTGCTTACGTAAGTCGCTTCGCAACAAAGAACAAAGGTATTCTTTTCAGTTTTCCTCCATGCAAGAGTTTCACTTCATCAATTGCTTGCTCTTCTTCTGTACCAGCAGCTGTCATGACAAACTGTAAAAAAATAATGTCGTAAAGTTGGACTCAGATTTTACTGCAAGGATGTTAGATCACGAAATACGAAACAAGCAGTCGCACACGTTGTTATAAAATCATGACAGGAATGGAATAGTGATGTCCCCAGGTCATCCATAGAGTCCATAATATGAATATTTGAGAAATATAACAAAGGAAGAAGAAAAAATTATGTATCTAAGACATCATGCTCAAGGTGGTGCGAAAATTAGGAACTGGCAAGACATGGTGTACAAGTACAACAAGTGATATGAGTGTGTCCCTGTTTACGCTGACTCATGCCAAGTGAAAAATGGCTACCATGACACTGAATTGCGTGCCTAGCTTTTATTATGTCCACTGTACAAACAAAGGACAGATGCAGAGTGTAAACATTCTTTTGTTTAAAACGGAAAACAATATTCAAGTATCGCAAAGTCTTAAAACATCAAATGACAAGAGCAAGGACTGCTACGAGAAAGTTGGTGTCCATACCAATGGGTAAAGTATTGCCATCACACCATAACTTGTAAGAGGAGAGAAGAAAAAAATCGGAAGTACACATGGACTACCTGTGCAAGCAATACAGCACCAAAGATCATGTCAGAATTATGAAAATACTAGCTACCAGCATAGAAGCTCTTAAATAATATAATGAAATAACATGACAGGAGTAAGCTAGTTCAATAAAATCTATAAAGTAAGCTAAAACAAAACAACAATGCTCGGTTATGAAACTCCGCTGATTTAACCATGATACAGATGCAAAATGGTTTTCACACCAGTAGCTACTAAGAAAGCAAAAGGCTTCCGTTTTACACAGCTAGATTTTCCTACGTAGTAAAAAAAACGAAAGCACATTTTTTGCACCATGTGATGAAAAATTATGCACATACCAAATCCAGCAAAGAAAGCCCAATTTGACTCAAAGAAATCAAGCCGGTGGTTCAGACTCACTGAAAAGAAGTTCCACTTGTACCTGACAAAAAGATCGGCAAACTTTAAGGTAATATAAGTAACCTTGCAAATTTATAAGACCTGAGAAAAAGATTGAACAGATGCTAGAAGACTCGGATGTACATACTCGAAGCAGTAGTAGGCATACATCAAAGACAGTAACAAGAAGTTCATTACCTTACCAAGGTAAGGTATGTAACCAATCATTGTAACCTGCATGACATCTTGAATGTAAGTGAAATGCAGGTAGTATGAAAAATAGCACCTTATACACTTAAACAAGCAGGTGATACAAAATGCAAATAACATGGTTTATAAATCAAGTATCCAGTAAGGCATGAAGACTAAGTGAAAATGAGCAAAGAACCTATACCTCAGCAAAGAAAATAGTCAACATAAGTATGGAATAGACCTGTTCTCCAACACCAATCGCAACCCTGAGAACATAGTGTCAGCACATGGAGCATGTAAAATCCAACCAGCTACCAACAGGTTTTAATGTGACTCATGTGAATACTGAATACACCTACCCATCAAATCCTTCAGGCCTATCTGCTGATACAGATGTCTTCTGAGGTCAGAGTCCAATGCTTGACTTGCATCCAGCTTCTTATTTTTCACAACAGCCAACGCATGCTTAGCAATGTCACCATACCTGGCGTGAGATGATCAACATCACAAAAGGGATAATGGGATGCTCCCTAGTTTAGTATCTGAAACGTGTTTATCTTGAGGATAGCAAAACAAGGGTTCGTACCTGTAACAACGAAAGATAGCATAAAATCAAGAATTGAATTCTCCACATTTAGAAGATCTAAGCAAGCCTCCTCAACTAAAAGCAAGAAAAACTTCTTTTCAGTCTAATTTGTGGTGTAGAAACTTAATAAGGAGTGCATCATATACAATATGAAGAAAATTAAAAAACAAAAAACAGCATAAATTGAGCAGTTCCATCTGCCTAATGCAAAATCACACCTCGTCTCAATATTTAGCTACATTCCCCAGATTAAAAAAAACTTAGGCACAGATGAGCCTTGTCAAGTGAAACTAGTCATAGGACCATCAATCAGGTGGCAAAACAATTTGTTCCGGAATGTATTTTTTTTTAGTGGGTGTAACAAGGTTCTAGAGTGGCTTGCGGGCGTATTTGAGTTTTAACACATTTGCTGGAGCATGGTCTTATATGCATGTATATGCCTGATGATAGTTTTTTTTATTTGAACGGAGCCTGGGAACTCCTATGTAGCCGTTTGTTTTCTCGCTTAACTAATTTGTATGAGGGGTAGCTTTTTTACCTGTTGAGCATAGGAAAATTCGAAAAAAAAAACCCTCCCGAGCCATCCCGCGCCTCCCAATCCCTACCTGGGCCCAAGAGTCCCTCTATACTGCTCCCCCACGTTGCATATGCTAACTAAAAGCTACTCCCTACTTATATCATAATCATATCAGTAACAGAAATTTGCCAATACATGAAACCAAAAATTGAACCAGAACAAGTTCAGTCCAATTACAATTTCAGTGATATCACTGAGGTTTGATACTATATATACAATCATACTCCTACATATGACACATTTATCTTACAAATTACTTATACAAATGGACAGCAGGTTATTTTTCGAGTAACCAAATGGATAGCATGTTAACTGCTGCTGCTGCTACACGATTCACTTATGAACAGGAACAGAGGTCTGCTTTCTAAAGGAAAAGAAACCAAATGGTATGACAAATAAGGGAACTATGACATCAAGTATAGAGAGGGACTCGGCATACCAAAGTGTACTTATTATGAAGCTGAAGATGTAAAGTGGATAAAACCAAAATACCTGAAAGAGTGCTTCAGTTATAAGAAACATATAGATAATAGTATGCACTATATTTTTGGGGAAAAAAAGAGAGTGTAATAACAGAGTCATACAAACAGAATCATACAAAAAGCTCATTATTCAATATAGAAGTTAAATGGGATGCTTTCAATCTAACCTATCCAAAATATTCAATCCAATCCCATTATTTCTTTATCTAATGGCTGTGAAAAAAATTCCCAGCCTCTAATCACGCCTATAATCAAAACTCGTAAATTTACATTGGATTTATTTTTTATTGGTTAATATTTTCCACAATATTTATTTATTAAAACAACATGTCTCTACTCTTGAGATGTCCATGTTATGTTTTTTTTTTATGTTCGTCAGATGTGCCTTGCACATGCGCCATTGCTAGTAAAATAAGATTAAAGACATGTAGCATTTTGTATCTGAACCACAATTGCAACATCATGAACTTTCCAACCAGCACCTGAAGATCTATTCAATTTACGTGCATCACTGAAAAGATAACTCCAGCTAAAAATAATTCCAATGCTAGTGTGGCAGCTGCCTACTTTTCCAGCATAATTTTTGGAGATGATAAAAACTTAAAAGGAAATTTTGGTTAATGATCATTTACCAATACTCATGTGCCACTCTATTCAAAGCCAAATTTTAATAACTTGTATTGTGCTGGAAACAAAGAACTCGAAACTGGTGAGCTAAGCTCGAGATTTCATCACATGCTTGTCTAAAGAGAAGCACCCAGACGATGCTAATAACGATAAAGAGCACTTACATAGAAAATCTGGACAAGCCCCAAACGTAAGAATGAATAGGTCGCAACAGCCGCTGAGTGATCACATAGATTTTGTCTCCACAATTTGTCGCATTGCTCAGGTAGTATCCACAAAATAGTTGGAATGACCACCGATTTCAAGGTTAGCAAGCTATAAAGTAGAAGAACTATTTTTAAGAGATAACCATGGGATAGAATACAAAAAGAGAAAGACAGGAACATTTGTAACAAGATCAGGAGACTGATGCTGACATAATCAGAACTTGTGAGTATAGTTTCCTTAATACGGAGACGATGTAGTAATTAGGAAGCGATATGACCTCCCTGTGGCCAGATTCCACTATATTTGTACTAATAACGAAGCATACATCCAAAAGACAAAGTAAACTGGAGTAACTAGAGTGAGAAACAGACATAAAGAAAAAATAAAAGGGAACGCCCATCATGCCTTGCATAGTTCCAAACGGAATCAAGCTCCATCAAGTTCATTTGGGTATTCACGCGAGAACCTACTAAAATCCATGCTAAATGCATACCAGGATTAGTGAATTTTGCTAAAGGAGTCCGTTTGGGGGTCCGTCTGATAGCAATATTTGCAAAAGAGCACAAATTTAGGCGAGACTGAACCTCAATTGGTACGAACAACTGTACCTTCCCAGGAAGATGAACCCGTTGAGCAGGAAGCACTGCGCGATTCTGACCGACAAGGCCCTCGAGCTGCATCCGGTCAATCACGGGACAAGGTTACTGACGGAGTCACGAATCGATGCTCCGTACTGGATTAGGGGATGCTAAAATCGCATGCGGAACAAAATAACACCCGGGAATCGAGGGGGGCGGGGGTAGAGGGGGACCTGGCGCAGAAGGAGACGACGCGATGCAGGCGGGCGGCCTGGAGGAATCCGGCGAGCCATAGCACGGCGGCCGGCTTCGCTTGCGAGGCAAGCGACTCCATGATAGAACGCGAGAGAGACTCCCTCGATTTTTATTTTTTGCTTGCAGAGAGGATGGTTTGATTAGGGGAGAAGCGGTCATGGAGGAATATCGCTCATCTGAAATACTTTACCTTTACATCACTTTTTTTTGTTGTGTATGATACACTATAGTGTTTCTTTTCTTTTCAAGAAAGCATTCACTAGTTTGGTTAAGTTCATGGCCAAAAAAAAGTTTGGTTGAGTTACAAAAGATAATTTCGTCAAGCCTAAAGGAACCACGGCAACAATACATGGTTAAGAACCAAAAGTCTGATGGAAGGCTATGTAATATATTTATATTTCAACACTTTCCTCGTGTTTAGGATTTTTTAGTTCTTAGAATGGGTTCGGTCTAGGCTGCAGATTTTTTTAATATAACGTGAGCAGGTCTTGAACTTGAAATCTTTCGGCTCTGACACAATGTAGAATTGATGCGTTATCCTTATCCATCTATTTCAAAAGTCCGAATTGAAGGGAGGGCCGGTCATTTACTCTAACAGGTATATCACAACAAAAAAACTAATTCGCGATTCATCACCGTGACCAGCATACTAAAGTTAAGTTGTTGTTTAGAGAAATTAACTCCGTCAAGTCTAAAGGTCAACGAAACAATATATACAACTCTATCACGAGAACAACCACTGCATCGGATGCCAAAGTCGTTGATGTGTTCAAATCCATTGTAAAGACTCTCTCCTAGTCATATCCTCGAGAAGCACCTCTATTTTGGATAAATACTAGAACGATACCCCGCGTGTTGATCGGTATCTCTTAAAAAATATAATAAACGCGTGAAATATGAATTTGACTCTATAAAATATGCAAAAAAATAGTTCACTTGATTGGCGAAACTAATTTCTAGGGTTCCCTAGCACATGATATAATTTTGTAATTACATAGTGGGATTGTGTGATCTCATTCGAACGGCAAAAAAAAGATGACTTGTAGAATTTAATGTTAAAAAGAAAAAATGATGTGAATAGTTGCATGTAGAGATAGATAATAAGTAGTGAATGTTAGTGGGATGACTTGGATAATTTGTTGGCTATAAGAGTAAGTGATGTGGATAGCTTGTATGTTGAGACAGAAATATTAATTGTAGTTAATGGGGTGTTTCTTTTTAAGTATAGATATAGTAAAACTTGAAACTCTGTAGTTGTTTATAAAACATGTGGCAAGGAACTTTCAAATATCATAGGAAGACAACAATCACAATTATAATGTGGCTGATGTGATTCAGTCCTCATAATACATATTGGGCTTTACCAATTAGAAGGCTCCCTATTTCGGATAAAGGCTCTCTCGTCTACGAGGAAACATCAAGTCAATTCACAGTTAGAAGCACTCCTATTCGAGAAAAAGGCATAAAATATGGAGGTTTGTCTTGAAACATAGAACATGTGGCAATGGACCCACATAGCAGATAAAGACAATAATCACTCCACCAGACGGCAATTTCGATGATGTGCTATATTACACACTGATTCTAAAACTAGGATGACAACAACTTTTTATGAATATGAATAGGATGCCAAAAATTCTCACAAACACCGTTATACACCTGGCGAGTTAGTTCCCCAGCCTCCTAGAAAGAAATTTGGAGGTTTGTCTTAAAATATAGCTCGCCCTTGAAAATTCGAACGTAGAGGACATTGCTGAACCACGATATCCGAAATAAGATGGCAATTACATGTCATAAAACAAAAAATAAAAAATGAAAAGCAAATGACACTCGTCGAAAGATCACTGAATAAATCGGGGTGAATAGTGAAAATCGTTTGTACCTTCCGATCTCTGGTGATCCCTTTTTTCAGAAGTCGTAAATTTCATTATTAGGTCTCCAAAACTTATGAAAAAACATACAAGTATATATACATGTCTAGTGTATGACCAAATTTGCATTGAAATATGTTTTCATATGTGGTCTGCGCAAAAAGGACAAACGCTGGAAGGAAAAAAGTTCAGAATACCTTTTTTTAAATACCGGATCTCTGGATCTCAGGAGCAAAACACCTCACTTAGTGAATAGGCGATGTTCAGAAAACTTAATGAGAGGCGATGTTCAGAAAACTTAATGAGAGTTCAATTTTATACTCCTAGCTTTATTTAGTTTTCTGTTAGGGGATCTTTTTGAAAGCTTTTTTTTTGAAAGCTTCTGTTAGGGGATCTTACATGGTAGCAGGTACGTGGAGCAGGCGAAACCTTTTTCTTGACGCGCACACGCTGACGAGCAACTCGTTTTAGTCTATTCAGCCCATATCGGCCCATACATGTGTGTGGGCCAACGATCAGAGATTCAGAGCCAGCTTCGCCATTCGCCCGCCGTCATCTTCTATTCAAGCCGGAAGGCCCAAAGTCAAATAGCTCTCCCACGCTCTGCGCAAGGCCGCAATCCTCAGAAAGGAGAAAGCCGAGTCGCGTCAGATCAGTGATACCACCCTCCCCCACAGAACTCCGGCGGCGGCGACCAGAGGAGAACACGAGCACCAAGGCGATGGCGACTGCGCTCACCCGCGGCCTCCGCTCCGGGATCCGCCTCCTCGCCACCGGCGCCGAGGCCTCCAAGCCAGGTAAGACCCCCTCCCCTCCCCCGGCCCGCGCGCAATGACCCGATTGGGGTTTGGTGATGCGATTTACGTTTCCGGCTGCGTAGTTTTGGTTGTTTGTATTGACGTGGATGTGTGCAGCGTAGATCTGTTTGCCCTGTGGAAATTGCACTGATCTGTCACCCCGAGTTCCCGACGGCTTTAATTAGCGTAAATTTGGGGGAATGGTTCGTCGTACGGTCCTCCCTCGATGTGGGCTATGGCTGTAATTACGATTGAATAGCTTTATACTATCAGTTTTAAGTTTGTTCTTCTTAGATTGATCCGGAGATGAGCCCAGAAATGAATAGGAGCGCGGAGTGTTAGATTGACTGAAGCATAATCCGTTGGCTGATTTAGCATTCGTGTGCTGACATACTACACGGATAACCTAGATTGATAATTCATATTATAGATAATTCTGCAATAATCAAGTTGCTTTTCTTATGCCACTGTAACAACATTTGATTGTAATGTCTATTTCTTGGCAAGCCGCACAAGTTGCGTTTTGCTGTAAACATGGACAGAGAGTAATGCTGATGGAATTTAGGTGAGTATCATGTGAGTCGTAGATGCTCATAAAGGACCATCACACATGCATTCTTGGAGACAACCTTAACCTTAACCTTAACTAAGCCTTTTGTCCCAAACAAGTTGGGGTAGGCTAGATATGAAACCCTTTCACGAGGACTTCCCAGGAGGTCACCCATCATAGTACTACTCTCGCCCAAATGGATTTCATACCCATTGGACTGGCTAGTTTTTACGTTGGCTCGCCAAGCCTATCACAACCCTTAGATATGAAACCCTTTCACGAGGACTTCCCAGGAGGTCACCCAGCCTAGTACTACTCTCGCCCAAATGAGTTCCATACCCATGGGACTGGCTAGTTTTTACGTTGGCTCGCCAAGCCTATCACAACCCTCCTCCTTTACCCTGGCTTGGGACCGGCTATGCCTAGAAGACATAGGCGGAGTTGCATTCTTGGAGACAAGAATCATTAAAAAAATATGTTTATGAACTGCGAGTTTATTACTTTCTAACTAGCAATTTTATACTGTTAGTTTGCTCATCTTTATGCTTATTTCAGTAATCACTACTTTTCTTTCTGCGAGGAAAATAGTGTGTGGTATGGCATTTTTAATCAAGTTTCCTTATGGTTTAATGTGTCCTAATTTTGTGGATGATACATGAGTAATGAATTGCAACCGTTTGTTGTTCGTAAATAATACTACCTGTAGTTTTTTTCCTCTGAACCTGTAGTTTTCTTACGGCAGTGTAACAACTTTTGATCATAAAGTAGTGTCTAGTTCCTGGCAAGCTGACTGTAGATATGGAGAAAGACTAAAATTTATGGAACATAGGCAAGAATTATGTGAGTGGCAGGTGCATGAAGGACCATCACACATGCACCCACCCTAGGAGGCTAACAAGAAAACGGCCAAAATATGTCTTTGACTACCAGGTTTAAAAATATAGCTTTGAAGCTTACTTGTAAGCTTCTACAGCTGGTTTGCTCATCTATATCGGAAACAATACTTACTGCAAAGAGTTTAATGCTAAAAATTACTCTTCTTAATGTAACCCTTTTTGCTTATTTATATCCCAGCTCATGGACAAATAGTAAGGCTGATTGAATTTAGGTGTTCATCATGTGAACCGTAGATGCTCATTAAGTACCATCACACATACACTTGGGGGCATGGTTTTTAAGGCGTCCTAAGGCGAAGGGGGGGGGGGGGGGGGGGGGGCACCTTGGCGCCTAGGCGGACGCTTTAGGCGCCTAAGGCGGTCGTTTTTCTAAGGCGGAGGGGAGGCGCCCTGACGCCTAGGCGACGCTTTAGATGCCTAGGCGGACGCCTTGAAAACCATGCTTGGGGGACTAGTAGTAGGGCAGGACACTGTAATCTTTTTTTGCTCATGCATGTCCTAATTCTTGGTAGGCCGCATGAGTTGCGTCCTGCTGTAAATATGGACAAAGAATATGGTTGATGGAATTTAGGTGAGCATTGTGTGTCATAGATGCTCATAAAGAACCATCACACATATACTTGGGAGACTCCACCAGGTTTGGTGTGAAAGAAAAGTATCGTACCCGCAGAATTTCCGTTTATTGTTGCGTGCTTTACATAGCCTCTTATTTATTTTTGTCTTCAATGTGTGATTTAGACATAACTATCAAGTTCTTTTGGATTGTTTGTTCCTGTCAGTATTCGTTAGGTGCTAACTGACAGGCTGGACAGGACTTTTTGCAAAACTCACCATTAACGTTGATTTTTTAATAATTATTCTATGTGCATATCTTAGTGTTTCATTTAGTTATGGCATGACCATAGTCACAGAGGGCCTTTCCTATGCAGAATTTAGATTATAAAGTGTAAACTTTCGTCCAGCTTTAATGCAAAGCTAACAACTTGATTTCATTTAGAATAATCATGTACCTACTGTGGTACTCAAATTAGTGATGGTACTCTTTTTGTCATTGTACTAAGCTGCTGGGTTAATGAGCATAGTTCTGCAAACTGTTTGTTAATGTCAATTGGCTCTTTAGGAGATTAGCGTTGTTTACCCAATTTATGGTGATGTGCTGTTATTATTGATGAATAGCAGTATCTGTACATGTATGTCGAAGTGCTTAACAGCAATTTAGCTTGAAAATGTGGAGAACTTAAGTTTTCTGTGGTGGATTGGCACAATTGGAGATAATGGCTGTGTGGATTGAATGAGTTCTGAACTTTTTTCATCTGTAATTCGCTCCTGCTTGCTGATTACCTGCTCTTTGTGTGTTTATCAGCTTCACGTGGATTCCATGCCACCGGCGTGAAGAGGATGGGAGGGCACGGCAACGATTATGAGTACTATCTCCATGCCAAGCACATGTACAACTTGCACAGGATGAAGTATCAGAAGCTGACGGCATGGACTTCTGTGGCGGGAGCAGTAAGCATTGGCATCGCTGTCCCAGTATACGCTGTCATCTTCCAGCAGAAGAAGACCGCCTCCGGATGAGCTTACCTACTTCTATTTTTATTAGCATTTTCTGAAGTCAAAACTCACTTCACTTCACCCTGTTTCGTGTTACTCCATTTGCTCTCGGCAGATGCTCTGAATCTATAAGCTTGTTTCTTCGCGTCTGTTTATGTTAATAATACAGTGGCTTGTACTTTCCAGGCTGCGGAGAAAACCTGCAGTTGAGATACAGTTCTTGTTTGAGTTTCTCTTGGCACCTGTTGGCGTCTCTTTTCTTCAGTTTGCATCTGTTTATGTGCTAAACCTATTCTTGTAGTTGTATTGTCCACTGAAAATTTCTCAAATTGTTCTTTAATTGCTCAAATCCTGGCTGATGGTTTATTGCCGGAAATTGGTCAAATGTAAATTTCTATGACGATGAAAGTGCCAGTTGCAAATTGTATGCGCTGTTAAATGTGGTTATTCGATTTCATTCTTGCTTCTATTTTGGTCGATTTCAAAATCTTTATTTTAGAAAAATGTTTTACCTCAACTAGCTCAGTCCTTTCCAAAAAAATTGTATGATCATCGTTATTTTCAGCAATTTTCTACCTGGACAGCTGACAAGCAGCAAACAACTTTAAAAAAGGAAAACATATAGAAATACGCAGCTTCAATAAAATGGGACTAGAAATAAACATGTGCATTTAAAAGTATCATGTCATAGGCTGTTGTCGAGAGAGGATTTGCACTGTCACTACCTCACTGGTTGGTAATCATCAAGACCAATGCCACATGATGAATTTGTCAAAAAATAAATAACAAATGCCACCTGATGAATCTTCAAAAGACAATATAAACTTGTTTATGTTTTGCTAGGTTTCTCTACGTACAATCTGTTAATGATAAACCTTAATGTTCTAGTTAGCATGATTATTTTAGAATCCAATTATTAATTTGGCAGGGAAAGGCACAAGCTTGGTAGGGGTTCAGTTGGTGGAAAGTGTTTTCTGATCCCGAGCACCAGTGCTCTCTCCTATTTAGAAAATTCGAAAATCATATTTGTGAGTTTCAAAAAATTCTGAAAAAAATTCCGGATGTAACCAATGGTGTATCACACAAACGTGATTTTTTTTAATTTGAGATACTTTATATTATGGGCTACATGAAAATAACAAATCTGATAAAACTTAGAGATTTGAAAATATACATACTCAGATCTACACATTTGTTATTTTTGTGTAGCTCAGAATACAAAGTTTTTGAAGTTGCTATTTCGCACGCTAGTGGGATATGTCATTGGCTACACTCGGATTTTTCTAGAATTTTTTAAAACTTACAAATATGATTTTCGAAATTTTTAAACGGAGGGAGCACCGGTGCTCGGGAGAAAAAAAAACTCCACTCGTTGGCGGAAAGTGGGCACGACGACGAATTATCATAATCCCTTTGATAATTTCGTAATCACATGAATGAGCAATAAAATAAAATATTTAAATATTTTTTCAAGTTTCATGGCTACTCCTTACCCCTGTTTATAAAATAAATTTATGACAGCACGATTCATCAAATGCAAATTTGCACCCATGATATTTCACAGGTGCATATATGAACTTTTCCCCTTCAATCAAGACTAGTCAAGTTCCGTGGGCTCCAGAACCACTCCTTTCTGCTCCCGACGCGGCGGAAGATCGAATCGGCCGCACGCACGGCGATGGCGACGACTCCGCCGCCGCGTCCTCTTCTCCTCCTCCCCCTGCTGCTGCTAGCGGCCTTTGCCGCCACCGCCGCCGCGGGCGAGGAGTTCCCGCGAGACGGGAAGGTGATAGACCTGGACGACAGCAACTTCGAGACGGCGCTGAGCTCCATCGACTTCCTCTTCGTCGACTTCTACGCGCCATGGTGCGGCCACTGCAAGCGCCTCGCCCCCGAGGTACTACTGCTTGTCGACCTACGGCCTGGAAATTACTGTTCCTGAGAGATGTGATGCGAATTGAGTTGCTAGGACTGCCAATGATGCCGAATTGAGATGCCGCAGGATGTCGCTCTAGATCTCGTCAATTGCGTGGTTTAATGGTAGTGGGGTGACAGGGAGTTTCGGTTCGCCAGTTATTGCGAGATCGCTTGAACTCTAGCAGATTAGGGACTTGACATCAAGCGGATAATGAAATGGCACGCACCTTCAACAGAATTAAGCTAGATTCCTCTGTGGAAGAACATAAATTGTTGTAGCTGCACGAATGTCTTGGTCTATGGTACGGTGGTACCATAGACTGTAGTCATATTGATGCATCAAGATGTTTCTTTCTTCACCATAACTAGATTCCCAAAGATTGCACTTTACTTATTTGTACTGTTATAAAAGCAGGGAATTCCTGTGGAGTATCTGTCTTTTAGGACTAAAGACTGAGAAAATAAACTGTTGCAGTTAGATGAAGCTGCACCGGTGTTGGCGGGACTGAGTCAGCCCATCATGGTTGCCAAAGTAAATGCTGACAAGTACAGGAAACTTGGATCAAAATATGGAGTGGAGTAAGTCTTACCCTGATAAGTAGTGAGGTTTATTTGCAGTAGATATATGTACATGCTGTCATGATGATGTTCCTTATTTATCTTCTTACTGCAGTGGCTTCCCTACTCTAATGCTCTTTATCCACGGGGTCCCTATTGAGTACACTGGTTCAAGGAAAGCTGACTTGCTTGTCCGCAATCTTAAGAAGTTTGTCGCGCCTGATGTGTCTATTCTCGAGTCAGATACTGCAATCAAGAGCTTTGTTGAGAATGCTGGCACGAGCTTTCCGATGTTCATCGGTTTTGGGGTCAATGAGTCACTGATTGCTGAATGTGGAGGAAAATACAAGAAAAGAGCATGGTTTGCCGTCGCAAAAGATTTTTCTGAAGACTTAATGGTGACATATGATTTTGATAAGTCTCCTGCACTGGTTGCAGTTCATCCAAAGTATAAAGAACAAACTGTATTCTATGGCCCATTTGAAGGTTGTTAGGCAACATTATTTTATTCCTTCTCTGCATTTATGATTCAACATTTCCTAGGTTCTTATGATGCGGATCTGAGTAGTAATTGAAAGTGTTATATTTCATCTTATGTAAGTTTGGCTGTCTAAACATGTATACCTTTGTTTATACATTATCTTCCCACGTTTTTGTTGTGTACACAGGACATTTCTTAGAAGATTTTATAAAGCAAGCGCTGCTGCCTTTGACTGTCCCCATCAACACCGAGACATTAAAATTGTTGGATGATGATGACAGAAAAGTTGTTCTCGCAATTCTGGAGGATGACTCAGATGAAAATTCTACTCAGCTGGTAAAATTGTTGAGGTCTGCTGCCACTGCGAACCGTGACTTGGTGTTTGGATATGTTGGAGTCAAACAATGGGAGGAGTTTGTGGAGACTTTTGATGTTTCCAAGAGCTCACAATTGCCAAAACTACTAGTGTGGGACAGAAATGAAGAGTATGAACAAGTAAGTATTAACACTCACCTCAGCAATCTATTCATGTTCCAGTAGCCAGGGTCCTAATAAAATCCCTTTAATCTCTCATGGTTTATCAGCATACTTATATTGGTTATGTGATGCCTGCCGTGGTGAATGTTTTTTCATATTTATGTGATATTTTGAAATTTTTAGAAATAAATACTGAAGCGTGGTTAAAATTTGGGAAAGAAATACAGAATTTTTTTTTTTTTAATCTGCTATTTCTGTTTAGTTGGCCAGTATCCATATAGATTTCATCATGTAATTGACTAAAAATGCTTCATGGTGAAGGTGGAAGGTTCAGAAAGGTTAGAAGAAGGTGACCAAGCATCCCAAATAAACCGATTCCTTGAGGGATATAGAGCAGGAAGAACAACAAAGAAGAAAGTCAGCGGCCCTTCCTTCATGGGTTTCATGCACTCTCTTGTCAGCATGAACTCGTTATACATTCTTATGTTTGTTGTTGCTCTTCTCGGTGTAATGATGTACTTTGCCGGCCAAGATGATACTCCTCAGCCAAGACGCGTTCATGCCGAGTGATGGAAGCTGGGTTAGTTTGTTGCACCAGAAGGAGGTTACCAACCAGGAGATCTAGCTTGGAGGTACATTGCACACTTCCAGCAGTTGCTATCCTTACATTCAAAAAAAAAAAAGCAGTTGCTATCCTTGAAGAGGTCGGATTTGAGCTTGCTTCTGATATTCATCATATCCCTGTCGGCAATGCAAATATGCAATCATCAGGTCCTGCATTTTCCACCCCAGCTTTTGTTTGTTGTTTAGCTCTTAGCAACTTGCCCGCCTTACATTTAAGCTAGAAACTCTGCCTGATTTTGACACTTGTATGGATTTTTTTATTTCTTATTGTGAGGGTTGATGGTGTATGAAAATGTTAAGTCATTGTACTCTGCTGAACTTTTGTACAACTGATATGGTATTAATAAGGTGTGAATTATGGTCTGGTAGTGCTTTTTTTTTCCCGTTCTGTGACTGAAGCAAGGCCCTTTTTTTTTCTTATGATTTTGGTTTGATGTTTTATAGCTTCAACTTCTCAGCAATGGGGAAAATGGGTAGTATATATACCAGTTGTGGTTTGACACCGCGGTTTCTGCCTAAACGGTAGTAATATCGACTGGATAATTCTGAAGCAGTAATAATGCTTTACGAATTGAACGCCAGTGTACTCGTCTTCTTGTGATGCGAGGACGAGACCCCGTTTCTGTTAAAAGGGATATGCACGCTGTCTGATCCCATGAGCAAGTACTTTTGTGAAGCTATGCTGTTAACTTTGAAGGAAGCTAGTGGCGCTAGCATATGTCGATCGGACGACGGCAATCATAAGTTGGTGCTATCTTATTTAGAGAGTATTTCTTACATGATCCAGTGATATCCAGACCACACTGAACACTGAGGCCTCGTTCGGCAGAGGTGTCTTGACGTGTTTAGTTGGGTATTATCCCAGGCCCATTTAGAGACACTAGAAACCACGAGTGGGTTCGTTCGGCAGGAGAGTCTTGGATGGGCTCAGCCCGAGCAATCCCCAAAAAACACGCGAATACTCGTCGGGTTGAAGTGTAACGGAAACGCTCCTCCCCCCTCGCGTTTTGGACGTCTGCTTGAAGACGCTGCTTCCGTCTGGATGCCTCCTCGCGTCTCATACCAGGCGTGGCCGCCAAACGACCAAAACACCCCAACTTGTGCCGAACACCCAAACTTGATTTATGGGGAAGCGGATTGGATGAAGCAAGGGGATTGGGTGAAGCAAATATTTCCACCGAAACTCTGTGGGATTATACTCAGCAAAACACTTCAAAACTCTTGAGCCAAACAAGGCCTGAAGTGTGAAGTCTCAAGTTCAGATTTCATGATCGTGTCAGGATCGTACCGAAGGAGCTTTTACAACTGCTCTCTAGAACGTTTGCAGTTTCAGTTAGCTGTAACCAGATGAAGACGCCTCGACCAGAGCAGCAGTGACCGGTCCGGTGAATTCTTGGCCAATCAGTCTTCCCTAGCCTGGTCCTCTCCTCTGAATTTTGTATAACAGTGGTGCATGCCGTAATTTGCCTTTTCATACAAAACTACTAATCCATTACACTGCATGTTGGTTCTTGTATAATGCAGTTTCTACATCGATCGGATGCATATGTACTGTACAATTGAGAAGCTTGATTACGCTTGGTCGCGTAATTCCTAATTAGGAAAGAAAATATAGGTAGCATAAACCTTAATCATATATATATATGTGACACAATGTACTAGATGCTCTATACAAATAGCGGTGTTCCTAATTACCGTTCATAAATCTCAACGCTGCTTATACAACATTGTTTGAATAATATAAATGTACAACAAATATTGAAGAAATAGAGACATGCTATCAACAGGTCTTCGGGGAGACATTGACGTAACTCTTCAGCTTCACGTTGTTGCATATACTTGTTGTGGCGGCGCTCTTTTTTCCCTTGAAAATAAGATCCACGTCTTGCAGCAATATGTCACGACAAGGGACCGTGTCGCTGCAGTCTAGTTTGATCGCGTCTTTTGTTGCGCTCGTGCCTCGTATATTCTTGAAACGAATGTTGCTAAACTCCACTGCCGAAATTTGTTCCTCGCACGCCTTAGGTTTCAAAGGATCAACCATAGTACAATAGTTCTGGTCAACGATTATGGGATTCTTCACATTCGTCATTGTTATATCCTCGAATGTGATGTCTTTGGCGTATCCTTTTCCACCTTGCCAAGACTTGATGCGGACACCATTCATGGTGCCAGAGAGGTGTGCCTTATAGATTGTCACATTTGAAACCCGTGCCTCGGAGTTGTTGTCACCTAAGCTTCCAACGCTTATTCCATGACCCGGTCCACATGTTATTCTGGAAGCAAACATGCTTTCGGTGCCGGTCTCGATTGAAATGCAATCGTCCCCAGTTTTAATGTTGCAATCCATCACTTGGATATCCTTGGTACGAGCAATGTGGATTCCGTCGTTTTCTGGACTGTCCTCGGGCGCTGTAATTGTGATGCGCTTTAGAAGAACATCTCTACAGTCTTCGACCGACATGTGAATCTGCTGGCTGTTTAAAAGCTTGATATTTTCCACCTTTAGTTGATTGCACTTGTAAAGCAACAAAGCCATTGGGGCGTGTGAGCATTTTAGCTTCTTGTCCACTCGGCATGAGTTCTTCCACCATGCCTCGCCGTTCCCATCTATGGTCCCGCCTCCAGTCACGGTTAGGCTATCAACATTGCTAAACACGATCCACTTTCGCCCGTTGTCTTTTGGCCAGCTAGATCTTGCGGGAGCAACCAGTTTCCCTTCGAGCCTGAACGTGATGCTAGACTTGCACTTACCTGAGAATGTGATTTGCTTGACGAGATATGTCTTATCCTTTGGAACCAGAAAGGTGACCGGCTGAGACGAGGAGCAAGCCGCGGTCCATGCTTTCTCAAATGCCGGCGTGTCATCTTGTTGTCCGTCGCCGACTGCTCCGTGGCTACCGACATTGACGACGTTTGTGCTCTTCTCTCCAAGTTTACGGCCATGCCGAGATGGCCCGTGCCTACGTACGAGAACCTCGTTGTTGCGACTAGGCTCCATCTTCTCTCTTAATTGGCGGCGCGCGGAGAAGTTCGTCGTACGTCTACCGGTTGTACTGCCGGCGTGAGCACCGGCCGGCAGCAAGAGGAGCACTAATACGATTATCAGAAGTGCTGCCAGCGATATGAGTGCACGCGAGGCCATATCTCGTCCAAAGCTGCGACCTGTGCTCGATCGTGGTGTGCTTTAGACGCCCTTGATCGATTCTTGGTATGTAGCTAGCTGATTGTGGTGTGCTTTGACGACGGGGAGCTACGCATATGGAGTATATACAAGAGAAAAGGTGCACGGGTCATCCGACTCGGTGATTAGCTACCAGTTCCGAATCCAGCTCGTGCCTGTATACCATGTTCGAGCTGCAGGTTCCACACATATCCGACTCGGACTGGTGCAATTATGATTCCGAGACAGTCCATGAAAATAGTACTACGATCGAAGTTCAAACTTGAGTATTTGACTGAATTAGAGTAAAACGCTCCTGCACTCTATCAAGTTGCCAAGCATGAGCTCCTGTGCCTGTACGCCAACACTACTGTTTCCGGTGGCGCCCTCAGGCCATGCTGGGCATCAACGCCGTTTACCCACAAGGCCACGCTCGACAGGATGGCCATGGATCCAGAGCTCAAGACCCGCGTACGCGCTGACGTGGAGTTTCTCAAGGGCTGCGCGCACTGCCACCGGCTAGCTAGGCCGCGTGTGGCGACGGGGCTACCTCTTATACGTGTTGTTTTGTTATGCTCTGAATCCTATTATACCATATATGGAGTCCTACCGGAAAGGCATGTGTACAACTCTATTTCGTGTCCGCCAAGAAAGAGAGTTGTTTGTCCCCCATATATAGTTCCATGTAGTCATAGATTAGATTGTGAGATTGAGAGAGATCCACCAGATCCATAGCACGAGAAGAGTTTGTCCTCTCGTGTATGTAATACTCCTCCTGATTATAGTTATACGCCTTCGTGCGTCCCATGTTAAATCTGTGTTCTTGTTCCTCGTTTGATCTATTTTCTGCTGCGCAGTTTTACAACAAGTGGTATCAGAGCCAAAGGTTTCATCTTCGATCTGCTGCCCCGGGAGACTCTCCGCTGCGCTCCCGGGGCAGCATCGTCGTAGCGTTCGATTGGATCAACAGCCGCAGGTGGCGGCATCAAGCAGCTTCACCAAAGATCGAGCCACATGTTCGTGAGATCGGATCCAGAAGACGGAGATTTTATAGTTGCATCAGCGTCTCGGGCGACGGCGATCCGTCCGCTGCAGTCGGATTTATCGCATCACGCATCGCGTCTGTCAAGTCGACGATCCATTCTGCAGTTTTCGTCCGTGTACGGTACGACTTCCGATCCACTGATTTATGCTGTCCTCTAGCTCGTATCAAACATGTCGAAAAATTTCGAAAAAAATAGACAACACGCATCTATGTTACATATGCAACGTAAAAAATTGGCAGCTTCAAATTCGACTTATACTTAGAGAGGCAAAAAAGAGAAATTTCGGTGTGAATAGTGTCACTCAAATCTGACACTATTCACAGTGTAGTTTCTCTTTTTTGCCTCTCTAACTGTAGGTCGAGTTTTGAGCTGCCAATTTTTGGAGTTGTACGAGTCGACTGTAAGTATGTTGTCTATTTTTTTCAGATTTTTTTACAGTTTAAAAAAATAATTAAAAAAGTTGATCCTACGATCTCACCTAAGGGTGAGATCCTACCCAAGTCTCCCCATCAATTCCATGCAAGGGCTGAGGAGCAGTCGCGTGAGTCGCCTTGGAGTAACAGATCTAACCAAGGACCAAGTCCCAAGGCGAGTTGGATATTTTTTGTTTGATCGTGTCGAAGGCAGCGGCGGCAGTAGAAGAGGCGCGCTGCTGGGCATGCAGGCCAAGGTGCCTGTGGTACATCCATCAGCGATCAGTCATTGCTATCTCACGTGAAGGCAAGATCAATTAGTTTTCAGATTCTTGAATTGCTACATCCACTCTTCCAAATTACCAGGTGCTATTTACTTCAGTTATTTGCTCCGCGTTATGGATTCTATTAAGAGTCGTTTTTATCTGATTTGTTTTGTCAAGTCAAGATGCGGATTAATCTAGCACAGATGGACAAAAGTAAACAATTTGTTTTCAGCTCGAGCGTTGACCCACGCTCTATCCTGGCCCCAATACCGGTTCTATCCGCACCACCTATGTTCGATGATTTGCCGCTGAGATGATCATCGTTTTGATATTCAGTTTAAGGTGGAGTTTGTTGAGTTGTCTGCAGTTTAGGCCCAACATTAAGGCGGTTTTATTGCGGCGTTCTACAACGACTCGTTCGTTTATTGGGTTATCATATTTGAAGGCTGAAAGTTCAAGTAAGTTTTATGATTGTTCATATTCAATGAAATTTACATGGGAGTGGATGCAAATTTGAGATATTATATTGCTGCAATTTTATGAAGAACACAATTCAGTTACCAGAAAAAAATTATTACGGAGGAGGTGTTTTTTAAGCCTGTTGGTAGCCAGCATATACTTTTTCTCTCCAGTATTTTGCTGTTATGCATGTGAAGGTTTTATTCAGTTCGTGATGAGGATCAGTTATGGTGCAAGGAGATTTGTTTTCTGCTAGATACTACAACATTTAGTTCTGTTCAGATTTCGGTACAATTCAGTTGTCTTTACTCTTTTATGAGGGTTCTATTGCAGAGTTGATACTCCGTTGCACGTTGAGCAGGTTCCATCCGACAGTTGTTCTACAGGGACAAAATTTTGACCATGTCATGGATTTTTCATTGCCGTCGGCAGTTTTTTGGTGTACGTGATGCCATCGTACCATATGCTCTTGCATGAGTATTATTTGTCGAGGTTTGTGCTTTTCAGATTTTGGTAGCACATTCAGATTCTATGGGATGAGTTCTTCACAATGCTATGTGCATCTAGATGTTGCACTATTGAGCTATGCGCTCGTTTAGGCACCACAGGAGATATGATGACTTATGTCATTTGATGATTGGGCAGTTTTTTCCAGTTTTGGAGGTCAGTGACACAGACTCAGACTTTTATTGGGTTTTATGGGAGACCCAAGTTTCGCCCGTCTGCTTTGTTGACAGCTGTGTTGTTTTCGTACGACCTACCGTTGATTTGCTCAATATGATTTCGAGAGAAGTTTATTCGTCCTATGGACGTTTGAAGACACAAGGTTTACTTGTGCTGACTTTAATTGAGGAGTTGATGCTATCTATGACTGTTATAGAGGATTCGTCTCAAGGTGGAGTGTTGTTTTGTTATGCTCCGAATCCTATTATACCATATATGGAGTCCTACCGGAAAGGCATGTGTACAACTCTATTTCGTGTCCGCCAAGAAAGAGAGTTGTTTGTCCCCCATATATAGTTCCATGTAGTCATAGATTAGATTGTGAGATTGAGAGAGATCCACCAGATCCATAGCACGAGAAGGGTTTGTCCTCTCGTGTATGTAATACTCCTCCTGATTATAGTTATACGCCTTTGTGCGTCCGTGGTTTTTTTCCCGTAAGGGTTTTCCACGTTAAATCTGTGTTCTTGTTCCTCGTTTGATCTATTTTCTGCTGCACTATTTTACAACACTACGGACCGCACGGCCGGCCTAGGCAGCCATCATCGGTGGCAGTGCTCACCGCCCGGTGGCTCAGACCTTCTTTTTTTTTGACACATCCAACTTCCTCATATATTCACCAAAACAACCACATACACAAAGTACACGGAAGAACAGAAGACGTACAATACGAGGGAGGAAACGAAACCAGAAGCAACGGGAGCACCGGCCTCGCCGGCGTCGGAGACGAAGACGACCACCTTCCTTCTTGCCGCAGTCAGGGGTGCTTTTGCCCTATGAGAGACGCCGCCGTGCCCGCCCGCCGCGCCGCGGCGGAGCTTGAATCGATGAACGGCCGGGGCGAGCGCCCCCCTGTCCCATCTACACCTCCTTGCCGGAGTCATCTTCGGAGCCGCCGCTGGACGAAGCCGTGGATCCCGGCGAGCTCCAGGTTCCGAGCGAATCCACCGCCAGGACGGAGACCGTCGCTGGATCTGGCAGTGGATCGAGGCACGGCGCGGATCCACCGATCCGCGGGTGCCAGGGGAGCAGGCGCGCCGGCCCGGAGCTCCACGAGCGCCGCCGCCGGAGAGGAGAAGCACCTGCAACAAAAACCTCGCCCGCGACACCCCCTCCTCCACGGTGCCGCCGGCTGCCCCAGAAGAACCTACCACATATACACACGCGAGGCGGGGATCCCCCACCCTCCCGCCGCCGAGGCGGCCGCCGGAGGGCGAGGGATCTGACGGATCGACGGCGCGGAGGTGGATCGACCCGGTGGATTCACAAATCGCCCTCCCGCTACAGTGAAACGAGAGGGGAGACGACCAGCTCTGGCTCAGACCTTCTTGACGACCATGTGGTTGGTGGTGAGTGCACCGATCTTGGTGTAGAAGGAATGCACAGGACAGGACCGTACGTGTACTAGAGACTTCCACACGACCAACCCAATAGGTGCCTTGCGGCGCAGGACGCATATACGCAGCCGGTAGCAGCAACTAGCGAGCGAAGCCAGCAATAGCTCCACTGCCGGCACATCGCGTTCTCTATGTACTCGCACATCACTGCCAGTTGGTACTTGTCCTCGAAACGACGGTGGCGTGGCGGCGGTCACCGTCCCGCGCGCACGGCGCGGCGAGCGGTTACGAACGAACGCCAACAACCACACCGACTGACCGACCGACCTCTCCTCCTCGCGATCGATAAGCAGCCGGCCGGCTGTGACCACGCGCGCACGGCGGCGCAAACGTACGGTGCCCGTCGCCGCGCACGAGTCCATCCGACGAATTAATTAATCCATTCTGGTTAGCTGTTACGCTTCAGGTTCAGCCCAGCGCAATGATGGAGCAGCACGATATACCCGGTTAAATCACCATGCATGCCAGTGCCATGCTAGCTCTTGGCTGGCTGGGATCACGCAACGGACGGAGAGCCACGTTTTCCTGTAAAGGAATTCCACGTTGAACAGGTAAGCCGGGGATCGCCGTCGTGCTCATTTCATTTCATTTCATTTGGCGGACGGAGACGGGCGCAAGCGCAAGGCCCCAGCGGCCGGGGCGGATGGGTTCCCGGACAAAGAGGCAACAAAAGGGGAACGCGGGTCAAATGGCGGGACCGATCCAGCTTGGCGTGGGCGTGGGCGTGGGCGTCGGCGTCGGCATCGGCATCTCGCCGCGCGCTGGGCAGGCGGCGAGCAGACGGTGGACACGCCGGTCTCGTGGGTCGCCGGGGCGAAACGGTTGCCTGGATCCGGCCGGTGCCTACCGCGCTTTGGGAAACCATCCCATGATCCCATCCCACCCCCTTCTATCATCACGAGCTCTTGCTCTTCGCAACGGTTCAGTCCAGATTTCAGAAGCTGCTCTCGTGCTGTATTGCTGCCTGTGACCACGTCTCCTGTGCTACAAGAAGATACTACTACTACTCGTAGTAATTATAATGATCCTATTTAGCCTCGTGGGGTATAAAACGTGTGAATTTAGTTGCCGTATGTGTAGTATCGTTGTTCTAACAGCTGCGTCATGGCGTGAACATCCAATTGTGACTGCGCGAGTTAACGATTGGACCCGCGCACTCTCATCCTGAGAACCTCAAGAGCGAGGTCACCGTCGCTTTCCTTTCCATAAATAGCTCCCAAAAGATCTTCATAAGCAGCTGCTTCTGACCTCTGCGATCCGTTTGCGTTTGCATCAACAATCAGCGGGGAATTTACAGTTATCACATAACTCACATTATCGACCTTGTTGGTCAAACCTTTTGTTTTCTTTCGAATGTGTGTACGCTCTACATACAAAAATAGATAAGAGCACCAAGTAAACACTCCAAGTGCTATGATATGCTGGATTATTGGTTAGAGTCCGGCCATTTCCTGCGGCAGCAGCAGGACTAGTCGTGTTTTGAACTCTACTGCAAACCTGATCAATCTGCGTCTCCATCTGTGATCCCCTGCATTTATTTGCAATGCGTGAACGATAAACAATAGTACCATTCTGCGCGCCACTTCTTCGGAATGCATGATTTGTGTTTCTTTTTCAACAATGATTTTGGGGTCCTTCTTTTCTTCTTTGCGGCTCGTTTACAACCCACACGACTGTGACACGTGCGCAATTATTTAGCTGGATTATGCATGAGAGCTAAGCAAGCAATCATGTGATCGACGTGTGCTGCGATCTGATCATGTATTTTGAGATCAGGCATCTAACCACGTAGTAAAAAGAAAATATGAGCTTTCTGAATGCAACTGTTCTACTATGAAGCTTAAAAATGTTTCTGACGGAGTCAAATATAGTAGATAGACAACTGCAAGATGCTTACTCCTATAAGAGTAGTACTAGTAAAACAGAAGCTTAAAAATGTTCCTGACGGAGTAAGCGGCAACCCACGGTCCCTTTCAAGGTGAAGGAATTAGATCTGCTCTACCACTATAAGAGTAGTACTAGTAAAACATAAGCGGTTGTTGAATGCCATGGCAAACAACAGGCTATGTATGCTTCACCCTGCAAAACAATATAATTCGCGTAACATACACAGCTTTTCTGCCGACGTCACAATTAACCTGGAGTCAGAGGAATCTCCGTGCAAGAAAGAAAATGTAAGTCATGGTGAACAGTGGTTGTTAAGATAGTCTCCTCTTGTGCATTTAGAAAAGACAAAGATATATGATTAATACAATTAATTAATATGATGGGTGATGGAAATATAGCATATCATGGGATGGAGATAGTTATTGTAGAATTATGAGATTGGCGGAATATGTTGGATGTATTATTGAGCCTCATGGGCGAGTATATATAGGCGTACAATGGACCGACTTGGAGTACAAGACAAGTTAGGGAATAGATGGAAATAGATCCTAACTCCATCCTAGACTACCATATCGAACCGTACACGTATACTCTAACATCCCCCCGCAGTCGTAGCGGTAGCGTCGTGAACAACTGGAACGTCGCGGACGGTCAGACTGGAGATAAGCCGAAGTAGAATCCAGGGGCTGACATCCCCCGCAATAGGAGCGGGAACGTCGTGGACGGTGTCGCGGCGCGGAGCTTGGACTATAGAGGAAGCTGATGAGTGCTCAAGCGAGGTGGTAGCCCTTGTTGCCGATGTCGAGGGAGCCGAGAGCGTTGAGTGGTGCAGCCTTGGTCGGGGTAGCCGTGCGAGGGGTCGCCGTGGTCGATGTCGTGGTCGTGGTTGCCGGTGTCGAGGTAGACGCCGAAGAAGCCGCTTGCGCATAGTACGCGAGGAGAGTGACGGGGACGCGTCGAGGCACTCGTCGAGGATGCCGATGCCGGGGACGACACAGTACGAGCCGTCGAGGACGAGGTGCGGCCATTGTTTTGCCGGAACAAGGCGCACGTCGGGGACGAAGGCATATTCCGGTTTTGCCAGAACCGAGTACGCATAGAAGAAATCGGTGACGTGGTCGAGGCTGTCGTAGAGGAGGAAGTCGATGCCGAAGACATTGTCGAGGCCGATGTAGGCGAGGCGCCGACCCGGGCTTGCCAGACCCGGGGACACGTCGGGGACGAAGGCTCGCACTAGTGTTGCCAGTACCGTGCATGCGGGGGCAGGGACCACCGTGAACCATACGCCAGCGTCGGAGGGGCCAGCAGAGGAGGACTCGACGACGATTGCGGCGCCAATCAACGGGGGGTAGAAGGTGCCGATGTCGTCCGCGGTTGTCGGAGTAGACGTAGTCAGGGACGAGGATGATGACGCTGGCGACGTGGTCGTGGTGGACGAAGATGTAGAAGGCGGCGAAGGCAGCGACGGCCGGGGGTGGCCATGCTGGACGCCTGGACAAGGGGTGGTCGGCGGGACCTGCGACGGCCTGAGGTGGCCATGCAGGTTACCTGTAGATGGCGGTGGCGTTACTCGAAGTAGGCGAGGAAGAACCCGGCGGCTTGACGAAAACCATGCGCGGACGGTGGCGTTCCCACGCCGAGGGAGTCGGCGCGGCGCATACCACGTAGAAGTCGACGCGCAGGGACGGCGAAGAGGACCGCGTGCCGCGGCGCTACAGCCCGAAGGGGCGACGCAGCAGCAGTGCGCGGGTCAGGGCGACGGCGGGTGTCGCCAGCGGCATACACGCCTGGGAAGGCGCGTTGGCTGCCAGCAGCATGGACCAATGGCCGCGGCGCGGCGGCCCGAAGGGGCGACGCGGCGGCAGCCTGTAGCTCGATCGGTGGTAGGCGCGTGCTCGGGGACGTGCTTGGCGGTGCAGGCGCGCGATCGGTTGATCAGACCGACGCAGCGCGGAACGCGCCATGGCGGCGACGACGACGCGCAGATCGGGTCGATGGCGAAGTTGTCGATGAAGTCCCGGTCGATGACGGCGAAGACGAACCGGCGATGGAGACCTTGCAAGCGAGAGAAGTCGGCGGCGACGCGTCGAGACGTCCCGTGGACGGCGCGTCCGGCCTTGCTGCGCGGTCGGTGAAGGTCGATGCCGTTGTCGGAGTAGAGGCGCGAGAAGACGACGGCGGTGCTGGGCGACGCAAACCGATCTTAGATCGGAAAACCAAAAAGAAACGCCGATCAAAAACGACCGGCGAGAGAGAAAACCCGGATCAACGACCGGAAAAAAAAGACTCTAGGGCAACCGATCAACACGAACGGCGGACGAACCCTAGGTACGGGCGGCGCGGCCCCCGGCGGAGATCATGGAGATCGACCTCCCCGGGGGCGGCGCGGTGCGGAAGCGCGGCGGCGACGGCTAGGGAAGATCGTGCCGCTCTGATACCATGTAGAATTATGAGATTGGCGGAATATGTTGGATGTATTATTGAGCCTCATGGGCGAGTATATATAGGCGTACAATGGACCGACTTGGAGTACAAGACAAGTTAGGGAATAGATGGAAATAGATCCTAACTCTATCCTAGACTATCATATCGAACCGTACACGTATACTCTAACAGTTATCTTATAACGTGTCATTTTTTTTGCCGAAGAGGTCCACTGATTTATTGATAATCATCAATAATAGTATAAATATCCCTAAAAGTAATAAAAAATTACAAAATAGCTCCTTGGACCATCTAGCGATGAATCAAGCCGAAAATCCTGCCGCCGTCCTTACTTCTCCCTCTTAGGTGCCGGAAAAATTTGTCGTTGTAGATCTTGTTGTAGTAAATATAAAGTAAGTCATCGTGCTAAGGCACCAAAGGGCCAGCACACCAGAGTAGCAACCATAACCAAAATATGAACCGTAAATCGAGTCAGGCCGTAACCACACCAACGAACATGAAAACATACTGAATACCAAGCGGTCCATCGGACACAAAACTCCCGCGCCCTCCGCTAGCACTAGGCGCACCACCGCAACGGCGATAGGGTTGGAGTAGCTTATTATGACATCAGGGTCGACGGGGTGTCCCCCCCCCCCCCTCGCTTCACCACCCTAACAAAGAGACAAAATTTAATTAAAACAAGGGCAACACTAGACACAGGAGGTGGGACGGACCGACAGCATCGTCGGCGAAGGGGATGGAAACCCTAGCCAGCTGGGGATTGCTTTATTTTCTCCCCTTTTGTTATCCTCGTACCGGTTCGGTAGTAAAATAGACCATCTCTTAGCTAAGAGAAGACAAACATATTTTTTGTGTATCTCTTTTACACTTCAGCAATTGTCCTATGTGGCATCACTAAGATAAACCCTATTGTATCAACCCGGCTACCCTAAAACCTTCAAGGGTGACCAATACAGGATATCGGATCCCTTGCTATTCTAAGAAGGCATGCATTAATTAATTCTAATAATTCAAATACGGGATTCTAATACAATAATATTTACATAAATCACGTCATAAGAAAAATGCATCCAAAGATGAATCCAATAGTGTCATACTTGTGTAAAATAAGATATATATTATAAGGTTACTCGTGATCAACAACTTAAATTCATCTAGTCAAAATAGGTCTGACATGTTGCAAAGAAAAGAGCAATATACAACACTAAACAAAACAAATAAAGGAGGGACTAACATAAAGAGAATATTGCAAAATTTACTTGATATTGCAAATATTAGGTCTTTCGTAGACACAAATTGAAACAGTTATGGTATATTATTCTTAAGAAAACAAGTACCATGTCGCCTATTTAAGTGGCATATTTTTGTTACAGTGTTTCCAAACTCACAACATCACAACAAACCGTGTATTAATATTTAAAAATACTTATTGCTATAAGATAAACCATACTCCTATAATCGTGAGTTATTATTGTTAAAATACTGTCTTAACGAATCAAATGAACCGCAACCACACATTTTGAAAACAGGGGAGTAGTACTTCATTTTCAATCCGGAAAATCCTGCAAGTTCCAATGAATGTGAGATTTTTGTAAGCGAAACTCAATTCAAATTGAGACCCCTCCAAACTGAAACCAGTTAACAGAAGTCAGCACTTGTCATCGCTCATCACTGATAGGCCCTCACAACCGGCACCACCCCAATTCCCCGAGCGAACCACAGTCTGCGCGGTCATCCTGCCAAGTCAGCACGCGTCCCCACAAAATCCGAACCCCGTACCCACTAGGTCCCCGCCACGTGGGCCGCTGCGCTTCCCGTCCCCACACGTCATCCTCGGGACTCCTATATGTAAACCACTACGAGCAGAGCCAGAGTACAGCAGCAGAGTAGGCACCGCTCATAAACCCAGCTCCGGTGCGGCGAGCTCCTATATCAGCCACCTGCCTCTGCGGCGTCTCTTTTGGTCGCCTCCCACTCGTTCTCGACGTCGTGTCTGCTTCTCGTACGTTGTGCCCGCGGCGGCGGGGACTAGCCGACCGGCCGCTTCTCTTGTCATCGCGCGCGGATATACTCGACGCGCGTGCAGCCACGGCGCCGGCGGCGGTGTGCGAGATGGAGGCGGCGGGGCCGATGAGCAATACGCCGTCGCACGCGTCCATGGCGGACCCGGACGACTTCGACCTGACGCGGCTGCTGAACCACCGCCCGCGGATCAACGTGCACGTGGAGCGGCAGCGCTCGTTCGACGAACGCTCGCTGGGCGACCTCTACCTCTCCGCCATGGACGGGCGCGGCGGCGGCGGGTACATGGACAGCTACGAGAGCATGTACTCGCCCGGCGGGGGCCTCCGGTCGCTGACCGGCACGCCGGCCTCCTCCGCGCGGCTCTCCTTCGACCCTCACCAGCTGGTCGGCGAGGCCTGGGAGGCTCTCCGCCGTTCGCTCGTCTGCTTCCGCGGCCAGCCCCTCGGCACCATCGCCGCCGTCGACAGCTCCTCCGGCGAAACCCTGAACTACGACCAGGTAACGACTCGGCAACATGCAGGACGCATGTGTCTGATGATTCTTTGACCAGTTCTCTCTCAGCAGAGCAAAGACACCTGTCTCGTGTAAAGTTGCTTCTTGGATTGTAGTACCGCTCATACTGTAGTATTTTGTCAATGATTCCAGATATTTTCTACTGAGAATCATGTCGCGCAAATAAACACTGGATTGGATTGTACCGTATAATTTGATCATGTAGTACCTGGCTTGACCTTTTTCCTCTTTGTGCAGGTGTTCGTGCGAGATTTCGTGCCGAGCGCGCTGGCGTTCCTGATGAACGGGGAGCCAGACATCGTGAAGAACTTCCTGCTGAAGACGCTGCTGCTGCAGGGATGGGAGAAGCGGATCGACCGGTTCAAGCTGGGGAGGGCGCCATGCCGGCGAGCTTCAAGGTGCTCAAGGACCCTAAGCGCGGCGTGGACACCCTGGCGGCGGACTTCGGTGAGAGCGCCATCGGGCGCGTGGCGCCGGCCGACTCCGGGTTCTGGTGGATCATCTGCTCCGCGCCTACACCAAGTCCACCGGCGACCTGTCCCTCGCCGAGACGCCCGAGTGCCAGAAGGGCATCCGCCTCATAATGAACCAGTGCCTCGCCGAGGGGTTCGACACCTTCCCCACGCTCCTCTGCGCCGACGGCTGTTGCATGATCGACCGCAGGATGGTATGTGCACAAAGAGCTCATCCATCATCTGTTCATGTCATTGTCGACGCAGCTAGCTGTAGCTGCACAAGAATTTGTTCGAATTAATGGGCTTCATAATGACCAGTCGCGATTGATCGATCGATGGGGAAATACATCCTCTTGTGCAGGGCGTGTACGGTACCCGATCGAGATCCAAGCCCTGTTCTTCATGTCGCTGCGGTGCGCGCTGCTGCTGCTGAAGCCGGACGTGGAAGGGAACAAGGACATCATGGAGCGGATCGTGACGCGGCTGCACGCGCTGAGCTACCACATGCGGACCTACTTCTGGCTCGACTTCCAGCAGCTCAACGACATCTACCGCTTCAAGACGGAGGAGTACTCCCACACGGCCGTCAACAAGTTCAACGTCATCCCGGAGTCCATCCCGGACTGGCTCTTCGACTTCATGCCCT
This sequence comes from Poa pratensis, assembly GCA_947311845.1. NCBI lineage: Eukaryota > Viridiplantae > Streptophyta > Magnoliopsida > Poales > Poaceae > Poa > Poa pratensis. The sequence goes on from CAMZMU010000053.1 coordinate 41,715,657, forward strand.
CCCGCGGCGGCTACTTCATCGGCAACGTCAGCCCCGCCAGGATGGACTTCCGGTGGTTCGCGCTGGGCAACTGCGTCGCCATCCTCGCGTCGCTCGCCACGCCCGAGCAGGCCGACGCCATTATGGACCTCATCGAGGAGCGGTGGGACGACCTCATCGGAGAGATGCCGCTCAAGATCTGCTACCCTGCCATCGAGGGCCACGAGTGGCAGAACGTCACGGGATGCGACCCCAAGAACACCAGATGGAGCTACCACAACGGGGGATCCTGGCCAGGTAACCTAGCCACCTACTAGTGTTCTGTGTATTCTTCTTCTTCACACCCACATTACTTATACTAGTATATATATGCTCGAAGCTCAATCGGTTCTATACCGTGATTAATTTGTTCACTCTCTGATTCGTGCAGTGCTGATCTGGCTCCTGACGGCGGCGTGCATCAAGACCGGGCGGCTCAAGATCGCGAGGCGAGCGATCGACCTGGCGGAGGCGAGGCTGGCGAGGGATGGATGGCCGGAGTACTACGACGGCAAGCTCGGCCGGTACGTCGGGAAGCAGGCGAGGAAGCACCAGACGTGGTCCATCGCGGGCTACCTGGTGGCAAAGATGATGCTGGAGGACCCGTCTCACCTGGGCATGATCTCACTCGAGGAGGACAAGGCCATGAACCCTGTGCTCAAGAGGTCTGCCTCATGGACTGTGTAAGATGATGATCGTTACCCGTCAGTCGGTGGGTACTTGATGTGAAGGTGGTCAGGGATGTAAGAAGGGGAAGAAAATTACCCAAAGTAATCAACGACTGGATTAGATTTCGTACTACTCCTCCTATGGCAGCAGTAAAAGGTACCGTAAAAACGGCCAAGAAATAAGGGCAGCGTTAAATTTTGGGTTTAGCAAGCCTGTCCTTCACATCATTCCTTTCATCGTTGGAAAGACAAGTTTTGGTCCCATGTATGGAACACGGTTGTACAATTTGTGTATGCAAGCATCGAAGAAATAAGCGGCGTTGAAGAAAAACCATTTAGGCTTTTAGTCTCATTGTCAGTTCGTGACAACGCTTCATTAAATCTAGAACCATGTTTATCCATCATTTGTTCTAACTTCAACCTTGAACTTTGAATCCGGTTTAGCTATGAACATTATGATAAATTTACATTAAAGATAAGAATGTTTCCATCCCTCAGTTCGCATAGTTTTCTTTTAGTTCATTAACATTTTATGTGTATCTTTGGTCCCTTATCTTTAGTAGTAACCGTGCGCGTGCAATGCACGTGTAACACTTTTAATTGCCCAATTTGTTTCATTATAAGACAATGTAACATTTCTGAGAAAAAAGGTGACCGATCTATAAATTTATTCATCAATAGTGACATCATATGTAGAATAAAAAAGGGTGCTCAACACTGAACTACAACACATACCATATTTAAGTTTTACTAGCCAATTGCCCGTGCGTTGCCACGGGACAACAAATAAAACCTAAAAATAAATGATTAACTGAATATTCGATTTTACGAATATGTGTGGCGAGAGCAATTTGCAGGTGATGTGGGACTATGTCCCAAAAATTATGTTTGCCATTATCCCAAATTCTTATGTCAACCAACATTCACACCTCCGGTCCTTTCCCCTCGCAATGTCCTACATCCCCACTTTTGGTCTTTGTTTGGAAATCAGGACAAGATACTTAGGGCACGAAATCACAAAACACCCAAAGGAGATGTTTGTAGAACACGGGGTTAAAGATCTATCCTTCAGGGGTGGTTATTTGGCAACAAAGAAGTGGGAGGTACAAACAATACTTACAAACTAAATAAAAAACAAGCATAAGTAGAAACAACTTATGGAAAAAAATCAATGGAATGCGAACAAACTATGGACAGTCGCAAATAATTCCAACATCGTGGAAAAGTTTCAAATAATTAAAAAAAACTAATCATTGACAATTCCATACAAAATACCAATATGTACAATATACATGTGTGGTACGTGAAAGTCATATTAGAGAGTTTGGTACAATATATATTTGTATGGGGGAAAGACACATGACCCACTAACAAATCAACAGAGAGAAGAAATTTGCAACATCATGAATAGGATCACCTATCACCTACATGATTTCGTTCTCCTAGCGAAACCTTCCAACTGAATCGACGGCCTACTTGGAAGGGTCGTAACTCATCCATCTTGGAATCTATTTCTGAAAAAATGAACACCGCATAAAAGGAAACCTGTATGAGTAACTTTTCTATATTAAACAAAGATAAGAACTGAAATCGGTTTGACAAGTGATGTTCACTAAACCGAATCAGATCATTTTTTGTATAAGTACATGAGCAATTACATGCTTCAGACACGAGACATATGTTGCAGCAAAGACCCTATGGATGGTAGGAGTCAAATTTGCAGCAAATGAAAATTAAAGAATATAAGAATCTAATGGTGCGGCAGTGAGCATGCTACATGATATATGGATGGTATACAGTATAGCTTAAATTTTGCATGCCATAATGGCTATGAGGAATAAAGAAATTCACTGAAAGGGCAAGAAACAGAGCCGACACCTACAATTCCTTTGCTGAATTCGACCCCTGCAACGAAAAATGAATTAATCGGAGGGAGGAGGGAACTAACAATATGCTCTTAGGCACTCATGCAAAACACCCTGAAATCGAAAACAGATAGATTACAGCCATCAACAGAGGTACAGTGTGGCACATGTAACCATGGAAAACAAAAATATGTACAAATTCTATAAATACTATGCACTTAGGCACTCATGCTAAAAGATAAAATCCTAAAAGCATTATGCTCTTGTAGTAAAGCAAGTTCGTATCTGATGAATTGAGAATCCATGTGCATCTCTTTTAAATCACTTCAACATGGTCAATTCTGGAAACTGACTATATTCTGACATAAAATACACAATTAGCAGATCAATTCGTACTTTGCGGGCACACAATAAGCTCTTTTTTTATACGAACTTAACAGGCAACTTCAATATATAATCCATTTTCTAGTGTGCTGAACATCTCAACATATACAAGCTAACCTCAAGAGAACAACAAGCATACCTCCTCCGGGTCAAGTAAAGATGTTCCGCAGAGCATCCCAGTCATCCGTCTCATCCTACCAAGGACCTGGCGAAGGTAAAAATATTGTTCAGAACTTGGCAACTTGCACACTAAACAACACCTCGTTTTTCAAAGAGAATATGCATATATCATGTTCACAGTTATGTTTCCAAGCTGGACGTTTCCATGCTCAGACTTTAGTTTCTTCAAGAAATCCTGTAACAAGTAGCATACAAAATGATTTTGAACTGGCTGAATGATTTAAGAGGAGTGAACAAGCTTCCAAGTAGGCACTTCTCCAATACATGCTCAGAATATTCTGATTGTTTAAAGCTAAGTGCAAACCTGACTTTCTGAAACTCATAATATTATGAGTCCCATAAGGTAATCTTCTTATCATCTAAATCATTTGCTATCAGCCAACAGAACAGAATCTAATGCAACGAGAAACATTATTATTCGAAACATGGTAAATCTGTTTCTAAATGTGCTAAGGTATTATTTGCTAGCATGTTCCACCATGGCATTTGTGAATAAAAGGTGTTTGCCACAATTCGCACAAACTAAGCATGCTGTCAAATAGTATCACACGAACTGAAAAGAGTTAACATTACTGGGATGATATATAGAGAATAGGGAATCACATACCACGGATGCGTTTCATCTTCACAAGAGAAAATGCACGAATAAGTTACAAACCTTTTGGTTGGGAACCATTTCCTGCTGCTCGGACATAAGATCCTGCATTTTCAGAAACACAACCAAGTCGGGCTCAGCACATATCATAATTCCCCGATAAAATGTAGCCATGGAAACAGCGACCAAAAGTTTCTAGTTCACAGGATATTATACAAATTCAAGCACGAAACAGAACAGGAAGACAGTTATCTTACGTGATAGGAAGAGCTCTATATCTGCCATCTTCTTCAACGCTGCAAACGGTTTTTGTTTCGATGTGTAGCTCTAATTTAACAGGCAAAGCAAAAAAGAACTTGTCTTTGAGACCAGTCTGCCTACTCAACACATGGATGATGGATGGCAAATGGCAGATCGCTTCAGAAAGCATATCAACTCGACAGTCATCCTTGACATTAACACAATCTTCAAAGCAGAAAGCGCATCTCTGTTCTTGTAGCAATCGTAATGAGAAGGCCGAGCATATTCTTTTGCTACAGCTAAGAGTCACATTAAACACATTAATAACTCAGGAGAAATAAGGCTTGGTGCCAAACCATCATCTGGATTCAGGGAGAGCCCGAGAGGGCATCTGATATGTGATATGTAAGTGCAGGACATACACACTACAGCCACCCAAAGTCAAACAGTAAGGCTCCCCACACTCGTTAACCTTTCTGCCCTTTGTGGCAACACTTGCCATAGCATGTGTATTATGAAATCGTCCCAATTCGTACGGATTAAGCAAGCATGAGGACATCACGAATGATGAGTAACCTGGCTAGTCTGCACAACCGTTTGACTAATTTCTCAGCTCGCAACGCACCTCCGCAGCAATTTTGACGAAATTGAAGGGGTGTAGGCGTGCAGGTGCAGCAAAGCGGAGGGGGCGCTCACCGTGCGATCGTGGCAGATCTTGGTGCCCTCGGCGACAGCCTGACTGGCGTGGTGGGCGAAGGTGTCGGCGTAGCCCAGCATGGCCGCCCGCCTCGACGGCCTTGCTCACCGCGCTCCACAACCAGGACGACATCGCAGGATCACGGCAATTCCGCCCCGGCTGCGCCCTCCTCCGTAAGGGGGAGCAGGTGATTTCTCGCCCTAGTCGCCAGGGAAGGTGCTGCCATGGCCGGAGCTGCCGGTGCTGGCGCTCTGCGCGGTGAAGGCGCTGCTGGTGGGGACCTAGATGAGACGGGGAGGGAGATCTTCTCGGCCGAGTAAACGCCTGCGAGATTTATTGATCGAGGCGAGGCTTATCTCCAGCCGTTCGGCCGCCCAGGCCGAAAAACGGCGCCTTTTTTGACGGCCTTGGGGAGCGCCGGCGCAATTCGACGCCCTGGGTTCGGCGTTTTCCCAGTCGCCGAACCCAGGACGCCCCCAGCCAGCCAATTTTCGGCCAAGTTTTCAACATACAAATCAACACTTTCGGCCAACTTTCGGCATACAAATCAACACACAAATAGTTCAACATACAAATCCATACACAAATAGTTCAACATACAAATCAATAGACAAATAGTTCAACAATGCAAGCAAATAGAACAAACTAGGCGTCGGCATGGCCATTGCCTTTGCGCCTCCACAGGTGCTCCACCAGATCATTCTGCAGCTGTGTATGCACCGTCGAGTCTCGAATCTCCTGACGCATAGTCATGAAGTTTGCCCATGTTGCCGGCACCTGGTGATCCACATCTGCAAGAGGACCCTGCCTGTAGTACTCAGTGTCAGCCACCGGCTCATCCCGCTCGCTCTCAATGATCATGTTGTGTAAGATCACACAACAGTTTATCACCTCAGACATGTTGGCCTTGGACCAAGTCAGAGCTGGGTACCGGACAACAGCGAATCGAGACTGCAGCGCACCAAATGCCCGCTCAACATCCTTCCTGCAAGCCTCCTGGCACTTGGAAAACCAAGCTTTCGCGCTTCCTGGCACAGGGTTGGAGATGCTCTTCACAAATGTTGACCACTTCGGGTAGATGCCATCTGCAAGGTAGTAGCCCTTTGTGTACTGGTGCCCATTGATCTCATAGTTCACTGGAGGGGCATGACCTTCAACAAGCTTGGCGAAGACATTCGAGCACTGCAACACATTGATGTCGTTGTGAGTTCCTGGCATACCAAAGAAGGAATGCCAAATCCATAGATCATGTGTAGCCACGGCCTCAAGAATCACACTGCACTCTCCTTTGTGGCCTTTGTACATCCCCTGCCATTCAAATGGACAGTTCTTCCATGCCCAATGCATGCAGTCGATGCTTCCAAGCATCCCTGGGAAGCCTCTTGCTTCATTGGTGGCCAGGATCCGGGCAGTGTCATCCGCATTGGGCGATCGCAAGTACTTTGGCCCAAACACTGCCACCACTGCCCTGCAGTACCTGTTCAAGCTTTCAATGGCGCAAGACTCGGACATGCGCAGATAGTCATCCTGAGCGTCAGCGGGAGCACCATATGCAAGCAATCTCATCGCCACCGTGCACTTCTGAATTGAGGTAAACCCTACCGTGCCGGTGCAATCCGTCTTCAGCTTGAAGTAGGTGTCGAACTCCCGGATGGCATGCATGATGTCGAGGAAGAGTTGCCGTTTCATCCTGAAACGGCGCCGGAACACAGCCTCGTCCTGCGTGGGGTTCTCGGCGAAGTAGTCGGAGTAGAGGATGCAGTAGCCTTCGTAGCGCTGCCTCGGCTTGCTCTTGCGGCGGCCGGGCTTTGAGCCACCACGCCGCGGCTTCGCCTTGTCGAGCAGGCCGGCAAGGCAGGCGAGGACGAGCAGGTGCTCTTCATCGTCGATGTCGGCCTGGGCTTCCTCGTCGAGCAGTTCGGCGAGCAGCTCCTCGTCGTCGGAGTCCATGGCTCGGCCGGCCAAATCGCCGAACACCAAGTAGGCAAGGTGGAGGCGAGCCTTTCCCGAGGGCCTTCTTTGCGGCGAGACGACGGCGGGGGAGGAGGGGCGGCCGGCGGCGGAGGATTGGGCGAGATGGCGGCTTCCTAGCTAGGCGTATGCGGCGGAGGTGGGGAGGGGTGGTACCGGCGGCGACATCGCGGCGACGCGAGAGATGGGGAAAGAACATGGCGTGGGGGTGGGATATGCGCTATCACGCCGACAGCGCTGGCCCACGCGCGCTTTTCTCCCCCCAAGCCGAACCCGGTGGGCTGGGTTTGGCCTGGGAACGCCGGCGCTAGTTTCCGCCGATCCGGCGCTTTTTGGGCTCCTGGGGGGGCCGACTGGGCGAAAAACGGCGCTCCCAGGCCAAAACGGCGCTAAAATCGGCCCTGGGGGGGGCGCTGGGGGGGGGACGGCTGGAGATGCCCTTAGACGCGATGCGATGCGCGGTGAAGCTGGACGAAAAGAAAAAACCGACGTGCGGGAAAGATAAAAAAAAAAACAGCGAGGGATGTAGATAAGGGGGTTGGACGAAGGGAGGTGGGCAGAAACGAGCGAAGGAACGGGCGAGCGCGAGGCGATTGGCGGCGGCCTAGGGTTTCAACCCTAGCCGCCGCCGCCGGTGACATCTGCAGGTTTATCGTCGTCGGCGGCAAAGATTCGACGGGTCCTCGCCTCCTCTAGGTGGGTGTCGTTCTGGCACTAGAAGGGGTGGAGACCTCGGACCTGCGCACGGCGCTTTTCGAAGGTCCTTAATGTTAGAGATTGGTTTTGGTCGTCATCTTCTTCGTTAATGGAGATGATATCGTCTGTAATAAGTGATCTTCCACGCTTCGTTCGACGGCGAGATACCCTTCCCGACGTCAATGGTGGCTTTGGAAGATTAAGTCTGTCTAGGTATGGTTCTTCAGATCTTGTTTCGTCAGATCAATCTTGGATTGTTTCTCATGGTTGCCGCGAGGAGGTTTGTCCTCGCAATATCTATCTCGGCTACTACATCTTCGGCAATGGTGATTCGTTCTCTCGGCTCCCAACGACGTCGACAAAGTGGTTCGGTTATCTGTCCCTGGAATATCAGTGGTGGTGCTCTTGCCGATGTTGCTTGATTAATTTAATGGTTGCGTGCGTGCACAAAGCCTTGGCATTGCGGTTCAAAATTAAAAAGGGAGAACCTTCGGTGGTATTCACAGGTCTGTGGTTTGTTGGCTTCGGCGTTGTTCTACGGCTGCCTTCAGAAAAGTACAACATTGTGTCATGGATGAAGAAATGGCTTGAAGATCTCATAGATTTGCTAGTCTCTTTTAATACAACCTCCGATCCATATTAATGGCCTCAACTTTATCTAGATACGGATGTATCTAGTTAAGTGTTTAGACTAGATGCATCCGTATCTAGACAATGTTGTGACCATTAATATGGATCGGAGGGAGTATTGTTTTTGTAATCGATATAATCGTGTACTCTTTACTGGTTTAATATATGTTGAAAAATTCAAAAAAAAAAAGGGAGGTGGGCAGAATGTGGAACCAATTTTTTCTTTTAGATAGGAGAGATTAAAGATCAGATTTGGACAGTGAAGGGTTTGAAAGCTACCAAGTCCAAAGACCAAAGCAGTCTTCCCCAGTAACCCCCCCCCCCCCCCAAAAAAAAAAACAGCTCCTAGCCGATTCCCCCACGAGCCTCCGTCAGTGTCCCGCTATTCAGGAACCCCATAGCCCAGCACGCCGTCGCCGGAGACGATCAGGCGACACAGCACCCGAACGGCCGAACCCCGCGCGAGGCCAAATGGCGCCTAAGAAGAAGCAGCCAGTCCCGAAGCAGAAGCACAAGCCCAAACCCTCCGCACCTTCCTCCTCATCCGCCGCGCCGCGCCTCGAGATCTCGTCGGAGAACGAGCGCCGCCTCCGACGCCTCCTCCTGGACTCCTCCGCAGCCGCCGACCCCTCCCCCGCGCCCCTAGATGGTCCGGCGGCGCGTTCCGAATCGAGGGAGCAGAAGGGGCGGCGGCTGCGCGGTGTCTACGACAAGCTGGCCCTCGAGGGCTTCTCCTCGGTGCAAATCGAGCAGGCCCTCTCCGCTATACCAGTTCGTATCCCCAAACACGTGTGGAACACCCTTGTGCTGTTGAATTGGCTGTTTGTTGATGATTTTTTACTATTGGTAGGATACGGCCACGTTTGAGTCGGCGTTGGATTGGCTGTGCTTTAATCTGCCCGGCGACGAGCTCCCCCTCAAGTTCGCCAGCGGCGCCGCTTCCACTTCCCGTGCAGGTATGGGATTGAAGGGTTTAGGGTTTAGTGCTTTCAAGCGGCGGCTAGTGCATAAGCAGGCACATTTGTGAGTGAATTACCATGCGCGCGTCTGCAGCATTGTATGCGCGTCCGTGCATCAGCCTCACCCATATGCATGTAGTCGCACTTCAGTTTTCGTGCATTTGCAGTTGTGCACATACCTGTTTGCCTGCATTTCTATGCTTTCTGGTTTAAGTGGGAAGACCGGATTTATTGGAGCATGTGTGTTTGCACTTATCTGCATTCTGTGTTCTGCCTGTCAGCACAGGCCAAAAACCCTGCACCTTAGGGGTGCTGCATTTATGTTATGTTTGCTTAAATCATGCGTTGATTACTTTTGTGTGCCTTTGTAGGATTAGAGGGTTCAGTTAAGGTACTATCAGCAGCGAAGGAAAATTGGGTGCCGCAGAGTCGTGGGCCTGTGGAGGCGAAGGAAAGCACTGAGGGGTTAGAAATTAAAATTGCAAGAAGGCAAGAAGAGGATGTCAAATTGGATGATGGGCGGTCATCGCAAGCTGCATGGATCCTGCAGTACATGGAACAACAAGAGGAGGTATAGATATGCAAACATGTGATTGCTGCATCAAATCTTAATGCTCTTTGAAAAAAAGGTGTTCATTAATCATATATTGTTTAGTTTATCTGCTAAGTGCTCACGCAGCTCTGTTTTTTTACTCTGAAAAACTATGCTGTTCTTAGTATTTTCTTGAGTTCATTGCACACTCTTTGGGATTTAGTGCCTCTACATCATACCTGTTAACATGCAAATATGCAATCTAGATTTTAGGGAAATCTTTTCATTTCCTTGACATTTTTGTGTTAATTTAAGCCACTTCCTGAAAAGGATTTTCGTTGTTTGAACAGAAATTAGTTATACAAGATAATAACTAATCCTCCAGGACCCTCTTCACACCAATTTAATCTTCTCTGTTAAGCCCATGATTCTATATGTTTCACAATATGTTAATTATGCTGTCTGTTACTGAGCACAAGATGTTATTTTGGAAACTGACATAGTTTGGAAATTTGCATTTATTTTAACGTGGTCAACCTGCATATTAGTCATTTCAGATTGAAAAGTTTAAAATATTTTTGTTCTTAAAAAATCTACTACTGTAGACAACAATGCTGATTGATAAATGTACACAACTACTAATGCAGTAAGGCATATTGATGCACTATGGTTTGAACAATTTATGCCTCTTGTTCCATCTTCCATCCTAAGCTTTTAACATTATGTCATTTTCCCTCTCATATTCTTTCTTCCTTCCCTTTTTTCATGTCCTGTTTCATTGTATATTTGTTACAATTTCTGCCACTGATGTTAGGAGGAGGAAGCAAATTCTCATGATTCCTCCACTTGGGAAGATCACTACGCTGCAAGTTTTGAAGTCGCTGAAACAAAGCCAAGTAGGCGAAAGAAAAAGGGTAGGTACAACCATTGTATTATTGATAGAAAGCTATATCAAATACTTCTGTGTTCTTGAGTAGTTTCTACTTGTCTCTTAGTTTCCAAAGTTCTCGTGGTTTAAGGAATTTGATCTCATGAATGTTTGTTTCCAGGTAAAAAAGAGAAATCCAAAAATGGAAACACAGAGGAACATATAAGCCAGTCTGTACCTGACATGTTTCCTAATTCGGAAATCGCAAATGCTGAGGATGGTCAGGTTGGCTTGGGTGCAAGTGTGAGCATATCTGACAGTCTTGTCCATATTGATGAAGGATCCAATTTACAGAAGGAGATTTCTAAAGATGTTGGTGAAACTTGTACTAAGGAGGTTGCAGAAGAGGAAGTTGAGCTTGATAACTTGTTTTTTGAAGACTCGTCTGCTTGGGAGGGTGTGGCTCCAGAACTCTTGAAACAGCAAAAAATAGAGAAATTGTCACATGACGGTTACGGCCATCTCCTCGGAAACATAGATGATGTTTGGAAAAAGGTCAGGGGCTCTTGCAATATCTTAATGTAGGAACCATCCGCTGTTGCTCTTTACTGTGATGATTATAACACTCCTTGTCATATTTATAATTCTGGGGCTGTTTTGCCTGACTTGGCTCTAGATATATAGGCTGGACCTGGACATGTCAAGTCAAATACAATTGCCTTCACCTCCTTGCTTCTCTAAGATTGTTTGGACCTTCCAATTTTGATTAGGAAAGTCGGAGAACCCTATTGTGCTCCATGGGCCCATGCTTCAGTTGTTAAAGGCTGTAGTAAGCTGCAACAGCTTTACCATTCAAGATTAATATTAGACTATTCTAGTTTCAGTGAAAAGTGACAAGAGAACATATCCCACATAACTCGCCATATGAATGCTTCCTTACTCCATAATTTCGTTGGTTGGATATTAATCCTAAGGTCCATGTGGCGGCGGCGGCGAGAGACTGCTATCTCCCATGCAACTTTGCACAAGATCCCCTATGAGTCATTAAGCTTACCTCCATTCCATTTATCGAATGAAAACATATACCTGTTCCAGGAATATCATGCACATTATTTAAAATATCTAGTTTGCCGGTAAGCTACATTTGTGTATTGCTATTGGAGGTTTTGCCATATAGACGGCCTGTCTGGGACTCAGGAGTGTTGCAGGAAATGATATGATCCCCACGTTCCAAACAAGGCCTTAGTTTTTTTTGGAAATACCGCAGGGGAGGGCTGTAACAGGAGGATTGCCAGAAAACATTCAAGGATGTATGGGACAAAGTAGGATGTATGTTGTACGCTAATTTGTACTATCCCACTTGTCCCACTTTCGCATCCCTAACTATGGGATGAAAAAATATCGAGTAGGGCAGCTAAGTGGACAAATTGAGCTGACACAAGCTGTAAGGGATCTCTTATTACTTATTTTCCTGTGAATCAAGACTGATGTTGAGCAGATTATGTGTCAGCGGCAAGTCTGTTGCAAATTGTCCCATGAGGCCCAACAATTAATTATTACCACATGAGGAAGTTTCATAACTTCAGTCCTGTGGAGAATCGTTGTGGGCAATGAACACATCTTTAAAATCCAAAACATTGTAAGGGCCTCCTTGTTTGAAAGGATATTTGGAGGACTGTAATCCTTAGGAATTTTCCTATGTCGGTTGTTTGATTCTTAGGTTTGCAAACATAGCATGTTTCCTAATGATTCCTTTGAGAGGAAAAATTCTATTTCCTCAAATCTATCGGAATGACTCATAATCTCATATTCTGTTCTATGGTGTGTGCTATCAAACATCCTTTCAATCATTTAGGATACATGATGTCATGACATTGCAACCCTACTTTTTTTGTGAATAGAAGAGGCCCACGGCTATTTCCTTGTTGTTTTGTCCTGTTATGAATTTGTTTCTAACTGTTTCTTTACTTATTATGGTGTTCTATAGGGAGATTCTGGTAAAATGCCAAAAGCTATCCTACAGAAGTTTCAGAAACTTGGTTGGGAAGCGCCGAAGTATAGTAAAACATCAGAGAAAGATGGTAAATTTATATATGCTGTTAATGTATTGCGTGGCTCTACTGGTCGTGGTAAAAGTCGGAAGGCTGGAGGTTTGACAAAAATCGAGTTATCTGAACAAGACGAAGAATATGTATCTGTACAGGTTAGTGTTCAGTAACTGTAAAATATGTATCTCATAATATTTCATAAAAAGCAATCCTTGTCTGGATTGGTAACAGTGAACATCTGCTGAATTTGTCACCAGGAAGCACAAAGTAGAGTGGCGACTTTTGCTCTGTATCAGTTGTTTGCTGATCTTCCACTACGTCAATTGCTTATTGAACCATATTCATCACTTGTTTTAAGATGGCAAGAAGGTAAGAGCAATTATCACACAATCTTCTGGTAACTTATAGTTCGTTTGGGTGTTTCTGCTAAATATTGCATATCTTGAAAAAAATAGGTGAACTAGAATTGTCATCAACATCAAGGGTGCTGGACACTGAGGACAGTCGAAGAGCTGGGTTTGTGGATATGTTATTGGATATGGACACACAAAATACTCTTCCCTACCAAATCGGAGATGCTCCTGATGGTGGTGTATTCATTGAATCTCGGAACAATGAGGAAGAAAATTCTGTCTATGAGAAGAAAGAGACAACTTTGCTGAATCGTGCAGGTATTTTTTTAATAAGATCATCACTCCAGTTTTTATGTCGAACTATTTTTCTGAACAACGTCACAGGCAATCATGATTGTGGATGGCTATTTTTTTCCTCCTTCCAAGAACTCCTAGGGTGTCACTGGGTGCAGATGCCTGTGATGTATAGTGTATTTAACGATGACCCCTGCCTTCTCTATATTTCCTGAACTTCGTGTTACCAATATGGTTACTTCTATATTGAATCTGTTTCTGTGGTACTTTTCGAGTGAACCATATTATATTCTGGATTGTCTATCTTGCTTGCAATATGCATGCCTTGTATTTACTTAACACTATTTTCACTGTGATATTGCTACTGTATCCCACTCTTTATTCGTACTTGAATGAATCAGTGACTGGAATCTATCTCGTATTCTTCTAATTCCCCTTCGCATATGTGTTAACTAATAAAGTGCAACTATATGTGTTAATAAACCAAGTGGAACTATTAATTCTATCAGGATATCTAATGTGGCCTTTCTGTTATTAGGATCGAGACCACCAGAGCAAGCAGAGAGCACAGCTTTGAGAAAGCAGTTGGACCAGAAAAGGAAGCTGCCCAAGTATCTGGTATGGAGTGAATGTTGCAGTATGCTACAAGTGTTCTCCAATTTTTTTTCTTGGCCTCTGTTCTAATGGTTCTTCTGTTCACCTTGAATTCAGAAAATGCTGGAAGCAAGAGCTTCTCTACCAATTGCTCGACTGAAAAAACATTTCCTGCAGTTACTGAAAGAGAATGATGTAATTGTTGTTAGTGGAGAAACTGGATGTGGGAAAACAACTCAGGTACCCGTGCTATCTTCTCATCCAAACTCCTCTGTTTTCTACTACTCATCCAAACTGGAGTATTATTTCCAGAAGCATGGAATCTCATGATTATTTTCCCCCACTTGCAGGTGCCACAGTTTATTTTGGATGATATGATTGAGTCTGAGCTTGGTGGTAATTGCAATATAATTTGCACACAACCCCGGAGGATAGCGGTATAATCACTTTTTAGAACTTCTATTCCCCATTTTCTTTCAGTCCAACATAATAAGACTATATTTTTGTTTTTGATATACGAAAAAATGCATGTGCTATTAATGAAAACCACTTCCAACCATGTAGTGACTATCTTTCATAATAATGCTGCATTATTATGTGATCATTTGATAGGGTATTTGCTCTTGTCCTTTCTATTTACTTTAAAGCACCAATCTTGGTGTTGCCGTAGATGATCATCCATATCTTCTGTTTGATTGAACTGACCTAGATTGTTGAATATAACTTGGATATATCTTGTATTAATAGGCCATTTCAGTAGCAGAAAGAGTGTCTGATGAAAGGTGTGAATCTTCACCTGGCTCTAAAGATTCCTTGGTTGGATATCAAGTTCGTCTCGACAGCGCTCGGTACTTGTTCTATCTTTCTCATTTATGATATACTTACAAATTTAGTATAAATCTCCATGATGTTTTCCAGATTTGTTTGTGATAATTTTTTACTTGTCAACTGTCTTAGGAATGAGAGAACAAAGCTGCTGTTCTGTACAACTGGTATCCTTCTTAGAAAGTTATCTGTAAGTAGTGCTCTCATATGTATCATTGTTTAGGCTTCATGTAATGTTTTGATCGCACATGATAACATCCTGCTACTTAGATAGTTGTGTTTTCATTTGGTCTGTGAATTTATTTGAATGTTGATCCTATTTTTGAGTCTTTCTGTTTCAGCTAATAAAAAAACACTGATCTATACTTCTTATAAAGCAAAACCCGACTAAGTGCAATTAATATTTTTCTATCTTAACATGCAAGCCATCCACATCACTTTCTCTATTAGCCAATCAATTGTCCACATCATCCCACTAACATCATTACTTATTGTCTACATCTACATGCAAGCATCCACACCATCCTTTTCTTTGGCCATCAAGTTGTCTACATCATATCATCTTTTTTTACCGTTTGAACGAGAAAATCGCAACATCCGGATATGCAATTCCATAATTAAATAATGTGCAAGTGGAACACCGAAATCAATTATGACAATCAAGTGATTTTTTTCCAAGATTTTCAATAATGAAAATCATAGAAGTATTATTTGATATTATGTGCTCTTCTACATGTAACCGATCAAAAAGTTTTTAGACACATTATGCGGCGATTTGCATGGCATCTTCATGCAAGCCATCCACATCATCACTTTTCTTCAACTCGCTAATTTCACTTTATCTACATCAATCAGCATCAACCAGGCACACCCCTGAATCATAAAGAACTTTAAAATATGAAATACTCATACATTCGATGTCTATTAAATTAAATTTAGCCTCTCAACTGTTATGATCAACTAAATTTTGCATTTGTATAGTCAACTTCAGGATTTTATATGTTTTACTAGGTTTCTTAAGAGATACCCGCTGCAACGCGCGGGGTATCGTTCTAGTTTTTTCTACTCCCTCCGGTCCACTATAAGTGTCGTGAGAAAACAACTAAACAGGCACAAACTGGTAGCATAAGTGGCGACAGTTTTTAAGGATCAGAGAGAGTATATTTTTTTTGTTGTTTCATTTCTTATTAGTTGGTAAGAATGCTTTCTTCACATCACATATTTCAGGGAAACAAAGACTTAAGTGATGTTACTCATGTTGTAGTGGATGAAGTTCACGAACGTACTATTTTGGTATGTACTTGTTTCTGTTTCTTTGCTCTATAGTATGTCTTGTTTGTTCCTATGTTAGGTGAAGTACATGATTAATCTTGATTTCCCCCTTTCAGAGTGACTTCTTGCTGATTGTGCTTAAGAGTCTTGTTGAAAAACGCTCCAATCAACCAGGAAGAAAACTGAAAGTGATTCTCATGTAATGTCCATTCTCTTATTTTATTTTCATCATGTTTTTTAACACTTGCAGTTTGTTGCATCGATTATTTTGAGATTCACATATATATTCTATGTTCTTTAACTGCAGGTCTGCAACTGTTGATTCAAGCCTGTTTGCACGATACTTTGGAGATTGTCCTGTGATTAGTGTTGAAGGAAGAACACACCCAGTTTCAACTCACTTCCTTGAAGATGTTTATGAGAAAATGGAGTACTGTCTTGCTTTGGATTCTCCTGCATCAGGAGCATACTTTGCACAGCATGGAGAAAAGGTTTTCATTTTCTCAGTTCTCATTCTCAGTGGAGTGCATATCTATCAAACATTGTTGCCCTTTATTGCTGCTCTGTCTCAATTATTATATCTTGTAAATATGCCCTTTTTCTGTTATATATTATATCTTGTAAATATCCCCATCATTTCATTATATGAGATTATTAGCACATAACGTGTCCTTTTTTCTTTTCTGTTGGATATGTTTTTCTGGATCTGTGTTTGATTACAGTGGTTTGAAGAATCATAGATGGCATACAACTAATTTTCCGTGTATTACCAGTCCAACATGACGCATGGATATCCCACCTATGCTAGCATTCCCTGTTTGAAACTTGAAAATTGAATTGTTTTATATGCATGCTTAAGTCGTATGGTATACAGCTAGTCACATGCCCAGTATCTGCATATTCAAATCCTCAAAGCTAACCGGTGCAGAAGTTTATAGGCATGATACTTGCATTTGATTGTTTTTCTTCAATGTGTGCTAAACTAATGCCTGGATCTTTTTTCATTTTGCTCCAGTGGAAGCATGCCAGTAGCTCTGTGAATAACCGTAGAGGAATGAAGAACCTTGTCTTATCCTCATGGGGGGACGAGTCCATGCTTTCTGAAAATTATGTCAATCCTCATTATACAATCGACTTCTATCAGTCATACAGTGAAAGGACTAACCAAAATCTGGTGAGTTTGTACCCTGAACAATTGCATTGCACCTTTTTGAATATGTTTCAGTTCTTACTGAAGATATTCCATTGCAAACTCAGAAACGCTTAAACGAAGATGTCATTGATTTTGATCTGCTGGAAGATTTGATATGCTATATCGATGAGGAGTGCCCCCCAGGCGCCGTTCTAGTTTTTCTTCCTGTAAGTTTAAGGCATTGTGTCATCTTAATGCTCTGCTTTCGACTGCATACATTTCTTATCATATGGAGCATTCATTTGTCGTTGATGATACTACAGGGAGTTGCAGAGATTGAAATGCTGATTGATAGATTATCTGCTTCAGTTAGATTCAAAGGGGCATCATCTGATTGGATCCTCCCTTTGCATTCAATGCTTTCACCCACTGATCAAAGGAAGGTGTTCCAGTCTCCACAAGAAAACATTCGCAAGGTCAGTACTCTGTCTCTTTAAAACCAGCAAGCACCTAGTTACTTAGTCGTTGGTACTTACGACATAGTATTGCAGGTTATTCTTGCCACGGACATAGCAGAGACCAGCATTACAATTGACGATGTTGTATATGTAGTTGATACTGGAAAGCACAAAGAGAATCGTTATAATCCACAGAAGGTTACATTCTCTCGTTTATAGCTGTAAATTTGAACAAAATACATACCTAACATTTGCATCATCCTTATTTAATATTTTTGTCTTATTAACTGGATAATGCACTTTAGATGCCTTGAGAAGGCTCCTAGGAAAAGTTATACTTGGTGAACTTGTGCTTGTGGTTGGCATAGTGTACTTATCTTTGTAGGATCTAAGATCTTACGGTTATAATCTTTTTGGCCTTTGTCCTTCAGTCGAATTAGAAAAAAACACTAATAGGTTCTTCTTATATAGTACTGCCACAAATATTTTTCTCAGGTCACTTCATCACTGGTTCACCGAGGCGTATTACCTGCTGGGTGTAACACTGTTGCATTTTTATTGTTAGATGATTTTCCTTACGATAATCTAGTTATGCTGATGCTTTTTGGACTTGCAAATAGTGATTATTTAGTTGTTTATCTGAATTTGTGGCCATTAATTTCTGCGTGAAGTACCTTCTAATAGTTAGAATAATCCCATTGTAGAAAAATAAACAAATGAAGTAATGGACACATGAACTAATGCTTGATGGTGGACTGGTCATATGTGCATCATTTGTAGGCTTCTACAAGGTCACATTGTGTTAAGCCCATGATGTGGACTTGTAGCCCATGAATCCCACAGTAGCAAGGCACATGATGTGATCTAAAGAGCACACACGTGTGGAACACAACAATGACTGTTAGGCGGCTTAAATCTTGTTGTGTAACCCATGAGCTCATCATAGCATCTTTCTAATGCATGCTTTGACATAATGAAATCGTAATAAACAGTATCATGTAACAGTGTCATATATTTATGACGATGATTAAGTTGAGACATAGTATTTCAATTAAATGACACTTCTAACTGTTCTGTCGTATAATTTTGCAGAAAATGTCGAGCATAGTTGAAGATTGGATTTCTCGTGCTAATGCGAAACAGAGACGGGGACGGGCTGGTCGTGTGAGGCCTGGGTTGTGTTTCTGCTTGTATACCCACCACCGTTTTGAAAAATTGATGCGACCATTTCAGGTTATTGCATGCCATACTCCCTTTATTTTTAAAATAACCTTTATCTCTAAGATACATCAGTTAGAGTCTGTAGGGTTTAACGACCTTTTCTGATACTCCTTGTTTGGTGATCATGCCTCATAAAACCCTACCCATCTGCAGTTAATTAAAGAAGTTATAAATCCAAATTCTGCACAAGAGATTCTATATTCAATATCTGCAAAAGATGAATTGTCTTGGCACAAGTGGGCTATATTTGCATTATATTAGCAAAGAAAATCTCAATTATCCTAGATAACATATGTAACAATTTTGCATTGATATTTCTTTTACTTTGCTTGTAACTGTAAGGTGCCCGAGATGCTGCGGATGCCGTTGACTGAGCTGTGTTTGCAAATAAAATCACTTAATCTGGGTGACATAAAATCATTCCTGCTAAAGGTAGCTCTTCTGGATCTCTTTCGGTACTGTTATTTGTTTATGCAGTTTTGCCAGCTACTTTGCTGTTTTATGTCAGCTGTGTGCATGGTTTTCGAGTCGCGACTCATGCGAGTCGCTCAGGGGTAGCGATTCGGAAAGAGTCGAGCCTGTAGTTGCGACTAGTCGCGACTCGCGACTCGAGTCGACACTAAGTTGAGTCGACCTTTTTGTTGCGACTCATCGACTAGTCGACGACTAGTCGCGACTAGTCGCGCGACTCGAAAACCATGGCTGTGTGGCATTGTGATGCAGAGTGCTCACATTTCACATCATAATGTTGCAGGCTGTAGAGCCCCCAAAAGAAGAAGCCATCTCCTCTGCAGTTAACTTGTTATATAAGGTTCTTTTCTGCTTTCTACCATGTAAAACCTGTACCCCTGTAATCACCTCCTAGGAGGAATGTAACAAACTCTGCCTTTTCAATGAAAAGAAACGCAAGTCTTTTGCGTTTTCTCGACAAACCTATACGCATGCATGCAGTGTGCTGAACATAATAAGTAGATAAATATTCACATTTCTTTTTGTAGTTAATCATCAAACTATTCTCTCTTTTTGTTGTCTTGACTAGGTTGGAGCCTTTGAAGGGCATGAGGAGTTATCACCTCTTGGCTATCATTTAGCAAAACTGCCTGTTGATGTTTTGATTGGCAAGGTGCGGTTTGAATTTATTTTTAGTGGTGCATTTATCATATGTAATACTATATGCATTCCAAAATAGGCGAGTTTCTAGAAAGGGTACAGTACTTCTCTAACTTCATTAGCAAATGAAAATTATATTATATATCATAATCTTGTTATTTTGTAATTTTGTTTTAACGTAGTCATATAAGAAATACCGGTTGGAGTAATTCTAACTTCATTCTGGAGATCTAAATCATCATGTATTTTGGAACGAAGGGAGTAATTCTTCGATGCATACTGTTTCAGCTAAGTAAACCTGGTAGACAGCTGGTATACCTTGGCTAATTAGCATCTCATCTGTGCTGGCTACCATAAGAAAATCTCACTTTCTGTTGTAATGCTGATTCTTTTTGGTAGTACTGCATGCGAGGAAAGATGTGACCATCTTATTTGTTATCTTATCCGTTTGTACATGCAAAGGTCTCTAAAAATTGAAACCCTTTGACTACCACTAACATTGGTAGTCTTTAGTCTTTACTACACTGCCCTACTAACAAAATCCTTCTGGTTCCACCCTGGAGGCGTATTCTGCTTTCAAGGCAAGATGGAAAAAGAGATTCAGTGAACTTACCCTATTATGTTCTTCATGTAGCTTGAAATTCTTGCATGTTGCGTCTTCTTTTCCCATTTCTGTACTAGTGTCTATTGTACATGAATTTACATTGATCCATGTGCATATGTATTGCTCCTTTTCATACCTTGCGGATATACACGTTTTGCCACATTCTTCTATCTAGTGGCCCTTTGAGCACCTCCAATGGTTCATTAAAATTAATTGAACCTTTTCTTACCTGTTTTGATATTCTGATTAATTATGCCTATTATACTGCAGATGATGCTTTATGGGGCTATCTTTGGTTGCTTATCACCAGTTCTTTCTGTTGCTGCTTTTCTGAGTTATAAATCCCCTTTCATCTCTCCAAAAGATGAGGTATTATGTACATATCATGATCAATTGTTTCTGCAATCTGGATATGCTCTGACATTTGTGACTTCGTAATACAGAAGCAAAACGTAGAGAAAGCAAAAGCTGCATTGTTGAATGAAAACCTTGACGGGTCTACTTCAGTAGTAGATAACAAACAATCAGATCATTTGTTAATGGTTATTGCATACAACAAGTGGTCCTGGATACTGCAAGAGGTAACTGTTTCCTTTTGTTATGGAATACAATTTTCCATTATTTGATAGACATGCATGCATGCTTAGCAGTTAGCACCATCTATTACCTTCATCTTAGAATTTGCAAATGGCATGGTTTGTGCTGTACATACTGGACGCTGAAAGGAGTTTTACATCTATAAGGATTTCTAATAAGATGATTTTGAATCACAGCATGGAACTAGATCTGCTCACCAGTTTTGCCGTTCATTCTACTTGAACAGCACAGTGATGTATATGATCAGGTTGGATTTCTTATAGTTTTTAATCTTCTTGAGATTCTGGTTATTAATTAATGAACTACTCACTATCACCTTTTGGGGGATAAAATACCAAAACATGCCCAAATAAGTCAAATTTCTCATTTTATCTGCAATCGCACAATCATCTTAATATGAGCATGCGCCCTGTAGCGATGCAAGTTTAGGGTTTAAGGTGAACCTAGCAAAACTCAAGTATAGATTGGCAACTTGCAGCTATCCTTTATACCTGTGTGGCTGCGTTATTGCAAGAACATGTCTTCTCTAGTCACTACTAATTGTATAAGCTACTTTAACCTGTTTTTTTTCTCGCCTTCTTCAAATTGTTTATCGTGTAATATAGTGTCAATTTAGCAATTATAATTTTGAAGTAACCATCAATTGCAAACCATCTAATTTGATTTTTTCCTTCAGGGACATGCGTCTACAGTATGGGTCACTGTTAGCGGACATTGGACTCGTGGATCTTCCTAAGGATAGCCTGGTATGTCTTGCAGAGTTGCATCAGTGGTCCGTAAACTAAAAATTAAACCGATAATTCTTTAGTCTAACTTTGTATAGCGTTTCACATCATTTTGTCCTTTTATTTGGTTATAAATTGTGTGCTGAAATCACAAAGCTGTTATAAATTGTGATCCTGGCGATTTTTGTGTAACATGATGGTTCAAGTTAACTCTGCGGCTCCAGTGCACTTCTACCTCAGGGCTTATAGTGAACAAGTCGTAAAAACACCTATATCATTATATTTGGAACTAGGGTTTCACAGTGACGCCTATTGTCGGGTCTTTCTTCATCTCCATGGGAGTTTCTATCTCTCAAAGGGAAAGGAGGTGCCTTTAATCTCAGATGATACATACGTTCGTACTTAAATAAAAAATGAACCAAACTAGCTGAAAACTTCTAGTTTTCAGATAATATAAATTACAGGCTTAGAAGTACTGACTTGGTAAGTTCATTTTTCCAAGTTTAGGCACTTAAGTTGCAGTTGAGACATTGTTTCACGTTTAGAGACCTTCATGGTATGAGGAAATATGGAACTTGTATTTTTATATACACGTACATGTTTGGTAAATATGTCGAAAGATGTTTATACAGTGGGGATATTACACAACTAAGACTTGGAAACTATATAAACTCTAACAACACGCCCCAATTCATGGTGGATCAACAACACTGAGTTTGGAGAGGTAAAAGTTGTGTGGTGCTCCAGTCTGGGCCTTCGTGAAGAAATCCACAAGTGAAGCTCGGTGAAGAGCAATCACCTGATCCTGCACATGGGCCTTCTCTGTTTCTGCTTTGAATGGAGATAAACATCAAAATCGATCTTCTAATGTCAATTAATGTTACCTTTTTTTGCAGAGGCCAATGAATGGGAATAGGAAAACCAATCTTGAGAGTTGGTTTTCCAATATGTCTCTTCCGTTCAACTTATACGCTCGCTACACCTCAGTTATAAAGGTACTAGCATGCTTTTTCCACTCTTTGGCAGTTTATTGATGTGCAACAAAGTCTTAAATAGACATGACATGCTTATAAAATGATCTTGTACTGTTGCTTGTTCAAATTCGTATATCGTATCATGTTTATTTTTCAGAAGTTGAATATGATGCTAACATGTTGCTTTTATAAAATGCTTATGTGGCGTTTGTAGTCGGTCATAAGTGCAGGTCTATACCCTAATGTTGCAGCAACTCCAGAGGGTGTTGATCCGGGAGCTCTAGGTGGCAGAAAGCCAACTGATGTTCTTTTTGGTAAGGACCGCCCTCGATGGTATGATGGAAGACGAGAAGTTCATATACACCCATCATCTGTAAACCACAGCTTGAAGTCAGTGCAGTATCCATTTTTGGTGTTCCTTGAAAAGGTTTGTTTTTCACTTGTACTGGTGTACATGACTGGAAGAGTATCACTGTCAGCTTGTTGCATAAAATATGTTGTTTTCTTCATAAGGTTGATGTTCTTCTGGTTGGTTAGTTTTTGTATGAGATGTTGGTGTTAGATAGTGTACATGTCACTACTACCTCTGCTTCCAAATTATACAGATCCAGAAAAAATTGCATTTACTATTTTACCTATTTGGATTCCTATCTTCTTTAAGTAGTGCTCGGTATTGGTGTGATATAATGAAGTACTCCAGGCACACCATCTGTGAAAACAAATGCGAGCTCTGAATCTCTCATAGAGTCATATTCTTAGTCTCCCCTCCCTATTTTTCAGGTCGAGACTAGTAAGGTGTTTCTACGTGATACTAGTGTCATTTCCCCCTACTCACTCCTCCTGTTTGGTGGTTCAATGGTAATTCAACACCAGGTATGATCACCCTCACCCCTACCCCATAATGATAGACTATTGGGGAAAAACATTTGAACACCATCCTTTTTAAATGTAGTATATGGATTTTGGTTTGGCCCAATGGTTCCTTAACTCCCTTGTAGATTTTTATTACTCCATTGCTACTGGAATAAGATTCACTATTGTGATTAATTTGTCATTGGGATGCACTTGAGCTAACATGATATTAATTTTGTAATTCTTCAACTAAGATTTTGTTCTTGTGTCTTTCCTGGTGTTGGCATGCTGCATGATGGCACTTGTAGATAAAAGGACAGAGAGTATCTTATAGACAATTTATAATCTTTTGTGTGAATAATATATATAAATGCGGAATTGCATTGAGGGGAAGATGATCTGTTGGATCCAACATGCACTCTGCAGATCAAAACTCAGAAGAACCATTAATCCACCCGTTCTGAGAAACATTTCACTAAATGCTATCGTGAACCTATTGATGCTGAGAAAATGGCAATGGCTTTCTTTCCAGGCAGGAGTGGTTGTTATAGATGGGTGGTTAAGGTTAACTGCTGCTGCACAGACTGCTGTTTTATTCAAGCAACTTCGCATAACACTTGATGCTGTTCTGAAAGAATTGACAAGAAAGCCTGAGGTATGGTGTCTCCTTTTTGTTTAATATAAAGAATTGACAAGAAAACAAACCCATCTCTGCGTACAGGTGCTTAGTATCACTTTACCGTTTGTATAATCGTATTACCTACTTTGAACAAAAGGCTACTTAACAGAGTTTTATGCAGGATAGTATTCACACCATATGCTGTAAGTTGCTTTTTCTAATTAGCTGATCTGAATGTTTAATTTCAGATGGCAACTTTTGTTGACAATGAAGTGGTCAGATCCATCATTCACTTACTACTAGAAGAAGACAAGGCCCAACAAGCATGAAGTGTGGTAAATCTCTTCATACTAATTTTTTTCTTGTAACATGATCTTATTGGGAGAATGAGCAAACAGTGTCAAGTATGATCTGTACAGATGCAACAGACCAACAATCATAACCTGTTAATTTGCCAACCATTAGATTTTCCATGCAAATTATTGTACTCAATTTTTGATATTACATGGTAAACTTATTAAGTTTTAGCTTTGGGATGCCATTGATTCAACTTTAGGTTGTAGTTTTGTGGTTAACGTTTTGATTACATGTAGCACTTCTTTCAAAGATTCAAGTAATTATGTCTTAGAAGGTGGGTTCCTGCTCTGCAACAACTAATTTCTGTAACTTTCGTTAGGTCAGACGAATTAATACAGATAATGGTGGAGCCATGCCAGAATCAACCTCAGAACATGTCTTCTTAGCAGGTGCCCGGATTTAAACTTCACATGACTTGGTACATTTCAGAATGTTTTTTTTTTTTGACATCGGGACATTTCAGAATGTTTGTGTTGGTAACTAAGTAATCTTTTGCTGACACCTGTATGCTTGAATCATGTTACTGCATTTCGCACTAGTAAAAAAAGTTGGATTTAGCGGTTTTCGGTATCCTAATTAATTTCATCTGTCTCCAATATATGCCTCGTAACTGGTCAAGGAGTACCAACTTTGTATACCTTTTTATGGCTCTCTATATCAATGTTTGATCTTATGATTTCATCTCACAAGAAATTACGTATGTCCCCCTTGTCCATTCCATTTGTCATGTTGGTTAGCAGAAGTGCCATGCACGTCTTAGTGGGGTCACTAGTAAGAGCATTACTACCCACCTGGCCACCTGTTTGTCATCAAAAGGTTGACAGATCTTCAACAATGATAAAAGGAGCATGTAATTTGAAACTATCATGCTTTATCACGTTGAGCTAATTTTTTTTTTGATATGCAGACAGTGACAATGCATATTAATGTATTCTGCAGCAATTGGTCTTTCTGGAGCATAGAGCTTTCTCCAGATACTGGGCTTTCATGCTAAATAATTAATGCTATAAAGTAGCCGTGAGGGATAATTCTCAGGGGGCCTCGGTCTATTGATATTTTGATGTGTTTCCCGCTGCCTTGCACGCTCCATTCTGATACACTTGCAAAGTTGTCTTACTGTGTTGGTGACTGGCGATGGAGAGGCTTCGGAGTGGCCATATTGCACTACTCGACTTCTTTACAGAATGTAAGTGCACAAATTTGTAGAATGCTCATATCACAATGCTTATATGCTACAGTCGGGAAATTCTAAGTTTCTTTATATCCTGATATATGTATAGCAAGCCACTTGAGCCGCCAAAACTTGAAAGTCATACCCGTATGAACTTCTACCATAGTAAATTGGTGATTATAATTGCATTGGAAATGGAGCCAGCTTCAGCAAAATGTATGGTCTGGAAATCTTCAAAAAATATCATTGACATGTGTTGAATTTATATTTGCCTTTCCTGTACCAAGAGGAAATTGGTCGATGGTTGTGACAATGTTACTAGTGTTGGAAGTTGTTTATCAGCTTTAGTGTCATCTATACGTTTTCTCCCGAACAAGGGTAGTCGTGGGTGACAACAAAAACATGTTATTATATGTCTAGATGTGATAATATGTTATGTACCGAAAAAATATCTAATTATGTCTTGTATGTTTGGAGGTAACTGAAGGGGGAGAATAAGAATTTAGGGGTTATGGGATAAGACATGGATTTGGAGAAAATGGAAATTCAGGAGGGATTTTTTAATTGAGAACATCTTAACCCTCATCTCCCTGATTTCTCACTAATCAAACGAGGGAAGAATCTTCTCTCAAACTTCCACACATAATTCACGCTAGATATCACATAGAGGACCGGGTCTACAATGACACATCCTACGATAATCTTTAGAACTCTCTGCGTAAACTCTCATTTTCCTTCCAAGTAGTTGCCAAACATGTTCATAGTATGTCTAGACTTATCCTGCTACAATAGGTCATGTCATCTAGTGCAACGGAGAAAAAAAAGTGCCATGTCCCAGCAAGAGATCATTCGTAGTTGAGAGGATGTCATGTCTCGTTAAGAAATCATATCACAGTTGAGAGTAGAGTGACACCTTTGTTAATGAATTGTTTCTCTCACTCAGAAGTCTGCAATTATCCTGCACGGTTTTGTTAATGAATTTTCTTCTTCTCTCTTCTAAATCGGCAATTATCTTACATATATTTGTTAAGACAAGGTTTATACCATCCTATTATGCATTTCCCTAAATAGCATCAGACGTGCCAAGACTGGAGCACAACGCCAGAGAATGTAATCTTTGACAATTTTCCTGGCCACGGTCTCACCAGCAGCAACGGTCGTTGATGCCCTTTTTTCCTGGCCTCTCGTGGCTTGCTTTGCGAATGGAAGGGTCCACTCCTCTTCCTTCCTTCCCTTCGTCGCATCTTCATACTCTCTCCCTGTCCTGGCTCCTTAGCCACTTTTGGCTTTTGCCCCCAACCACCCTGCGCCCTTTTCCACAAATTTTACATTTTCCTTATGGAATATATCGGTTCCACTGCTTTTACCGGTTCCATGTCCAACGGGGTCAAGTCCACACAACGTATGCCCCAAACCGCGCGCATTGACGTATACGATGCTCTCGATCCAGTCAAATGTTAGCTCCCGCACGGATCTTCCAAGAGAATCACATGCAAGTTTGAATGCTTAAACTAGAGCTCAACTTGGGTACTACCTAACCGTACGTTTAAAAATGGTGCCGATCGAGGTTTGTCATAGGCTCATAGTAGCCATGTGTATAGTACTACTATGTATTGTATGCGTCTTGGTTGGCCATACAGATACATTGTAAAAGCGGATCTTGTAGTGTGGACTATGGAACCAGATACCTTTGAAACGCCATTGTATATTCACCACAATTAAGCCACTAGTCCACCCTGTTATCTTCTGTCATAGTACATTGTTGAGACTAATCAAGAGATTCCGAACAATGTTTAGTTAGAGATCCACGTAGACCAAGAGAGGTCGAGTCTTACTCTTAGCAGTGGGCTAGCAGCTATAGCAGCCGGTAGATGATAGGTTTGGCGCGCGGTTGACAGATCCTCGCGCAAAAAACAAGGGGGGAAGAAGGTAGCTTGACGGCATATCCTATCCTTGGGATCCAAGGGCAGCGCGTCCAGGAACCGGCCAAAATTAACGGGAGCAGCATCATCTCTCGCAGCATTTCTTGCAACCAAAGCTACACACGGAGGATCTAGATTCCGTTTGGTCGCTTATATATAGCCATCGGCGTTACCCGTTCATTCCTCCCTCCCGGTCGGTACGCCTCCTCGCCGCCGATCTCGGTTTGTAGGAAGAAAGGCTGAGGAGGTTAGCTTGGTACGTGTAGAGAGATGAACCTGACTTTGAGTCTAGGCGTCGATGGTGGTGCCACGGCCAAGAAGCGCAAGGTGAGGGACGGCGTTGTCGAAGTCGACGACGAGGAATGCGCCAGGGTCATGAGGCTGCTCCAGGCGAGAGATCGCGTGGCGAAGGTCGAGCTTTATGATCACCACGTCGACGAAGATGGCGGTGCCGAAGGTGGCCTCCGGCTGATTCGCCTGCTGCTCTCCTCGGCGGCAGCCGGGGAGGTCGGTGACACGCACGCGGCGGCCGTGGCCTTGCGGGAAGTCTACCGGCACGCGTCCTTCCGCGGCGGCGAACCCGTCCAGCGGGTGGCGGCCTACTACGCCGACGCGCTGGCGACCAGGCTCCTGCTGCCGTCGGCGCCGCCGCCAACGGCGACAACGACGCGCGCCGAGCAGTTCCTGGCCCTAACCATGTTCTACCAGACGTCCCCGATGTACCAGTTCGCGCACTTCACGGCGAACCAGGCCATCGTGGAGGCCTTCGAGGCCGGCGGCCGGCGGCGCCTCCATGTCATCGACTTCGACGTCTCCTTCGGCTTCCAGTGGCCGTCCCTCATCCAGTCGCTGTCCGACGCCGCCACGAGCAGCGACAGCGGCGACTACTGGACGCCGAGCCCGTGTCTCTGCGCATCACCGGATTCGGCACGAGCGCCGACGAGCTGCGGGACACGGAGGCCCGCTAACGCGGTTCGCGGACGGCTGTCCCAACCTCCCGTTCGAATTCGAAGGCGTCGTGAACGACGGGCCGGAAGACGCCCGACATGACCGCGTCATCAAGGTCGACCCCGCCGCGACGGTTGTCGTCAACCTGGTGTTCCCGGCGGCCGCGAGCTCGAGGGAATCGCGCAGCACATTGGGTTCGATCCGCTCTCTGGACCCGTCCTTGGTGTTCCTGATCGACAAGGCTGACGAAGGCAACGTCGTCAATGGCGCCAAGAGATCCAGGAACAGCGCGAGCCTGCTCCCGCGGTTCGCGGCCAGCCTCCGGTACTATGCCGCCGTGTTCGAGTCGCTGCACGAGTGCCTCCCGGCCGACAGCGCCGAGAGGCTCGCCATCGAGAGGGACCACCTCGGAGTCGAGATCAGCGACGCCATGGCCGCCTCCCCTAGCGATCATCGCGCGGTGAACTGGACGGAGACCTTGGAGAGGGCGGGGTTCGAGGGCGCGCGCTGACGTCGAGGACGGTGAGCCAGGCGAAGCTGCTACTCAAGATGAAGAGCGGCGGGTGCGGCGGCGGGTTCCGGGTGATTGAGGACGGTGGCGGCGACAAGGCCATGTCGCTGGGGTGGCGAGACAGGGCTCTCATCACGGCGAGCGCGTGGCGGCCATGCCGGCGATCGGCCGGCAAGAGCGATCTCTGACACATGCGTCCATTCATTCAGTACATAGGCCATGCACATGCATGGGGTTCAGCTTAGCCGATTCTTCTTCCTCCTCCTGGTTTCTTCGTTGGTTCTCTATCCACATGGAGAGTTTGTTTCTTAATTAGTTTTATTTTGTCTCGAGTCTCTGAGTGATACATGTATACTACAGCAGTTACCATAGATATTATATACATATACGATATACCATAGTTTAAAATAACCGGCTATTGTATTTAACCGCGGCAATTAGCGACTACTAACACTTTAGCCTGTGAAGGTCATAGCTGTAGGGCGAAGTTTTTCAAATGGCTATAGCCGGCTAACAATTTATGACATCTCGAGCTTAACTAGCACGACTAGTTGACTAATCGATAACAATATCCTGCAAACATTTATGACATCGAGTCGATCGAGTTCCGACTGTTCCAGTTGACATTTCCCCTTTAACTCCAGCACAGGATACGCACAGGACAATCAGAGACAACACGCAGGCAGGAGTGGTTCACCAAACCGTTAAAGCTCTACGTAATGGTGATCTGCAGCTGGACAGACATCATTGTTGAAATGCATCATGCTGCCATTTGTGTCTTGCAGGCCTCGACCACGAGCAAATTAACTAATCAGATGATCGTCATCTACAGTGAAGACCGATCCGGGGAGATCATCACAGATAAGATCGAGTGGCCAAGCTGTCATCTACCCGACCGGTGGCCCAGTGCATGCAGGTGTTCTGACTTTGTAATCATCTGATTCGAATGGCCAGCTGATCGATCCTATGGGTGCGACATCTAATTGCGTCCTAGCACACCAGCAGAATATAGGGACCCGTACTGAAAAATTAAACCAAAAGGGGACATCGTATTTACGAGTTTCAAAAAAACTGAAATAATATGGAAAACACCATATAATACATCATTTGTGGGTAGCTTACTCACCTCTGTGATTTCATGGAAGATAGGTGCCATGTCTGCCCTATCATAGCTAGCAGAAGTCCACAGGTTCACAACTACCTCAGCATCAGATTCATAATACAAAGTAATTGAAATTATTATTTTGCACGTTCATTGTGGGATACACCAGATTTTTTTCATTTTTGTGTACCCCGGAATACAAAACCCTACTCTTCTTGATCAACTAACGCTTGCAGAAAGAAGGTGTGAAAACCCGGTAGTTGGAGCCAAGGCGGGGCCGATGCGAATATGTTTCCTGACGCGTTGAAGATGTTCGAAATCCATATCTTGTCATGAAGGAGAGTATTATAGATGGACAGATAGATACTTGTTTCTCCGAAAAAAGAAAGATGCCTTGGAGTTTGGCCTGTACACAGAGACTCTTCCGCGGGGAAGCAGGTACAGTACAGATCGAGCATCAAAACGACTTCCGTGGCAGGACGTTAGTTGGGCAGGCAAGGCGGATGCTAGTTGGTTACCCCTGGCGGCTGAGCCAAATATTCCGTTGGGTCCTGATCGAATTCCATCGCCACCGAACACCGCTTACTTTCCGCAAGCTTTCCAGGTCAACATCTCCAAGCAAGGAAGGAAGGTGGACAAAGCTCGGGTCACGATCGCTGCTGCGGAGTCCCTCATCTCGTCGGCGGCAGATTCCATTTTGGCAGCAGCTGTCAAGGGCGATGAGCATATTGTACTATATCTGGTCTCGCCGGCTATCTTTAGCTTCCCTCGATCGGCCTCGCTCGTGTTATGCGAGCGAATAATCCGGCTTTGTCCCCGTCGTGCGTGAGGCTTTCTTTCTTGATTGGCCTGTCGTCGTGTTTGCCTCGGTTTAACAAGATGGTAGTGCTGGCTGTACTGCCTGTGTTCCTGTAAACTCCTTGGCGGCATCAACTAAGTTGTGTCGGTTTCACGGTTATGATTCCATTCGAAGCTTAGGTATGGTAAACTCGTGAGAACCTAGATTGAAGAATGAACCATGCAGCAACATATCATGCACTTTGGACAGCCGTCACCTCTCCTAAGTAAGCCCTAACTCACGCCTCCCTGTCTCCCCTGCTCGCATCTCCAACGACGAGAGGGGATGGGGATCCTGGACCTGCGCTCGGCGCTGTAAAAGAACCTTAATCTTAGATCTTTGTGGTGTCGCGGTGCTGCTATCAAGGCTAAGTCGAATAACGGTAACCCATCTTTAATCCCAACTCGGCAGCGTGGTTCACGGCCTCGAGGAGGGTGTCGTCGAGCTTGTTCGTTGTGTGTGCAGTTGACCCCACCCACAAAAATATGCGGGTTGAGCCATCGCCTCCCACCGACGAGCCTAGCCTGACCGTCAACACAGACACTGGCTCCACCACCTCGTCGAAGGAGTTTGCGGAGTGATGGTCCGCAATCGAGAACGGCATCGTCGTCATTCCAGACGACGGCGGGGAGGAGGACACCGTGCCACCGCCGCCGGAGGCGACGCTGAGGTCAAGGAGGAGCCAGAGGAGTTGTTACAGCAGGCCGCCGCGTTTGACGTCGAGGCCGCGGTCCAAGCGTTCAACTGGGACCGGTTCTAGACCGGTCTCTAGGTTTAGGTTTAGGTCAATATAGTTTAAATTTCCATCAAAATATGTAAAATATATGAAATATGAATGAAATATCGTCGTTTAAATTTCTTTTTTAATATGTTCGCTAATGGGAGCGGGCTGGTTGGGGGAGCCGCTCCCAATAATGCGGTAACCTGTGACAACGCTCTCAATTATCCAGCACACTCTCGCCGAAACGCTTGATTCCTTTAGAGCATCTCCACCGGGGCCTCCAAATGACCCTCCAAAGCACATTTAGAGTGTGGCGGACAAAAAAAAACCACAGCGGCACCCTCCAAACGCTAATTGTGTCCGGCAAAATGTTCGGCATCCCCGAAAGGGCCCCCAAGTTTAGAGCATCTCCACTCTCGCCCCCCAAAACGTGTCCGGATTTGAGCCGACGCAAGTGCTTTGGGGACGCGTCCGGACCAAACGGCGCGTATGGGGGCACCCTCTCCCCACTCGCCGCCCCCAAACGCGTTTAAATTTTTTCGAATTCTAAACTAAAACGGCATACATTCATACTTATTAGGGAAATTTAAAACATTCGAACGAAATTTAAAACAAACTAAACTAAAACTGCTGGTAGAAGACGTCGTAGTCCTCCTCCTTCACGCCGCCGCTGGGCCCTGCCTCGCCGTCATTGGCGCCGGGAGCAAAGCCGTCGTCGTCGTAGCTACTGCTCACGTCGAGGATCAGCGTCCCGGTGAGCTCGGCGTGGTCAACGAACGACCACGCGCAGGCCTTCTTGAGCGTCATGGGCGGGACGTCGTTCTTCGACGCCTCGTAGGCGGCGGCGATGCCTTCGGGGTCGTCGGGGTTGGCGAGTTGGAGCTGCGCCGCCTGAAGCTCCTCCAGCAGCGACGGGCGCGCTCCGTCTTCACCTTCTTGGGCGGTGGCGGTGGGCAGCGAGACGCGGAGCGGGCGCCATCGCCGATGACGAGGGCGCGGGAGCCCGGCTCCAGCTTTGGAACGCGCAGCGGCGACGAGCGGGACGACGAGCCACGCGACAAGGGCGATGCGGCGCGCGAGAATGGCGACGCCGAGCGGGACGACGAGCCCGAGCGTGAAGAAGACGGCATCGTCCTCCTCGGCTCCTAGATGGGGTACTCGTCCTCGGGCGCCGGCGCCTCCAGCGGCGGCTCGTCGCCGGCGGAATGTGGGCGAGGACGGCGTCCAGAGTGCGGCCCCGTACGCCCCAAAAGGCGTACCGCCCCTCTGCGTTCTTCTTGTCGCGCGGCTCCGGCCCGGGGCCGTCCCACTGCGCCATGCGCTCAGCGGATCCGCCGGAACTCCGCCTCGTAGCGGTCGATGTTTGACGGATCCCAGAGGGGGTCGCGGCGCTTCTCGGCGGTGAGCTCGTGCCAGAAGTGGCGGCGCACCTGGGTGTTCCAATCCCGCTCGCGCGGCCACGGCGGGTCGGGAATGGGCACACCGCTGATGCCGATCGACCAGCGGTTCCCGGCGCGCATGTCCGGCGGGCACGGGTACCACGCGCGGAACAGCGCCTCGGCCTCGTGCTTGAGCAGCGACCTCGGGCCGAAGCCGTTCGCAGCGGCGCCGTTGCACCTCTTGTTCGAGCCCATTGTGGCGGCGCCGATTGAGATGGTGGCGGCGGCAGAAAGAGGGAGAGAGAGGCTAGGGTTTGGAGTGCGGCGAGTGTGAGGGGTGGAACACCTTTTTAACAGCCACGGCGAGGTAGCTGAGCTACCTCGCCGGTGGCTCGCATTTACGTCGGCGCGTGGGGAGTTACTGCGGCGCGGGGTGGCCGACGGGACGGCACACTGCGGTTTCGGGCGGCGCGCCACAGCGGCGACCAGGACGAAGACCCGCGCGTTGCCTTCCTCTCTCTATGACAGGGCGTCCCCACGGCGCGTTTCATTTCGTCCGGCGCTACCACTACGACCCCCAGAGAAGAGGGTTCGGCCGGTAGCGCCGGACGAAATTTGGGACGCGCCGGGACGAAATGGGCCTTTGGGGACGCGAGTGGAAGTCGTTTTTGGCTCGGCGCGCTCCAAAGACCTTTGGGGGCTTTGAGAGCGACGAGTGGAGATGCTCTTAGAGGCCTCTCGGGGTGCGAGACATGGGCGGACACAGCCGCATGCATGCAGCCCCACCTGGCAGCCTCTCTTCTCATCTTCCTCTCTTTCTTTCATATCTCGCGTGCAAGCACCGAGCGGCACACCCAACTCCGGCCATCTCCCGCTCACCCTCCGCGCCAGGGGCACCGCACCGTCGACCTCCTTCGTCTCCTGCAATCAAGACACCCGGAGGAGCACGGAAGCAGCCGCGACGACCTCGTCTTCAACCTACGGTCGGGCGCACGGTTTCATCGTCCGCGCTTCTCCAAGCCAAGCCGTCATGTCCTGGAGGTGTGGTGTCGTCGATTATGTCAGGAACCGGAAGGATTCGAGCTAGAACGCAAGGATCATCACCGACAAGGTCGTCTTCCTCCTACGGCCGGGCGCGCGGTGTCGTCGTTCCCGTTAGCGCGCGCTTATCCAAGCCAATCCGTCATGTCCTGGAGGTTCCTCCTCGTCGGCAATGTCTGGAACCAGAAGTATTCGAGCTGGAACGAATCAGAGGAGCCACAACACCGCTGCTCCCGTGCTACTCCCGTGCTACGTCGGCCTCGCGGGAGCGGCCCGACACTGCTGCTCCCGTGCTGCTCCATGAGTACTAGGTAGCTGATTGTGTGTGAGTACTACCTAGTAGCTAGCTAAATGTGTGCCTTTTCTTGCCGGCTCCTCGATCACGCTAATGTGTGCGCCTAGCTGAATGTGTGTTGCCGCTGTCCATGCGCCGAGGTCCTCTGCTCTGCACATTCGCGCGGACGTCGTCGAGGTCCTCTGCTCTGCTCATTCAGGACACACACGCAAGCCAGCAACTGCACCGCACCTACAGCTAGCCAACTCCAATCATTCAGAACGGGAGTACATCGATCAGGCCTACCAGTGCACGTGTTGTTCATCGATTCAGCAGCTTGGGTGCTTGCTTAGCTGATTAGCTCAATGGTTGTTGGATGTGTGTATGTCTGCAGCGTGGCGACGAGGAAGAAGGGAGAGCTTGGAGGTCGGCGGGAGCGCCGAGTGGCGGAGGATGTGGAGGCGGACGGGGAGCGGCAGCGGCAGCGGCGCGGGCGGGATGTGGAGGAGACCGCACGCAGGAGGTGGGGGAAGGCGGCGTGTGGAGGGCGTCTCGCGGCGTGTGGAGCCGCACGGGGCCGGCACCGGCGTGGTCCGCTGCGAGGTGGCCAGCTCTGGCCGTGCTCCTCCTGCGAGCAGCTGGACGACGGCTACGCAGTGCGCAGCTTTCCTTGACGACAACGACGCCCACAACCTGTTTGTGTTAATGCTAAAATATTTGGAGGGTCTATTTGAGGCGTGCCGCTGTGGGCACTACCAAAATTTCGTCCAGACACATGTCTGACACCCCAAAGAGTATTCAATTGGAAAGTGTCGGACACATATTTGGAAGCCCGGTGAAGATGCTCTTAGCAGAATCGCACGGAGTATGTGTCGTGCCTGTAGACAAAGGTTTGGGCAACGGAACGGGCACGTGTGGCTTGGGCGGGTACCGCACGGGTGCCAGTCTGTGTGCATCGGTTCAAGGCCTTTTTTTGTTTTTTTTGTTTTGGAGGGGAGGTGGCTTTTGTATCCAGTCCCACCATCATGGTTCAAGGCCAATGACGGAGCGGCAAAGACGCCGGCTTCCTCGGAGCGCCTAGTTAGCGACCGGCAAATCCTATACGCCGCCCGTTAGCGGCGCGAATCGGCCACGCCGCTAACAGGGGAGCTTCTGGTGGGCCGGCCCATCCGGCAGCTTTCTTTTTTTTCTTTCGTTTTTTTCTTTTTTGTTTCTTTTCGTTTCTGTTTTTCGTTTTTGTTTCTTTTTCTTTTTCTATTTTTTTTTGTTTTCTTTTTCTTTTCTTATTGTTTTATTTTTATTTTTTTAATTGTTTACTTTTTGAAAATGGTTTCATTTCGAAAATGGTTTTAAATTTAAAAATGGTTTCGAATTTAAAATGGTTCTAAATTTAAAAATCGGTCCATTTTGAAAATGGTTCCAAATTTTAAAATTGTTTCATATTTAAAAATGGTTCTGAATTAAAAATGGTTCCAAACTTGAAAAATTTTCATTTTGAAAATGGTTCCAAATATAAAAATGTTTCTGAATTTAAAAAGGTTCTAAATTTGAAAATGGTTCCAAATTTAAAAATTGTTCATTTTTTCAAATGGTTCCATTTTTTAAATTTGGAACCATTTTTAAAATGGTTCTAAATTTAAAAATGGTTCCGAATTTAAAATGGTTCTAAATTTAAAAATGGTTCCAAATTTGAAAAAATTCATTTGTGAAAATGGTTCCAAATTAAAAAATTGGAACCATTTTTAAATTTTCTAGAATATTTTTCGTACAAACCAAACGCTGGAAATTCTGTTTTAAAAATACGAATATATTCAAAAAATTTGTTTAAAATAAAAATTGTTTAAATTCGAATTTTGTTCATATTTAAAAATTGTCCAAATTGTAGAAAAGTTCAAATTTAAAAATGTTCTGCTTAATATTATTGTTCACGAAAGTTTTCAAATTTAATAATTTTAATCAAACTCTACCGAATTTTGAAATCACAGCAAAGAAAGAGCAAACGATCAAGCGCATGATGAAAAAGCGAACGATCAAGCGGAAGCTGAAAATATGGGCCTAGCCCAAAAAACGTTTCGTGTAGGTGGCGCGGCTAGAAGTTGCCGCCTGAAAGCGGTATATATTAGCTCCCTTAGCGACCGACGCGTTAATGGGCCGGCCCGCATTGGGCTCTGGCTTGTTTCCGTGCGTTCAACTGTTTAAAAAAAAATCACCACACATATATTAGCACACATATATTAGGTCAGCAAGCCGTCTCATTAAAAACCTTCCAGTCCCTTTCGGTACCTGGTAAGGAAAAGAGTGCGTCTGGAACTTGCTGCCTCTCAAAGTTTAAACATAGTTACATCGTTCATTACATCAGGAATAATAAAACTAGGAGGATCGCAGTCCCAAAACACAGATTGATTTGAATCATAACCATATTGAGCTAACTTGTGCGCCACCGAATTAGCCTCCCTATTGCAGTGTGTAACCTGAATAGAACCAGTCCTGGAAGCACGCAAAAAAAAGTCCACCAATATTGCTGAGTATGGGCTCCATATTTCAACTTTACTATTATAAGCTTGGACCAATTCGAGGGAATCCGTTTCGATGATGACGGGTACACATCCGAGTTGCTCAATCAAGATCATGCCTTTTTGCAACGCTAAAGCTTCCGCAGTAGCAGCATCTAGAATATGCGCCATGGGCCAATATCCACCAGCAAGAGCATCGCCTTTGTGGTTTCGAAGTACATCACCTGCCGCACCAGTTCCATTAGGAAAGAAAGCTGCATTGATATTTAACTTATAGGTACCCACGGGTGGCTTGGACCACGTCATTTCATGTGGTTGAACACCAGGTTTTGCCCCCTAATAATTGGCTGTCAGCGCTAGAATAGCAAAGGCAGATCAGGCTGGTGAAAAAACCTTCTCTCCTTTAACCGCCTCCCGGCGTTGCCACCAGATGTACCATGATATCCCACAGCAACAACTTCATTAAATCCTATTTTTCCCAAAGACGGGACCTTCGGGTTATAGTTTCTCAGAATTTCCTCCGAACACCTGAACCTGATCTGTCGATTGGAAGTACAGCTTCAATTACACCCAAAAGTCCCAACGATCTCTAGACTTGGCGGGCTCAAAGGCAAGTAAACATCAGATGCTTGATATCCTCCGCTCCATCCTTACAGATAGGACATTGCGCTGAAGTTTTAATATGTATGTTCGCAAGAATTGCTAACCCGGGAATAGTTCCATGAAGGGCTTTCCAAATGAAAATTTTAACTTTTGAAGGGACTTGTAGCTTCTACACAATTTCCCACACTGGATTTTGACCTACAGGACCTTGACCATCAGCCCTGTTTGTGTTCCGTCTGAAATTTGCTTCCCATTGGGTGTGGTATGCTGATCTAACAAAGAAAGTGTAGGACTTCGTTAGATGCCATGCAATGAAATCCTCGGTCATTGCCTCATTCAGTTGAATGCAGAGGATCCGTTGGACATCAATTGGATTAAAATTTTCTGTCAGAACGCGTTCATTCCAAGTGTGACTAACAGGATCAATCAGCTCATCCACCGATTTAAAATTGACTGTCCTCGTAGAGTTAGCACCATCCGCGAGGGGCTGCTAGGAACCCAATGATCCTCCCAAATATTGATCGACACACCTGATCCAACTCTCCAAATATGTCCTTTCTTGAAAGTTTTGAGACCAGCAAATATGCTAAGTGAACGAAGAACCTTTTGTCGGGCCAGCTTTAAGGATATCTCCATGGGGGTAATATTTTGCACGTAAAACTCTAGCACATAGGGAGTCTGGCTTGGTGATTAGCCTCCATGATTGCTTAGCCAACATCGCCAAATTAAAAGAGTGTAGGTCACGGAAGCCCATCCCTCCATCACTTTTTGGAATGCACATCCTCCACAGGCCATCCAATGCATCCTACATTGATCATCTGTATCACCCCACCAAAAACTTGACATTGCATCTGTCATCTCTTTCAATAATTTTTTGGGAATCTGAAACACAGACATAGCAAAAACTGGAATAGATTGAATAACGGCCTTCAAAAGAATTTCTTTACCTCCCAGTGACAAGAACTTTTCAGTCCAAACTGCAAGACGCTTTATGATCCTCTCCAGAAGATGTATAAAACTGTCGGTCCTATCTAGTCCCACCATAGCCGGTAATCCAAGGTATTTGTCTGAGATAGCTTCTGTCATGATGTTCAATTCTAGACAAATTTAAGCCTTCAGGTCGACATCAACATTAGGGCTGAAAAACACACTGCATTTCGCTTCACTCACCAACTGTCCTGAACTTGAACAATATTGATCAAGTACCTGTCTCAACGAGGTTGCATTAGTCATGTCTGCTCTCATAAGAATTAGGGAATCATCAGCAAATAATAGATGTGAAACTGATTGTGCATTCCTGCACACCCTAACCCCTTCAATACCACGAACCTCCTCTCTATGAGCCAAAAGACTTGACAAACCTTCTGCACAAATTAGAAACAAATAGGGAGACAAAGGGTCCCCTTGGCGCAGCCCCCTGCTCAGAACAAAAGGGCTAGTATCTTGGTTATTGAATCTAATTTTGTAGGTCACCGATCTGACACACGCCATGAGCAACTCCACAAAACCCGAATTAAACCCCAACTGCAGCAACATTTTCTCCAGAAAGCACCACTCAACTCGATCGTAGGCTTTGTGCATATCGAGCTTAACCGCACAGTAGCCCCATTTGCCCTTCTTCTTGTTCTTTATGGTGTGCATACTCTCATACGCCAGCAGTATGTTATCCGTTATAAGTCTCCCCGGGACAAAAGCACTTTGAACCGGAGAGATGTTGTCATGTAGCACATGCTTAAGACGGAGTGCAATCATCTTAGAAATTACCTTGTACAACACATTACATAGGCTGATTGTTCTGTACTGAGTGATCAAATCCGGGCTCTCCACTTTTGGGATCAGAACAATAACCGTGTCATTCCATCCATTCGGGATCACTTTATTATTCACTGCATTAAAAACCTCCGCTGTCAGCTCATCACCAACTATATTCCAGCACTTTTTGAAAAAATAGCGTGCAGTCCATCCGACCCAGGTGCTTTCATATCCCCTATCAAAAACATCACCTTTTTAACCTCATCAGCCGTATACGGTTTCATCAGATTCTCATTCATAAGATCAGTAACACGTGGGTTCACCCTTGCAAGAATTTCTGGGTCGGGCTCCTCCACTTCTGTAGCAAACAAACCTGCAAAGTACTGGGAGATCATCGGGTTAAGAGCAGCATTGCCCTCAAGCCATGCTCCGCTGTTGTCCTAAAGTTTTTTAATCATATTCTTTTTCCGCCTCGCACTCGCAAAATTGTGGAAGTAACTTGTGTTTTTATCTCCGTACTGGAGCCAATTGAGGCGACTCCTCTGAGCCCATCGAATTTCCTCCTGCTCAAGTAAGTACTCAATTTCATGCGCTAGCTCCTTATGTCGAGCAGCGTTAGCATCCGATAAAGGACCTGACGCCACTTTCTCCAGGTCTTTTTTCGCCGAGCGTAGCTTTCTTGTAGTGCTTTGAAGGACTGAACG
The DNA here is from genome assembly GCA_947311845.1 of Poa pratensis. Classification (NCBI taxonomy): domain Eukaryota; kingdom Viridiplantae; phylum Streptophyta; class Magnoliopsida; order Poales; family Poaceae; genus Poa; species Poa pratensis. The sequence goes on from CAMZMU010000053.1 coordinate 41,755,474, forward strand.
ATCCCACTTGTGGAGCAGATCGTGAACAACAGCCAGTTTGCCAGCTAGATCAGTACTTGAAGCTTGAATATTAGAGCGTTCCCATGCACTCTCTACAACATGTTGGAATTGACTCTCTTTTAACCACTTCGCCTCAAGCCGGAGCACCGCTGGCCCCAAACGTTCCTGTTGAACTGCGGCATCCACATGCATGAGTACAGGTCGGTGATTAGACCTATCATAGTCCAAATGCTGTAGTACCGCATCTTCAAATCTTGCCTTCCACGCATCATTCGTCAAAGCCCGGTCAAGGCGTTCTCTAATGCCTCCCCTGTACCAAGTGAACTTGTCACCCACATATCCACAATCAGAGAGCCCACAATCTTCTATCGCTGTTCTAAAGTCTTGCATCCATTGATTAGGTCTAGGATTACCTCCTTCCTTTTCGAACTGATAAAGAATCTCGTTCATATCTCCCATAACCAGCCAGGGCAGGTTTGCAACAGCCGCATGAACCTCCCTCAATCTCTCCCAAGTTTTGTACTTGTCCTGCCATCATAGTTCTCCATACATGACGGTAAACCGCCAGATGTTACTCTGGCTATCACCGACAAAAACATCAATGTAGTTGCTCATTTTATACCATAGTGATACAGCTACCTCTCTTTTCAAAGCAATAAGAGGCCACCGCTCCTACCATCACTTCTCACCACTTTAAAATCGAAACCCAACCTACGCCGCAAACACTCCGCCGGCCACTCATCGAGATGGGTTTCCGACAGAAACACAATGTCCGATACATGCCGCTTAACAAGTTCAGCAGCGCCCCGGTAGTCGTGGCTTTATTCAAGCCACGACTATTATATCCTAATATTTTCATTGCATCCGGTCAACCCCCGGGTCGCCTCCCTCTAGGCGGCTCCGGAGGCGACCGCCCCCAAACCCTAGCAGCCACCCACCATCCCAGCCCCTGCCGCCGCTGCTGCCGGCCCTGGCGGCGGTGGCGGCGCCCATCCCGTCCTTGACGGTGGGCAGAAGAGGTGTCTCGCGGCGACGGCTCACGGAGGCGGTGAGGCGCAGGCGGCGGGCACAGGGCGGCGCGGTCGGCCGGCCGGCGCCTGAGTTCTCTTGGCGGCGCGGCGGCGTCGAGGCGGTGGGGCGCTGCCGGAGCCTCTCCTCCATCTTGGCGGAAGGGATCGGGTGTTCTGATCTTGGTCTCAGATCCAATCTGGGCTGCGGGATCCAACTTGGGCCGGCGATCTGGCGGTGGCTTTGGCCACGCCGATTAGCTGTGCGTTGGTTGACTTCCTCCGTTGCTGTCGTTCCTGCTGGGAGTGGCCTTGCGGCGTCGGGGCTTGCGAGGCTGTAGAATAATGGCGGTGGTCCTTGGTTCTTATTCGCGGCGAGATGAAGATCTACCGGATGTTGGTCCCCATCGATCTGGCTGGACGGTCGTGTTTCGGAAGGCTCCGCCGGCGAACTCCACTGGGCGTCTGATGCCTGGAGATTGCTGGATCGGATGGTATTCGATCGTGCGCACCCGTGTTTTTTCTCTGACCGTTTGGTTTCAGAGGGAGCGCTTCGAAGCTCTGCTGGCTGTTAATATCATGGAGCACGCTTTCTCGTTCCATGGTGCTGGCGGAGAATGACATGGAAGGCGAGATCTGAGGACTGGCAATGGTGGTTCGAATCTTTCTGGCGATGCGGAATTGGCTTGGTGTTTCATGACTTGGAGCAGCGGCATGTAAGTGGGGGCGACAACATACGTGAAGTCCAAAGTCCTACCTTTCAGGGTGAAAATCCAAGGTCTAGCCTTAATTGGTTGTGCCTGACAGTGGTCTTGTTGGAGACATTGTTTTGAGAGCGAGGACTATCTTCAGGGTGAAAACCCAAGGTCTGGCCTTAATTGGTTGTGCCTGGCACTGTTCTTCTTGAAGGCGTTGCTTTTGAAGAATTGGACATCAGGTGTTGTTTTGGTGGTGGTTGTGCGGCTGCCGCAAGGACTGTAACTCCGTAGCGGGACTTTTCTTTTTTATTTCTTCTTCTTATTGTCTTTCGGCTGTGTGCATCCGTAATGGCTCTGGTTATTGCGTTGTTGCAGAGGCTGGGTGTAATTTGTATCTCCGCGATATTAATATACACTCTTTATCTAAAAAAATCCGGTCATCGGAGGTTGCTGATATCTGATTTTGGTTGAGATCATCATTCCTCTTCGTTCTTTTTGGTTGTTGCACCTTCTCCGGAGTGGAAGTCACCTTATCTCCCTCTTCGGGCAACTTGCCATCATGTTCATTATCAGCAATTGCTAAAACATTCTGCTTGGCCGCCGTCTCCTCTAGAGAATTCCCAGATGGGCCAAAGTTAAGCCTTTTCCTCGGTACCCTTTCCTTCTCCAGCGGATCATCTTTCTCCTTGTTCCGAGCCTGCTAGGTAGTTCTCACAGAATCATTATCCTCATAGTCCTCCTGATCGACGCTCGATCTACCTCTTCCCCTGCCCATAAAAGTAACACGGCCACCCATGTTACCAGGACTTGGACCTCGTCCACGGGCGCACCCCTGCCTCCATCAACAAGGATAAAGTTACCCCATTCCATGTTCCTCAGATTGTGCTCCCCAGACCCACATTCTTCATGCCAATGGCCCAGGAGCCCGCCCAGATTACAGAAAATAGGCAGCTTCTCGTGTTGAATTTGATAGAACTCCTTTTTCTGATTCTTGGTTATTGATACAAATCGAGAGAGCTTTTTGTTGACATCAATCTGAACTCTGATCCTTGCAAACTCACTTGCGAAACCCGCCGGCAATTTAATCTGAACTTCCTTCACCACTCCCACTGTTCTACACATACCTTTAATAACTACTTCCTTGAGATAATTGTCCGGCAGTTTCAACACCCGAGCCCATACCTCCAGTTTATCAAGCACCACCTCTCGTGGATTCATGACCCCATCATATTCTTCAATCATTAACCCTTGGTTGCGGAATAGCCAAGGACCTTGTTTCATTGCCTTATTCCAGTCTGCTAAGCACCCAAATTGTATAGTAAACAGATTATCCTCGATCCTTCTCCAGATTACCTCTTTTGCAGGGTTCCAAGCCGATCGCATATTGGCAAACAACGCGCTAGGGCTAAAACCCCTTGTAGTATGTACTTTGGCGATCGCGAGCCACTTCGCCGGCTCCGATGTATCTTCCTCCTCCTCCTCCCAAAAGAAATCGTCCTGCTCGTCTACCAACAGATTCAGCCTTCCCAGCAGTTCTTCAACCGGTTCCGATCTTGGTTTTGCTGTCCCACTCGATTCACCATGATCGCTCATGTTTCCACGACCTCTGAAACCCTAGCTTTCCTCGACCCCGACCACGGATGAGAGGGGTCCCAGGGCACCCGCACGTAGTCCAATAGAAGGGAAGAAACCAGGGATACACTCCCGCCCAACGACGAACCAGGGAAACTCTCGAAGACGTCGCCGCCGTCGGAGGACAAGGGAAACCCTAGCTTTTAGTTCGGGGAAAAACTAGACATACAATAAACTTCTCGCAACTGTTTCTTTTTTTTTGAAATTCGTTTAACTGTTTCTTCGTACCGCTTCGCGTGGACTATTTCCTTCTTCTGATCGCATGCAGGGGGCGCGTTCTGTTCTCTTTCAAAAACAAGTACCATCCTACTACCTTTTATTGAAGTATGAACACTCGAACTATTTAAAAAATTGTACACGAAAATTATGAGCGTCCACGAGTAAGTTCCATTCCTATACTCAGTTTCGAGTTTCATCGATTATAACTTCTCAATTTTGAATAGATGTTCGAAACCAATTTATCCAAATTATATCAAATTCGTCGCACTCGGTTGACCGTTTGAAATAAAATTTGATGAGTAGGTTAATATCCACGTTTCGCACAACTTTCATGTTGTAATTTTTTCGTTTCGACGATCATATACGAGATGTTCGAAACTATTTTTGAACGACTTTAAAGTGAAGTGAAAAGGCCGGTGAATGAAATCGATTTTTAAACGATTTTAAAAAGTGAACAGAAAAAAGTTTATGACCGGAAATTATTTTTGAACAATTTTTCAAAAGCAAACAGAAAAAACTCTATGAACGGAAATTATTTTAAATGATTTTTCAAATCTGAACATTTTTTATTGAAAAAATGAAAATTTAAACAAAAATTTACAATACTATCTAAAAAAGAAAACAGAAAATAAGAAAAATAAAGAAACAACGTAAAAAAGAAAAACGAAAATGGCGGCGAAGGAAAACTATTTTTGAACGATTTTAAACAATGAACAAAGAATGGCGGTGAACGAAAACTATTTTTGAACAATTTTAAATGTGAACAGAAAAGGCGGTGAACGAAAACTATTTTTGAAAGATTTTAAAAAGTGAACATAAAAAAGTCTTTGAACGGTAATTATTTTTTAACTATTTTTAAAAAGGGAACAAAAAAACTCTATGAACGGAAATTATTTTGAATGATTTTCAAATCTAAACATTTTTTTATCAAAAAATGAAAATGTAAACAAAAATATAAAATCCTATCTAAAATGGATTCATAAAAGAAGAAATAAAAAAATAAACAGCCAAAAAAAGAAAAACGAAAATGGCGGTGAACGAAAACTATTTTTAAACGATTTTAGAAAATGAACAGAAAATGGCGGTAAACGGAAACTATTATTGAATGATTTTAAAAGTGAACAGAAAAGGCCGGCGAATGAAAATTATTTTTGAACGGTTTTGAAAAATGAACAGAAAATAACGGTGAATGAAAATTATTTTTGAACGATTTTAAAAGTGGACAGGAAAGAGCGGTGAACAGAGAAAAGTCCACGAATGAAAATTAGTTTTGAACGACTTTTTAAAAGTGAACATAAATTAATTTCAAACAATTTTTAAAATCTAAACAATTTTTAAATCTGAACAATTTTCAAATCTGAACTATTTTCAAATACAAACAATTTTCAAATCTGAATATTTTTTAAAAATGAAAATTTAAAATTATATCTAAAAAGAAAACAGAAAAGAAGATAGAAAAAAGAAACAGGCAAAAAAAGAAAACGAAAAAGAAAAAACGGTACAGAAACAGTAACACACGCACGAGAGGAAGAATTCTGGCTGGAGGAGCACGTAGTGGGCCGGCCCACCGCGCGACTTAGGTGTGCGGAGCTTAATGCGCTCCGACCTGGTCGGCAAATAGGTTTTGCCCACTTTCTCTACATTTTCGCATTTGCGTTAACCCAGGAGCTATACCATATAGCGGGCTCCTATTTGCCGCTTTAAGCGTCTAATAAGAGAGATCCTCCTCAAGGTTTCTCTACATGGACCATATTCGTCGTGGCCCATCAACAAGTGCAGCCTTTTTTATGAATATCAAAATTTATATTCCTTACTTTCTTGTTTCTCAGTTTTGTAAAAAAGAGGTCCGAAGCTTTTTCTTAGAAACTGCAAAAATAGTGCAGTATAGCAAACACTACAGTTTATAAAACTACGTTCTCAACTAGAGCCAGACACCTCAAAGTATTCGAAACCGTGGTATTTCTAGAAACTGTGATATTCTGAGAATACTCCGGAAATACTTTGCTGCTAAACACACTCATTTTTATTGGAAAGTTCCTTTTGCAGGATTAGGCCTAGTTTGGTAGCGCAGTTTTCATAAAACCAGAGTATTGGAAAACCCAAAGTTTTTAGTTGCGAGGCAAAGCAATACTTCAGTATATGAAAAAACAAGTTGGGACTAAAGTTTCTAATACAGCAGAAAAATGAAGTTTTAGACAATACTTGAGTTTTATAAACCACAGTATCTAATGCATCCAAACATGTCAAAATATTTAATATTGCGGTATTTTTAGAAACTGTGGTATTGGTTGAATACTTCAAAAAGACTTTCATGCCAAACTAGGCCTAAGGTTATATTTGGCAGAAGCTTGAGTGATGGGACGACGGTATTATTTTCATTTTCCTGTTGGTACCACTGTCTTGTTCGATTTCCTTCTTTGTGCCTAGAATGAATTTCTGCCACAATGGCACAACTGCACAAGACCAAGTGTGTATCTGCAAATATCTGCCATGGAAGCATTACATGACAATATGAAAACGCGCCTGGGGTCTCGAAGTTGTAAAAGCAAGTTGCACGCCACGATTCAGAAGTAGTACATGTATCTGAGCAAGGAGTTGCCACCACTCCGGCGCACTTAACTCTAGCTTCTTTTGCCTACTGGCTTTTGTGTGACTGATAATTGACCCAGCACGAATTAATACACCAGATTCACAAAACAGGATAGGATGCAGCTGTAATTCCGTGGACAGGAAAATAAATTGCAAGAACATGCTCAATAAGATGATTTTATTCCATACAATATGGTTCCCGCATGCTAACTTAATCAGTCATTATAAAGACAGCGACGGAACCAGTTTGGTAATTTACACTGTTGCAGCAACAGAGACAAGAATGAAGAGAAGAAAAAACTTGAGAACGAGACCACAAACTACAGGGATGCAGGTAAGACCATCATATGCTATCACATTTATGAGAATTGTCTCCCGTCTGCGGTCTTCTCAGGCAAGCGAAGCCCCATCAGCTAATGTGGAATGTGGAACTCACCGCTAGCACGGACTTCGTTCAACTGCTTCTCATACTCATCTTCTTCGTCGTCCTCCTCTGGTTCTTCCTCTAGCTTCTTGCCATCATCCTGCTCGTCCTCCTCCACCCAACCAAAGCCGGCCACCGGGGTGGTGGAAGGAGGTGGTTTCTGTGCTTCTTGGACGATCTTCATGATCTCCTCGACGGTTTGGACAGAGTAGGTTGGGGCGCTGTTGTCTCTCTTGTAGTACATTGCTTGGGCAGCTTCTGTGAGCTCTCTAGGTAAGTTCTTCAAGAACCAGGGGTGATTCCTAATCTCCCTCATTGTTATTCTCTGTGTGAAGTTGGAAAGGAATAAGCCGACGAAAATATCTCTCTTGTAATTTTGTTTGAGTTTATCCAGAAAATTACCTTTGCAGGGTTTGCAACGAAAATACCAGCAAGGAGGTTCTTGCAGTCTTGAGATACATGGACGTACTCAGGTATTTTGTATTGGATTGACATGATTCTCTGAGATCAGAAAAAATGCACTGGGCATAAGAATAAGCAGAGACAATAAGTTGGATTCAAGTCTATGCTTAGCAGAAAGATCTGAAATTGCTACCCCAATGGTCTTTCTGAAATTCTTGGGGTCGTCAGGATCCTCAAAAGGGTAACCGCCGACTAGCATCACATAAAGGGTCACTCCACACGACCACACATCGGCTGTCTGAATCATCAATTGATGCAAATATGTTAGGACACGTAACAAACTAACAGCCACATAGATAAATGAAGACAAGAAGCCATGAACTTGTAGGGAAGCACATTGGGAACATATGCAGTATGCTCAAAATACTAGAAAATACATGAAGTTGAAGTGCTCCAAATTCAGCTTTGTTTACATATGCGTAAAATTGTACTGAACTTGAAGCTGTTCCCTAGGGTAAATGATACGAGTTCCTTGAGATAATCAAACTTGCTTTGATCTATGCAGTGTTGTCTTAGAAAATGACTCAAAACAACTACGTTTTCTATGAAATTAAATAACCGAGTTGTATCCAAATCTAGTCCAAGAATGCAATCGGTGAATTTCAAAACAATCTAACCAAAAATCAGGTAGGTTGAGACAAACAAATTATCATAATTCAATTCGAAAGAAGCCAAAAGCACATAATTTTTATGGTAAAAAAAGTTGGCAGCATATGGTTAGGAAAATCAACGCCACTTTGTAGTTTAAAAAGTGTTGGCCCACAAACCAACAATAATGTAATATTTGCTATGCTATCCATAGACTGTCTATGCTAATCTCCAACGCATCATACTGTTTCTCTTTGACAACCAAATACGACCAAATTTTGCAGCGCTGGAAAGGAAAAAACGTAACCAGTCTAATATGATTTCTTGGACAGCGAAGGAACAAAAAGCAGTATCCGCCGTACAGAAAATTATTCACAAGATATGATGGCAATAGCTGACAGCGAGAAAAAAAAAGAGAGATAACGAAATAGTTTTGAAGGACCACAAAGCGCCAAAGAGAAGTCCAGTCTAACAAGGCTACATGAAAGGATTTGGGTCGGAGGGCCCGTTGTGACAACATCTATTAGCTTATGTGTAGCACTAGAACCATGAAAGTAACTAAGAAAAGGACATAAAGTAGAAGTGAACCTAAAAAGATGTGGAACAAAAAAAAACATTTTGCGAACTGACGTGGCTATGTGTGCGTCTACCTCAATGAGTTTATCCCAAACATGTATTCAACTGGTCTATCTGCATCAGATCTTTAAGGCTTTAATTCCCCTAGTGATGTAAAATCATTCCTTTCAAAGCATGCTCCTATAGACATAATTACACTCCTGTCTCCACTAGCTGATCTTGCATTACGCAACTGAATTTACAACAATCCCAGCTCCAAGATTGCTCGGATCCAAAGTGCAAAAAAGAGAATCACATGCTTTCTCCAGGTAATCTAACTTTACCCCAGCTCACAATAAAATAAACCAAGGGGGCACACAAAGGCGCTTACAAACTCTTGACCTTGTCGTGAAAAAAACACCATTAAGCACTAAACCTGCATGATTCCAATCAACCTAAACCATTTCTCCCCTCCTCTTTTTTACATTTCGATGGTGTGCATAAAAATCAGACTCCGCGCACTGGAGCAAGCATCGTCATCGATCGAGCATGATGGCATCGGGAGAAAAAACGCGAGAATGTGAATGTCCAAATCGACATCACGCACGAAAAGAACGTATCCTCGCATAATCTCTGTCTTTTAAACTTTTCCGGACGAGTTTTTCAACAAAAAGCACTGCCTTCCAAAAGAAAATATATTTGGAGAACCGCTAGGACAATCAGCAAGCAGTGGACAGTATCTGAGAGCCAGCATGGCGTTGGGCCCAATCCCATAGCTTGTTGTCGGGCCCACCGCCCAGTGGGAGGGCGCACGCCTGCCCGGTAACAGGCAGGCAAATCTGTAACTAGGGACAAATTCCGAATCCAGAGGCCAGAGATCGCCGCCCCCACAAAGATCCTAGCTCATAGACCTACACCCACCGAAACCGCGGGCCCACCAGCTGACGCGACCGGGGTGACTCATACGCCCAGTCCAGGACGAGCGCTGGTTGGCGGCCTCGAGAAGCGAGTCCCACGCTACGTGTACTACAGCTGCAGAGCGCACGTGGCCCCTGTCCGGGTCAAGTGGCTGCTAGAGTGAGAGAGAAGAGAGGAGAGAGAGGCTGACCTTGCCGTCGTATTCCCGGCGGGAGAGCACCTCCGGCGCGATGTACGCCGGCGTGCCCACCGTCGACTTGGGCTTCGAGTGCAGCAACGACGACTGCAAGAAGAAAAGAGCTCATATTATCATTATTTTTATCGCAGAGGAAAAAGGCCACCGAACTTGTTTGGGTCAACAATGGCAAAGTGATGTTGCTCTTGGAAGTGAGAAAAGGGAAGCGAGTGCATTTCTGGAGGCTGAGATGGATCTTCTCAGCCGCAAAGCTAAGCAAAGTGCAACCTTTTGACCCTCCGAAAACGTATCCTACTATTTTTAAAAAATAAATATTGTTTGAGTTTTTTTTAATTACCTTTGAGTAACCGAAGTCGCAGATCTTGAGGCGTGGCGCGGGGCTGCCGTCCAGCAGGGTGTTCTCCAGCTTCAGGTCCCGGTGGCAAATTTGCTGCGTATACGCAACAGGTTTAGAGCATCCGATCTGATTCTTTTATCAGCACAAATACTGATTGATCTTACCATGAAGTGGCAGTAGCTGACGCCGCAGATGAGCTGCTGGAAGAAGTACCTGGCCTGCAAGATAACAGGGCGACCATCAGTTAGGCACGAATCGGCTCTCGAAAAAAATGGACACGCGCAATGAAACCGATTAACCGATCCTCACCTCGTCCTCGCTGAACCTCCCGGCGTTGCAGATCCGGTCGAAGAGCTCGCCGCCGGCCGCGTACTCCATCACAATCGCCAGGTGCGTCGTCGTGACAACCACCTGCAAAGCAATCGATTACTCTATTTTCCACCCAAGATTCCAAGAACCACAAAAATGGACAAGTTCATTCTCTGTTTCCTGAATCGCTGACCTCTTTGAATCGGATTATGTTGGGGTGCCGCAGCGACCGGTGGTTTATGATCTCCCTCGCCACATTCTCATCAATCTGCAAACCGCAAGGGAAACATCCGTCAGAAATTGTACCGAATTCGCAGGTGAGGAATCGCGACGCAGAAAGAAACACGCGACTCATGCTGGAATGGATCACAGAGCACGAATCCGGCGGGCGGTGGCGCACCTTGAGGCCCCGCGGGATGTACTTCATGGCGACGAGCTCCTTGGTCTCCTTGTTCCGCATCAGGCGAGCGACGCCGAAGTTGCCGGAGCCGATGTCCTTGAGCAGCTCGTACCTCTCCATGGAGGACGGATCCCGGCCTGCGCGCTGATCGGGGAGGGGATCGCGACTAGCTAGCCAGCTTCTGCCGGAAGGTCGATCGGGCAGGAGGCAGGAGCTAGCGTTTGGGGAATCCCCTTGGGAGGTTTCGGAAGCTTCGCCGTCGTTGGGACGATGAAGAAGAAGAGTGGGAAGAGGGAGGGAGGGGGAAGGATTCGAAGCTTAAAGGAGAGGCTTCTTCTTCTTCTCCGCTGGGATGGGCTCGATTAATTAAGTAGTGCTACCACTGCTGCTGCTGCCTGCTGAGGAGTTACTACTACTAGTTTTATTTGATGATTAGATAATGATGATGTGCCATGATATGGCGTGCTCGTGATTTGTTCATTTCGGGAATTGGTTGTCGTTTTTGGCACCCTATGGTTTCTTCCAATTTACGACAAGGTCCTTGTTATTGAAATATTTGGGCTTTTGCACATGGCCGGCTAAATTCTGAAATTTTCATGATCCATTTACATAGCTGGTATGGGGACTAAAGTTTGGTCTCACATACTAATTTGGAGAGAGCTGCACCACTTTATAAGGTGATCTTTTCTAGCACTTGTATGAAAGTGGAGAGCCTCTCACGCACTCCTCCTCGCTCCTCGCCTCGCCACGCCACTTATGAATCTTTAACGGGCGCGTTAATTATTCTCGGTCGTTCGATTCTTTTACATCGTGGGGCTGTTACTGACTCGGACATGGGGCTACGCCCACGTCCTACCCGACCCACGCTACATAGAGGCTGGGCGAACCCTAGCCGCTGCCACACAGATAACACACAACCTCGTTCCAGAACATTGCGCCGCCGTCTTTCAAGACTTTTCCATCCCGTTTTCGCGTGCACCGGTGGAAGGGACAGTAGGCATGTGGAACCTCGTCTCTTGTGATCCTGTACAGGAGAGAGATGATTAGATTTTTGGAGTGCACTCGCGCGAATACTGGCAGTGATTACCCCAACAACGACTTCTTTCTCGACATCAGCAGCATCTTCATCGACGATATGGCCGACAATCAGAACGCCAACGGTTTCTCTTATGTTGCACCGTACGTGTTCAATATCTTCCTTTTGAGATATTGTTGGAATTGATGTTCCTGATATTTGCTCTATATTCGATCTGTTTGTGTACTTTTTTATGAGATCGCATGATTAGTTTAATAATTGTTATTCTAGTTATGAATTACTTGTTGTAGATCAATTGATAAATTGCTTATATATTCAACACTTATGTGCGTTGCTAGGGACCAGCGTCCTCTCTTGCTTGCCTCTGCTGAGTCGAATACAGACTGGCTCTTGTTGCCTTTGGTTTTGAAGAACCGCATCCACGGGTTGACCATCGGCGTGTACGTGGTGTGAGTGGGTGGAACTGCGAAATCCCACTGATGCGCGGATGGATCGGCGAGGGGCGGTGGCCGGTGGGCGGCAGATCACATGGCCGCGTCGCGTGGGAGTGCGACGTTGGATTCAGCGGATTCCGACCGCGTTACACCGGCCTCCTCGATCCTCCGCGCGTGACGAAAACCGTTGGATTCATCTGCTTTGGGGTTTTTTTGACGAAAAAAAATGTTTAGTTAAGATCCCGCAAATTTGGCCAGACCTGTAGAATCTTTATACGGCGAGGAGCTGCATTTGTTCGTGGACGCATTTAGCAGGTCGAAGCAGAGTAGGTAGGAGTGCTGCATGGGCTCGATGGCAGGCCGGTTCAGTGCGTGCTACCTAACCGCACGAACGCGCATCTTTGACCAAAGTTAACGCCAGCGCGACAGTTTCGTCCTCCTCGTTTCTCGACCGACTCCTCTTGCCGGCAGGTGCGCGCGTCGGTCGATCTTGGATCTCGTTATTTATGACGGCAACACGCCACCACCCGAGAGGAGAGCGTACGAATTGACCTACTCCGTTTTTACTTTGTCGGACGCCACAAGCCACACTCCCAATTACTGACACACATTTATCTAGAAAGCAATGTATCTAAACGCTAAATACATCTATATTTGTCCAAATCAACTAATTTTGCACGAAGGGATTACATACTCTCACACCTGCTTTCCTACGTAGCCGGCCTCCGCCAGCCTTGCCGTTTGCTCTCCGGTTTCTCAAAGCATAGTCATGCGCGACTCAGAATAGCTGATTTTTAGCTTGCTAACTTCATGTTGACTTGAGTCACTCACACGTGTGCTCCACATGTAAGTGACCCAAAGTCATCAGATTTTGGAGTGCATGTACGAGAAAATCATTTGGGTCCCAACCACTAATGCTCTCTATTTAAAAAAGTTTTTAAAAAAAAACTAAAAATAATTTTGCACGTTGTCAATGATATATCCCACACGCGTATAAATTTTCGTTTTGATATACTACACCAAAATGACAAAATCTTGTATATTTTGAAGATTTGAAAGCGTGTACATTTATATCCACACATTTGTAAATTTTATGTAGATAAGAATATGAATTTATTCAAATTGAGTGTTTCACGGTCATGAGATACATCATTACTAACGTGCAATGTTTATAATTTCCTTTTCAGTTTGGGTCCTGCTCCGCTGTGTAACCCTTGCCACATATTAATATAGCGTCTTTTTATGTTAAAAAAATTCAAGGTTTGTTTCCAATTATGAAACTTATAAATAAGTTTTTTTTTAACAATCAGGTCACTGGATCCGGGGAGCAAAAAATACCTACTCATGTACATGTAGCACAAGTTAGCACAGAAGAATATTGTTCCGACCATGTCATTCGCACACGACAGCATGATTATGCTAAGGTCATGTAGCCTTCTAAGGAGAGGTGTATGTAGCCTAGGCACGCGACGCGTTTGGACTCTCACGTGGCCACCGCCGAAGAGGGTCATGGAGAACGTGGCTGGAGGACTTCATCGACTTCAGATTCAGAGCAGCTGACGACGGTCGATGTACTATGAGGGACACATGAATCTCATCGGCGAAGGAGCCTGAAAATGAGAGTTTGGGAATGAAACAGTCATTTGAATTGACAGAGGTGCTCTCCATATGTTGCATAGCACATATATGAACGGTTGGATATGGCGTCCACGATGAAGAGAATTAGACATATTCCCTTCCATCACATACATCCGATGAATATGGAACCTGATTCCCAAATTATGTTTTTTCTGGTCACGGGTTCTTTTGGCTAGATCGGACTTTAAAACTAGCAAAACATTGACATACATGACATTCAACATTTAACTTACTTCAAACTATGTTGTATGCTTCTTTTAGGGGACGGAAATACCTATTTTAAACGCTATTACTAATGTTGTTTCGAAATATAGGATGTTTTACCTTTTTCTGATTCAGATGTACCTACTCGCATTTCAGTATAGTACATATTATAATATATAAAACATCTTACAATTTGGAATGGAGGGACTACCTCTAACTCCATGTTACTTAATTTGAAATGAAAAGAGTATTTTTTTTAGAACTCATTTTTTTTTTTGAGGGTTATTTTTTTTAGAACTCATGAGTAGTAATTTGGTGCCTAAAGAGGTTTCTACATGAAATGGGCGGCCCAGTTAGGTTGTTAGTTAGCGACCGCTAGTTGATGCACGCAATAAGCGGCAAATAGGAGAATTCGCTCACATGTAAAAAAAAAAAAGAGAACTCGCCCACTCCTTCCAAGTCTCCCCCGCCGCGCCGCCCCACTCCTGCCTCGCTCTTCGCCGGCGATCGCCGGTCAGCTCAGCGCTCGCCCGTGCTCTCCGGAACACAAGCACCCACCGGTGCGTTTCCTGCAGGTCTCTAAACCTCTTCTCCTGCTTGTAGATCTCTGAGGATTTCTTCCTTCTCCTCATAGGGCCTTCTCGTCGGCTCTCGGAACGGATCAGGTGGGCCTCCGCCGCCGCGCGAATTTCTGGTTTAGGGAGACATGGATAAGCTGGTGCAATTCGGGAGGAAGGCATGGTTCGTGGTACGCGTGATGTCCGGCTACGAGCAGAGGAGGATCCGATCTTACAGGCTGCAGCTGCAGCAGCGGCTCGAGCAGGTAAGGCTTTTCTTTGGGCCGGCCATTTCCTGAATGATATGTTCATGTATTTTAACAGTTTCGCTGAAACAACATTTTACTTGTATAAGCAATTTCATCTTTTAAGTCACCAGCCGTGTAAAAATGACAATAAATCTTCTAGCTCTGTTATTTGGGTAATCTGTTGGATAGGATAGGCTGACCTCCAAATCTGTAGTTTTTCTTACTTTCAGTAGGGGTGACACGTAGTGTTAAACTGAAGCTGTGTTCTTGTCTTCAAGTTGTTTGAAATGGCTGTAAATGAGAACAGCTTAATACTATTAGAAAAAGAAAATTGTGTGCTAAGAGAATAACTTTGCTCATTTTGTATGAAACTCACAACACATATCCATATCCGACTTGGTCGATTTGTCGTGTCTGGAAATATATTAGCTACTGGTGTTACCTTCCCTAAATCTCCTGTTTGGTAAAAAAAAAAGCTTTTCGGAAATGGTACAACATGTAGTGCAAGCTTAATCATTTCACCATCTGGTTTACGTCCTATCAATTGCAAATGGTTGTCCCTGAAAAAATAGAATCAGTTGTTACTACCATATCATTCGTACATAATAACTGTTTCACAATGTTATATGAATATGTCTGTGAACACTTCTGCACTGTACTATGTACTGTAGCTTCAGCATATGGTAGATCACAATCTATAACTCCAAACTAATTTATTTTAATATGAGTATATGATTATACTTTCGAGGAAACCTGTCTGGTTTTATTTTTCGTCACAAAGCTACACAGTGTTTGGCAGATTCCTTAGGTATGCAAAATGTGTTTGTTCTTAAAGCAGCATTGTTATAGCTAATCATCTCCTTTAGTTTTTGTGATACATATGAACTCTATTTTTATCATTGGATATTGAATTATTTTGCAACGTGTTTGGATTTAAATGTTAGGAGCTCACTAAGCACACTGCATATCTGATCAATTCAGCAGCACTTTATTTCTAATATGACTGCTCTATTTAAGTTATATGAAAATATCTGATATTTTAATTCTATGTCGACAATGTTATAATAAAAAATATATAAAGCCATTTTTCCTTATGACCTGCCTTACTGTACTGCTATCACAAATCTTGTGTCATTTTTGTTTTTCGAGTGTATTCGCTGCATCCCACCTGTCTTGCCCTTAACCCCTTAAAACATGGAGCAGATAGTTATTTAGGTCATCATATAATTAAAAACCTGCAGCATATTTTATTGACGACTTACATTAGGAGTAACAAAAAAGGGGCAATTTTCAGTAATAGCAATCTTTGTTTTTCTGTTTGCCTTTTCTATTATAAGATTTTATTTATTTATTTTCATATACGTAGATACAATTTAGATTTGAAAGTTTGGGCTTAACCTTTGATCTATGTTACTATGTGGTGGAATTGGTTGTCAGACACATATGCTTGATTTTAGCAATGATGTTATGCTATTATGTAATAGACAAGTTCTATGTTCCAAAACTATTGTTGTAGTAAGAATTTACCTACGAAGGAAACTAATAATGTAACTTTGTAGGGCATATTGGTAGCAGTTGTCGGAGCTAGTGTTGGTTCTGTGTAATACTGAAATCGAGAGAGAACGGATGATATATTTTTAATATTTTTTTTTGTTTCTCATCATATTTGGGTGTGGCTTAGGGCTGAACTTATGCATTCTAAGTGTAGCACAGAAATCATGAAGTTCACAATCGTCACTTATCTGAATATAATGTCCCAATTTAATGAACTTGTATTTCACTATTGCTCACCGCAAAATCTTAAACTAGTGTCAGGAAACTTCTAAACTTGCTTGCAAAAAAACATCATTCTTCCCCAGTAAAAAGTAGGTTTTGTTTTCAGTGGTGACAGTGGCACCATCAGTCATCCTTCATATATTCATATCCATAAAACTGAGAGCCAATATTGTATTCAATTGCAATAGCACTTAACTCCAGTATTGGTTATTCAGGCTCAGGCAAGGAAGGAAGAAGTGAGGAAACAGCCAGAGCAAGTTATTCTGTCAGAGGTTCGTCAAGTGGTTCAGCAGATGCAAGCTCTCAAACAGCACTTCGAAGAAGCTGTAAGACACTGTACCACAAATTTATAGTTAATTGCAACGCTTTCCTAGGAAATGTGTACTGCATTCTAGATGTTGTTATTTACTAGTTTATTTACAATCTCACAAGTGCGAAACAGAGTTTTACGATCATATTGTCGGCCTTTGGAGAACAACACAGTGGCATGTTTACGTTTGATTGATGTGAAACATGCTTGTTCTGGAACTCCTAAAACAGATTTATATTTTGGTTTAGGTTTGTAGTTCAATATTAGAATCACTGGCATTAAACTCAAATGCCACTTGTTCTATGCACACAATTGTTTAATGACATGTGTAATTCGTTCTTCATCTTAATTATCAGGAAACTACCATAGAGAAGATTTTCAAACCGATCGACAAGGATGCTCAAATGATAACGGACATGCAAATGGAGAAAGAGGAGGCGCAGGCGAAGGAAATGGCAAAAGTAATGCGAGAGCAAATACAAATGCAAAGAGAACTCGCTGCAAGGACATACGAGGCCACTGCCGTAGAGCCTGTCGACACCCAAGCGAGTGAAACAACAGCTGAAAGTCTTCCAAAACAAGAAACTGGGAAATAGATACCGGGCCTGCGTTACTCGGATTTGCTAAGCAGGTTCTTATGTGTGTGTGGACTCTTTACAGTCTTCATGCAGGGCTAGGTAATAACTACGGATGTAGGTCATCAACACAATTGCCAGTTAGGGCTATTTTTCTCTGTGAGCAGAGTTCTGTGCTCATGCTGTTTCATGTTCAAGTCTGTAAATCATGGAAGTTATTTATAAACATAACTGGAAAGAGGCCCAACCAAGCTTCCAAGTTGCAAAGGTTCAAAGAAAAGACATTCAGAAAAATACAATCCTACTCCGTATTATCTTCTTCCCTAATAAATAATTCAGATCTTTCAGGTGCAACTGACTAATCCTACTCCGTATATCTTCTTCCCTGCCCCGCTTGGATTCGGGGTTGTTGGACCGGAAACGGCGGGTATTATTCCACGGACCTGGAATGGTCCGTAATTTTCTGAAGTAATCCGTCGTTTTCTTTAGGGGGGGAAGAAAAAACGGTGAATCAAGCGGGCCCTAATAAAAATTCTGATCTCTCAGGACTCGGGTTTTTTTTTTTTTTGAGACTCCTCAGGACTCAGGTGCAACCGACAAACCCCTGCACATATCGACTCTGAATGGGTTGTTTCCGATTGGTTCCGTCTCCATCTACTGGGCCGTCGGGCTGGGCTTGAAAAACAACCGCCGTCTGTCAGGATCATTCTTCCCTTCCGTCATAAGAAGAGAACAGAGCGATGGCCCCTGACGAGTTCCATCTGCAGCGGTTAAGGAAGGTGGCGGTGGTCGCGATGACGATGGACGCCAACGGACGGATAGCAGAATTCTCGTACATGAGGAGGCAGCGGAATCGCAGATGCAGAGCAGAACCGACCTGGACAGCGAACCACCAGCCACCGAGACGGCGGTGCCAGGGCTCGCCCCAGCCCCAGAGTTCAACTGCATCACCGCTCAGATCATGGCCCTTTGCCGCAAGATGGAGCGGATCGAAGGAGAGGCAGCACCCACCGAGGGGGCAAGTAGAGAAGCCATGGACGAGGTCCGTTACAAGCTCGCTGACCACGTGCGCAGCAAGACGGCGCGGAAGATTAAGGAGAACGAGAGTAAGGCGGTCCAGAGAAGCAGTGAGCACGGAGACGGAGGCACTGATGATCTACTCCGCCTTCTGTTCGGTCTCCGAGGACCTGGAAGTTTCAAACGTAGATCTTTTGGGTTTCGTGGGGTCTGTGCCTCCACTCGTTCCACATATATATATATCGATCAGATAACATGGATACATACACGACTCGGTTACGTACGCTAGACGAATACAACTCTAACACTGGATGCACTGTGCGCCCTCCTGGAGGAGATGGAGCAGTTTTACAGGGAAAACAAACGACTGACGACGGTGAGGAATGCCTCCAGGCCAAAATGGATCGTCCAGCAGATCAAGGAGCTGCTGGACATTGTCTCCAGATTCCGGTCGGAGGAGCTCCAAATGGTGATACTCGAACTAGAGGCCGAGTTAGATCATAGCTGCGAATTGGGGAAAGAGCAGAAGGCCGAGCATGACAGGAATTCAGTTTCAGAGCAGATGGAGCTGCGCGGCCAGATACAGGAGATGGAATCCTTTTTCAGGAACATCAAATGGGCGACGATTGCCTCCTGCAGATTCAACCCAGCATTCGAAATTTCGAATCGATCTTTAAGCAGGTCAGGGTGCTACGGGATGAGATCTCCAAGGCCGAAATGGCTGAGAAGCGATGGATGGAGGTAGTTTTTCAAGCACAGAGGCGAAAGCAATGACAGAATCAATCGATGAACAGATAGCTGCTTCACACCGTAGGGGTTGGGAATATTCACGGGGCAGCAAGTTTGGAAGAAGCGGTGGCTTTGAAGACATGAGTGAGTAAACATGTTGCTTATCGATCTTATCTGATGTCCTTACTGTCTCAAGCAAGCAGATTTCTTCATTATGAGAAATTTTACTTTACTCCTTCTGTTGGTGTTAGATCTCTAACACACACTTGTCTTCATGCAGCGTCATTGAGTCCAATGTACTATGCACACTGCACACCTGGACGCATCCCAAGTGATGCTGTGGCCGCGAGAACCTTGCAGGTCTACTCCATCAAAATTTCAGAATTAAAAGGACCAATTGAGGTGTATGGCCTGGTTGCTGCTCGGGACACCGTGGATCACAATTGTAACCTTCTCTTTGGTCGCCAAAGGGATGACTGCCAGATCCTAACTCCACATGTATTGTATTTTCTATTATTTTTCTTTCTCACTTACAGACTGCATCCTTGTTGATTAGTTAATGCAATTGCATAATTGTTTTGTTGCGGCTGACTGCCCCTCTCGTGCAATTGTGTCTATGGACCCTGCTATTTTTTAAATCAAACTAAAAATAAAGGACAGAACAAAGTCTAAAGATCAAGTATTGATAAAAGAAATCCTCCATTACAATGGAATTTATTCTGGTCGTCTATATTCTCCTATCTTGAGCAAGCCTCTGGCAAAATAACTTTAAGCTTTGAGCAACTTGAAAAAATGGTTCAAGCCACAATCTTGGGTATCTGTGTTGTCGAGGGAGAATGGTAATGGCCTTTCAAATAAGAGGTCGAATTGTTTGCTCGTCATCGCCTCAGGAAGTTATGGTGGTTGATAATCAAGGAGTTGTTTTTATTACTGAACCTTCGCATATGCAAGTAGTCATGCTTGATTATCGTGGCAGAATAAAGCCTATGGGTTTAAATGGCTACCTTGATCTGTCAAGGCAGATTGTTTCTGCAGAATTACAAGGAAGCCTCAAAGCGCTAGTAAAAGCCTACTCTGCGTCTGGTGAGATTGCTACAGAATGCAGTGTCTACTTCACACCTGAAAAATGCAACATAAGTCGTGGTATATATGACCTTGGTGACTTTAAAATGGAGATTACTATTGCTTGGTCTCTCCTTATTTGGTGCAAGAAGGCTATCTTGATAAAGCGGTATATTTGATAGTGCCCAAGACCCTTTGCTATCGGTGGATTATTACGATGTAGGAATTCATGACTAGTAAGTCATGACATGTAAAATGTCCTCGCTATTCGTGTGTCAGCTATTAACGTATAACTTATGCTATTTCTATGTAAATTCTTCTGTAATGGGTTGATCAATCATTTTACGCAAAATGTCTGACCATTTGTGCACATGTCAATATGTCATGATTCTCTGGTAAGTGTTAAGATTTTCTGGTAAGTGTAGTAATGGTAAAAATGTTGTTATTATGCATGCGCTGTATTTGCATTCACATTTGATAACCAACTAGGCATGTCTAATCTGACCGAGGGAAACAACCGCAATGGCTGCCGTCATCTCTTATCTTGATGGATTTCATGTGTGCCGTCGCTATTAATAGATGCTGGATGTGGTGTTCCTGAGATTTATCCTCGGATGAAAAGGCCCATCAGTTCGCTGGATCATTTTTTTTTAAGCAAGCCCCCCCCCCCCCCCCCCCCCCCCCCCCCACCTCCCTCTCGCGTCGCCCTCCCCACGGGCGACTCGGGAGGCGACACAACCGACCCGTGCGCCTCCTCCCCTCCACCTTCCCATCCCCCCTGCCGCCGCCAGTGACCCCGTCGGACAAGATCCGGGCGGATCCGGCGGCGGCGGGACCTGCTCCCCGCAGCTTCCCCTCTCGAGCGTGGGGGCTCGTCGAAGCTGACGGAGTGGAGATTCTCCGGGCCTAGGGTTTCGTGGCGGCGACCCCAGATCTAGAGGGTCGGGCCTCTGGACCTGGCGCGGCGAGCACGCGAGCGGCGCGCGGCGACCCTGGAGTTGCGGCGGTGGCTGCTTGGCTGTGCCCCGGCGGATCCTGGCGGCGGAGGCTGTGGGCCGACGCGGCGGCGGCCATGGTCGGCGGTGGCAAGGTGCAGGTGGCAGAGCGCCACTAGCCCTGCTCGACGCGCCCCGTGGTGGCTGGCCTGTTGGCTGCCATCCGGCGGCTGTTGCACTGCGCTGGCTGGTGCTCCCCTACTTCGACGGTGATGATATGTGGTTTCCCTCCCAGTGCTGGTGGTCCTCTCTGGCGATCTGCTTCCCAGTCTCCTGCTTCTTCAGCGGTCTCCGGGTGTCTATGGGCAAGGGCCGAGGCAAGATCCCTGCGCGGCGTCGGCCGGCGCTGACAACGGCGACACCCGAGGGTGTCGTAACCTCCATGGAGGCGCTGTCATGGCCCTGCCTGGACCTTCTCCTCGAGCACCGGGGGAAACCCTTTGTCCAAGACTGGACAAGGCAGCGGCGGCGTCTCTCGGCGCCGCTCCCCTTCTTGAAGGCGCTGCTTGGGTTGCAAGTGGAGTACCGGACGCGGCAGCTAGAGATGGTGCAATGCATTGCTGTGACGTGGGCTGCAACATAGGGCGTGGGCGTCCGGGGCGCAATGTACACCGGCGTCGGCGCATCCAAGACGATGACTTTGCTAGTTTCCTGCCGGGCCCTGTCATCCACCTGCTGACTCTCCTAGGCACTTACGGGTGAATGGTACGTTGGCTCGCGCAGCCCTGGAGATGTGATCTTCTTTGGAGGCGCTTGGCAACGGCTGTGACGTGGCCTTGAGGCTCTGAGTCTAGCCGCCTCGCCATTCATGGTTGGAGACTGGACAAGGCGAGACCTTTCGTTGTTGCGGTCTGTAGTTAGGAGCACCTCCTCACCTGCTGTTCGGTGTGGACGATGATGTGTGTGCGTGTGTCCCTCCTGCGTGGAGGTTGTACCTGTACCTTTGCTGTCTACCTGTTCAATGAAACGAAACGCAAAGTCTTTGCATTTTCTCTAATATAATATTTTTTTGAATAATAAGGTACAGGCATCATTACCTTATATGTATTCAAAGACAGACCAAGGTCCATGAGTTTCCCTCTGCTGGTTAAGCCTTTCACTATTTCTGATGTACGATCAATGTTAGAACATTTGGTGTTCAACGTAGAAATTTAGACAGAATAAAAAAAACTCAACATTATTATTTCTAGGCCATGGCAGCAGATCTGCCACTAGTGTAGGTATAAATCGAGTTTATTTACAGAAGTGGAACCCAAAAGAAACGATAAAATTTCATGCAACCTTCTGGACCTCAACATTTTTTTTTTACCCTAAAACTGTGAGGCAACAGCCCCACAGCACTTTTATTACTCAAAAAAAAAAAAAACTGTACAGAATAATTACAAAAGGGGAAAAGAAAATACTTACAACCTATACAAGGTAAGTGACCATGACATCAAAACCGCAGGATGTTTCCCCAAAGAAGTATGACCTATGCAAGCCTAGTGTAAAGCACTAATCCAGGCAACAAGAGCATCTCGATGCTTGGCCTTTATCCTCTAAGTTAGTAATGTCATGTCATGAATGAAGTTGCTCCTCCATCTAGCAAACGATGGCCTTTCATGCTGGAAGATTTTGCCATTTCGAATTTTCCAGATATGCTAGCATGCCGTTATCATCACCTCCATGAAAAAGGGCTTGGCAAAATCCTTCCTAGCTCCCGATACAATGGATTGAATATCATCTCCCAGGGGCCAACTAATCTGCAAGTAGCTCCATATTCTGCTACTGTAGTTACATGTGAAGAAAAGATGGATTCTATCTTCATGAGCTCTTAGAGGACAGAGCACACAATGTTTATCTTCAGTAACTTTCCACTTCCTCCTCTGTAGCAAATCCCTTGTGTTCAACCGATCGACCAATTAAGAGAAGCCATGCAAACATTTTTGTCTTCATAATACAAGCAGAAGACCAAATCCATCAAAAAATCGGAGGGGCAACCATGGTGACATGTAAATGATCATAGTATTTTGCCGATAAATACCTTGGACCCCAACACAGAATAGTATGACTGGATTATATTCGCAAATCCAAAATCCCGCCGAAAATCCAAATCCAAATACTTGTATGCTTCCAGCCGAAAATCCTGATCCGCTAAAAATAAAAAGAAACAAATATCGCGGAGAAACGCGAAATTGTCTAAATCTCCAACGGTTTCCAGATGAATGGCATATTCGCAAATAGCAGAGGTCTAGGTGACTTGGCTAAATATTTGAATATTGCTCAGCATGTGAGGGACCATAAGTTGGATTTTCTGGCTATTTCGGAGACTGGGAGACGAGATTTTTCGAGTACTTTGCTGGACCGCCTTTCAGGTGGCTTGGATTTTACTTGGCATTAAAACAAAATCTATGGAATTGTTGGGCTGTTCGGATGGTGAATTTTATATTAAATTTCACATCCGGAACAAGGCTGATAATTTTATTTGGAGTTTGGTTGCTGTCTATGGTGCCGCCCAAGAGGAGTATAAGGTTGCTTTTCTTTTAGAGTTGGTTAATCTAGCTAAAGATAACCCGTATCCTATTCTCATAGGTGGGGATTTCAATATGCTTGGGTACCGACACGAGAAAAGTAGGAGCAGGTTTGATGGTCATTAGCCAGTCTTGTTCAACGCCGTCATTGACAGCTTGTCATTGAGAGAGGTTCATATGACGGGGAGGCAGTTTACTTGGGCAAACAGTCTCCCTGAGCCGACATACGAGAAGCTGGATCGTGTGCTGATGGACTCCGCTTGGGAGGATAAATATCCATTAGTTACGGTACGCACTTTGGAACGTATCGAGGCTTTCTCAGACCATGCCCCCATACTTTTGTCTACCGGAACATCGACATTTCCTATCCAGCCTCAGTTTAAATTCGAATTGGGTTGGTTCTTGCGGGATGGTTTTGATGATCTGGTTAAAAAGGTATGGGATCAACCAGTGGCTGGCGCGACTCCCATTCAACGTTGGATTAATAAAATACGCAATTTGCGGAAATTCCTTCGTGGGTGGGCTCGGCACACAGCTGGTATGCTCAAAAAAGAAAAAGAGCGTCTGTGTTCCATTATTGATGAGCTCGATCAACTCGCAGAAACACGTGTATTATCAGACCAGGAGATTGAACTT